>CM076673.1:63596529-64796529 GCA_038501925.1 Xenopus petersii | reverse complement strand
TGGATCTTTTCCACAGACTCTATAGTTCTGCATGGATTAATTAATATGATTTCTTCATGACCATGATTGAATTTAGTTTCACTAATGGCCATGCGCACCCCCAACAATGTCTTCATCTTTTCCACACATACATTAAAAAGAAGATTTCCACTAAATTAACATTATGAAAATAAAAACGCAGAAAAGTAATTTATACCAGAGAGCAAGGGAGATTTCCAGAAACATTCCATTTTGATATTCTGTATTAGGCACTACTGCAGGGCCAACATAATTCTGCAAATTTCCTTTGCCCTCTTTAAAATACATATATTTTTTAAATATCAGGAGTGATAAGTAGGGATGTAGCGAACGTCGGAAAAAAAGTTCGCGAACATATTCGCGAACTTGCGTCAAAAATGCGAACGGTTCGTGAACGTCGCGAACCCCATAGACTTCAATGGGAAGACGAATTTTAAAAGCTAGAAAAGACATTTCTGGCCAGAAAAATGATTTTAAAGATGTTTAAAGGGTGCAACGACCTGGACAATGGCATGCCAGAGGGGGATCAAGGGCAAAAATGTATCTGAAAAATTCATTGTTGACACAGCGCTGCGTTTTGTGCTGTAAAGGGCAGAAATCACACTACGTCACTCAGGTGATGTTTCTGGACACGGAATGTGAAAAAGCTCACACAGCTAGGTGGCACTTGGTTAAAGACTGGGCAAACAAATTGAAACAATGCCTGCAAGGTCAACGTATACACTACAGCAGTGGATACGGAATATATTATTGCTGCTTGAACAACGTCACTCAGGTGGTGTTTCTGGAGACGGTATTATTATTGATATTTAGACAGAATGTGAACAAGCTCACACAGCTAGATGGCAGTTGTTTGAAGAACACACTGGGCAAATAATGCCTGCAAGTGCACTACTATTGGTGCACTACTATGAAGAACAACAAACAGCACTGGACACGTTAAAGAACAGTAAGATAAGTAAAATAAAAAAAAAATATATGTATATTAAAAAAAAAAAATTACTCTAGTTGGTGCTGAACTACTAGGAGCAGCACAGTAGCACACCAGTCCCACTCCCCAACACAGCTAGACTAATAGCACTGGGCTCTTATAGTAGCAAAGTAAAAAAACAAAAAAGAAAATAAAAGCAGTCCTTACAAGGACTATTGGGTTATTACAGCAGTCAGCAGATGAGATCAGAAGAGATCAGTGCCCACAGCAGGCAGCTACATACAGAGCACTGCAGTAGAAGGTAGATTACTAGCCAGCAAAGCTACCTAACCTAAAATGTCCCTCAAATCCCTGCAGAGTTCTGTCCCTACAATACAGAGCAGTATCAAGTAGATTACTAGCCAGCAAAGTTACTATCAACTGTCCCTCAAATCACTAACAGCTCTCTCCCTACACTAGCTCTTCCAAGCACACACAGGCAGAATGAAAAAATGCTGCAGGGTTTCAGTTTATATATGGAAGGGGAGTGGTCCAGGGGGTGTGGGGGTGGTCCAGGAGGGAGAGCTTCCTGATTGGCTGCCATTTATCTGCTGGTCTGGGGGAGAAATGGCAAAAAAAAGCACCAGCTAAGGCGAACCCAAATTGGCGAACGTCGCGCGACATTCGCGAACATTTGGCGAACGCGAACAGTCGATGTTCACGCGAACAAGTTCGCAGACGAACAGTCCGCGACATCCCTAGTGATAAGGAATAACCTGACACGTGGTACCTCCAAAGTACCAAATGTCCTGTTCAGTGGCGTAACTACCGAGGAAGCAGATCCCGCAGTCACGGGGGGGCCCGGCACGGCCTGCTTCCTCGGTAATATGCGCAACAGGCATGGACCATTTCAGGACATTTGCGATGACAATCAGTGAGTTTTTGTACCACTTCCTGCCCCCACACCGGAAGTTCAAAAGCAGGAGACTCTCTGATGCGATCGGTGCCAGAGTATCATCATTAATCACTGTGTGCAGCGTGTTACGTGAGATAACGTTTTGTACCGCACAAAGTTTTTTTTTATTTAAGAGCGCACACAGTGATTGATGATGATAGTCTGGCACCGATCCTATTCCTCAGACTATACCTCATCACGTTCCCCCTGTATGCTAGACACCATGGCAGCGTCTAGATATTCCAACCTTAAACCTGGGATAGGGATAGCAAGTATGCTGAAAAGGAATGTTCTGTGCACACAAGAAGGTATGGCCTTTTCTTTCATTATTTAAATAAGCAGAAAGTAAGCATTTGTCTTTATCAGAATGGAACGTCCCTGTGCAGGACCATTTTTAATTTCTTTAAAGAAATTCTCACACTATTTTCTGCAGAGGGGGCCCTGAAAATTTTTTTGCAGGGGGGCCCTGGCATCCGAAGTTACGCCACTGGTCCTGTTTGCCATTTTGTTTTTATTATAGCAGTTTATTATAGCATAAGGCAGAGTCACTAGAACAGTTATCATATAACTATTGAACTTAGAGGCAGAATTTAGTTTAGTTGAAAACAAGAATATAAAGCCACACATCATGTAATAAGGTGTAGATCTGCAACAGGGTTACATCTGTGCATACTTCCAATGATAATGTTAAATAATATAATGGTGGTATTATACAATTGTTTGGAATGTTTCTTTATTTATTGAAATGTTTTAAATGATTAAATATGTTCTGCATGTCTCTGGTTTGTAATTTCAACTGGAGATGGGATCCCACTTACCCTGTCAATCAAACAGCAGATATATATGGGGGAGGGACTGGAAACATAATTTATTCAAATGAATAACAATAAAATCCTAAAGGTTGTTAGATCATGAGAAATGTGGGGAATTGCTTCTAATATATTCACATTGCTGTACTGTACTAATGTTTTGCACTGTTTCATATTTTTGCACCAGAATCCACCCTGTGTAAGCATTGACAGACCTATACAATCTCTGTCAATTCAACTTTAATAGCCGGTGGATCGGTGGGGATATTCTGACAATCTATGATTAAATTCCCCTATGGCATAAATTTACCAGATCTGAAAATCTGAGAAATTTCTACAAAGGCATCTAGAAAGGCAGCAATGGATCATGTAGTCTGGTAACCTTACTGTAAAACCATATATATATATATATATATATATATATATGACCTTATATTACAGTCTTAGTGGTATACATTGCCAATACATATTGTATGCTGTAATTCTTACTTGGTTAAAAAAAGGTATACAAATAAAGAAATACACAAGAGAAACATAATGTTAACATGTCATGGTTGCTAATTATAATATTTTGCCTTGCTTTTAGCCCTATAGAAATACATAACATTCAATCTCTGTGTGAAGTTACAAGAAGATGAGAATGTCATATTTAGATTAAGTAAAATACATTATTTATATTAAAAAAAAAAAAGCAAAATAAGTACTTTCCTTTGAAACATCCACTGCATAATGAACAAAGTTTCTTTTTGGCACATTTGTTTGTCTACAGCTATAAATACATCACAATGTCTACTGATTCACTTATATTACCACCATGGGTAATCATTTGGAATTGTAACTTTCATTTTGTTTTTAAGGTTTTCTCATTTCTTTTATGAACTGTAACTTTCATGATACGGTTTTTACAATGAACGCAGTCTTGTTCCTGTAATGTCCCCATTAAGAATAATCGTCTGGTGAAGTATAGGGTGAGCTAATAAAACTCGAATTTACTGAGGCAGATTTGGAGTTTTTCCGAGGACATCCATTGAAAGTAGACTCACTAGTAGTAGCTCTTTTCTTATGGCTATGAGAAGACTTGTTGTTCTCTGCATCATTGGGATCAAACACAACTGTCATGCTTGATTCAATTCTAGAAACAGTGTACAGACTGCTCTGTCTTGTTGGATGGAATCTTGTGGATTTTAATTCTAATTCATCATAACTGGATACCTCAATAAAGGGGCACCATCTGAAAGCTCTTTTGAATCCAGCACGAAACCTGCAAATACACAAAGCATATCTACTTGTCAAAGGAATAACATTCAGAATCTCATATACATTTGAGCTAGATAATAATGTTAAATAATAATTCTGCTATGTCATATAAAAGGCTTTTGGGAACAAGCATTTACAACATTTAGAACAAAAATGGGAAGTCTTTAAAATGCTGCTTAATAAATATACTTGTCAGTATATTCCACTTGTAAGCAAGGAACGTCGTTGCAAAGCAAAACCTTTTTGGTTCAATAGAAGCGTTGGTGTTGAGGTGGGTAAGAAAAGACGTGCTTTTAAGGCTTTCAAGTTAGCTGGTACAGCCGAAACATTTATAAGGTACAAGGAGGCCAATAAATCATGCAAAGAAGCTATAAGGCAAGCTAAAATTGCTATAGAAAAGGATATTGCAGCAAGCAGTAAAAAAAATCCAAAATTATTTTTTAAATATGTCAATAGTAAAAAAATGAAGCAGGAAGGGTTGGGACCCTTACTATCAGAGGTGGGTCAGCTGGTTGATGAAAACAAAATAAAAGCGCAGATTCTGAACTCGTATTTTTCATCTGTGTACACAAATGAAGAACCAGTAAGTGAAGGTTTCCTTCTTAACACTCCCAATTATAGTAATACAACTAATGATGCATGGTTCACACATGAAGAAATTCAAAAGAGACTTGAACATGTTAAGATTAACAAAGGTCCAGGGCCAGATGGTATTCATCCCAGGGTAATTAGCGAGCTTAGCTCGGTGATTGCCAAACCTCTTTACTTTATTTTTTAGGATTCATTGAGATCTGGCATTGTGCCGAGAGACTGGCGAATTGCTAATGTGGTGCCTCTATTCAAAAAAGGATCCCGTTCTCAGCCTCAAAACTATAGGCCAGTTAGTCTGACGTCAGTATTAGGAAAGCTTTTCGAAGGGTTAATAAAGGATAAGATACTGGACTTCATAGCAAATCATAATACTATGAGTTTGTGCCAGCATGGTTTTATGCGTAATAGATCTTGCCAGACTAACTTAATTTCTTTTTACGAGAATGTAAGTAGAGACCTCGATTCTGGGATGGCAGTGGATGTGATTTACTTAGACTTTGCTAAAGCATTTGATACAGTGCCACACAAAAGGTTACTGGTTAAATTAAGGAATGTTGGCCTGGAACATAGTATTTGTACCTGGATAGAGAACTGGCTAAAAGATAGACTACAAAGAGTGGTGGTAAATGGAACATTTTCTAATTGGACCAGTGTTGTTAGTGGAGTACCGCAGGGCTCTGTACTAGGTCCCTTGCTTTTCAACTTGTTTATTAATGACCTGGAGGTGGGCATTGAAAGTACTGTTTCTATTTTTGCAGATGATACTAAATTGTGCAGAACTATAGGTTCCATGCAGGATGCTGCCACTTTGCAAAGTGATCTGTCTAAACTGGAAAACTGGGCAGCAAACTGGAAAATGAGGTTCAACGTTGATAAATGCAAGGTTATGCACTTTGGAAAAAATAATATAAATGCAAGTTATACACTAAATGGCAGTGTGTTGGGAGTTTCCTTAAATGAAAAGGATCTAGGGGTCTTTGTAGATAACACGTTGTCTAATTCTGGGCAGTGTCATTCTGTGGCTACTAAAGCAAATAAAGTTCTGTCTTGCATAAAAAAGGGCATTAACTCAAGGGATGAAAACATAATTATGCCTCTTTATAGGTCCTTGGTGAGGCCTCATCTGGAGTATGCAGTTCAGTTTTGGACTCCAGTCCTTAAGAGGGATATAAATGAGCTGGAGAGAGTGCAGAGACGTGCAACTAAATTGGTTAGAGGGACGGAAGACTTAAATTATGAGGGTAGACTGTCAAGGTTGGGGTTGTTTTCTCTGGAAAAAAGGCGCTTGCGAGGGGACATGATTACACTTTACAAGTACATTAGAGGACATTATAGACAAATGGCAGGGGACCTTTTTACCCATAAAGTGGATCACCGTACCAGAGGCCACCCCTTTAGACTAGAAGAAAAGAACTTTCATTTGAAGCAACGTAGAGGGTTCTTCACAGTCAGGACAGTGAGGTTGTGGAATGCACTGCCGGGTGATGTTGTGATGGCTGATTCAGTTAATGCCTTTAAGAATGGCTTGGATGATTTTTTGGACAGACATAATATCCAAGGCTATTGTGAAACTAAACTCTATAGTTAGTATAGGTATGGGTATAAAGAATTTTAATTAAAAGTAGGGAGGGGTGTGTGTATGGATGATGGGTTTTCATTTGGAGGGGTTGAACTTGATGGACTTTGTCTTTTTTCAACCCAATTTAACTATGTAACTATTTATGAAGATATTAATAACTCTAATTAGGCTAAAATATATATCACTTTAAAGGAGAACTAAACCCCCTAATAAGAAAAGCCCCATCTACTACCCTATATAGTCCCCCCTCCCCGCTTCTTACCCGCATAGTACATTATTCCAGGAAATGTCCCGGGACAGCATGTTTACTGTATTTATGCAAGCTTTACCATGCATTTGCATTAGTCGGCCTGACTGGATACACAGTACTGTTTTTCTTGTACATTAGTGCATTGTTAGGACTAAATTTAGTCATCATGTTCTTTGCAGACAATAAGGCTACATTCAGGCTGAGGGCAGTAAGTACAAAGTTAACAAAGATGCTTTGCATTAAGCTGATACCTAAGTGACTTTATTTTATTGAACTGAAAACCATCATTCATGCAACCAGACGATGGGATGCTGGTGTTTGGCAATCTGAAAGGAGAATCAGGGATAAAAGTGCCATATATCAGTGTCAAGCCTATTCCACACAAAAGTGCTCTTTCTGGCCCAATATTGGGCCAGATGTGATTTGAAAACTTTATGTCTTTGATTATCATCTGGGATTAAATTAGTAGGTAGCACTTTCTCATTTAATTTAATCTGATCAATTGTTTAAATATGAGGCATAGATATTATGCTGTGTAAAATTAAACTGGCTGAAAAACGTGTAAAATAAATTGTGAATTTATCAAAGTGTATAGAATTTTACACCATGCGAATGCCAGATATGCACTGCAATGTAAAATATCATCCTGCTGATTTTTACACAGCATAATAAATATAGCCCTGAAATCCTAACTGACAAAAAAACAAAAAACAATAAGAAAAAGCTTTATCAAACTGTGTTTTTTCCCCGCAAGTTGTAAGTACCTGCCACACTGGGATTGGCTAGGCTTGGAGGAAGAAATATGAGACTTCATTCAGTCTAGCCAATCCCCTAATGGCAGGACAGGGACTTACACTCTGAAGGGGAAAAGCTGAAGTAGTTTGCTGTGCCCAGGTTATTTGTGGCAGGACAAGGCCATCACCAAGGTACATCTTTACTCCTGAATTTCGACTTTTCTCTGCCTCTTTAACCACAAGAACACAGACATATTGAGAGGGTGCACCAATATGAAAGGATGGTTTTAAAAGAGTCCATCTGGACTGGTAAATGAAAAGAAACAGAAAAGTGGTTAAAAAGACTACAATGTATAGTGAAGGTGAAAAGCAAAAAAAATAAGTAAATAAATAAAAAATAGAGAGGAAATCTTAACTAAAAGGAGGAGTAGAGCATTACAGGTACCACTACCTACAACATTCTTCCCTTTATTAAACTTGCCCCCCCCCCAAGTGTTAAATCCACCTCCCGTGTATATTAAACACTGTCTTATTGTGTTTAATGTCCCTGGAGTGTCAGTATTCATGGACTTTCACTGCTTATTTTGTACTAGCAGAGGGTCATCATAAAAATTAGAACAGCTTCCAATATTCACCTACCAACAGATATTAAATTCTAGATCGTTAGCAATCATTGACCTAACTACCAGCAGGGTAATTGCTTTTTCTTCTGACAAACCCTGTGTACTAAATGTTATCGCAGGGAACATTACCGGCTGACAATGGTATCTTCCTAATTATCAAATTTGAGAAATGTTCTAAATAGATGTTTGTCAGAGTGGAACATATCCCCTACATAGTGAGTCTCCCATCTTGTGGGCCATTTTAAGATGATTTTAGAAAACATAATACTGTATCAGAGGCTCTGTGTTGTAACTTTTTCCTCTTACCTTTTGTTTAGACAACAGTAAATGATGGGATTGTACATGGTCGAACTCATTGCAAGCCAAAATATAGCCAGGTAGATCTGCTGAATATATTTCCATCTGTCCACTTTTATATCAAGTGCATCAGCAAGAAAAAATATATGATAAGGAAGCCAGCATATTGCAAATGTCACCACAACTACAATCATCATTTTCACAACCTGAAAAGGGAAACAGTGACAATGAAAATATGTAACACACATACTTTTTGTTGACAATTAATATAAACGTTTTACAGCAGTACTAAATCCTAATATTTGCATGAAATAAGCATGACAATCTGCTAAAGCTCAATGGAGCAATTATAAGGGAAACAAAGTACCTCTGGGATTTAGGGAGTCAATCCTATTCATATCACTTTTTTATAAAGATTATTGCTACAATATTGTGTGCTTACATAACATTGAGCATACATTAATATGTTTCCTTTTCCCTTCTGCTCCTTTTCTGTTTTCAAATATGGGTCATTGACTTGGGCAGCCAAAAAACTTACTATACCAGCTTAATTGTATCATAATTGTTAATGTGTTATAATGTTTCTTTTCAGACCCTGTCTATTCATCTGTTAGTTGTTCCTGCTTATTTTATACTATATATGATGAATCTATTTATAATCTAAGTCCTCAAAATACTTGCTGAAAATATTTCTGTTATTGGTCTGCAGCAGACAAGCCACCATATGTGATAGTACAGTTGTAGCTCTCTCTAGTTTTGTGTGCCTCTACAAAGAGCCATTCTCCAATTTGCAACCATATTACCCGAGCAGGGTCTTTACCTGTTAGACTGTACTAGAATGTCAATTCTTTGGGAAAAATTGATGACTTATCAGAGCTACTGAGGTTTGACTTGGGCAGAGAAGCAGAGGTGAAGATGAACACACCTTCAAGGGGGTTATTTACTCAACTCTGAATGCAAAAATCACAAAGAATTTGTGATTATTTTTTTTAATAAAATCGGACTTTTAAAAAGAATCACAAATTTTTCTGAATTTATTAAACCCCCGATGATGGAAAAGTCTGAATCTGAAAATCCGGCATCTCAGACCTGTCGAGGTTGCATATAAGTCAATGGGAGAAGTCCCAATGATTTTTTGATGTGCACTGGGTTTCGTGCAATACCCCAAAGTTTTCGGGCAAAAATCTAAGTTTTTGGGGAAAAATACGAAAAAATCTTGAAATTCGGATGAAAAATCTGAAAAATTGTGAAAATCTGATTCTCGGGGAAATGTAATAAAAATAAGCACAAAAAACCCGATCAACAAGTGTTGTGTAGGGAAAGGTCTGGTGGACCTTGAGTTCAAAAAGCAGCTATATAACAGTTCAATAAGAGCATCTGTTGCCTCTATTAAAACGTAGATCGATTAAAACACAATCTTTAGAGAGACAGAAATTGAAAAATAATCAGCCTCAGTTTTATCCTAGATATGTTTACAGGAGGAAATCAGGCAAATATGAAAATGAACGGAAATTATAATTTGCTTTCAAGTAAAATATTACTAAATGCATTGTTATTCCTGAACACTCAGAAAAGGACCAATTTGATTGAAAAGCAACCACAAAAGTAAAACTGATTTCCAATAAGAAAAATAATGAATGAAATATTCCGGCTGATGTTTGCTTGAACACGGGGAGTGAAAAGATGATTAGCATGAAAGGTTTTCAGTGACGTGAACCATCTCTTTTCAGCAGCATTAGAGAAAATGTTCCAATAATAACTTAGCCTTCGTTTTTTCAGAAACAGAAAATATTAAAGCTTTTAAATGACTTTTAGATATATGGAAACTACAGTATTTTAAAGAATTCCAGGACATATTGGTCTGTAATATCAGAACAATAGGGCCCTTCTGTGTTGGTAAAGAAGTGTGACTTATATGAAAATAACAATGCTACAGAGACAGTTGCATTAACACAATATTGGTGCCAACACACCAGACCAAAACCTGGTCCATCAACCTCACATAAATAATGCAAATATCAGGAGATTAACACATACTGCTATACAAGATATTGTGCTTGTGTTATATCATTGTGCCACGCCAGCAAAGAGTGCCAGGTGATTATAAAAAGCTACTCTTTAAAGAAACAGTTCAGTGTAAAAATAAAAACTGGGTAAATAGACTGTGCAAAATAAAAAAAAATTCTATTATAGTAAGTTAGCCAAAATGTAATGTATAAAGGCTGGAGTGACTGGGTGTCTAACAGAACAGAACACTTCTTTCTGCTATGCAGCTCTCTAACTCTGAGTTAGTCAGCGACTTTAAGGGGGGCCACACAGGACATAACTCTTCAGTGAGTTTGCAATTAATCCTCAGCATTCGGCTCAGCAAACAGTTATGGCCCATGTACCCCCCTGGGAATCCACTGATTGGTTACTAGTCAGTAACCAATCAATGACTTGAGGGGGGTACCAAGAGAGCTGCAAAGCTGGAAGTAATATTCTGGACATTATCATAGACATCCTCACTCCAGCCTTTATAGATTACATTTTTGGTTAACTAACTATATTGAAAAAATGTGTTGCTCTATTTACCCAGTTTCTATTTTTATACTGAACAATTCCTTTAAGGTATTGTCACAGCCGGCACCCGATACCAGAACAAATGCCAAGCACCCTGGTCTCGGCTTCACCAGTAGTGTGACCACCGTTGGGCTTCGGGAGGAGTCCTCAGCTTACTTGGGTGCCACCTGGACTTAACGAGGGGTGCAAGGCGAGATGTTTTGGCTGGCAAAGGGGCACGGCTGTTTAGCAGAGTCTTTAGGCCAAAGGTCACGGTACAAAAGGTCAAGGCAAGCGGATGGTCAGACAGGCTGGATCGAGGCTGGCGGATATCAGAATCGTCAGGAAGGCAAAGGGTCAAAACCAGGTGATCAATCAGATGGGTTGAGGCAGAATCAGAGTCAAATAACAGGCAGAGGTCAAACCAGAACGTCAAACAGGAGGATTAAGCAGAGTCAAGGTCGGTTTCAGGCAAGGGTCAGGTTCCAGAGATCAGAATAGTCAAACAGGCAGGCAAAGGCAAAAACAGATTCACACAGAATAGCAACAGCTAAAGCACCAGGAACAAATCCTATCACGGGCAATCTACAATTACAAACTGTCCCTTTAAATATATTCAAAACTCGCGCCATTGCACGCTGACGTCACACGTCAGTGCGCCTGCGCCTTTAAGACGCAGACGGAAGTGGTGCAGAAGATCCCTGCGGGCGTCCCTGCTTGAAGTGCGACGGGCGTCCCCGCCGAACTCCACAACCCCTACCGGGGTAAGTTATTACAGGTATATTCTAAAGGGTGATTTGTTTACATCAAGAATATATCTGTGAATAGCTCTGACAGATATGTAATGGTCAGGGCCATAGCTGTGCAAGTTGCCAATAGGGGGGTATTATTGTAGGGTTATAGAGATCTTATTCACCAGAGATGTCAGGTGGTATCCATAGTCTATAAAAGTGAAGGGATCTCGAGGCTCCTTGGACTCTACATGCTGGAGGGGGTAGAGGGTGCTGAAAATGAAAACTGGGGAGCCATTGCAAGGAGAAGATGTATGTAGAATGTAGCATTAAATCCACTCTGGAACTTAATAGAATAGAATCTGGGATGGAGATTCCAAGAGGAGCATTCCTGTAAAGGTCTTGTACTGTGGAAACTGGATTCCGTTGAGCTGGATGTAAATAATACCCTGCCTGTGCTTGATTTGTTTCAGAAATTAATTTATGAAATGATGCGTAGTGTACAAAAGAAAAAAAATCCTGCGAGGGGCCCAGCATTCTCTCCAAACTAGCTGCCCACCATCCTCTCTCACTCTCGTGAGTGGCCCACGATCGTATCAGCTCGATATCGCCCACTTCAATGTGGGTGTATCAGGGAGAGATCCGCTCATTTGGCGACATCGTCGGATCTCTACGTCTATGGCCACCTCTATACATTATACATTGCAAATTATCAGCGGTGTGACATTAGCAAATCAGCGTGTTTGCTGAGGAAAAAGGGTACTGTATCCAAAGGATGAACCATTTCAGTTCCTAAATAGTGTTATTAAAATGTTTAAGCTACGTCAGTTTCAGGCCCACAAGTGCTGGGGAGGTGGATTGGGGTGTGTAAAATTAAATAAAAGTATGTCTATTTTTAATTAGAATTTCATTGCCTATAGCAATATCACTTAAATCAAAATTCCACCAGCCCTTCTGATTTGGTATGTTTTAATATTTCAAATGACTGAGGGATCACCTTTCAAAGTCCCTTCAGCGGTACAATCAAAATACTTCAAATCTCATCTTGTAGTAATTGTTTCTGAGGAATGAAAGAGAAGATGTTCTGCATGTAAAAGCTATTATTTTAGCAAGTGCTTTAAAACAGACAAGAGAACGAATGAATGTCCAAGAAAATGAATTAACATTTTTTAGGTCAGTATTCATAATAATGTTAGAATATCATTGGACGTTCTTAAAATTAATGTACAGCAAATACAGTTTTGTTTACGGCTCTCATATTAAACCATATACCAAGCTTTCCTAGTTATCAAGTCCTCCTGGTATTTGTGTTTTTCTTTAAAAAAAACCTCTTCCAAAGCCCAAATTTAGGAGTGCTATTAGATAATCATCACACCTTCCATTTTTTTTAGTTATTTATGATGATTCTGGGTGCAAGTGCTAGAGCCCTAAGGGGCACATACAGTAACTGCACTCTTTATTGCTTATTTAAGAACTATTTGCATTAACGCTTTTGCTGTATTCTGCACCTTGTGTCAGATTATGGGCAGGATTGGGGTTACCTATGTCCCTCCCCTGCTGGCCTTTAAGAATCAGTGCTACCAGACCACTGTATATCAGGGGAATGCAGTTCATGCACCCAAGACCTTGAGCCAGAGGTGCTGACAGTGGGGAAGGAATCAAAGTAGGGTTTCCATGTGTCTGGTTGATGTTAGTGGGTAAAACAATGATGCGGCTGGGGGTAGATTGAGCTTATTTATTTCATAATGCTGACATCAAACAAGCAGTTTTGAACCAGACAGCCCATGACAAAAATGGACTGGTTCAAAACAGCTTGTTTGGATATCAGTTTTATGAAATTTCAGATACAACTGTGGACACAGTAACTCCATATTATAACCAGTCATCACTAGCCACATCATTGTGTCACCCACTCAGAATGTTTTTGCATTTTTGCCTGACCTGATGTCACCTGCCCACATCAAATCAATGTCTGGATTCATAATACACAGAAACAAGGTAGCATACATTAGCTTATCTTTTTTATGTTTCCATTGGCTTATAAGCAACGCCCAATAAAAATAAGCTACAAGCACAGTTTTGCCATGGTGTGCTATGCAAGAAGTGAATCCCAGTAGGGGACTGGCCCTAATGAGGGACTCAGTTCTTGGGGCAAATTTACTTAAGAGTGAAGTGACTAACGCTAGTGAAAATTTACGCCATTTGGTACTTCGCTGATTTACCAACAGTCACCGGCGTAACTTCGCTAGTGAAGGAGAAAGACTCTAGCGGTACTTCACTTTCTAATGCCTGGTGAATTTGCGATCTGGCGAATGGACGTAACTACGCAAATTCACTAAGATGCGGATTTAACTGAACGTTACCTCTTGCACCAGACTTGCCTTCGCCACCTCAGACCAGGTGAAGTGCAATAGAGTAGATAGGAGTTCCTCAAACATTTTTCTAAGTCCCAAAAAATGCTGGTGACTTTTCATTTTTCAGGGTGATAGGCTGCAAAAGATCGTAAACATTTTTTCTGGGGTACCCAGCTTCCCCACCTACATTCCCTAACATATGGCACATAAACTATACACTGAGCTCATGTGTAGGGCATTATAACAACTCTATTTTCTTTATTAAGGTTCCCTGGACTTGTGTAATGTAATGTATTTGCTGCAACATATACGTCTATTCAACTTTAACTTCCCGCCATATGCAAATGAGGCAACCCTAGAGCAACTTCGATTCGCTTCGCCAGCGTTTGGAGCCCTGCACGCAACTTCGGATTTTAGTGAATTAGTGTTGTCCTGGCGAATCTATGCCTGACGAAGTGTTGCGATGTGAGCGAAGCATTGCTGGCAAATTTTCGGAGGTTATTGGATTTTAGATGTCAAGTTTAATTGAATTTTTAAAGAGACAGTACATGATAAATTTCAATATTGGAATTTTCAATTTTTTTTCTAATTCGAATCAAATTTGGACTATTCCCTAGTCGAAGTACACAAAAATAGCACAAAATTCTAATTTTTTTACTTCTATTTTTGAATTCGACCCTTGATAAATCTGTCCCTAAATATACTTGTTTTTAGGGACACTATAACTTTTACTGTTGTGTTTTTATTTTTGTTGTCTCTGAGCGTTGTTTTTGAAATTTGTAAGTCCTGAAATGTTAGTGTTTTGGTTTGTAGTTTTCTCTGGTACATCAATAGCCATCGGCAAGCTGTTATTTCCAATGAGTCAGTCGATAATCATGATGTCGCTTTAGTCTGCCAGCTGCTGACCTGCATTTGCTGTTGCAGTACAATAACCCAACCAAACACAGTTCAGCAGTGGGCATGTCTGGAATAGGTGCAGTCATAGAGTGAATAGGATTTGGATAATGAGAAGAGAAATTACTTTTAAAGGTAACTTACCCCATCCCAGTGATTATTTTCATCGAAAATCCATCGATCAAATGATTTTCCTTTGATCAAAAAAAGCTAGGAAAGCCTATGGGGACCTGTGTATGGGTGCGAGAAGACCTATCCAGATGTAGACATGTCACATTAGCATAGGGATGTTAGATGTTTTTATCTACTTCGTGATATAATAAGGAAAAGAGGATATTCATGTTTTCAAATTGGCCCTCCTCATTGGTTTAAGGAACCACCAGTAAATAGAGAGCACTAGAGTAAGCACAATGAATATGATTCTGGAGTGGATACTAGCTAGATTTTATTTTGTTTCTTTAGGAATGATAAATGTACATCAATAAGCCTATATGGCCAGTAGCCTGATTGTGTTTCACTGGTGTAGTATAGAATAGAGTCGTGAATAATTCCTTGGATTTCACATTGGAAGGCCTTGTATGATGTGGCCAGATGGTGAGGATTTCTTTAGTCTGTAACTTAAAGCTCTGCATGGTATGATAACATCTTGAAGAGATGAACTATATTAAATATGGATTTTCCAACATCTGCCAAAAACCAATGATGCCCAGCTGTTATGATTGAAACTTCCAGCAAGTGCTTACCACAGTGAAAAAACCCATTTGCAAATCGTGGTCTGTAGCAGTTTGCCATGAAGGTGGGTGGGGAGACATTGCAAACATACAAGCAGTAATACAGCTGGCATTCCATTCCATTTAGTTCTTTATTTAACAGATTGTGGTTATAGTTCCCAGATGGATTTTTAAAGCAAAAGTTCACAATAATTTTTTTAACTACTGTTTGGCCAGTGGCCCTGCTGAAGCAAGAGCATTCTCCAATGAGAATTCTACTTTCTCTGTATTCACCTGACTCCCCTAAACAGTAGTGTTTTTTTCCTTCAGAAGTTTGACTACCATTTAATATGGGGAAGCAAAAAGTGCACAACTTTTTGAAAACTTTTTTTTAACTCTTTTCTTTGTAAATACAGACAATAATAGCATCAGGTGACAATAGAGCAATATGAAACAGTAGTTGGCATTCTATCAATGAGACATTGCCAAACCTGTCTATTGGTGTGATTGTGGCATGGTAATAGAGTAGGAAGCATGAAAGAATTGAGTCAGAAGAGAATCGGGGCCTAGAAATGGAGAAGTCAGCCTGTACTATTGTAATGCTACTGTGAAGTTACAGAGACAGGGCTTGTGGGAAGTGGTCTTGTAGCCAGGGGACTAGATTTTCTAAAATTTTAGGCATCCCTTCCGGAGTCTATACAGTGAACATTTGCATTAACCATCTCCTTCTGCTGTAAGGAGGTGGAAGGAAGGGGTCAACTCACTTCAATTAGTCTTTTTGTCATGATAAGTATAAATCTCAAGTGATTGATATTCTCTTGGTGGGGGCTGTTTCCTGGCAAAAGAGTCCATTTTAGGGGATTGGTTTCTGCACCCGTTAAAGAAGAGAGTGGTCAAATGTTTGAATCAAAATGTCACAGCTTCCAGCTTGCATTGTAATTGCAAATGTCACTGTTTTTACTATACCTAGTTACCATGAGAGACAATAGGGTATAATTCAACTGCCACTTTCAGACACAATTTATTCAGTATTAGCTCAGTCTACCTGCACTCTAAATGAGAGAGATATTCCTTTTTTAAAGAGGCACCAAAATCAAAATAGCAGGTATGCAGTACAATGAGATGAATGATAGAAAACATACACAAAACCATGGCACTTGAAAACCAATATAGTGGAATGATTACTTGCTAAAATGAGATCTCTGAGATATGTTGCAAGGCAATTAGAAATGTGGCCTGATAAGGCTGCTGTCGAATAAATGGTTAGTATTTCTAGCGAGCACTACCTGATTGCGATTGAAGGTAAAGGGATTATTCTACAGCAGGAATGGGTTGGAAAAGTAATTCAGTTATAAGCAAAAAAATAACCATTAATATAAAGGTGATTTCCCTGAAATGCTAAAATAAAAACTAAAATGGAAATCTAATTTGTGAGGATTTAAGCTTGAAGGGATTCTGTCATGATTTTTATGGTGTAGTTTTTATTTCTAAATTATGCTGTTTACAATGCAAATAATTCACTCTACCATGTAAAATGTAATTCCTAACCGAACAAGTGTATTTTTTAGTTGTAAGCAGCCTCGGTTACAGCACTGATATTATCAGCTCCAGGAATCACCTAGGACGGCAAAAAGCCGTTTCTGGTAACTTTCCGAATTTAAATTCAGTTTTTCTATCGCAGGGGGGCGGCATTTCGAGCGATGAAACGCCCGGGATATTATTAACTTTTTATTTACTCTCATTGGAGAACAGGTTTAGAATAACAGTCAGCTTAGACTCATCTAATGTTGATTGAAATTACTCCTCACATCAGAAAGGCCAAGCAATCACACTCCTCCTGTAGCTGGGGGTATGCACACCAGTCACCACTTTAAACATTCTGCATATACCAGATCCTTTTCTTACAAAGCCTGAACATTTCAAGATAATTTGTCTCATTAGTTATATCTCATCTCCAGCATTTCACTGCACAGTAGCATCTAATATAAATATACATTAACTCACATTCATATAATATATTAAACCTTGAGGACACCCTTTGTAAACATTGATAGTGATACAACTGGTCAATTTAGTGGATTTTATCTTCTTTTTCCAATTTATAAAAAAAAAAAAAACTACAAAAATGTTTCTGACTGTACCATTATTATTATTATAGGCAGTTTTTTCCACTCATTTTATTATATATATCTGTATAGAACACTTTGATAAAAGGTGATATTTAAATTTGGCAAAACTCATTATTTCATTAGGGAAGTTAAAAACATTTTCCTGATAATATTTTTGTAAGTCATTAAAATGATATAGGAATGACTATAGTATTGTTAACACGTAGCCTATTCCTACTTCTATGAAAAAAGTGGGAACACTTTATACTTTCACTAATAAATAGGGGCTTAATTCTCCTGCTCCACTGCATATTGTTAGTTTCTCAGCTTCATCAAACCAATGCTTTAATGGCCTGAAAAGAATAATAATTATTTTTTATTATTATGCTTTATTTAAATAGCACAAAAATATTACTTAGCACTTTACAAAGATTATCCAGCATTCACCTGTCCCAGTGGTGTAACTAGGGTTGCCACCTGTTCAGTTTTGACCTAAACAGTTCAGTTTTTCTTAGGCCTGTTTGGGTCTCAACTATCTGTTGAACCGGCCATCCCAAGTTTGGACTGTCTGGTTTAAAACATTGAGAAAACTAGACAGAAATCCAGTCAATTGCATCACAGTGAAGCCATAACCCTGGCATCAACATCATTGTGCCTGCGCCTGACTTCATCATGCCCACCTCCAGCATCACTACCCCATCCCCGATGCCGTCATCCCCGCCCCATTTGTTCGGGTTTAGCCACTGGAAAAGGTGCAACCCCAGGTGTAACTACAGACACAGAGCCTGAGGTCATGCATAGGGCCCATGGGAATATGAGGTCTGCAGGAATAAGTGAAGGGAAAGACATTGTGTTCACCCATGGCACACGAAAAAATATTTGTACATCGACACCTTTCAGGTAAGTTTTTATAAAACTATATGCCTTTGACCTAGGCCAGAGAAGCATGCATTCTTTGAATATGCTTAAGTAGGGCACCTGTCTAATGATGAGCGAAATGTTTCATATAGTTTTGTCGCAAAAATGACGCCCATAGATTCTAATGTGAAAAAATGTGTTGTCAAAATTAATTTTGTAGCCCAGAGACTTCAATGCATTTCACTGAATTTTCTCTGTTTCATGAATTTTTGGCAAAGCAAAATGGGTCAGATTCACAACTAGATTCATAACTATGCTGTCACTGTTGCCAATTACAGTAAATGCCTGATAAAACACTAACAAGATATTTCTGTATGTAGGATCCCATCATAGCTGTCCACGGTGAATGTTAGACAGTCACTCTCTATCACTGTTTATATACCAGAGCTTGAGATTGTCTATATGTTTGATATGGGTTCCTTGGGCAGGTATTCTCTCACAGTCACATCAGCAAGTGTCAGCAAACAGAGTGATGATGGACTGTGATGGCACTAATTCTTGCTTGTCATTAGGAAACACTTAACTTCCTCTGTATATCACCAGAGATACCCATGGTCTCCATGGGTATGCAATCCAGAGAACCTGAATACATTGCTAACATCTCACTATTTAGTTACAACACTTTGGGTAACTTTGTTGCTTTTGTGACTATGGTTGAAATCTTTATGTTTAACTTGTTGTTTGCCTTAAAAACAACTTCTTCAGAACAAGGTTGCTTGCTTGCTTTATATAAGTTCATCTTTCTGTCTTACCATTGAATAATCACCCTCACTTAAGGTTATGTTTGAGACTTACCGTATATACTCGAGTATAAGACGACCAGAGTATAAGCCGAGGTACCTAATTTTACCTACGAAAACTGGGAAAACTAATTGACTCTAGTATAAGCCTAGACACAACTACAGCCCTGTCTCCCAGCAGCGCACATTTTGCCAAAGCGACCCCCCCAGCGATCAACCGGACTTCTTTGCAAAGTTGATGGTGACAGAGAATTGCCAAATGGATTACTGTGTGCATTGTCCCACTACCATGTGCAGAGGGTGCGGGTTGATATTGCCATCACTGTTAATCTTTCATATAACCAACAGAGGGTCCTGTGTGATATTGCAGTCACTGCTAATCTTTCATATGACCAACAGAGGTCACTGTGTGATATTGCAGTCACTGTTATTCTTCCATATAACCAACAGATGGTGCTGTGTGATATTGCAGTCACTGTTATTCTTTCATATAACCAACAGAGGGTGCTGTGTGATATTGCAGTCACTGTTATTCTTTCATATAACCAACAGAGGGCACACTGTTATTCTTTCATATAACCAACAGAGGGTGCTGTGTGATATTGCAGTCACTGTTATTCTTTAATATAACCAACAGAGGGTGCACTGTTATTCTTTCATACAACCAACAGATGGCGCTGTGTGATATTGCAGTCACTGTTAATCTTTCATATAACCATCAGAGGGCACACTGTTATTCTTTCATACAACCAACAGATGGCGCTGTGTGATATTGAAGTCACTGTTATTCTTTCATATAACCAACAGATGGCGCTGTGTGATATTGCAGTCACTGTTATTCTTTCATATAACCAACAGAGGTGCACTGTTATTCTTTCATATAACCAACAGAGGGCATTGTGGGATATTGCAGTCTCTCCCCAAGTGTACTGTTGGTATAGGAATGATTAAAAGTGACTGCAATCTCAACTACTCTGACCCGAGTATAAGCCGTGGTAGACTTTTTCAGCACATTTTGGATGCTGAAAAACTTGACTTATACTTGGGTATATACGGTATTCTGAGACCGATCAGAGTGCAGTTAATTTGGTACATTTTTGCCTCAATTAGGGTGCACAACATTTGCCAAGAATTCTACCACAATAAAAAAGCCAGTCATTCTAGGAAGTAATTTGCTTTATTATCTGTAGAGGATCTGTCTACCTTCATCTGCTGTTTAAGTAATGTGTTGCTATTGAGCTTGACAAATACTTAAAGCATTTCTACAATCCTTAGGTCTAAGATCTAAGATAATAATGATTCAGGGAGACAGGTTTTTGTGCATTTTAACTAGTATAATGAGACTTAAAAGATCCCATTCCTTGATTTGCCAAAATAGATATGTCTAGGCTATTTCCTTCAGTAAAGTCACATATATTGCATAAGAATTTTTGTCATACAATATATTATGTTGGCAATTAAATTGGAAACTCCTTGAATGAAAACATTGTATGTATTGTTCTTGGATTTGTGTTTCTTGTATTCTTTGTGTTTACCACTTTGTATAAACAAATTTCATATAAAAGCCAAAGCATATTCCACCTTTTGCTGTATGATTTCTAGTCCACTTGTTTGCTTTATTTCTTTACAAATAGTTTTCTCGTTTAGACAAATACAAAAAGAAAAGAAAAATATGAGTGTATGGTGTTCCCTAAATTAACATCACATTCACTTTTGGTTTGCTCATTAATGGGGGAATATAATATGTTTTGTTAGAGCAAAAAACATTAGCAAACATGTTTGTGAATGTTAGAAACCAAGATTTACATTGTTTGTGTCCTTTTTGACTGATTTGGGACCACAACGGCATCCTTACAATGTTTGTGAACAAATGGCTTTTGCAAACATGCACAGTGTATGTAATATAATTTCGCTATTGCAAAGCATTTTTTTTGACGAAATATTTAAAAGGATTCTGTCATGATTTTATAGTTTACTTTTTATATCTAAATGATACTATTTACATTGCAAATAATTCACTCTACCATTTAAAATTTTAAACACAAACAAATGTATTTTTTTAGCTGTAATATTGGTGTGGAGGCATCCATCTCAGTGCATTGCCCCTGATTCCAAGCTATTGTTTCAGCTATTGTTTCTCCCCTTCCCATTGTATCTTACCACGACCTAAGTCTTGTTCCCTAGCACCTAGTGGTGGAGATGAGAATACCACCCATGCAGAAAAAAGCAGTGTTTTTCATGTTTGGGCGCTATTTTCATGTCTAGGGATCACCTTTAGCAATGCAAACAAATCCTTCAACAGAGGTGTCAGGGAGCTGCTATCTGGTTAGCTACCCAGAGCACAAGCCACATGAGCTGAGGGCACCTGGTGAACTGACAATATGTCTAGCTCCATGCCAAATTAAATATAAAAAAATCTGTTTGCTCTTTTAAAAATGAATTTCAGTGCAGAAGTCAGCAGCACTGCAATGGTGCTTGGGCAGCACTATTAACTGATGCATTTAAAAAAATGTTTCTGCCTAACAGTATCACTTTAACAAAACTCCAGCGCAGGTGATAAAACTAGCTTTTACATATTGATAATGAGTGATGTAATATTAGCCAGCAAATGATTTTACATTGTAAGCAGTGCTAAATATTGTCAAAAAATGCCAACAGTTGCAATTTTAATTACATTCCCCCTTAAAGGTATATAAGTAGGCAAACCCTGTAAGGAGCAGCTATTAAACCTGGCTGGCCATCTTATTTACTTATTTACCGTCATTGCATACAATTTATCTGAGCATTTATTTAAGTAAAGCAATAGTATAGTGTAGTAAGTGGCACCATTAGGGGACTTAGTGCACTGACTAAGTTGCCAGCTACTCTTGAAAGACAATTAGAGTATCAGCTGCGATTAAAGGGGCAGTATACACCCCTTTTTAACATGAGTGTCATGGATAAGGCTTGTGACAAAAATACTTTTTGCCTGATGTTTTAATTTAAAAATATATATTGTTTTTGTGGCACTAAACAAGAAAATTAAATCAGTTTCACTTTAATCTCCCTGTTCTGCCGAGCAGAGTAGAAGCTGATACAGATGATTACCTGTCTACTGAGGAGACCTTTAAATGATGAGCTGCTCAAAAGTTGCAGATTAGGCAAGGGAGGTGTTTGTTTGCTCAATGGGAGATAATGAGCTCTGAGCAAATTGCCCTATTTATTACGGGAGGGGGGGAGCAAGTTCAGTGCTCATGAGTGCTAATATAATGAATTCTAGTATTTCATATAGCTATTATTATCTGTATTGCAAGCCATGAATTACATGGTAAAATCAAATTGATATATCTTTTATTTATATAGCAAAAGAATTGTAACGTTCAGTATCCCACAACCCAGAGTAAACCCCAATGTCCCGGACTCGGCTCACGCTTTGGCCTATAACCGCCACCTTTCACGTCGGGTGGGGCCCTCCGCTACTCGGATGCCGCCAGGACTTAATAGTGAGGAGACTGAGGGAAGAACTCTGGGCGAGCAAGGGAACTAAACGTAAAGGTTATCAAAGTCCAGGAACGGGCCGAGTCGAAACCAATCGGGAATGCGGTACAAAATCGGTAAACAGCAGAGTAGTCGAGGTCACAGGCCAGGTCAGCAACAAACAGGGTCGAAGTACAAAACGGAATCCAAAGAGTAGTCAGGAACAAGCCAAAGGGTCAGGCCAGGCGGAAGTCAAACAGGAATCAGGAATAGCCAAAGGTCACAACAAGAATCACAGAAATAATCGCACCCAGGAACAATATACAGAACCTACGTTGGGCAAGGCACAAAAGGACTGATGGCCATTTAAACATTTGAATTTGGCGCCATTGGACGCTGGCGAATCAGCGCCATCGCCTGCGCAAATACATCAGCGCACCTGTCCCTTTAATTCTAGCGCATGCGCGCCGCGCGCTCCATAGGAGCCGGGGCCTGGGGCCTAGCCGCATCGGCGGTGGAGAAGAGACACGGGCGTCCCCGTCGAGGGGGCGGCAGGCGTCCCTGCCGTCCCCTGGGTAAGTCCCTGACAAGAATGTTTGCTAATATAAAATAAATCCTGCATTAAAATATGTTAAACATTTATTCTATGATAGCTATGGTGTGGTGCTGTGGCGTGTCATGTGTCTGCAGCTTGATGTGAATAATTAAAGGCTGCTGGCCATATAATTTACACAGTGATGCTAAACATCCTCAACAGGAAAGCTGCAGACCTTCAATTACTAAATTACAGCACCTACATGCAAAAACGTTATTTTCATCAATTAAACCTTATCAAAAGATTTAAGTTTCATACAAGGATTATAAATGCTTTGTTCCCAATGTTTATTTGATTCTCTTTTTAACCATATATCGCAACTAAATAGAAGATGGTATACGCTCAAGCCTTCTCCAATAAACTGTCAACATACATTTTCTCAATTTAGAAGAGAATAGCAATACATATCCATTTAAAACTGTCACATTTTATTTGGTTTCAGTAAAGCGAGATTTATTGTCTTCAGAATTTAGCTGAACAGATATAGCCCGTGGAATGCCAATTTCAGTGGAAAGTAATATGGATTACAAACAAGCACCGTAATCAGATCAAACTTTATTCCAAAGAAGCCTAAAACATGCAAATTAAAGAAATATTGCAACGCACAGGATCTGCTCATCCCTGTTGATTATCCTTCTGAAATCCTTAGGTGGCTGAGATAACTGTTCAAGTCTGGGGTCAAGTGATCAAAATTCAGAGAATATGGAGTTACTTTTTATGCCACCTTAAGAATAGGTAGTACATCATTGGTGTGAGTGCTACTTATATAGAAATATTGCATCATGCACAGCCCCTTCTACATTTTGTGAATGGCATGTAAAATGGAAGCAGTAAACCTATAATGTATAATATTACAAATTGTATATAAATATTACCTAAATAAATTATCCGTCTATCTTATATATTTTATTAGAATAGAAAGTACATGTTATTCAGTAGTGTCATCATTTAAATATGAAGTTATTTATAAGGAAACCTAACCAAAATTTAATGGATGAATAAAATCTAAAAATGAGTTAACCCAACAACAAAATGCAGTTTTTAATGTTTATCTATAACATTTCCCACTAGTTAACATCACATTGCATTTAGACCCATTCACTGCAGAAATAAAGTCTGACAAAATGAAATCATCCATAGCCAAAGCCTTAATTTATATTTAATTCTGGTAAGCTTCTGAAACACTTGCAAGGCGTTAATAAACAACTTTTTTTTAGCATCTATCTATCATTTATCTATGTAGCCAATCCATCTCTCCATCTAGCTTTGTGACTTTTACATTTGGTGGTCATTGTTTTCCAAAAAGGGTAAGTTGTGGCAACTGCATATTCTTTATAACCCATGTGCTCTGAAGACTCTTTCTGGTTCTGGTTATAGCTCACTAATTCTCTAATCTCTAATTCTTAGTTTGGTTTATAGCGCTAGAATGTCCTTTCATGTTGGCACCTCAGCAACATTTGTAAGTCTTCTTCTTAAATTTACATGCACCTACATAATATCTAGGGAACAGAATGTTACTAATGAAGACCTGCATTTACCAAAATGCAACCATGCAAAATGAATGCCGGGATAAACAATGGCTTAGTGCTAAAAAATAATAATAATAAAAAAATAAAAGCAAGCACTTAAATCTCTGCTGTTTACTTTCAGCTTTCTTCTCTCAAGTGATGCTGTTTATTGGTTAGGTAAGACATGCATCCTGTATATCAAGGATAAATCATATTTTTAAACCAAAATGAAGATATTTATACACAGAGAGATAGAGCCAAGGCGCAATTCACATCCAGCTAGGGGAATTTTGTCAGACGTTCATTGCTTGTAAATGTAGCAGCCCATGTTTCCAAATGACAAATCACCTGATGTGTTGAAAATAATAGCAGTGTGTTTAATAGCTCAAAAGCCTTATAATAGCTTTTATTTCCATATCCGCAAATGCACTGGGAACACTGCACATTCTATTCCAAATCAAAGCATGAAGAAACATTTATCAAATTTCTATTATTCCTTTACAGAAAGTGAAGAAAAGGGAATTTTAGGCTGTTCCAAAAAATAGCAGTGTCTTCTTCACAAACTCAAACATTCACTGTATAAACTGAAATATGTTTCAAGATTTTGGTTTTGCCTCAGAAACAGCAATTCTGATGTCACCCCGCAAGTTTTCAATTGGATTAAGGTCTGGGGATTGGGCTGGCCACTCTATAATGTCAATCTTCTTTGTTTGGAACCAATATGTCTCTTGTTTACTGGTGTGTTTTGGGTTGGTGTCTTGTTGAAAACTTCTTCAAGTATTTTGATGTATTGAAACTGATCCATGATCCCTGGTATCTAATATATAGGCCTAACTCCATAGTATGAGAAACATCCCCATATCATGATGCTTGCACCAAATACTTGTATAATGGACAGCACCACTCACGATCCTCTTTTTCTTTAAAAAACCTTTATTCAGCCATGGGCCCTGACCCCAAACAATTCGGCATTTTTTTGCCAAATTGTTTGGGGTCAGAGCCCATGGCTGAATAAAGGCTTTTTAAAGAAAAAGAGGATCGTGAGTGGTGCTGTCCATTATACAAGTATTTGGCTAACAAGCTTTGAGTGGAAGCTGTTGGACTTGCATCAGTGTGAAATAGCCTGAAAGGCACAGGTGCCGACTGGATTACTCTGTGAATGATGCTTGCACCACCATGTTTCACTGTCTTCACAGTGTACTGTGGCTTGAATTCAGTGTTTGGGGTCATCTGACAAACTGTCTGCAGCCCCTAGACCCCCCAAAAAAAAACAATCTTGCTTTCATCAGTCCACAAAATGTTGCAACATTTCTCTTTAGGTCAGTCAATTTGTCTTTGACAAATTGTAATTTCTTCAGCATGACTTTTTTTCAACAATGGGACTTTGCAGTGCTTCTTGGAGGTAGCTTAGCTTTACATATGTGTCTTCTAATTGTAACTCACAGGTAACTCTAGACCTTCTTTGCACTTCCTGGTGTTGATCTTTGGCTGAATCTTTGCCATTTTGGCTATTCTTCTATCCCTTTTTTTTTATTAAATCATTTTTATTGCATTTTCCATTATATAACACGTATCAAATGATATACTATTCAGTATACATTGACATAATTATCACAATGCTTACATAAACTCCAAATTAAGTTTACAAAAGGAAAAGAAAGCAAAAAAAGATATAAAACCACCTTTAATATCAATTACCAGCACTGGGAATAAATAAGGTTTTGGCTGAGCAGTCTATCCTTTTCCTATCATTTTATGCACTTCTACTGTATATATGTTTTCCCCTCTTCAATCAACTTTTTAATCAAAGTACGCCCTTCTTCTGAACAATGTCTGGAACGACCCATTTTACTCAGATTTTCAGAGAGAAATGCACTATAACCAGCATGCACAACTTTTCGCC
Organism: Xenopus petersii; assembly: GCA_038501925.1. Classification (NCBI taxonomy): domain Eukaryota; kingdom Metazoa; phylum Chordata; class Amphibia; order Anura; family Pipidae; genus Xenopus; species Xenopus petersii. Next base: position 64,770,048 of record CM076673.1, on the reverse strand, counting down.
TTCCTTCCTTAAATAAGGACTGTAATTGACACCTGTTTTTTCACAGAAGGAATGACTTCACTAATTGAACTCCACACTCTTATTATTTGGAACAAGCTATTATTATTTTGATCACTGCTATTATTTGGAACAAGCCTCAATTAATGATACAATTACAAAGAATCAGCAGCATGCATTTCATAACTGTTGGGTCTGTTGTTTTTCTATCACTCTACTATACCTACTAGTCAATTATTTTCTATGTGGAAATATAATTTCTACCAAAAACATTGACTGATCAGGTTAGTGATGTTGGACGGCTAATATTGTGAACACAACTGCACATGTGAAATACATACAAATAGAAAAAAAATAATGGACCAGATAAAAATCTACTCAGGGCTGGATTTACATAGCAGGTGCCCCTAGGCCTGCTGCTATCGCCCATCCCCTCCCTTTTATTCAATCAGATTTTCATCATCGGGACAAGAGCAGGTGTTTCTGAACCAATGTGGGTGTGGTTGGGCAGCATGTCTCCCCCTAAAATCCTGCCGCCCTAGGCCCGGGCCTTGGTGGCTTCTCCACAAATCCGGGCCTGAATCTACTGGAACAGGCATCATGTACAATGGAAAGGTAAGACTTATGTGAAAAAATGACCTTTTGATTGAGGCAGTGTGTTTAAAAGCATCAACATTCCACAGATTAATTTTCTTCTGACAATAATTCCAGGGTTACATAAAGAATTTAAATACAGAGATTACTGGGATAATCTGCAAAAATACAATGAGTGCAACTTTTTGTACTCCTAAAATGCTCTTGGTACACCTTAATCTGTACTGAGACCTGCCTGCATTGAGAAACATTAAATACAGTCAGTAGACTGTAAAGGCAGCAATAGAGTGTCACAAGGATGACTCCTGGAAAGGCCTTTTAAAAGGAAGAGAATGTGGAGCATGAAGGAATCTACATTCGAGGGGGTTGTGTGAGAACTCCAAGGTTAAGAAATATATATATGAATTCAATGGTATTACTAAATAGCTAAAGCATACAAAAAGGAGAACGTTATTATCTAGTGCAAGTTCATATATTTGCCAAAAATTAACATTTCACAACTTTAAAAGACAAAGAAAAAATCTTTCCCTTAAAGGCATAAGATAAGGTGTTTTTTTACTATGAAGGAAAAAAATTGACCAAGATAAACTCATGTCTTTTACTTATTGTGTTTCTTGTCTCACCTAGGGCTACAGAACCTAATAATTATATTTGAGTGTTTTTTCCTAGTATGCATCACAACAATGCTGCATAGCAATAATCACCACAAAACTGAAGTGCCCTTAAACATACTGGAGCATAATTTATGAACGCTGGGTCTTTTCAGTAACTCATAACAACCAATAAGTGATTAGCTGTTCGGCCAGCTGTAGGTAGAACAAGAATGTAAACACTGGATGGCATAGGTTACTGCCTATGTGCAAATCAGCCTGGATGTGATGCTCACATTAAAACATCTAAAGGCAAAGAGAACAATTAAATCCATCAAAACAATCATTATTATTTTTAAATAATTAGCTTTAGCTCCTTCTCCAAGGTTTCTTATTACTTTAAATCACAAATAAACCTGATTGCAGAATGGATTATATTATATCATACAGTGCATTTTGATTACCACAATATCTATGACACGAAAACCAGACTGAAACCCTCGAAGATCATGAAGGCAAGAAATGTATTAAATTTTTAAAGGGACATCTGCCATTGACTTTTACATGCTTTCAACAGGTTTAGCTGGAGTATATTTGTTTTCAGATTTTTAGCTTTATAGCATAATAAATCAATTCAAGATTTTTTTTCTCTTAAAGTTTGAGTTTTTCCCCTTCAAAAACTCAACCAGAAAAATGTGAGGCTTTATAAATGGGCCCTGAAGAGAAACAAATGTGAACTGCTGTTTAATTGGAAACCTATTCCTTTGTGCAATCAGCAGTGTGATCTCTTAAGAGAAGCACAGGAAACAACTGTTAGTATTTTCATCTTTTTCCTTTGATTTTCCATGTTTTTTCATCACCATTTCATTGATAAAATCACAATAATCAAAAAGTTTGAATGACTGAATTAGATCCAGTAAAGTTGGATGAATTAAAGGGGACCAAGAACAAGTATACTGAAGTATAAAGAGCGTATTTTATGAAAGGCGTTTAAGCACATAGAAAGTTGCATAAACGCAACTGAATACCCCAGCAATAGCAATAGACTATAAAGTGGAGTGATGTGGCAGAGACTCATATGCGCATAATATAAATTGATGAGGTCATAGAATGTTCAAGAGCAGTGGTGTAACAACTGCATACCCGAAAAAAATCCTTGGATGGGTCTGGGTGCACAGCAGCCCTTAAGCAGCCCTCCAACCACCCACACGCAACCCTGTCTCCTGGTCACTTACAGTAGAGTTGGTAAGAGCTTGGCTGGGGAGGGGGGAATTATTAGAACTATAGAGGAAACCCCTGTTCTCCCCCTCACCCCCACAAAACCGTAAGGTCTACTTCCTTTATAGTTATGCCACTAGTCAAGATTCTGACATTGCTGATATTAATGAATTGTGGCCTTTGCGTGTGATATATTACAGGGATTGATCCTAAACCACCCTGTTTCTTTGGATTGTGCCTTCATTGCTGTGATATCACCCACTATGCTCTGTGGTACAACTGAGATCTGACAAATTGTTATTGTTTTTTAATATTCAATGTTCGAGAGAGAATATATTTTTATGTCCCAATATTTTTTAGTTCAAAATCTAACTTCTGGTTATATGGTATAAAGAGTGATATGAAAAGTGTTTATAGATGGTATTCCCTATAAGCCAGAGGAGAATACAGTGTAAACTGTGCTCCATCTGTTTCACAAGACATGATCTGCCCTGTGATCTTTCATTGTGAATGTTGTTTGGAGAAAGGCTTTTGTGATAGTAACAGTACACGTACATGTGAAAATGACATATTGATCCAGTGCTATGTCAGCTTATATTTGTAAAAGAAATGCATCATATTTGACAAGTCATTTGTATGCCCTTATTTTTTATTTTCTGCCCAAAATGTTCTACTCTAACGTAATTTACACAGTTTTAAGAATCTTTAAAATCAAGTTTAATTTCCCACTTTGACATGGTACAGTTGAGCTGCAGGTCAGAGAGGATTTACATTTTGCTGAGAGATTTAAGAATAAATTCCAAGACTAAATTTTGACATCATTCTGTATAGTTTTAAATCGATTTATTAAGTTAAACTGGGGTGTCCAAGGCCTACAGGAACAATTACTACAAGGGTCTTTCATGCAAACTGAAGGGCCTGGCATCCAACTTTTCACTACTCCCCCCAAGCATAATTCCCTTTCCCCAAATGTATTTCCCTTCTCCTTAATTTGCACCTGTCCATGCCTGAGTTATTGGGGCCCATGAAGGTGTTCTTTCAGCCCAGTCTAACACTGTTTCTATATTTTTAACTGTATATATAGGTCTATAATAATCCTAAAGTAATATGGTCTGTAAATCTGCAGGCCTACCAGATACACACAGTGCACTATATTGAGTACATAATTTTCTGTTTCACTCATAATAAAACTGGGGTCTATCTTTCCCCCCAAAACGGTGTGTGTTTGACTAAATGATCTTAAAGCCATAAAAACATTATATTTAAAACTATTTCTGAACAATACATCAAGTTGTTAATAAATACCCAGTTGCAATAGATACTTTTACTTTAGTAACACAAACATGAATATTTGTAAACATGACAGGTTGTGCTGCTCTTCCTCCCTCAAGAATTGAATCTGAAAGCTACATTGATTGGACACTAATGGCCCACCAGTAATTGATCCCAATAACATGTGGGAACTTGTTGCAAAACTTAAAGGGATCCTGTCATCGGAAAACAGGTTTTTTTCAAAACACATCAGTTAAAAGTGCTGCTCCAGCAGAATTCTGCACTGAAATCCATTTCTCAAAAGAGTAAACAGATTTTTTTTATATTCAATTTTGAAATCTGACATGGGGCTAGACATTTTGTCAATTTACCAGCTACCCCTGGTCATGTGACTTGTGCCTGCACTTTAGGAGAGAAATGCTTTCTGGCAGGCTGCCGTTTTTCCTTCTCAATGTAACTGAATGTGTCTCAGAGAGACATGGGTTTTTACTATTGAGTGTTCTTCTTAGATCTACCAGGCAGCTGTTATCTTGTGTTAGGGAGCTGCTATCTGGTTACCTTCCCATTGTTGTTTTGTTTGGCTGCTGGGGGGGGGAGGGAGGGGGGTGATATCACACTAACTTGCAGTACAGCAGTAAAGAGTGATTGAAATTTATCAGCGCACAAGTCACATGACTTGGGGCAGCTGGGAAATTGACACTATGGGGTAAATTTATCAAAGAGTGAAGTTTTGCCACTAGAGTGAAATTCCGCAACTCTCCATTCATTTCTATGGGATTTTGAAAGGCGTATTTATCAATGGGTGAAAGTGAAATTTCACCCTTTGATAAATACGCCTTTAAAAACCCCATAGAAATGAATGGGAAGTGCCGGAATTTCACTCTAGTGGCAAAACTTCACTATTAACTTCACTCTTTGATAAATATACCCCTATGTCTAGCCCCATGACAGATTTCAAAATTGAATATATAAAAATCTGTTTGCTCTTTTGAGAAATTGATTTCAGTGCAGAATTCTGCTGGAGCAGCACTATTAACTGATTCATTTTGAAAAAAATATGTTTTTCCCATGACAATATCCCTTTAATAAACAAAGACAAGCAAAATTCAAAAAAACTGAGCTGTTGCATAACTGAGACATAGACATACAAAAGCTGTCAGCCTGTGCAGAAAGGGGCTCTGAAAACTCACAAAGAAGATATAAGATAACAGTACTGTCTGTTCAATCTGAACACACAATCCTATTTTCAAGCTTCTTTCACGATTTTATCAAGGGACTTTCACATTCTAAGGAGTGACACTTTCTTACACATAAAAGACATGTAGTGTAAAAAGAGTATTCTCCTGTCTCTTTGCAACATCTTATCATTCTCCTGTCTCTTTGCAACATCTTATGGTGTAATGATTAGTTATACAAATCTTTTGATGAGCAGCCTCAGCCTTTTTTTCACTTAGTCTTCCCATAGTCAACACCCAAGCTTTACCTTTTTAAAAACAAAATCATTTCCACAGCTGATAGTTCTACAAACATTTGGGGGAGTATTTACTAAAACTTGACTTGTTCTCACTATATAAAAAAATTAGACCTAACTCCCAAACCAGAACGCGCTTAAAATAACAATAAAACGGAAAAAAAAGATGTGCTGGAAATGGTTGTGACAAAATTGTGCTTCAAATGGAATCGTGACATTTCTTTAAATTTGACTCTGAAAAAACTTTTTTTGGTTTGACACTGGAAAACGCAACTTTTTTGGATTATCAAACAAAAACCAGTCCGAAACCCTAGAAGATCATAAAGGCAAGAAACATCTTCAAATTGTTAAAGGGACCATCCGCTATTCGCTTCTACATAATTTTGACAGGTTTTAGCTGGAGTATTTTCAGATTTGGATTTCTAGCAGTTTTGGAGCATAATTAGGGGCATGTTTACTAACATTGGAGATAAATATCTGGAGAGATTTCTGGAGATGTTGCCCATAGCAACCAATCAGATCTTTGCTTTTGTTTTCTAACTTGGCTGTGGCTGTTTAAATCTAATTGCTGATTGGTTGCCATGGGCAACATCTCCAGAAATCTCTCCATATATTTATCTCCAATGTTAGTAAACATGCCCCTTAATCTTGAAAAATTTCAGTTTTTTCCCCCTCTAAAACTTCAAGTTTTTCCCCTTTATAAACTTGACAAGAAACATATTTTTTATGGTTTAATAAATAGGCCGTTTTTGTACTGTACTATACATTTGTCAATGGCTTCCATAGAAATGGTTTTACTAAACACAAAAAAAGCTTTATCAAAGCTCATATCATGCAAACAGCTATATTCATTATACATTCTCTTAATATGTTACATTTTATAATCCATATATCTATGATCTCAATTTTTACTATATAATTTAAAATGTATTATAATTGCTCTTTCCAAAAATCACAACCCAGATTGTATATACAAGAATTGGTAAAGCTTAGATATGCTGTGAGCCTTCAGTGTCTCCATACAAATTCTGGTGAAAGTGTTAGGGACCAATTAAAACACATAATTTATTAACAGGTAAAGATATTATTACTAGCAATTTATTTTTTTTCTTATCTGCAACTGTAACAAATGAACTGAAACTAAACCAATGCTCCTGGGCAGTTACCCATGCTAACAAATCAAATATTTACTTTCATTGTTTTAATGTTAAAGCTAACCACTGACACTGGTTATTAATGAGGTGATAATTTTCCCAGTGTTAGTAGTAAATTATCCCCAGTTTCATGTTGACTGGACACTTCTTCCTCTGTTATCTCTCCTCTATTTGGCAAGGGAGGGTATATTATTGAGAGAATCCAAGATATTCATTGAATGTATGGCTTTATTACAGGAGAAGCTAATTAGGAGTAGAAAAAGGTTACCTTTCTTTTGGCTCTGAGCTGTTCATGATATTTATCAGATGTATCTCCAGGTATCTCTCCTCCCCACAATGTAATTCCAACAATTGTGTATGTGACTCCCATCACAATTAAGGGTAAGACATAGACCAGCAACACCAGAATAAACTGATATCTATAGAAATAAAAGTAGATAAATATGTCACTTCAATCTTATGGGACAATATTTCGAAATCAACACATATGGTGTATATACATTGTTAATGCAGCTTTCCCTCATAGGTTATCATCATCATCATCATCATTTATTTATATAGCGCTGTCAAGATTAGAGATGGCGCGAACTGTTCGCCGGCGAACTTGTTCGCGCGAACATCGGGTGTTCGCGCTCGCCGGAAGTTCGCGAATGTCGCGCGACGTTCGCCATTTTGGGTTCGCCATTGTTGGCGCTTTTTTTTGCCCTCTCACCCCAGACCAGCAGGTACATGGCAGCCAATCAGGAAGCTCTCCCCTGGACCACTCCCCTTCCCTATAAAAACCGAAGCCCTGCAGCGTTTTTTTCACTCTGCCTGTGTGTGCTGAAGAGATAGTGTAGGGAGAGAGCTGATGCCTGTTAGTGATTTCAGGGACAGTTGAAAGTTTGCTGGCTAGTAATCGTGTTGATACTGCTCTGTTATTGGAGGGACAGAAGTCTGCAGGGGTTTGAGGGACATTTAAGCTTAGGTAGCTTTGCTGGCTAGTAATCTACCTTCTACTGCAGTGCTCTGTATGTAGCTGCAGTGGGCAGCTGTCCTGCTTCTGATCTCATCTGCTGACTGCTGCAATAACAGTAGTCCTTGTAAGGACTGCTTTTATTTATTTTTTTGTTCCAATACAGAGCAGTATCAAGCAGATTACTTGCCAGCAAACTTACTATCATCTGTCCCTGAAATCACTAACAGCTCTCCCCCTACACTATCTCTTCCAAGCACACACAGGCAGATTTTTCAGATACATTTTTGCCCTTGATCCCCCTCTGGCATGCCACTGTCCAGGTCGTTGCACCCTTTAAACAACTTTAAAATCATTTTTCTGGCCAGAAATGTCTTTTTTAGATGTTAAAGTTCGCCTTCCCATTGAAGTCTATGGGGTTCGCGAACCGTTCGCGAACCGCTCGCATTTTTGCGCAAGTTCGCGAATATGTTCGCGAACTTTTTTTCCGACGTTCGCTACATCCCTAGTCAAGATATGCAGTGCTTTATAGTTTATTATACATTTTCATTTGCATACATATATCTCTGTACCACGGGAATGCATAAACAACATAAGATTTAGGGGCATGTTTACTAACATTGGAGATAAATATCTGGAGAGATTTCTGGAGATGTTGCCCATAGCAACCAATCAGATCTTTGCTTTTGTTTTCTAACTTGGCTGTGGCTGTTTAAATCTAATTGCTGATTGGTTGCCATGGGCAACATCTCCAGAAATCTCTCCATATATTTATCTCCAATGTTAGTAAACATGCTCCTTAGTACATTCATTTATAATTGGTCTGTACTGTTTCATTAATAAAACATTTTAATAAAGGGCTCTTTTACAACAGGACAAGCAAAGTGCTAAAAAAAGAAAAATGTAAATGTAAAAGAAAAAATGTTTTTTTGCACTGTACAGACCTGACCCTCTCTGTGGAGTTTCTTTCAATATGGCAGTGAAACATAATGATATCGTACGGGATGTGGGTCTCCTGGAACACCCCTACCATGTATGTTATTTTGGACTTCTTATCTCTAATTCAATCTAGCCAAGGTGGAGAGCACAGCTTAATCACCACTGGCTTAGCTATGTTAAATGATCCCTCTTTTATATTTAAATAAAAAATGTTGCTATTTACCAGATCCCATATTGTAACATCCTTAAGTAAAATATGACCACTAGAACTGTCTTGCCAACATCTACCCTCTCCTATATGATAAGGAATGATTTATCATTGATTGACTGAAGAAGCCTGATGGTTTCATGGACAGTCAACCTGAGTTTCAATTGCATTTGCCTATTGAATCAATTCAACGGGCCAATATGATCAATTTCGATTAAAATTATATTTAGCATTGTCAGAGCCTTACAAAATTCAATATTTAGGACCCCCAAAAGGGGTCTCTGATATCAAATCCCATACAAGGCAATGGCTATTGAATTTTATTTTCAACTGATCAGTGTTGATATTAATAGCATCCACCTTCATGAAAGCACAAACATTCCAACATTGAGAAAGAGCTGTTCTAACTTGTTCTGATTCAATATTTGCAATTATAAATTACAAAGATATGATGGATCAACTGCTGTCATCTGTAGCATCAATACAAACAAACTGTGCCAATATGTTGTGCAATTGACAACAGGCAACTAAGACATGGTATCAATTAAAAGTTGGCAGACATAGATACATAAATCATTTTAGCTCACTCTTTGTTATTGTTTGCATCCAAATACATTAACTAAACAGGTTGCATACCTGTTGGCTTCTGTCACTATGGGCAAATGACTCACTGGCCCTGGGTTCCAAGTCTCTAAACAGACAAATGCTGGAACTTTAAGCAGCATGCAACATCTGCATGCTCAGATCAGTTTACTTTTTCCTTGGCTCTAAGTCTGGATGCCTAAAATAATGGCGTATAAGCTGCAATAGTAATGACTATAAGTACATACAGCTGTAGTGAGCTGCACAATTGGATATGTATCTTAACATTAAACCTCACTGTATCAAATACTATTATCTTAACTGGTTAGAACAATGCTTTGCTAATTTACAGCATAGGAACATCTTTTAGCCCCCCCAAGACCAAAGAGTGTCTTGTAGTGCCACCCACCCTGTGCACCTCAAATATATGTGCATGAGATGCACTAAGCGTTGCAAAATTGTACATCTTAGTGCTGATTCAGTAAGCTCTTGTGTCCAGGACATTCCTGCACTCTTCACTGGCACAAGGTGCAGAGCTCAGCACTAGTGAGCTTCTTTACCACTAACTTGCTTGTCTGAATGATGCGCAAGTTAGAGTGTATGTAGGAGGCAGGAGAGAGATGCCTCTCACAACCTCAAATGAATACAGCACTACTGAACGCAGACAGTTCTGTATGGGGGGGGGAATTGTGCACCATTTTGGAGTAAAAAAGCCCTGCAACTAAGGTACAAAAGACATGGCGGTTTGTCATGTGCGCATCTGTACTTTGCAACTGACTCCTCAAGGGTATTTGTTCACATATCTCTACTCTGAAACGTATAATATGTCATAGGTCTAAGAAGGTTGTTGCTGTAATTGTTAAAAGGTCTATATGCTGAGCTCTCTGAGAAAAACTAATTGTTGATAAAGCCATGAATTGTACCTTTCCATCAGTCTTAGGGTCTGGCCACACGGCAGAGTTGCGGAGATTAGTCACCAGGCGACAAATCTCCTCTTCTTCTCGGTGACTAATCTCTCATCTGCCTTCCCCTGCCTTCCATCTGAAGTTTCCTCGTGAGGCAATTACGGGCAACTTCGGAAAACGAAGCCCCCAGGTGATTTTCATTTTAGCCGGCAGAAGGCACGAGAAGGCAGATTGGGGAGATTAGACTCCCCAAAAATGAGGAGATTTGTCGTCTGGCGAATAATCTCCCCGAATCTGCCCGTGTGGCCTGATCCTAACGATCAGTCATGTTTAAAATATTTGGATCATTTTGGCTTTCTCAAGCCTGAATCTTACACTGGTTGCCAGGGTCTCTGAGTGAATGAGGATTATTCACTCAGAGTCAGAACCACAATCTCCTGGAGCTGACAAGTTGCTATGCAACAAAACGCATGTGACGTGTTGGATGTTCTAAAGAAACAAGAAGTGAAGGAGAAATCGCAGGTAAGAACTACATTTATGCGATGGTCATGTGAAAACGCAGTGCGCTCTAGATGTGTCATGAGTTTTAGCCTTATTGTTATAAATATTAATGAACTCTTATCTGTCTATTTAAAGCCTGTCTATTCCATCTTCCAGTGAAGTGAGATAATAGTTTAAATTTCTACTTCGAAAGTAGCAGAACATTTAAAAAACAGAGGGAGTAAAAACTAAACAGCAACTGCAAAATGTCTTTGGATACCAGTATCATTCTAAACCCTATTAAAGGTTAGTTTAAAAGTAAATGATAGTTTGCCTTCAAATTAACTTTTGATTTGGACAGTAATATTCTGAGTTAATTTGCAATTGGTCTTCAGCTTTTATTTTGGTTGTTTTTTTAATTATTTAGCTTTTTGTTCAGCAGCTTTCTAGTTTGTTATTACAGCAGCCATCTGGTTGCTGGGGTTCAAGCCACTCTAGCAGCCAGGCAGTATTTTGAATAAGAGACTAAAGTTGAATAAATAGGAGAATAACTGAAGTTGTAAACTTGTGTAACGCTAACTTGGGCTAGGCAGACCAAACAGGCTTATTGCCCAGCTAGTGATTAGAGCATGGGTTACATGTAACATAGGAAGTAAGGTTGAAAAAAGACACACGTCCATCAAGTTCAACCTTTTGGTTATTTTTTTAATCTGCCTAACTGCTAGTTGATCCAGAGGAAGGCAAAAAAACATCTGAAGCCTCTCCAATTTGCCTCAGAGGGGGCCTTAAAAGTGCTCTATACAGTGGAAGAATGACCCCCTCCTCCCGTGACTCTATGCCCCTATTATTACAGCTCAAGACCTTAGTTGCCCTTGATGCTGCTGACTGGCATTGCTTGCTACAGCCAAGTTTATCATCTACAAGGACTCCAAGGTCCTTTTCCATAATGGATTTGCCTAGTGCAGTCCCATTAAAGGAAAACTATACCCCCCAAACAATGTAGGTCTCTATTAAAAGATACTGAGTAAAACAGCTCATGTGTAAAACCCTGCTTCATGTAAATGAACCATTATCATAATAATATACTTTTTTAGTAGTATGTGCCATTGGGTAATCATAAATAGAAAATTGCCATTTTACAAAATAAGGGCCGCCCCCTGGGATCGTAGAATTCACTGTGCACACATACAAACCACATGTAAGGTCACATGAGCCAATTAACAGACAGAGTTGTGTCTTTTGCTTCCTCACTTCTTCCTGTTACAGTTAGTGTTGTAGTATTTCTGGTCAGGTGATCTCTGAGGCAGCACAGACAGAGTCACGAAATGGTGGTTCAAGGCAAGAGATGTAAAAGGGCAATATTTATGTAAATATATATTCCAGTTTGGTAAGATTCTTTAATATGTCATTCAATTTGATATAAACTATCTGTTGCTTAAGTATTCATTTTGGGGGTATAGTTTTCCTTTAAGGGTATAAGTGGCTTGGATATTCTTACATCCCAGGTGTATGATTTTACATTTATCAACATCGAATCTCATTTGTCACTTAGCTGTCCAAATTGCCAGTTTGTCAAGATCATGTTGCAGGGATGCCACATCCTGGATGGAATTAATTGGGCTGGATAGTTTTGTGTCATCTGCAAACACTGATACATTACTTACAATACCCTCCCCTAAGTCATTAATGAACAAGTTAAACAAAGGTGGACCCAATACCGAGCCCTGGGGGACCCCAATAATGAGACTCTAACACTTAAGGCAGGGCCTTCGCTAAGTGGAAGATTCTAGGTGTGGTGTAGTATAACTACAACTCCCACAGGCTACTGTGCAATAAAATAGGAAAGAATGGACGTCAGGAGGTTCTTGCAGTTAAAAAGATGAAACAGTTTATTTGTTCAAGACAAATGAGCTCTGGGTTACTTACAAAATATGAGGCACAGGCAGAATATAATCAGCAGACTAGGACAGGTGGATGAGACAGCTGAGGAATGTGCCTCTCCTGAGAATTGTAGTCAAGTAATAAGGCACCTCCAGGCAGATGCACCTTGAAGTGGTCTGGATCCCACCCAGTAGAGTGGTCAGGGAGAAGAAGTCTAAGCCCGACGCCCTATCCATTGTGGTCCCTTCACTAAAGGCAATCTAGGAGCCTATGGAAGCTACTCCCTGCTACAGATCCTTGATGGAGCACAAAGCTGCTCTTTCTATCTTACTCTCCTAGAGAGTCTATAACAAAGATTATCTTGTTTCTAGCTGGCCTCATTCATGGGGTCCCTGCTCCCAGACTCACACTCTAGAGGTACTGGTCCCTTTAGGGCTAAAGGGCTTTACTGGGTCTTGGTGTACCCAGGCTCAGTGGGAACTTCCAGTTGGTAAGGACACCAGAAGCCAAAAGGAAGATCCACCCCTTTCCATATACAATATTAAAGTATGGCAGGAAGTGGTTATTACACCTCTTGGCCAATAACTGGGAAATGTAAACTAGATACATTGGCTTTTGCCAGCAACTAGGGAAAAGGAGGAAGGGTAGGGATATAAAGCCATAGGGGCATATTAACTAGAGATGCACCAAATCCACTATTTTGGATTTGACCAAACCCCCAAATCCTTCGTGAAAGATTCGACCGAATACCGAACTGAATCTGAGTCCTAATTTGCATATGCTAATTAGGGGTGGGAAGAGGAAAACATTTTTACTTCCTTCTTTTGTGACAAAAAGTAACGCAATTTCCCTCCCCAACCCTAATTCGCATATGCAAATTAGGATTCGGTTTGTCCGGGCAGAAGGATTCGGCCGAAACCAAATCCTGCTGAAAAAGGCTGAATCCTGCCCGAATCCGGAACTGAATCCTGGATTCGGTGCATCCATAATATTAACCCTATGGGTCCCTACACTTGGGATTGAAAACTTTTAAAAAATGAAGATTAATTGAAAAGTTGCTAATAATAGGACATTATACATAATAGAGACTCATTGCAACTTTCCCTTGTTTGTTATAGTATACAGTATATAAATATATATATATATATATATATATATATATATATATATATATATATATATATATATATATTTATATACTGTATACTATAACAAACAAGGGAAAGTTGCAATATATATATATATTCAGAAGAAAGCACGGGTGCAGGGTCAAATATATTTCATATTGATTTGCTATAAAGACCTGCACTCCAATCTGTTGTTTAATTCAAAAAATCTTATTCGTACATCAATTCGACGTTTCGGCCTAAATTAGGGCCTTTTTCAAGGATATAAATATTATAACTCATGAGGGAAGTTACAATCACACATGTTGTCTTGGAATGAAGGTCCTATTTTAAGATATTTTTTTTTTCATCATGTGCCTCATGTACAGACCAATTACAGTCGTGTATTAATGGAAGGCATGAGCACAGTTTATACAGAATATGGTTACATCTATATCGGCCTTTGTGGGAGCAAATAATATTAATAGTGAAAGGTTAGATGAAAAAGACGTTGCAGCATACGTTTAAGGATTATATACATTTGTTTAAGAACTAACAGCAGCTTTAGTGTCTGTGCAATAAAATTAGACGAGGCATCTGTAATGATTCATAATTAAACAAGTCACAATATTTCAACAAAAAATTTCGATAGCTTCTGTTTCTTTTGGCATATGTTGAATCTCTCTGCTGGTACCATAGAAACCTCATCCCAGGGGCCCTTGTTTCTCTACAGCACATCCGTATTTGGCAGACAATAGTTAGACCTACATATGGAGCACATTGTATTGCAACCTGTTCTGTTTTTCAGCCATGAGCTCATTCATTTTAACAAATTGAGTTGTAACTCTATAGGACTGTGAATGTTACATCACTAATTTACCATATGGTCAAAAACATAAACACTCTTCTGGGGCAAATTCACTAAGCGCCGAAGCGCCGAACGCTAGCGTCAATTCGCTAGCGTTGGGCATTTTCGTTACTTCGCAAATTCACTAACGAACGCTGGTGTAAATTCACTAGTGTTACTTCGCACCCTTACACCAGGCGCATTTTCGTTACGGATGTAACTACACAAATTCACTAACACGCATAGTGTACTGAACGCTACCTTTTACGCTAGACTTCCTTCGCCACCTCAGACCAGACGAAGCGCAATAGAGTAGATAGGGATTGCTTCAAAAAAAGTTAAAAATTTTTCTAAGTCCCAAAAAACGCTGGCGTTTTTTCTATATCATGGGTGATAGGCTGAAAAAGATTGAAAATTTTTTTGGGGCTCCCCTCCTTCCCCCCTACATTTCCTAACTCATGGCAACTTAACTATACAGTGGGCACATGTGTAGGGCAAAAAAAAATTTTATTTGATGTTTTGAAAGTATGGCATTTGTAGTGATTCTACGTATTCCTCCACTGAAATTTGCGCCGTATGCAAATTAACCATCGCTAGCGTAACTTCGCTTCGCGAATCAATGCTAGCGCAACTTCGCAACCTTATGCTACCCCTGTGCGCAACTTCAGATTTTAGTGAATTTGCGGGGCGCTGTCGAAACTACGCCTGGCGAAGTGTGGCGAAGTGCGGCGAAGTTGCGCCTGGCGCAACTACGAATCTTAGTGAATTTGCCCCTCTATATAGTATAGGTCCTGCTGTTTTTCAGGATATCAAGTATTAGGTTTCATCAGAGCATTTTTATGGATAACAAATATGTATCTATGCCTCAGGGTCCACATATTCTGATATGGCTGTAAACTAATATCTTATTGTGGAGCTGGCATAGAGTAAAAACACACAGCCTCGGTACAATAACAAGTGGCCAATAATTGTTAGACAAAGGCATAAGGTGGATAGAGCTGAGATTTTATAGCAAAAAGCAAAATTGAAATTAACAATAATATATAAAACTAAGGCACAAGTGATTATACGTACGTAAGTCTTTCATCTTTTCCCGGCCAAACCAGCATACATAGAGTTCTGGTTCGAGTCACTCGGATTTTAGAATAGAGGCACTGAGGAAAGGCAAGCAAAATGGCAAATATCCAAATGCTTCCGATGACCACTTTTGTTGAAGTAGCAGAAAGCCTTGGCTTCAAAGGATCAATGATAGCCATGTATCTGTATTAAGATATAGAATTCAAAGTAAAAAATAGGTCACTTTGTTTGGGAAAAGCTTTGGACAGGTACTCAATCATGTTAACACTTTTTATGACCTCTCTGTTCACACTGGTGTGTGTATAACAAAGATATATCTGTTTGTTCTTTATAGCAATACAGATTGGAATCTACCACTTGTATCACATACTGCTGTGTTTGCACTGCACTGCATATTGTTAAAGGAGAACTAAACTTTAAAAATGAATGTGGCTGAAAATGCCATATTTTATATATGAAACTTATTGCACCAGCCTAAAGTTTCAGCTTGTCAATAGCAGCAATGATCCAGGACTTCAAACTTGTCACAGGGGGTCACCATCTTGGAAAGTGTCTGCGACACTCACATGCTCAGTGGCCTCTAAGCAGCTGTTGAGAAGCTAAACGAGGGGTTGTTGCAAAGTATCAAACAGAAAATGAGGTTGGGCTGTAATATAAGCTGATGCTACAAGGCTGATTATTAAATTCTGATACTAGTTGCACTGGTTTCTTTGCTGCCATGTAGTAATTATCTGTATTAATTAATAATCAGCCTTATATTGTGACATTTCTATTCTATGTGTACTGTATAGTTTGAGTGGGTCTCAGCTCAGTAAGTGACAGCAGCACAGGGCATGTGCAGTGAAACAGCAGAAAAGAAGATGGGGAGCTACTGGGGCATCTTTGGAGACACAGATCTTTACTGCTAAAGGGCTGGGGTTGCATTGGGCCGGGACAGAAGCCCAAAATATAATGTACAACATTTCTAGCCTACTTTTGTACTTAAGTTTTAGTTCTCCATTAATGCAACAGTTATTGCTTGTTCAAAATGAATAGATAAAGTCCACAAATCTTTTATATTGAGTAATGCATTGAGAGTCTACTTCTGGTGCTTTAGATGGAGGAAGATGTATAGCTACGTATTGTGTCACTTATTTTTCAATATTGTTTTTTTGTATTGCTTTGTTTGTAAATGTTGTGCTATTGCTTCCTTAAGTGCCATCTAGATGCTTTCTATATCATAGCTTGGTTGTTAGACTTGAACTGCTAATAGGGCTTTTATGCAAGGCTGCTAACAATAACCTTTAAAAAGAGATACCTTTTTTTACCTTAATCATTGTCCTTCTCCTGATCACAATGATATAAAATATTTATTTATAACATAGCAACATAAGGCAAGTACTGTATAAACACGTTTAAGCAAATACCCATTATACCATAACATTCTACAGCAAAAACTGTTCTTAATACAGGGGAAAACCTAACAAGTTATGAAAAAAACATTTCTATACAGTCGCTCTTGACTCTCTACGCCCCAGTGATATTGCATACTGCTGGGTCACTCTCCATTCCGGCTTCATTTAATGATCATAAACATGATTGTAGCCCTAAGGGAGATGTAAAGGAGCTTACGGCTAGACAGTGGCTGTGTAGGCATACCTAACAATTCTTTCAAGATGAAGAAAATAAAAATTTCATTTTGCTGGTTACATTTCCAGAGGGAGAATATGGCTATACTTATAAAGTACATGCAGTGATATTTTTTGCTACATTTTAAGCATGGGTAGTTTGGCTAAATATCTCAAAGTTATCTCTAGGCTATAAGGAGGCAGTGTAGAATGAGCAACAGACAAGAACAAGGTTACGGTAGTCATAAATGGGCAAACTTTTTAAGAAACTTGTTTGCTCATTATACATTTTCAGAGCTATCTGTAGCTCCTTAGAGCTTAGATAAAAAAAAACAGCTGGTGCAGTAATTGGTTTATTAAAAGATGTCATCACAAAATAGGCAGTATGGTGATCTGAAACCCCAAATCAAACAACTTAAAGGGGTGGTTCACCTTTAAAGGGATACTGTCATGGGAAAACATGATTTTTTCAAAACGCATCAGTTAATAGTGCTGCTCCAGCATACTTCTGCACTTAAATCGAATTCTCAAAAGAGCAAACAGATTTTTTTATATTTAATTTTGAAATCTGCCATGGGGGTAGACATATTGTCAGTTTCCCAGCTGCCCCAGTCATGTGACTTGTGCCTGCACTTTAGGATGGAACTACTTTCTGGCAGGCTGTTATCTCTTCTACTTAATGTAACTGAATCAGTCTCATTGGTCTTGGCTTTTACTATGGAGTGTTGCTTTTAGATCTACCAGGGAGCTGTTATCTTGTGTTAGGGAGCTACTATCTGGTTACCTTACCATTGTTCTTTTGTTAGGCTGGAAGGGGGGGGGGTGATTTCACTCCAACTTGCAGTACAGCAGTAAAGAGTGACTAAAATTTATCAGAGCACAAGTCACATGACTGGGGGCAGCTGGGAAACAATATGTTTAGCCCCATGTCCAATTTCAAAATTGAATATAAAAAAATCAGTTTGCTCTTTTGAAAAATGGATTTCAGTGCAGAACTATGATTTTCTGTAAAAGGCATTCTCTTTCAGTACAGTTATTTAAATACTATTTAAATAGCTGTATAAGTGTTTCATGAAAGAAGCTGGGATTATATTATAAGTAAAACAACTGTTAAACCTGATTTTAGAAGTGTAAATCAGACTGTCATATTTAAACTAATATACAGCCAAAATAAAGATGAAAAGAATGTCAGTATTTCCAAGGAAACTTCTAAGGTACATAAAAAAACATGTAGCTGCCATCCAGTAAGTAACTTTCCTACTTATATTTTTGTTCCTTACACTTAAATAAAGCAACAAGGATTTTTGCAGAATACAGAAAACTCTTCAGCCAAGAATTTTATTCGTCAGGACTGACAGCCATTTCATAAAATGTGACTGTTCTGTTTTATTGACTTTGATATTTTATATATTTTCATATGCATGCTTTTATATACAACAACCCACTGCAGCATGACAGTAAATGTCTAGGGACTTCATTTTCCTTTTGATGTTAAAAATTAGAGACAGGTGGCTTAGATTAAGCTAATGTTGCTCTAATGGTTTCTGGACTGGCTGGATCTTAAAATTTCCATTCTCAATTTTATGCCATTCAAAAATGTCCCTGTGTGATTTCCTTTAAAATAGGGATTGTTTGGTAGAGCAGTGGTTAGGACAGATGCCTTACAGAAGCCCTAGCTTTGATTCCAGACAGGGTACTATCTGCTCAGAGTTTGTATGTTCTCCCTATGCTTGTGCTGGGTTTTTCAAATTTCCTCCCCCCATTGCAAAAACATTCAGGCTGCAGGCAGGTTAATTATCTCCTAATTAAACAACAACATGTGTAGGGACCTTAGGCTATTGCTCCATTGGGGCATTGATGTGAATGATTCATAATCTTTAAGTGCTGTGGAATATATAAGCCCTATATTAAGAATAATGCAACATTTTTATGTGTGTAATTTTCATGTACAATATATATGTATACATCATGTACTATGTATTTTATGTATTTTTCCCACACAATTCACTTTTATTTCTTGAACATAATTGTCCCCCAACCAGCAGGGAATGATGTAGTAGAATTCAGTCCTGACACTTTGCTTTATTTGCTACCTTCTCATTACAAGCTGGGGGAACTGGATACTGGCCTGGGAGTCATTACATTAATTTATGTTGCAGAAAACATATAAGAAATTGTATCTAGTATGTTAGTCTAAAGTAATGTGGCTTTAGATTCTAGTGTGGTCTGTTCTGGAATGGGCATGGCCTAGAGAAATCTCCAGAATACACAGAATGCACTATTCTCCAAGGCCATAAAATGGGCATAGAGAGAAGCATGTCTCAGGCTAAATAAGCTCTGTAAAACATACAATGATTGTAAAAGTTAAAGTACACCTGTTTTACCTGAATACAGCCGTATTCCCCCTTATAGCTACAGCATAACAATGTGAAAATTTAATTTGTACTACTGATTTTTTAAAGCAAAACTTTCGATTTGCTTGGGCCAACCACTTCCTTTTGTTTCTTCTACCCTATATATTAAAGCCAAGAGCATGCAGTTTCTCAGCCTGCAGTTACACCCAGGCCAAGAATCAACTTCTACGCTCGTTTCTGTACCTGCACCCCGCACCAGTGTGTTGCCCCAGGTTCAGGCACGAGGAAGGGATTTTGGGGCTAAAACGCATGAGTATGCTTTTCGGCACCAAAATCCGCTCCATCTGCCTACAACTTAGCCACTCCAAATGCAGAAGAGTGCTGATTCAAGAGTAAGGACTGAATCATCCCATTGTGTCCTAGGTCTAATAAGAAAATAAAATGCCCTGTCTAACACTTTTAACCTTGCAATAAAACATGCATGACTATTTTTATATGATCATGTTTTCTTTGGCATTAGCATATTTAAAAAAAAACTCAGAATAATAAAAATCATGTTTTGTTCTGGAAAAAAAAAGTTGCCACAAGTAAAAACCACACTTTTCTATTTATTTTTAATGAGGCTACAGCATCTGGAACTGAACAGTTTTGAAAAGCTTGAAAAAACGAGCATATATTTTAACATCTATTGCAATGGTTGCTTTTTTTTTTTACTTATGCTACCAGGACTCATTTACCATTTCTGTAGTGTTTGAACACGAAGGGGGCAGCACCTGTTTTTTGCACTTTGCCCCACCATTAGAAATAAGTCATTATATGTAGAGTCCAAATAAGAGACCAAATAAAATATTCAATGTTTTAGGCAAGGAAAGATAGATATGAGGATTGTTACAGGAATTTAATACTTACAAGGTTGATTTCTGAAGGGAAAAACGCTAAGTATTTGGCGTTGGCTTTGTTCACTTATGGATATCCCCATATGTAATGAAAATGCATACAATAAATAAATGTGAATGTTAAATTGAGAATGAATTTACATTTAAATACACTGCATTTTAATTAATCAGTGATGTGTTAAATAAAATAATTATACAGAGGCATCACATGATAGATTCCTTTTTATTTGTCTAGAACTCTAAAGTCACATGTTGGGATTCAGCACATACCCATTATTTATCAAGATTTTTTTGTTGCTTGTTCAGATCATTTAACTCAGTCATTATGTGTAATGTCTATCTTCAGTGCTCAAAATGATACACTTTATTATAATTTTTTTTTGCTGGAATTGCCCAGAGGAGCAGTTTTTTGTTTATATCATATTATTCCCCAAATAATGTTCATATTTCATATTTTCTAGCTCGATCTATTCTTGGCATACTCCCAGTTCATTTAATTGATCACGCTTTGGTTTTAATTAAAGGAGAAGGAAAGCTACGGAGGCATTTTATTGCCAATAGATTAGCTGCAATAGTGCAAGCTAGAATGCTATATTTATTTATTCTGTAGAATCTTTTACCATACCCGAGTAAAAAGCTCTAGAAACTCTCTGTTTGTTTAGAATAGGAGCTGCAGTATTAATGTGCTGTGACATCACTTCCTGCCTGAGTCTCTCCCTGCTCTGGGCTCAGATTACAGTAGAGAAGGGGGGAGGAGGAGCAAACTGAGCATGCTCTTGTCCAGGGCAATGAGGTTTAAGCTGAAGGCAGGAAGTCTGATACAGAAGCCCATGTGTACACAATAGAAGGAAAGAAATGCTGTGTTTGTTTTGACAGGGGACTCAGAGCAACATTACTTTGGGGGTTTACTTGTATATTTAGATGGACCTTTCTGATAAGGCTTACTTAGTTTTAACCTTTCCTTCTCCTTTAAGTCACTGGATTACTTGGCCATGAGAATTCTTTTCATTTTATTTTTGTAATAATCTCTTTTAATGATGTTTTCAAGTTTACAGGGATCCAGTTGTCATAAGTATTATAAATGTATCTATGAAGATTCTCATATATCCAGGTCATCATATGCAGTATCTAGTAGAATTAAGTCAAAGTCAACTGGAGATTGTAGAGTTTTTCTTGAAAACGTTTCACCACTGGTTTCTTCACTTCAACTGAAGTGGTAGGGATATTCTCCGGCTTTTAAACGCCTGAGGTTAGTAAACTCACAGACATCCAATCACAATGGTTCCAATGAACTTCAGTAAGGTGTTGGCTGAAACTCACAGATGTGTGAAAGTGTGATCTAGACACAATGGTACCATGACTGGTGTTAATCTTGTACATGAATGGAACTGGAGTGGTGAAATGTTTTAAAAAGAAAAAAAACCTCTAAATGTCCAGTTGACTTTGACTTTATTCTACTAGATACTGTATAAATGGATCAAAACATCACAATTCAATCCAAAATTGCATAATGTTAAACAATATATGGGGAGAGAGAGAGAGAGAGAGAGAGAGAGAGAGAGAGAGAGAGAGAGAGAGAGAGAGAGAGAGAGAGAGAGAGAGAGAGAGAGAGAGAGAGAGAGAGACAGGCAACTGTTTTGTTTGTTTGTTTGTATTGTGACTCATTTCATTCCATTGCATGGAGGGCTAAAAGAGCTGGGCCTAGTAAAAATGTGTTGTATGAGGTCAAACATATCTTTCCAGTATTTGGCAGCCACAGGACAGGTCCACCAAGTATGTAAAGAACTTCCAATGTCCATGCAACAATGAAAATAAGTTTAAGGAGCAGGGGTTACATTTGGAATTCTCTTTTTTAATAGCTACTGTATGTTCTGGAATATCCTAGACATTGTATTCTATTTTAGATTACATTCACTTTGTAGAATAGATTGGCCAATATTGTTTTCCCATTTATTTCAGGGGGGCATTGCAAGGTTGAGATGTTATTTGTTTATACAGCAGGTAGAGAATTTCCTTGCATTTCTCTCTTGTCGAAAATATGTTTCTAGCATAGTAGGTGGTTGCTATTTGAAAGCAGGGTTAAGTATCTGAAGTAGCAGAGATAAGAATAAAGACAGTTATTTGTTATATAAAAAATGCAATTCTGATTGCTATATTTTTTAGTATGATGAATATCAGTTTAACATGTACAGGTATGGGACCTGTTATCTCAATTTTATCCAAATAATCCAAATTTTAAAAAATTATTTCCTTTTTCTATGTAATAATAAAACAGTACCTTGTACTTGATCCAAACTAAGATATAATTAATCTGTATTGGAGGTAAACCCAACCTATTGGGTATATTTAACGTTTAAATGATTTTCTAGTAGGTTTAAGGTATGAAGATCCAAACTATGGAAAGATCCATTATCCGGAAAGCATGAAGTCCTGGGCATTCTGGATAACAGATCCCATACCTGAATCTTCCATTCCAGTTAAAAAAAATGTTTTGATGAATTTTATACAGGTATTGTCAAAGTCTATCCGATTAAATATATTATGATTGGCTTTTTGGGTCACCATTTATTATGTCGTAGAACTAAACTAGGTTGCAGCAATTAGGCTAATGATAGTCTAATGCGAATATTGTTTTCAGGCAATTATATTATACCAATTCTGTAATTAATAATTAGAAATTTGAAAAGGGACACTCATGCCCTAGCTATATCGGTGTCACCGAGATTCCTACTGGCCTTGTCTAACTGAAATATAGTGTAATAAATGAAACCATTCAGCCTTCCATATGAACTAACTAATAGGCTAGGAAAATGTCTTCTACATTTGCAGTACAGTATGCCATTAAATGCATATTTAAAGGGATAGCAGTTTAAGCAGAAACGTTTCTTACTTATACCATAAAAAAAATATGTAATAAAATATAAAGTAGCACAGTTTGGAAGAAATACTTCCAAAAATAATAAAATAGCAGTGCTATCTTACTCAGTGGCAAGGATTCATTATAGTTGTTGGGAGCCGTAATTGTTGGACAGTTTTCTTTGAGTCAAACTGTCACATCTAAGCTAAAACGTTTCATCTAGAAACACATTCAGACTGCTTGCAATTCATTGACTTAGAGAGGAATTTTAATGTCAATTCCCACAGCATACTCACAGTAGTCTCTGTGGTTTTGTTGGAACTGAGGTGAATTTCCCCGAAGTGGATGAATAGGAATTAATTTCTAGGCAGTAGTCTGTGATAAAGCAGCTGTCTGTGCCACTTAAGAGGCAATATATTTGAGGACAAGTGCTAATGTACAGCAATTTATTGTGCTAAAAGTAGAACCAACTGTTTCAACAGTGATGATGTCTCAAGTTTGCTATATAGATTTTATTATATTCATCACTCGCTGACCTTCCGGGGGGTTTTCTGACTGATTTTACCCTGTACTGTAGGTAGCCTACTCTGACTTTACTCACAAAACATGATCACAAGTGCAGTCTCGCTAAAATAAATTCAAATGTGTTTAAAGCAGTTGTAAAAGTTACTTGCATATGGTTGAGTTCAGCGCCATTGTGAATGGCAAGTCTGCACAAGGTTGCTTTTTTTGTGCTGGGGAACCCTGGAGCTACCACCACCCTGAACATGACAATATTTCTGGGGTTCCTATAGCAGGTATACTAAAAGAGTCACATGCTAATGCTGTTTTAATGTCACAGGCTAGAGACAAAGCAATCCCAGGCTTTTGACCACAACTTGTACCCTATTTTATTGGAAAAATGTGGACCTCTAAATGTTTCTACACAGGGGTATAACTTCGAGGGTCCAGGCCTCCCTGCAAGAAAAAATAATTCTGGGTCCCCTATGTGCCTAATCGCAGGTGACCTGTGATCCCCCCACTCCTGCTGTGCATACCTTCCCATGCAACAATCCTGCATCACCAACTATCCCTGCCGCACTGCGTGCATACTACCACCCCTCGTGGGGTCTGTTTCCTTGGTACTTATTTCACTTTTTCTACACTGCACCACATTTACAATTAAGCCTTTATGTCCTTGAAGCAAATGAATATACAAATATAGAACTAACTAATGTAAGCACATAATATGTGCACTTGTCCCAAAACACTTTATACCAATATACTTATAAAAAAAAATATTTTATCGAAATCCTAGATTTCTCATTAGCAAAACACAGTTAGTTTCTAAACATAATTACTCTTTGTTATTATTGAGTGCTTCATGAACGTTACAGTGTAATGGAACGGTGGACTCAATGCCAGTACCTCTGGCAAATCTCGTGGTGTAACTGGAGCTAACCCAGGGGAATTCCCATTCACTTATCCAGTAATTCCATGTATTTACAGACACTCACAAAGGCAAATGACCAAATGTGGCATGAAGGGGAAAAAAAAAGCCAGATAAATCTAGCTTAGAAAAAAAGTAGCGTAAACATAAAGTAGGTCTCTAATTACAAAATGTAGAGTGACTGAAGCTAGACTACAGCATATGTACAGATACAATGACACTTCATATTTTCAAGGGTAAAATAACAAATGCAACACGTGCAGCACTGAAATACTGTTCCACTTGAGCCTTGCTGCATTAATAAAATATACTAAACTGTCTTCCTCTAACAATACTAAGGTAAATTGCATGTTTCTGCTTTGAAATGTCATTACACAGATATGTGTTTATAGTAAAAATTATCAACAGCCTAGAGAAAGTCTGGATTAAGTATGCTATTGCTATGAAGCATCATACTGCTATCAAACAAGTGGTAATATATAAATGTATGTCTCCCGAGACTTTAAAAAGGCCATGTTGAAAGTGATGATGACAGCTGCATTTGGATGACACAGTGTTTCATGATAACACAAAGAGAATTCTATTAACTTTTATCTGCTGTGCAGGAGAGCACTTATACTGCTGCCATGTATCTCTGATAAAAGAGTTAGCGCTGATTATTGATTTACCTACTTACCCAACAACTCAAGACTGTTGATTTCTTTTGTATCAAGCATTTCTTTGTATATGTCAAAACTATCAGTGAAAACATGAAGAGCTTGTGTCAATCCCGGATAGCTTTCTGGCTGGGCTAACTCTAACTTTAATATATTATTAATCCATACAGAAGGCCATTTTAATTATATATTTTAATATTCAAAGAGAGCAGTGGTGAACTATTAAGGTACTTTAGAAAACTGTCTAAAACTCCTGTACAACTACATATACCTTTATGGCAGCACAATACGTTTCAGAACTTCCATGATTCTGAAAAATAGAGTACTGCAGGAAAAACTATTCTGAGCTTTCGTAAATCTTAATAGGCCCTGTCTAAATCTTTTTTTCCCATAAGTCCTGCTCAAAACTGCTCCCCATAGCTCATGTTAGTCATCTCCTAAAATGACACAAAATACTCTCTAACTTTTCTTTCTCTCCAGTAGTTTATTTTTTATTTTAGTCTTTTCATCACCAAAAATGACACATTACAAATCCCTGTTCAACAACCAAAATAAAGGTTCTCAGCATGAAGTCTCCTGACTCTAACGGTTTAGACATGTAACAGTCCAATGACCTAAGCCACATAGTTTGCATCAGGTATAGTAACCCACAGCACCGAGTCAGATGTTTGCTTTCAACCAGGTGACCTAATGATCGACTGCTCTGAGATAATATGATTGGTACAAACTTACATTGCACCCTAGTGCCTTAATACTTCACATTAAAGAATAATTATCTTTTATATTATGATTATAATATTATATTAATGCTAAACAGCAACCAGTGAACAACACTGTGTTGGTATGCCAATGGCAGAATGAAGTACAAAGCTAATGGAATGGCAATAAGTTGTCCAATATGTATTCACTGGGAGCTTTTAACAGAAAATATATTATAAATAAAAGGAAGCAGAAGGACCAGCAAAGAAAAATGCATCTTATCTTAAAAAGTTAAATCAAAAGCAATGTTATGGAGATAATTGTACTTTACTGCCAAGCGACATAGGAAATAAAATAAAACATATATTAAATATAAATACAAATAAGGTTATTCCTGGTGAATATTTTGTATTGAACTAAAACTGAATATAATAATGTAATGGCAAACATACAGTCCATAAATATTTGGACCGAGACAACTTTTTTTTCTAATTATATTTCTGTACATTACCACAATGAATTTTAAATGAAACAACTCAGATGCAGTTTCAGCTTTAATTCAGTGGGTTGAACAAAAAGATTGCATAAAAATGTGAGGAAATAAAGCCTTTTTTTAACACAATCACTTCATTTCAGGGGCTCAAACTTAATTGGACAATAGGGATGTAGCGAACTGTTCGCCGGCGAACTAGTTCGCGCGAACTTCGACTGTTCGCGTCCGCCGCAAGTTCGCGAACGTCGCGCGACGTTCGCCAATAGGCATTCGCGTCAAAATCGTTCGACCATTCGACCGCTAAAATCGAAGGATTTTCGTTCGAATCGAACGATCGAAGCCATTGGATTGAATGAAATCATTCGATCGAATGGCTTCGATCGTTCGATTCGAACGAAAATCCTTCGATCGAACGATTACAATCCTTCGATCGTTCGAATCGAACGATTTTCGGATGTTCGAAGTTCGCGAACAGTTCGCGAACTGTTCGCAATTTTTGCCGGTGTTCGCTAACGGCGTTCGCGAACACATCGGCGGCAGTTCGCTACATCCCTATTGGACAATTGACTCAAAGGCTATTTGGCAGGTGTGGGCAATTCCTTCATTATGTCATTATCAATGAAGCAGATAAAATACCTGGAGTTGATTTGAGGGGGGTGCTTGTATGTGGAAGATTTTGCTATGAACAGACAACATACGGTCAAATTAGTTCTACAGAGGATAAAAGGTCAGCACTCACCCTTCGTACGGACTTTTTGGTGCACGTCCCAGGCTGCCACCTACAGCCGAATTTACAGGAACAATTTGCATAGATAGACAGCACCCAGCAGGAATTTCTTAAAAAGCCTTTATTGCAAGGGCTTTATTCAGACAAAAATACAGCAACGTTTCAGGCATCCATTAGCCTTTCCTCAATGCTTGAGGAAAGGCTAATGGATGCCTGAAACGTTGCTGTATTTTTGTCTGAATAAAGCCCTTGCAATAAAGGCTTTTTAAGAAATTCCTGCTGGGTGCTGTCTATCTATGCAAATTGTTCAAATTAGTTCTACATGCAGGTGAAACAAGCTATCCTTAAGCTGCAAAAACAGAAAAAACCCATCCGAGAAATTGCTACAGTATTAGGAGTGGCAAATAGGGATGTAGCGAACTGTTCGCCGGCGAACTAGTTCTCGCGAACTTCGACTGTTCGCGTCCGCCGAATGTTCGCGAACGTCGCACGACGTTCGCCAATTGGTGTTCGCGTTCGATTCGAAGTAAAATTTCGTTCGACCATTCGACCATTCGACCGTTCGATCGCTAAAATCGAACGATTTCCATTCGTTCGAACGATTATAAGCATTCGATTGAATTAAAATCATTCGATCGAATAGCTTCGATCGTTCGATTCGAACGAAAATCCTTCGATCGTACGAATAAAATCCTTCGATCGTTCGATCGAACGATTTTATCGAGCGTTCGAAGTTCGCGAACTGTTCGCGAACTGTTCGCTTTTTTGCCGGTGTTCGCGAACGGCGTTCGCGAACACATTAACGGCAGTTCGCTACATCCCTAGTGGCAAAATCTACAGTTTCATACATCCTGAGAAAGAGAGAAATCACTGGTGAACTCAGCAACGCAAAAAGACCTGGACGTCCACGGAAGACAACAGTGGTGGATATTCACAGAATCGTTTCCATGGTGAAGAGAAACCCCTTCACAACAGCCAAACAAGTGAACAACACTCTCCAGGAGGTAGGCGTATTGATATCCAAGTCTACCACAAAGAGGAGACTACATGAAAGTAAATACAGAGGGTGCACTGCAAGGTGTAAGCCACTCATAAGCATCAAGAATAGAAAGGCTAGATTGGACTTTGCTAAAAAACAAAATCTAAAAAAGCCAGCACAGTTCTGGAAAAACATTCTTTGGACAGATGAAACCAAGCTCAACCTCTACCAGAATGATGGCAAGAAAAAAGTATGAAGGAGGAACAGCTCATGATCCAAAGCATACCACATCATCTGTAAAAAATGGCCGGAGGCAGTGTGATGGCTTGGGTGTGCATGGCTGCCAGTGGCACTGGGTGAACATCACGTATTCGAAGGGAAAGTTTGAAACTACCCTGTACAAAAAAGTATGGATAGAAATAATCTGTTAAAAGCCACCAGTTTTCATCCTCCAGCATTGTTTAAAGGGTTGCCACGCAGCCAACTGACCAGGGTTCGCAGAATAACGTCTAATGATGAGTTATATGAAGCAGAGTCCACACAGATGGTTAGAAAATGTATTGATAGAGGGTACAAGGAGGAAAGTATGCTGCAAATGAAGTAGGAGGTGAAAAAAGTCCAGAGACAGAAAACTCTAGAAAGGAGTACAAAGGGGGTTAAAGGTCAAGGAAGGATCCTGTTTATTACGACGTATGACACCCATGCTAATGCTATATGCAAAACAGTAATTAAATACTGGGGGGTTTTAAAATCTAACCCTAAATATGGGAAATTGTTTACACAGTTACCATTATTTTTGTATAAAAGAGGGAGAAACATAGGGGACCATCTTAATAAGAAAAAATCAACACAAAAAGGAAGTAATTTGGAACCCCTAAAAACCAGTGGCACGTTTCCTTGCAGAAACTGTGGACACTGTAATGGGATTATACAGGGTGACAGTGTCCAACATCCCCTTAAAGGAACAAAACATAAGGTTACAGGCTTCTCTACTTGTGACAGTACTAATGTGGTGTACTACATTAAATGCCCTTGGGGGTTGGCGTACATAGGTCAGACAGGCAGATGTATAAAAATACCTCTAAATGAGCACAAATCAGTTATCCGTAACTATGTACCACCCAAAGAGGAAGAAAGGGGAGGGCCAGACAAAAAAGGAAAAGGAAACTACACTGGCACAACATTTTCATGAATAGGGGCATAGGGTTTGCCAATTGAGATGGCAAATCTTAGAAAAGGTACGTGGCAGCAACCAGAAGGAAGTAAAAAAGAGGTTATTACAGAGGGAGTGCTTCTGGATATGGCTGCTACAGACAAAACAGCCACGAGGGTTAAATGAGGAGTTCAACTTGAACTGTTAACTGTAATGTCAGTTTGTATCCATTTTTGTTCCTATGCTTAATTCTTTATAGTTATTATGTCTCTTTTATCTCCTCTAGATTGTTTCAGTGAACGTGATTAAGACCAGGGAAAGCTTTCACCTAGGGTAAAGTAGTCTTTTTTCTTCAGTAGTTTTTACTGCTGGTAAATTTTGTACTCATTTTGATATGTGCAAATGTTTTTAACTTTAATATCACTGTTTTTTTAGGAAATATGCATTTTGCATTAACAGGTTTATCTAAGCATTAAAAGACAAGAAGAACAACACTGGAAAATTTTCACATTTGTGTGGATCACAGAACTTTTATTCACAATTTTTTAAAAAATGTTTTTACAATTGTTTTTATTCACAATGTTTGTATGAACGAGTTTTAGGTATAATGTGGGTTTATATGGCATAATTTACAAAAGGGTTATTAGTAAAGCAATGTGTTTGACAAATATGTCAGGTTTTGTATAGGGAATTGAATTTACTATCAGTTGATAAGTATATGTAATCATGAGGGTATTTATGGTGTGCGTGCACGCTACTTTGCATGTCTGACGAAGGGGCCCGCCCCCGAAACGTTATATCACAAGACTTGAATAAACACGCAGGGGTCCGCCCCGCTTCACTTGCTGTTGAGTGTCTGGTGAATTTTTCGTCTCTATGTATATTGGAGAGGTGCCGACCTCTTTTCCGGACACCACGCTATTTGACTGGAGAGGCTGGGGAATCAGGAATCCTTTTTGTGAGTTGCCAGTGGCACCAGGACACTAGTGTTTATCCATGATGTGACACAGGACAGAAGCAGCCAAATTAATTCTGAGGTGTTCAGAGACAAACTGTCTGCTCAAATCCAGCTAAATGCAGTCAAACTGATTGGGAGGCGTTTCATAATACAGATGGACAATGACCCAAAACATACAGTCAAAGCAACCCAGGAGTTTATTAAACCAAAGAAGTGGAATATTCTTGAGTGGCCAAATCAGTCACCTCATCTGAACCCAATTGAGCTGCATTTCACTTTTTGAAGACTAAACTTCTGATAGAAAAGCCCACAAATAAACAGTAACTGAAAGCCACTGCAGTAAAGGCCTGGCAGAGCATTAAAAAGGAGGAAAAGGTGATGTCCATGAGTTCAAGACTTCAGGTTGTCATTGCCAGCAAAGGGTTTTCAACCAAGTATTAGAAATGAACATTTTATTTTCAGTTTTCTAATTTGTACAATTACTTTTGATCCCCTGAAATTAAGTGATTGTATTAAAAAAAAAGGCTTTAGTTCCTCACATTTTTATGCAATCTTTTTGTTCAACACACAAATAAAGCTGAAAGTCTGCAGTTGTTTCATTTAAAATTCATTGTGGTAATGTACAGAACCAAAATTAGAAAAACGTTGTCCAAATGTTTATGGACCTAACTATAGTTCTACATCCAATAGTTCAACATACATATCCTCCCCAAAGTTTGAAATACAGGTATTTAAATCAGCTCTAAAACCAGCCCACAACTGATTCCACTGCTGGATCACAAGGCACTGCAAAATGAACCCTTGGACAGGTACTCCAATCCAGTAGTCCAATTCACGGTTTGGAGCTTACCTTCCACAGGAAGTCTGTCCTGTGGAAAAGTATTTAGTTCTAGTATGGCTGTTAGGAGTCTCTCTCAGAGCAGGGCACAGAGCAGGAGGAACTCCCAGAGGGGTTGGGGTGCCATTTGTCACTGATCTTTACCCTGATCTTTCCTTGTTGCCCTTGTAGGCCAGTAAATTTGACATCTGTGGTGAGCAAATTATTTGAAGGCTTGTTAAGGGATCACATTCAAAATGTTGTCCTAATGAATGGCATTATGAGCAGCAATCAGCATGGCTTTATGAAGGATATGTCATGTCAGACAAATTTGATCCCTCAGGGCTCGGTATTGGGTCCACTTTTGTTTAACTTAAGTTAATGACTTAGGGGAGGGTGTTGTAAGTAATGTATCAGTGTTTGCAGATGACACAAAATTATCCAGCCCAATTAATTCCATCCAGGATGTGGCATCCTTGCAACATGATCTTGACAAACTGGCAATCTGGGCAGCTAAGTGGCAAATGAGATTCAATGTTGATAAATGCAAAGTCATGAACCTGGGATCTAAGAATATCCAAGCCACTCAAAATAGAAAATAACAAAATCTGTTTTTTCTTTTGAAAAATGGATTTCAGTGCAGAATTCTGCTGGAGTAGCACTATTACCCTTAATGGGACTGCACTAGGCAAATCCATTATGGAAAAGAACCTTGGAGTCCTTGTAGATGATAAAACTTGGCTGTAGCAAGCAATGCCAGTCAGCAGCATCAAGGGCAAATAAGGTCTTGAGCTGTATTAAAAGGGGCATAGAGTCATGGGAGGAGGGGGTCATTCTTCTACTGTATAGAGCACTTGTAAGGCCCCATCTAGAATATGGCGTATAGTTTTGGTCTCCATCTCTCAAACAGGACATTATTGTATTAGAGACGGTACAGAGGAGGGCAGCTAAGCTGGTAAAAGGTATGGAAAATCTTAGCTATGAGGAAAGACTGGCCAAATTGGGGATGTTCACGCTGGAGAAGAGGCGCTTAAGGTGAGATATGATAACTATGTATAAATATATAAGGGGATCATATAATTATCTCTCGAATCCTTTATTTACCAGTAGGTATTTCCAGCTGAAACAAGGTCACCCATTCCGATTAGAAGAAAAGAGGTTCCGCCTAAATATTCGGAAGGGGTTTTTTACAGTAAGAGCTGTGAAGATGTTCTCTCCCTGAATCAATTGTACAGGCTGATACATTAGATAGCTTTACGAAAGGGGTTGGATGGCTTTTTAGCAAGTAAGGGAATACAGGGTTATGGGAGATAGGTCATAGTACAAGTTGATCCAGGGACTAGTCTAATTGCCATTTTGGAGTCAGGAAGGAATTTTTCCTTCAGAGGCTTCAGATGAGTTTTTTTTTGCCTTCCTCTGCCTCAACTAGCCGTTAGGCAGATTAAAAAAAAGAAAACTAAAAGGTTGAACTTGATGGACATGTGTCTTTTTTTAACCTTACATACTATGTTACTATGTAACTATGAATCCTTTGTTGGGCTCAAGTTGCTCTTTATCGCTGGCCTAAATCTTTCTCACTGCTACAGAGAACTATAACACCATTTACCTTATTCATCATCTGTATGCTTTGTTTCATTATTATTGTGTATAAAAGCCAAGAAGTCATTCTACAATCAGTCAATGACAAGTAAGCATATACTCAGCCTGTGATGTTCTAAAAGGAAGAAAGACCTTTGAAATGCCAAGTAACAGATAAGATCTGCATAGTCACCAGCAGGACATTCCCCTTCATTTACAGCAATAAGATGATCCTGTCTTTGCTTTTAGTTCTTAAATGGTAGCATGTTCAGGGATTTTAAGTTGTTCTTTGCCATAGAGCAGTGATCCCCAACCAGTAGCTCGCGAGCAACATGTTGCTCCCCAACCCCTTGGATGTTGCTCTCAGTGGCCTCAAAGCAGGTGCTTATTTTTTAATTCCAGGCTTGAAAGCAAGTTTTGGTTGCATGAAAACCAGATGTACAGCCAAAAAGAACCTCCTGTAGGCTGCCAGTCCACATAGGGGCTACCAATAGCCAATCACAGCCCTTATTTGGCACCACCCAGGAACATTTTTCATGCTTATGTTGCTCCCCAACACTTTTTACATCTGAATGTTGCTCACGGGTGAAAAAGGTTGGGGACCCCTGCCATAGAGGGTTACACCTCACCTCACTTGTATACATATTTTGGTCAGCATAAATCTTCCTAGTGTAGGTGCTGCACACAAACTTTGACTGGTATGGTATAAGGAGTTATTTTATTTCAATGTGTACTAAACATTTAATATGAAAAAGAATAACTAGAAACAAGCAGGCGAGAAGCATTTTGCCTTAGTTCAATTCACATATATCACCCAGACATTGTGTATTAATCATTCTCACTGACTATATAATAATAATTTTCTGCCTGAGCCACATAATTTGTTGCTCTAAACAAAGGACATATATTTAAGCCTCACCACAGACGATGCCCTAGGAAAATGTATCATCATTTACTGTGGGGATCCTAATCTTGAATGTCCTTGCCTAAAGGTAGTCAGAAACACACCAGTTTGATTTTTTTGTCTGAATGTCAGGAAGGCAATGGTTCAACGGACCTCTTCCATTGACTTGTAAATTAACTAGGCAGGTTTTAGGTGGCAAATATTTGAATTAGAACTGTTTCCATGGTCAAGTCGATAAATCTCACATTCAAATTCGAGTTGGTGATTTAAAATTTGAATTTGTGAGTTTTGGGGAAAATTTTAATTCGAACCTTAATAAATCTGCCTCAAAGTTATAAAGAAGAAAATATGCAAGGAAGACATCTCTTTCTGTGCTAATGATTAGATGAGTAAAACATACCATGGATTGATGTGGACAATTTGCAGTTGGCCCTTATTTTTTAAAAATATTTTTTGTTATGTATGAAATAATCCATAATAATTTTAAGTACAGTCATTTTAAGACAATTAATGTGAGGCCTGGATGTTTCAGATGTTCCGATGTTTTACCTGTAACTGTATTATTGAGGAAGAAACATTCACCCATCCAAATACCAGAGAATATTTTAGCATTAAGGGCAGATATACCTGTCATACAGATTTTTTTGTGTATCTGTTAAAATGTCCTTGTTCCTTGGTATACACAGCAAAGAGATTTTCAGTACATACATCTCATATTATGGTTGCATGTGATAGGTTAGCTAAAGGGAAACTTACAGGGATAAAAATCCAGCAGCTTTACATTTTGCTAAGAATAATCATCGACAGGGCTATGGTAACTGAACAAGTGCCACAGCTAAGCAGAGGAGTGGATAGATTTAAAAAAATGTTGTGTTGTGAATCATTTTGGATTCAGAAACTGGAGACACTTCAACTAAAAGTGTTGAATACAAACTTAAATGCTTTTTTTTTGAATGTCAGATAATGGATATGGTAT
Source organism: Xenopus petersii (assembly GCA_038501925.1). NCBI lineage: Eukaryota > Metazoa > Chordata > Amphibia > Anura > Pipidae > Xenopus > Xenopus petersii. The sequence goes on along the minus strand of CM076673.1, from coordinate 64,735,689 downwards.
AGTTCATGTTATGTGGTTTAATGAACTGGGGGAGGGGTAATCTCACTTGGATCAGTCTCTTTGGAGAGGTTCCTAAGGGAGTATGTATTATAAATATCGGTTAACACATGTGTCTGTGTAATTGTCCTAAGGAAGACACCCCTGAAACAGTGACATGACACAATAAAGAAATATTTTTGAAGTTTTGGAAAATCCAGAGTACAGCTATTCTGTTTAATTTGAGTGTGCCCCTTAAAATGCTACCTGTTGTTGGGGTTACTGATTCAAGCACCCAAGAAAAGGGCTATGACCTTTCAGTTGTATTATTCCTATCCTTCACTCTGACTTCCTAACTGCTGTTTGGGTAAATGCTTATTAGGGTAATTAAACTTTAGCAACCACAATGTAGTTGAAATTCCAGCCCCAGGAGCTTGTATGGAGGTGAAATAATGATTTATTTCGGCGTAGATAGTTAGGCAATAGTGATGACCTGTTTTGCTTTGCCTTAAAATTCCCAAATGGTTTACATGTGGTAAAACATTTCTAACTTTTTTTTTTACACATCCAATGCATTAAAGTCAATTGCCATTTTATCTTGTAGCGACTTTTTTGTCTCATCAAATTTTTGTCCAAATGCATTAAAGCCAATGGCCGTTTTTTCTCAAGTTTGTTTCACTCCAAATGTATTAATCTATGGGTGTTTTTTTTGGCAACTTTTTTTCTCTGCAAATTTTTTCACAGTTTGGTGAAAAAATTCACAGATGGCAAAATGTGGAATCCATGCTTGTGGAAAAAATTCGCTCATCACTATTAAGCAATTTTCAAGTCCTAAGGTTGGCCTCTAGGACCTAATTAAAGGGAGTGCACAAGTATGCAATTCCTCTTCTGACCTGAGAAGATCTGATGGCAATAAAAATGACTGGGCCAGTCTGAAGGAAAGGGGGGCTGCATTTGGCCAGGATTAGGGTGAGTAGGAGCTCGGTATGAAGATCACCTTAAAAGTGGTCAGATAGCTGTTGACAGCCTTTGGTCCAGATGAGGAAGTAATGGTTGAGGTTATAACGCCTGGCGATTGTGCACCAGGTAGGGACTGGGATTTCAGCGAGTAATGTTAGTGAGAACCTATGGGCTGCAGTGAGACATTTAAAACTTGTACACTGTATGTGGACATGACAGAGAAGGGGAAGACTAGTGAGAAAAAGAAGGGTCCCTGGAATAGCTCTGCTAGTGTTCAGGTCCTGTGGGGAACACTATGAAAGTTTTATTGTGTTAGTGCTTTGTAACTTAAGATATACCAATGTCTGATCAGTTGTGCAATAATATACTGATATATCTGTACTTTGCCATACCCTGTGTTGGAGCTGCTAAGTCAAAGTCTGCCTGGTTCATTACATCAAATTGTGAGATGTATGTATTACACAGGAAAGGCCTTCCCTATACCCTTTCACTGTGTGAGGAGCTACCAGCCAAGGGGAGACACTTTACAAGCTGCAGAACAAAACGAATTAAAAAAACAAACTGCAAATTGTCTTAGAATTATCTTAGAATGCTGCTGTGTTTTGTGTTCATTTTAAGGTGAACCTCTTTTAACTCTAACCTGATTGTTATGAACTTGCTTTGACCAACCAGGCAATTTGAATTGAATAGAGTGAGAATTATCCAGTATTGTGTCATTCATTTGCTTTTATGTAGAACAGAGAATTTGCATTGTGGTTACTTGATATTACATTGCAATCAGCCATCAGAACAATGGGCATATTCTTAATGCATCTAGATATAGACAGGATAGGAAGCCGGTTGTATAAAAAAGAAGAAGATCTTCATTAAAGGATTTTCTTAAATAATTGGGCAGTTTTTTTTATCTTCACCAATGATGCTGAACTACAGCTCCCTACATGCTTAACCTCCGATAATATGTTGGGGTAGTCCAACAACATTTGGCTTGTTGTAAGGGTTGCCACTTGGCCGGTACTTTATTGGCCTGGCTGGTAAAAATGATGGTTGATCCTAATGTTATTAATAGGGAAAAAAGATAAATATATAGGAAGGCTGCTATTTTTTTTTCCAGAAAAGGTGCCAACCCTAGTTGTTATTTATGGTGATGCAAAAGTGTATACATCACATTTTAATTTAAATTAGAATAGAAGGACAACCCTAAATGTCTCACAATATCAATGCCGATGAACCATCTAGCAGGGGCTGAATGTCTTCTTTTGCTTCAATGCTGTGTAGCAAAAACATAGCCACCTGATGTTTTACAAATTAATTCCATCCCCATCCCTATAGACCTGTAGCATTTGTAGGTGATTTTTCAGCCAATCACAGGGGAAGTCAATAAGTTTCCTTACAGGTAGTTTAACTTTGCTTTGATTAGTTGCAACTCTTGTTTAAGATTAAAAATGTAATGGCATGTTCCCTGTTATAATTAGTACTGACAGGCTTAGGCCTTTTTCTTATTTTCCAGGTATTGCTTTTGTTCTGCTTCCAATACGGATTAATTATATCTTAGTTTGGATCAAGTACAAGGTACTGTTTTATTATTACTGAGAAAAAGTAAATCATTTTTAAAGATTTGGATTATTTGATTAGTTGAAGAAGAGTGTCAAGGAATATGGTGAATTATGTGGCACACCTCAGACCCTAATCCACGGGACTTAATGGTTAAGGCAGTGCTGGGCCAGGCCGGCTGAGAGCCCTAGGCAAGCACCCCACGGTGCAGGTGCGCTTGAGCAAATGGGTATGTGGGCGGGTATGTGCATGAGCTAACAGGTGGACATACACCATTTGTCTATGGGGGAGTGCACCAGAACACCAGTGCCCATTGTGGGGACATGGCTAGGGACATGGGGTAGCTGACAAAGCGGTATGTGCCTGGTTGTTGTGCTCCCAGTGTTGTGCTCTAGGCATGTGCCACTTCTGTCTACCCCTAGTTCCAGCCCTACAGGGCCAGATTTCTAAATTGAGCTGCAACCATGCCACCCATGCCCACCCACATGTCTGGCAACCCAATGCTCCTGAATTGCGTTTATTTTCTTATAGGAAATGTATTACTTATGAATATGTATAGAAGGATGTTAGTTCTTGCCCCTGACAGATGTTGGTGGAATCTGAGAAGGTCATTAAAATTCTTGATCAACAAACATTATTTGTTGAATATTCACATTTTATTATTTACTCCAATAAAACGTGACAATTTAAATCAGCAATCAAAATTAATACACAAGATGGAACGGATAAGGTAAGCAAATGCTAAAATAAAGGCTGTTAAACCTTAACTTCCAATGTAATTAATATTCTCCTGCCACGTGGATAAGCTCTTTGAATTGAACTATATAACATGTGACTATAGTAGAAATAATTTTATTCTGTTTTAAGTACATGACTGACTCCCTGATCAGCACTGACTGAACATATACATGTTTCTGGTTCTTACTGCGCACGTCACTGGAGCTCAATGGGCATTACAAGCCTGAAGAAAGGGATTAGTTTAGGCAATTCCAATGTGCAGATATCCAGCTGCTTTTCTAGTTTATCAGGTTGGAGAGCTCGGTATTACAGCAGCTAAACTAGAGGGTGTGATGATTGCTTTGATTGTTTTCATGTTACAAAGGATTAAAATGTCACATGGAATGGTGAGCTTTACTCCAGGCTTCATACTGTAGATTCAGAGGCAGATTATACACTAGGAGATCGATGCTTAGTGCCCAGGCAGTTAGGTATTAGGAATCCAATGCAGCGGTTATTAATATAGTCAAATAGCACCCAATTTTCTAAAAATAATGTTAGTAGAAGTAGGCATGCTGTAAAGTACAACTTCCTAAATATAGTGCTTTTAATGAATTCAAATTGGTCTCTGATGCCAACCTGCAGGAAGATTGGCAGAGATTTGCCTGCCAGCAGAAATAGGTTCATACAGTGTGAAAGATTCGAGCACTTGGCAGGGAAAGCCAGGAGAGAATGTTCTTTTTTTAATAAAGCCTGGTGTAAAGGTCTAGCTAATAGTGACCATTATAATCTGTTATTGCTGGACAGGGTACGTTTACCCTGAAATAGCTGTTTCTATCTGTATATTCATCGTATTCATTCTGGCTCTGATCTTTTCATTGATACATGTGCTGATTCCTGATTTAACTCTTACCTTCTTTTCACACAAGCTGTGCACTCTGTTGTGGGTGCTATCTCCATGGAGCTTTTAACTCCACATTCCCAAAAAACATCACTTCAGGCAAAGTGGCAGAAGAGACAGGGAGAGAGTACCAAACAGTTAAGGATTTGCTAAGTGATGGAGCTAAGGGATAAGAGAAGCATAAATTCCAATTTATTTCCAATTGCAGATAAGCAGGAGGCTGCAGAGCCAAGGCTTATTATACAGGACTGGCAGGAAAAGAGAAGAAATACTACAATCGACATGAAAAGGAGAGTGGGAGTTAATAACTCTTATTATAAAGCTGTGCTCTCTGCGCATAGAATGGCTATAATCGATGCCATATTTATATGTGCAGAAATATTCTGAAAAAGAATTAAGCAGATTTATGATACGAATCACACCACTCTATAGAGACACTTCCTTTGTATATATTTTATATGTTGTTTAGAACGAAAAGTTGCATGTAACTAGTTCACCTGCTTGATATATTTGTGTGTGAATTTCATGGGAAAGAGAGTTAAAGGGATGGTTTTGTATACTTCATCTGCAAACTGCCATGATCTATTTGCATAACATACTTGGTGGGTGGTGGGTTGGTTGCAGGATTTAAATGCACTCTATATTGTTATTGAATCTGGCTGAACAAAGCCAAGCACTCCAGCGGAGGTTTAAAGGGGAATAGCAATACAGTTCATTGTACAGGAATGGGATCCGTTATCCGGAAGCCCGTTATACATAAAGTTCAGAATAACGGAAAGGTTGTCTCCCGTTGACTCCATTATAATCAAATAATCCAAATCTTTAAAAATGATTTACTTTTTCTCAGTAATAATAAAACAGTACCTTGTACTTGATCCAAACTAAGATATAATTAATCCGTATTGGAAGCAGAACCAACCTATTGGGTTTATTTAATGTTTACATGATTTTCTAGTAGATTTACAAAAACATCTGTAAAACCCCAGGTCCCGAGCATTCTGGATAACAGGTCCAATACCTGTGTATGAAGAAATGGCTAAGCACAGTATTTCAGGGGCTGATGCCTGAGAAATAAAAATGTGATTGCCACTATTTATTAAAGGGCACCTGTTAGCAAAAAACATTTTCCCCAACCAAAGTTATGGGCTAACACCCATACTTTGGTTGGGGGTAACAGTTGTTGTTTTTTTTTTTTTTTTAAATGCCCTCCGCCAGCACTAGGCCACCCGCACTGGAAGGGGCTTCCCTGTATGAGCGTCCATAGTGGGGTACATGCATGTGCATAATGAGCGAATGCTGCAACTTTCTCATTATGTGCATGTGTGTGATGTCAGAAGCGCATTATATGCATGCGTTATGCACGACATGACCGACCGCACCACAGCAGCAAAAAAAACCTACTGTAACTGAAACCGGAGTGCGGGCTATAATAACCTGCACCTTTTGTTGGGGATAATATTTTGGACCAACAAGTTCCCTTTAAGCCTGGTTATAGACTAAGTTGTGGCGTGTGTGGGCTAAACTATACCCATATATTAGGGCAAGTACATATATATTTTACTTTATGTATATGTGTATATACAGTATGTGTATATTTTAAATGAGTGAATGCAGAGATTGGGCATATTACATTTTGTATTGCCTACTATACAGCGTTGGGGCATTATGGAAGAGGTACAGTAAATATGTTCCCTAGACACATCAACTTTCAAATCTTTCCTATGATAGGTCTATGTCCCCACTATCTGTGCAGTCAACCCTAGAATACTAGCAGTTTGTAGTTACTATAATTAGTAATACTTATATTTTTAAGGTTTTGGTTTATTTACATACAAATAATGGTGGTTACAGGTGCTTCAGTTGGTTCTGCTTATTAGACATTACTTTGTTTAGTGTAGACAGATAAAATATGGTAGATAGAGCTATTTAATATGCTAGTTGCAATGCTGGTCATCTGTTTAGTGCACTAACTGCACAAGGCATGGTGTATATCTACATACAGAAAAAAAATACATATGATATCAGTGAACAGAAAGTTGGGAAGGAGGATACCCCCCCCCCTAAATCTCTACCATCCAAAGGTCCCATATGATCTTAATCTATATTTTCATAGATGGAAGGAAGAACACACAATTGCTTTGATGTTAATATGGAATTTTACTAGGACTCTAAGGGATTAAATTCAGTATAAAGGGATCTGGTTTGTTTCTTTAAATTGTTTGTGTGAGTCAACTGGATTAGCTGTGTGATTCAAATCCCTCAAGTGCTAAAGAGTCGCCTGATCAGGTTTGCGCACAGAGAACATCGTATTGGTTCCACAAATGTGTCATTTTTTCTTTAATTTGTCTTGGCATGTTTCATTTATTCAGCCATCAGTGCCAATAATCAATCACTAAGCAGACCAGAGCTGGCCCTTTGTCACATGCAGTTGATTCTGAATTTACATTTGCTCTCTGGAGAACTAAGCAACAGTTAACTCTACACACATTCCACAGAATCTATAAAAGCACCACAGCTGCACAGTCTAACACTAGCGAATCCACATGCAGTTTTAGTCAAGGGATCGATAGGAAATTGTGAACTAGAGAATGCCAGCCTTTCATTATGTAAAGACACATTAAATCAGAGGCAGGGCATTAATTGCTCACAGATATTTGTGCTGTACATCATATATTTGAATGTGTGTATTGTGCAGAGATCTTGCCCTCAATGCAGCTCTGTTGCAATAAATATGTATGTGGGGGGGGGGATGTTAGAGGACAGTAAAAAATATATAAATATAAATATATATATATATATATATATATATATATATATATATATATATATATATATATATATGCTAATAAGCTTTAACTGATATACAGGATATAGTTTAGATGTACATACAATATATGTTTCATGTCTGTCTTCTAAGCAATAGGCTGGAGGTGAGCAAAAAAGAAATCTACAATGCCAATACATCTCATACAGACTTCCCACTACAGCAAGTATAATCCTAAACTAGCACAGTTTCCCAACTTCTTGTTTCTGGGACAACAATCACAAAAAACAGTATGTTTAACCATAGATAGTGTTCATGAAATAGGATATGCAAGTATCATCATCAGTCATCATGGCTTACCTATCCACAGCTATCGCAGACATGGAGTAAATGCTAGCAAATATGGATGTGATAGGGAAGAAGTTGTGAAATCTGCAGTACGCCTCTCCAAAGTACCATTCATTGTGCAGGGCATAAATGAAATTCACCAGTGTGTTAAAAGCTGCCATGGAGGCATCTGAGAAAGCCAAGTTCACCAGGAAGTAGTTGGTCACTGTTCTCATTCTTTTGTGGGCCAGGATGATCCAAATGACAATGATGTTTCCGAACACAGCCACGGCTACCATGGATCCATAAGCCAGAGACCACAGGGCGATACGCCAAGGAGGCTGCACAAACTTGTGAGACACAGGGGAACTCACATTTCTCTGAGTGCTGTTTGGCCATAACACCCCTTCCCCCAGAGGGGCGAAAATTCCAATGACTTCTCCAGAAGTAAGGTTTGTGGGCATGGAGGTCATTCTTTCTTTAAATGTTCAGTATGCCAACAAACTCTGCAGCTATGCTAAGGCTTTTCAACTTCAGTGCAGTAATGTAAACAGAAGATCCTTGAATAGAGAACTAAAAGCTGTGAGCATTTTCTGGGTAACAAGTTAAAAAAAAGCTCACCATGACAGTTTAAAAGCTGAAAGCTTGGCAAGAACCGCGCTTCATTCAAAGCAAGTTCTTCCCAATGTGCTGAGAGCTAGAACAAAATGTAGCAGCTGGTGTGAGCCTTTTATAGAAAAGGGTCCTCCTATGCCTAGGAAAGCTCAGTGAAATCATAGGGAGGGAGGGGGTCTGGGCTATGCATGCAAAGTACTGCTCCTCTGCTACTAACACATAAACAGGTAAGGGCAGTGGGACTGTGACACAGCAACAGAGCCTGTTGTGTATTCCTGTCACTTGCTGCCATCCTTTTTCATGATCTGCATCGCTGCATTTATATTACATTTTGTATTTTAGTTAACTCCCAGAAAGCTGGAGAGCAAGTGCTCTGTTTGTGTTGGAAACTCTGGAAGGTGCTGTCCATGGTGCTAAATGTATACAGTCAAATGTTCATGTTCTGCGCTCCATTTCCAGAGTAACCCATCATATAGCATATTTCCAAGAGATGGTATCAGTTTAGATCTCACAGTTAGCTTTGGGATGGGGGGGGGGTAGAAGTGCTCCCAGGTTTAGTGGATAAACTAAACTATAACCAAAATGCCTTCAATACCAAAATAATTCCAGAAGTGAATTCAGATCATGGCAGAGATTTAACAAACACAGTTTAGATAATGTGGGGCAAATGTATTAACTAGGAATCAAAAAGTAGATGAGCAAATTTCTCTGTTCTGCTTTCATTGGTTTATATTACATTCAGGGTTGTAGAATTTTCATTACTCCTTGTAATTCATTAGTGCATATTGTGCATTTTAATGATGCTTGAATTCATGTTTATAGTATAATTTTCTCTCACTCTAACATTGCTGTATAATAAGCAGCCTTCTGAATATCTGCTGCTGGCACCTGTGTTATCCTTTCCTTAAATCTTTGGTGCTCTATCACCTAGGCTGAAGTGACTTTTGTTTTTAGTGAGGCAAGCTTGAAAATTTGGAATACTTTTGACTTAGAATTAAACATGTCATAGATAGGAGAATACAAGGAACTGTAGCTGGTTCAGTGCTGCGAAGAAAAAAAGCATGAATATAAACAGTTCTTAACAAACAGAACCGACCAGTGAACCGACCAGTGAATGCCCAGTAAAACCTGATTCTATTAGGCATTTGTGTATGTCAACAATAAAAAAGAACACCAAAACCTTATTTTGCTACAATCGGGGTGTTCCCAAAATATATTCCATGGTGCTGTAGACACTTTACAAAGATCAAATGTTGTGGGACCTTCCTAAGTGATGGGCCATGTGGTCCCAAAAATGTTTGATCTTTGTAAAGAGTCTACAGCACCATGGAATATATTTTGGGAACACCCAGATTGCAGCAAAATAAGGTATTGGCATTGTTTTTTCTTGTTATATTCACTGCTGTCATGTGACTAGGCCAGTGCCTATACCTTTATCACCTAAACTGGACTGTGTATTTGTGTTTGTCATCCAGTGCCAAATGAACCAAATGCCCCTGTCTCCCCATTGCATTTTCTGGAATGCCAGTCACCCTCCTTATTTTCTTTCTTGCTCCTTTTCCTTTTTAGTAAATGAAGAAAATGGCACTCCATTCATAAAACTCAAAGCTCTTGCTCCTTTACAGAAAGAGGTAGCATAGTCCAAAAGAAAATTCGAAAGCAGGAGCAAGCTGTAGTGGATTTAAGCTACATTTTAAAGGACCAATGCTTTGTTTTTACATGTACCTTCCTTTATGACATGACTAAGGGCATGACTAGGTACAAAGGTTCAAATGGAATACCATAAGAATATATATACAGTAAATATATATATATATATATATATATATATATATATATATATATATATATATATATAATTTATTGTAATCCCTCAGAATTATAGGGCTCATTTACAAGCATAAGTACAGAGTGTATAGTACAATAGGCCACAATGTAGCATTTTTGCACAATTCCAGCTTAATTGTAGACGGTGGCAATGCACCACATGCACAACTCTGATGCAATTCCACGTCTCTGCACTCTCTCCAGCTCATTTATATCCCTCTTAAGGACTGGAGTCCAAAACTGCACTGCATACTCCAGATATAAAGAGGCATAATTATGTTTTCATGCCTTGAGTTAATGCCCTTTTTTATGCAAGACAGAACTTTATTTGCTTTAGTAGCCACAGAATGACACTGCCCAGAATTAGACAACGTGTTATCTACAAAGACCCCTAGATCCTTCTCATTTAAGGAAACTCCCAACACACTGCCATTTAGTGTATAACTTGCATTTATATTATTTTTATTCTTTACACAAAATTTCACTTTATCTATTGATGCAGTGAATCTGTCGCCACCTTCGAGCATGGTCATAGCTCCAGGGTTCTACTTTGTTAATAGGCACACAGTGTGCAATTTGTGGAAGTGCAGGGAGCAAAAGCAGCTTGCAACAAAAAAGGCTTATATTCTTCCAGGGAGTGTTGCAAGATTGTGTGGCCACAACTGAGCTCGGAGGTACTATATGACCCCTTATATTAATTATTTATTTTTATCCTAAAAAAATGTACATTTTTTGTATGCAGACAGCCTAGCCATTCATAATCCTGTATGCATTTTAACTTGGAATGAGATATGACACAGCTTTTGTGATGGATGTCCTTTCTGTTATCTGTTTGTCAGAATGGATTGTCCTTCATCTTTCTGCTATTCTTACTGACTGTAAATTCCAAACACAGTGTAGATTTTATCTACTTTGCTGTGAATTTAGACAAAGACAGGCAGCTAGAAGTATAGATTACTGGACCATGGGGCATCACTAGACCTGTCACTAGAGTAGTGGAGTATTACATATCACCACCTGCTTGAGGAAAGATCTGTCCATGCTTGTATATTAATAGGAGACATAAACCTTTCCTTAAACTAGTTTAGGTGTCCCCTAGCTCTCCAAAGTAGGCATATCAAATGCAATTCCAGATTATATTTTTTTTAAAAAAGATTTAAATTGAGAACCAGTTATGTTAGCCCTATGGCAGTCAGCCTTTTTTTGAACACACTAGGATTACAAATGTGATAATGTTACTTTCCAGCATTACACTGTCATCAATTTTCAGAAGTGAGGATATATTACTGCTTAGGTGTAGAGCTAAAGAAAAAATGTATTGTTGGATAGAGTTAAGTATAAGTATAGGCAATACAAGCAGGATTCACATTGCAAGATCCTCTTGTATTATTTTGTCCCCTGACCCCGAATAATTTGGAAAATGTTTCTTTTGTGTGCAGTGTTGCAGTGTCGCAGTGTCCACATCCGTGGTTGAAGGACTACAGCTTTATGGTTCGGTAATATAGTAGAAAATGTTTACAGTTGTAGTCCAACATATGGCTAGAGGGCATCTGTTATTAAAAGGTTTATTATGTTTTCTTAAAGCTAACTTCTGGACGGTGTAAAGCTTTACTCAAAAAAACAAATTGGAAATTTATGTTTAAATAGCAACTGAAGCCCAGAAGACATACTTCACTACAACACAGAATTTGTGTAACTACATTGTTTGTTCTCACCAAGCTTCGTCTAACCGAGCACTCTGTAGGTCTGCCTTAAGGATTGCAATGCTTTCCTCTCCTCTTAATTCTGCTAGAAATGTTTATTTCTTCCAGCCTAATGTTTTGTTCCCTCTGGGTCTTCAAAGAGGGTGAGAGAGCACAGAAACAGCTGTCATCTCTTAGTGTAGTACTGCATCTATTTCTTTAGGCATTAGTGCTGTATACTTTTCTTAATATACTGGCGTGTATGTGTGTGTATCTCTACATACACTAATGTGCGTCTATCTCTCTGCCTGCTAGTATATGTTGCATGTTACAGTACCTGTGTAATTATGCCTCACTGTGCTAGTGGGTGTGAACTTGAACAAGCATATGCTTGGTTACATTTGCATAATTTGTCTTTTTTGAGTGTTTGTTGGCCTGTGAGTATGCCTACTAATGCTAATGATGTGCATTCGTTCTTCACTTGGAAAAGTGATTTCATGAAAAAATAAATGTTGAAAACACAGAATAAAAAGTAGGAATGGTTGAAAATCAACCATTGCAAATAAAAATGGAGAGGGGGAAATATGAATGCAGTGGAGAAACAGGAAAAAAGCAGAAGGCTATAAGGAAAATATAGAAGGTGGGAGAATAAAGGAAGAAAGCCATAAAAAACATGAGCTGAAACCTGTTTGAAAACAGAGAAAGAAGCATGCAAGAAGACAGGAGGCAGAGAAAAAACTTAGTAGTAGTCAGAGAAAAAGGCAATGCAAGCATAAGAAAATAACAACAGTAAAATAGAGAACATGAAAGTACATATTAAAAAGAAAGTAGCTATACTCCACTCCACTTCTTGCACAATAATATACACTCACACAGTCCTCTACACATGAATGCCCAGAACTGAAGGCAGGCCACAAAGGCCCGGGCATAGGCCAGTAAAGTGTGGGGGAGGCATGCCACCACTCCGCAGTGCCAGTGATTGGGGGATCAGCACCAGAGCAACAACATAGAGTAGGTGTGGGAGATGCAAGGTGGTGTGTGTGTGTGTGTGTGTGTGTGTGCTAAGCGTATGGTAGTGTGAGTCGGTAGGGTGCAAGTGGGTTAAGGGTGCATCATCTTTAAATCTGGCCCTGTATACATGCAAGCAGATTAACAGTCTGTCTTGCACACAGACACACACAAATACAGACTCACACACAGATACAAGCAGATTCAGCCCCTCTCATCCTCACTGAGCCAGATTATAACACAATACATCTCTCGCTTTGACTCACAGCATCATGTTGGCCAGGTTATAGGCCAGTTTTTTTTAAGGAAAGGAAACAAAGTAAGAAAGAAAAATGTTTCAACTGCCATAGACACCTGCAGTGTTATCAGTAGACCATTATAGCTCTTGCACTATTTGAGAAAAAACCTCTGGGCTCCCCCCCCATGTATTCCTATGTACCGATGAACTCCTGCAAGAAAGCATAAATTTATGGGTAAGATTACATATCATTTGTTGAGAAACCTGTCATGAGGCACTCACTGTAATAAGTATTCATAAAGCTCCTATGAATACTGCTGTTTCATTAATTCATGCTCTATGCACAAGCGACTGGAACAATAGAAAGTCTCCATATCATGTAGCTCACCTCTAATGCTTTCTGCTCAGCCAGTGGGCCAATTGGTTATTGAATGTACCTGATCAGCATGTGTATGTCCTCCTCAATACTAATTGAAAGTATACACAGGCTGTGGGCATTTTATAATATATGCATGCTTATACAATTGTTTTTCTTTTCATCTAAATAGTTAGCACTATAGCCTGTGGTGATGTTATTTGAATTTTGAATTGTGTGTTGGATAGCTATACCTGTCAGTTTGTATATTTGTGTCTTTAATTTTATACTGTACTAAAACTGTATATCTGAAATTATAAACACACACACACAGCTGATGAATAAACACCAGAATGGATAAAATACTAAAACTAGCACTGAAAATATATGGTAACAAGGCTCAAGGCTAATCATGTTGAAATATTAATTTGATAGCTGTGCACAATATGATCTGTCATGGAATCTTAATCATTTTATATATTGCAGACGTGAGGCTATTAAAACTCATTCAAACTAAAACAGATATTAAATGATGCTGAAATTTATACAGCAAGTACAGCAGAATGAAAAGCTTCTAATAGGCTTTTACAGAACACGAATACTTAGGCACCCAACAGTGTATGAGTTCAAGTTAAAACATAAATGAAAAAGAACAGAACTATAATTGTGGTGGAAAAGCCAAAGGTATACACAATAATATTGTTTCAAACCACAGATGAAAAAAAAATCACGTGGTCGGGTAAGTATAAATTTTCTATCCCAGAGTCATCCGTTATGGGTCAGTTATACCAGGCATGAAAAAGTCGTACAGGCTTGAAAAGTTCTCTATTACTTACTCTCTTTTATTAACCATCTAGAGAAAATCCATACCATTTTCCATAGCGTATAGCTGTTTGAAAAAGAACACTACATTGTTGAGACTTTAGCACTATTGACTGATGTTGAAGTCTTTGAGTGGGGACCAATTTGGCATTTACATTTCACTGAGATGACTTTTTTGTTTTTGTCAATGGCAGAATTAAGAACTTTGCATTTATCAGTAAATATAAGTTGTTTTTTTAATTTTATATATAGCATGTAAAAAAAACAACAAAAATCCCCCATGGGGGACAACCAGCAAATGTATTTTTGAAAAAAAAAATTGAATTGTGTAGTGCTGAGTACATTTTGTTCTGCATTTAATGGGGTTAATGCAATAACATGCAGCATTTGCTGCAGGTTTTATAACAGCGCTGCGAAATATGCGAAAATATGTGAAATATCACAGCGATGTGAAATATGTAAATACATATAGAAATACATATAGAAATACATGTTATCAATAATAATAATAATAATAATAAAATATCTAATTTACAGTTAAACTCTTTGTATCAATATACTTGTAGCTCACCCTTGAGTGTGCTTTAGCGGTGTGGATTATAGTGTGTGAAAAGGACTATGCTGCTTGTGTTATGCCATTGACCCACATGTATCCAGGCAACTCCCAGCAACTCCCGGGAACCATGTGATACTTTAACGGATAATTCAACCATTTATAAAAAAACCCGTACCCCCCACCCCATGTAGACCCCCCTCCCTCCTCCCCCCAGCCTAACTTCCGCCCCTGGGAAATACCCCTAACTTTTTACTTACCCCTCGGCACAGATTCGGGCATCGTAGTTCACCGAAGCCATCTTCCGGGTTTTCGTGTCTTCTCCTGGCGCTTTGGCAATTTACGTCCATTTTGTCGCATAGGCAGTCGTCGACAAGACGGGAAATTGCTCCAACTGTGCATGCACCACTTTGCCGGTCATTGTCTCAGCTTACCGAAGACCCGGAAGATGGCTGCGGTGAACTCCGATGCCTGAATCTGCCCTGGGGGGGGGGGAATGAGTAAAAAGTTAGGTGCATGGGAGAGGAGGGTCTACATGGGGTGGGAGTAGGCGTTTTTTTTTGCTAAAGGGTTGAATTCTCCTTTAAGCACCTTATCCTCAGGGAATCTTGTGTGTCTCCTGGTGGACAGACCAACTAGGTTGCTTCAAACAAATAACTTCTATTGAACAACGACAGTGGATCTGTTCACAGAAATCAGCAAATATAGATCTTCAAGTACATTCCCAGCAATCGGTGGAAAACCTTCACACTCTAAGATATTGCCAGTAAATCCCTCTCAGGGGGTAGTGCAGCCTGTCTTGGTGATTTCCCCCGGCACTAGGGATCCCATGGGGTAACTTGCTCCTTGGCACTTTCCCTGCTCCTGAGCTCACCCACTCATGTTCTTGTCTGGAGGCTTAATCAACGCAAGGGTGCTAACCCCAACTACTCTCCATTTTGGAGCCAGAAAGCTGCTCACTAAATACATTGCCTCTAACTTTAAATTTTAAGAGACAATTACACAAACTTCTGATGCTTAATGAACTTTCCTTAACCATGGTCTGTCACCAGGTCAGACACACTCCTATACCCACCTCCCCGCAAGGTAGGATCCAGGAAGAGAGCCCTGAGCACATGTGTGCTCTCCGTGTAAAGTTTTAAACACTGGACAAAACTTGAACTACAAATGTCCCAAGAAAAGGGACATAGATGCCTGGGTAAATCAAAGGACCACTTAGGTGTCCAAATACAGGGAATGGGTGGTTGAAAAATAACCTTTCAAAAGTTTATTAGAATATGACTAAAAATTACCATTTTTTTCTAACACTGGGCAAAGTGGTTGACCCCTACATTTTCACACTGAGGGTTGTACATGCAGGTTGTTCATGTTGTTGTTACTGCGCCCTGACTGGTTCCAAAGTTTACTAGTGCTTATCACTGAGCTGTAACACAGCTTTATGTTGTTGCCATTAGCCAAGGTAACTGTTGGGTACTGTTCCATACCTCCCCAATAGATATAATTTCCATTCAAATGTTTTTTGTCTCTCTTTTTTAATTAAAAATTGCAGATGTGACAAACTAAATCCCACTGGAGACCTTAATATGAAATGGATTACCCAGGAAATATTCACATGAAGCAGAACCCAAGAAGTGACACTTTAGTAATTAAGTGTTGAAAATATGGACAATGACACGTATCTTACAAGTCACATTAACCACGCAAAAATGCTAAATGAGAGGCTACAATGGCAGGATTATGAGATTGACTGCAGCATCTTGATTCATGATGCACTAAAGGTAATTCCTTAAGGTACAAATATGGGATCCCTTATCCAGAAAAAAAGAAAAAGATGTGCTCACCACTACATTATACATTTTAAACCATTGGGCATGCGTGCAATGAGGCTGTGACCACAAAATACATACAAAGATACTGCACTCAAATTTACACAGATAGTGAGGGGTCTTATTTAACCATCAATTTGAATTGTGGTTTTCTGCAAAGCTCCAAAAATTCCAAAAAAGTCAAGTACAAAATCCACAAAAGCCTTTAATGCTAAACTTCCACAAGTAAAAGTTGTTGAGGTGCTATAGAAGTCAATGGGAAGAGTGCTGATCCTATTGGACCATTTTAAACAGAAAATAAGAATCAGGATGTTAGATGTGTTTTTTTTTTTATTTTGACGTACTTGGCCATCTTAAATCTATTGCAATATATAGACAAACAATTCCTATTTTGTTTAAAGGGGAGGGCATTTTTTTAGTTGCTTAATGGACAAAATGTCTCAATGTCCTTAATATATTGATTATAATGGGTTATTGGCACTTATCCAGAAACCCCGTATTTTGGAAAAGCTCAGAATTACAGGATGATCTTCTACATGAATAATTACTTTTCTATGTACATCATACTATTATTTCCTTGTAAAAATTAGTAGTCAACCCACTATAAAATGTGTTTCACTAATTCCCATAGTATGTATCCCACTGTACTGTCATACAAAGCCATTTTCAAATAAAATTACTGTGAAGAAAGCATGACTAAATATTTTCTTTTTAGTCATGTGGAAAATGGTGGTTTAGGATTAGCATCCAGAATAGTTTTGGGCTCTGATTATCGTCTCCCAGTGGCTTCTCAGGAATGTGACTTTCTTAATTGCTTTTTTTTAAGGTTTACATATTTCCACTTAGATCTGCTCCTCATCCTGGCCTTAACCATATTCTCTTCTAAATGTTCAACTTCTCATTTAATCAAATCCCATATACAGTGTGTTTTAGGATGTTTGAGCTGTCTCCCTTGCTTTCACAATCTCATTATGTTTTACTCCTTGGACCTCTGTAACCAAAACCTCTTTCCACTTTCAATAATGAACCATGAATGTTACTATAAACATTGACCTTGCATTGGTAATTTGTTGTACAAACTGATCTGCACATTTATTGGCAATATTTCAAACTATTGCAGCTTCTTTGATGATATATTAGTGTTTACTCATAAGTGAAGGATACATTCTTTTTACATTATTAGGGTGTGCTTCCCTTTTAGTTTATAAATCAAATGTGAGTTGGAGCATAGCCAAGAAGTCAATCGCTCGAACTGATGTTTCCTAATTTATGAATTTAGTGAAAGAGCCTTTGGAATAAGATGTGTCCAGTGATAAGAAATAATTTCTTAGTAAAATGATTTAATGATTTCATGAAATATCTCTGTAAAGCCTTTTGCTTTTGTAGTTAAGTAATCTAAAGTTAAAACCAGTCCAAGGTCACCAGACCTTTTAAAGGAAAACTATATACCTGTTATCCAGAATGCTGGAGTTTTCCTTATAAAGGATCTTTTCATAATCTGGATCATCACACCTTACGTCTACTAGAATATCATGTAAAGATTAAATAAATCCAATAGTTTATATAAAGATGAAATACTAAGTAACAGTTTATATCATATTAAGTGGGATTATTAAATATATATTTCCCATAGACTTTTAAAGCAATTCGGTAGGTTTTAGGTGGGGAAGTAGGCAGTCAAAGTATTTTTAAAAGAGACAGTACTTCGACTATCGAATGGGCGAATAGTCGCAGCGTTTTTGTGCTCGTTCCCGTACTTCGACTATTCGAATCCTTCACTCGAAGATAGTGAATCGGCCCCTTAATAAACCCAATAGGCTGGTTTTGCTTCCAATAAGGATTAATTATATCTTAGTTGGGATCAAGTTCAAGCTACTGTTTTATTATTACAGAGAAAAGGAAATCATTTTTAAAAATTTGGATTATTTAGATAAAATGGAGTCTATGGGAGACAGCCATACCATAATTCGGAGCTTTCTGGATATCGGGTTTCCGGATAAGGGATCCTATACCTGTACTGTATGTTGATTGATTATTAGCTAATTCAGATTCACATTAAATGGCTGCACAGAAACCAGTACATTTTGCATCAGAACATAATACTAATCTCTGTAGCATCAGCTTCAATGACAGACAAACCTGATTTCATTTTCATGATTTGTGACAACCCCTAAGCTTAGCTTCTAAACAGCTGCCCAGCGTATACTGAGCATGTGCATGTCACTGACACTCCTTACAAAATCCAAGATGGGAAGCTGTTGTGACAACTTTGTAGGCTTGTAGGTAAGTCCAGTGTATATGAAATTTCTAGCCATATAAATGTTTTGAGTTTAGTTCTCTTTAAACACTAACCACAATATACTATGAAAGGCACTAACTTCACCTAGGAGCAGTACCGTATATACTCGTGTATAAGCCGACCCGTGTATAAGCCGAGGTACCTAATTTTGCCTACAAACACTGGGAAAACATATTGACTCGCGTATAAGCCTAGGTTGAAAAATGCAGCAGCTACTGGTAAGTTTTCCTAAATTTGGTCACAACAAAAATCTAATTAATGAAATGGCTCACTACATTCTTTACATACCTCTTACTCTGGTCTCTGAAAAGCAAACAGTTCAGCTGCTTCATTCATTTGTTCTTCCTGCTTCTGTCCTGCTTGCTCAGCCCTTTAACCCCTCCCTTCAGAATTGTCACTGCTATCCCACAGCCACAGTCCTAGAGGGTATTAACCCCTCTGCCACTACCCTTTAGTCTCATAAATGACTGCTGTTCTGCAAGGAATTCCATTAAAGGGGAATTCAACCTTCCACACATTTTCTTGCAAACCCCAATTATGAATTGCCAATGAGGGCCCCAGCTGAAACACTAACTCAGCATGGCACTTACCCTAACAGTTCATATCTCACCCCTCCTGTCTCCTTTCACATTCATCCTTCCTAAGGCCTCCGTACACAGTTCACATATCTCCTTCCTTCCCCCTCAGGCGTCAGCCCGCACCTCTCACTTCTTGTACAATAAATATCGATGCCTTCTGCCTTCTGAGGGCATGCTTTGCTGTACTTAAATTTCTGAAAGCAAGGCTAATGAATGAGGAAGGTGGAGAGATATATTGTACGAGAGGTGAGGGCTGAAGTCTAATTTATGAGGGCTGGGGGGGATTAAGGACAGATGTTATCGGAGTACAAAGGAGGAAAGAAAGTAAGGGGAGTGGGCGTTGCATGCTGCTGCCTACCGTAATTAGCTGCACTCTTCGAAAAAAAATCCGGTACCTGCAGGCGGCGGATCAGCCTGTCCCTCCTCTGTGTACGTGGGAGGCTACTGCTGCTGCCAACACCAGGTCCAGATATCACTTCCTACAGGACGCGCCGCTCCTCAACGTGATCGCTCAAACAGTGCGCATTCATACTTCCGTCGTAAGTCACGCCTCTGCACGTCTTCCTTTTCATCGACTCCCAGGGGCGTGCGCAGAGAGAAGGCAGCGGGAGAAGGCAGCAGGAGAGGGCTTGGCACTCACGTATAAGGTACTGACTCGCGTATAAGCCGAGGTAGACTTTTTCAGCACATTTTGAGTGCTGAAAAACTCGGCTTATACGCGAGTATATACGGTACATGTTTCCTGTGCATTGGTTACAGCACAGAGTGTTATATAGTATTTTTACCTCACAGGTAAATGCACATTAAAGTAAAATAGATAGTAACGTCTGAATAAACTTTTTCTATTCCACCAGCAAGATCAACTTCTACTGTGTGAGTTGAGCAGGGAGAGGGGAAGCTTTGAGATGTCCAGATCAGAGGTGTGCCAAGGCCAGGGTGAAAAAAACCCCCCCAGAAAAAATGTTTTTAATTAATTCTCCCATTGACCTCAACTATAACAAATATCCAAGTGCCATATTTTTGGTGACTTTTTGAATTGATAGAATTCTAGTATTCTGGAAATATTAACAACATTTTTTGCCAACAGTTTTTTGCCACTTCAGACACAGCAGTTTAAGTAACTAAAAAAAATTAAATACTTTAGTAAAAATCTCCAAATTACATACCTCATAAACTAACATTGGATAATAAATTCCTTCCCACTTCATGAAAGAAAAAAAATATTAAGCAGAGGTGCAGTGGGACAAGTCCTCATCCATAATCAGTATACTAAGGGCATTGAGACATTTAGAACCAAAATCAAATCTCCTAATTCAGTGCTAGATTTTCCCATAGAGCCAATTCAATGATGAAAACTTTTCTCACTATTTATTACATGGGTAAAACTGCAAATGAACACCCTTACATTTTCTTATGTGGCCCTTTGTGCATTAAGCTACTAAAATTACTTCCTCTTTTAACAAAATAGGCATTGTCTGTCCATATATTGCAAAATATTATAGCCAGCCCACTGCTTGGTCTGGCCAGTCCTATACTTTCTTTCATCTGATTCATTTAGAATTCTATTACTTTATTTTTACTTTATTTTACATTTTATACGGGGACTAAGTTTTACCTGCAACTTGCATCCCATGGTTAAAATACCCAAATGGTTGCTCTGTGATTGGTCACTACTGGGATCACCTGACTATTGCGTGAAAGCATGATGGAGCTGGCCATAACCTATACCTATAACTATATCAAAAAG
The DNA here is from genome assembly GCA_038501925.1 of Xenopus petersii. Classification (NCBI taxonomy): domain Eukaryota; kingdom Metazoa; phylum Chordata; class Amphibia; order Anura; family Pipidae; genus Xenopus; species Xenopus petersii. The sequence goes on along the minus strand of CM076673.1, from coordinate 64,714,943 downwards.
GGAAAGTTGTGTGCACAGCTACATTTTAAGCCATTAAGTTGTGGTGCATAATTACTGTGACATTAACCCTGTTGTTTATTTTATTTATAAAGTTTAAATATTCGGTTATACCTTATGGGACATTCATTTTGAAATGGTCAGTTCTGTAATTGATACACTTTAAAGCAATGGTGTTACATTACAAATTGCAAATTTTGTCGCTAATATAATTTGCATAATAGCTCACAATCATATTATTTCTAATGTCATCTATTTTGTTTTATTGGATTAGTTGTCACACAGGAGCATGTGAAATTGCAAATTTTTTGAGTTAGAATTCTGTTTTCTATCTGTTAATTCTTTGGATTGTGGCTAAACATTGCAGAATGGCTACAAATGAAAGGTAGATTCTTTGCATATATAGTAAGACATCTTATGAAAAGTTTAGTACACAATTAGGACTATGGCACATATATTGCAGAACTTGCAATATAATTTCATCCAAGGAGCACTTCACTGAGGCATTAGGCATAGTGTCTGTGGGAAAGTATTGAAGTTTGCAGAGATCGAACAATCTTAAAATGCTCAGACCACATTCTAGTAGCAATTTAAATGATCAAAACCTCTTGTAAAGAGTTATGGGAAAAAAAGATCTATCTAAATCTATCCAAAGCAAGTGACCCAGGGGATAGCTCAATTTAAATAAATGTAATAGCTTTTTGTCAGCTGTCCGTGTGGACTACTGGATTGACCTGGTGAACAATCTATAGTAGCTAAAACCTCCATTAACCAGTAGTGTGAAATATTGAAGCAAATTGATTATAAGAGAGTTCTTGGATCAGAATTGGGGAGGTACAGGTTGGCAATAGTGTATGTACAGCCCAACAAGAAAATTAACTATCCATTGATGACTTTTGTGCCATGAACCTTACTTAAAGCAAATTTCAGACTTTTCACATTTTTATTTACAGTTTCTAAATTCTTTAGTATGGATATACACAAACTTTATCAGCTGTGGCTTTGTCTAACAGCCAATCAAATAAATTGAGCAGAATTTGCTTTTTTTTTCTTAAGTCCAGATTTTTTTCTTTGGGCCAGACTTTTATTTTTTTCTAGACGGATACATCTTTAAAATCAATATGAATATACCAATTAAGTAATGTATTTTAGCCTCATTTGACAGATAGGGACGATTTACTAAGGGTCAAAGTGAATTCGAGAGAATTTTCGAAGTAAAAAAATTCTAAATTCTAAGTAATTTTTTGGATACTTCTACCATCAAACAGGATACTACGACTTTGAATTTACTACGACTTCGATTAGAAGTAAAAATCGTTCGAATATTCGACCATTCGATAATCAAAGTACTGTCTCTTTAAAAAAAACTTCGACTTCAATAGTTCGCCAAGTTAAACCTGCCGAAGTGCTATGTTATCCTATGGGAACCTTCTAGAACCATTTTCTAAGTCTGTAGAGGTCGACCGCAGGATTGCCAAATTTGTTGAAAAAACTTCGAATTCGATATTCAAAGTTTTTTAATTTGATGGTTGAATTTCGACATTTTTTGTACTTCAAAATTCGACCCTTGATAAATCTGCCCCATAGAATATATTCATAGTTTGAAGCTAAGATAAAAAAGATGAAGTCCAAAGAAAGTTTAATGATTGGTTTTGTTCCGTTTACCTTCTTGAATTATTATTATGTTCAGATATCTGACAATCTTTTATTTGCACGTGTCTTAGAAAGAAAAGAAGTACAGTTACATTAGGATTCATTAATGACAGACAGATTGGTATGCTAATCAGTGTGCACCACGACTCCTATTGAATTGTTCCCTGTAGAGAATAGTGTGTTTTTTTAAACACAAAATGCAAATATGTATTTTACAATATATTACTGCTTATACATACTTACATATCTCATAATGCAGTTTAAGGCTATTTTATTGTAATTATATTCACAACCAGTGGGTTTTAGTACTTTCAAATTATAATTATATAGCGAGCTAACATTCCATAGTCCCCTGTATAGAAACAGATCATAGTTGTTTTATAAGATTAATCTCTCACAGCAGAGTCTTTGCTATATATAAAGAACTTAAACATCCACAAGCCTGCCAAACATGTATGGATATCTACCTGCCCTCCATCTCAGTTTATGAAGAGTATTTTTTTTTAATGTTAGTTAACATCTGTTATCTCTACACTTCTGGGTAGGCTTTCCTTTAGATGTTGGAACATTGTTGGGGAAAGGGTTTATGAAACTGAAAGTTACAGTACTTTATCTACCAACAGTCTAATGATTCAGCATACAGAGGCCTAAGGGACACAGTTACAAATGTTCATGCTATGTGTTATGTTTTGGGTATCCGAGGATGAGTAGGGTATAACAGTGCATTATTAGCACTGTCCGACAGCCATTACACAACAGAAAGCTTTAACTTTCACTTTCAAGCTGTACAGAAAGTCCTGTGTATGCACAGTACAAGTCCTGTGCACAGTGACACCCACAGGCCATTTGTATAAACACCACATGTTCCCCCTATAGTAGGAAAGCATTTGGACAAATGTAATAAACAGCAATAATAAACCAGTATACCTATTAAAGCAATATTATACATCCTTCACATCACATAGTGCTTGGTCCATGCAGGTAGTTTTCTTATTCTCTCAGTACGTCTTATAGGTTCACTTTCTTCAGGACTATTGCAGTTGACATCAGGAGTAGGAAAATGTCCTTCATCAAATGGAGCTTCTCCAAAGTCATATCTAACAGGAGCAAGACGATTTGCATTCCATATGCAGACAGTTCATATGTGTATAGTCCTCGCTGGCATCTCACTTCAAGTGGTGTAGTAAATTTAGATTGTCCTTGTTTCAGTATTCCTGGTTTATTAATTCTGACTAAAGATCAAGGCTGAAAGTGTACTTCTCTGGCAGCACATTTTCTGTCAGTATAAGCCTTGCATTTGGCTTGGTGATGTTTCACAATGTCAGCAGTAGATGATTTTGTAGGCACAGTATTTTGTAGAAGTTTGATGTCTGCAACATGTAACTTAGTGCACATCTGTCTGCCATGTAATAATTCAGATAGAGATGATTGAGTTGTTGCATGGCGTGTTGCTCTGTAGTTATGTAGGAACTCTGTTCTAAATACTTTCCAAGATTTCCCAGTTAGATTTGCTGTCTGTAGTGCTTCTTTCAGACTTCTGTTGAATTGCTTGTTTTCTCCATTTTCTTGTGGGTAATACACTGAAGATTTCCTATGCACAATATTCCTCTCTCTCAGAAAGGATTCAAACTCATATGAGACAAACTGTGGTCCATTGTCTGATATTAACTCTGCTGAAGACTGTAGACATAAATGTTATCATTGTAGTTGATGTTATATGAGAAAATGCAATTTCTCTCCATTTACTGTAATAGTCCATCAAGGTTATAGCAAATCTACAATCTATAGGAACATCTGTAAAAGGACTGACAATATCAATAGCAAGTTTTTCCCATGCTGAATCAGGGAATGGTACTGGTTTTACATATGGTCTCAACTTAACTTTGTGTACAACGTTCTTTGCACAACTCAGTAAAGTGTTACTTTGTGACTTCCGGGGGGCGGACCCGTAAGATGGTCGCTGAACCAGCGCTCTGATTTTTGGTTTACCATGTGCCATTTCTCCTCAACATCGAGGTATAATCGTCGCGGCTGGTCCCTGGATACTTGAGGGGTGAAGTGCCGTACTCCATCAGCCGGCTTCTCCTCACTTGCAGCCCCGAAAGACGGCACACTCATACCATGGACCTGGACCAACACACTGCCCCCATTTCACAAGCGCACTTGCGGCGTGTGGCCTATGTGGGACGATCGCCTCTTTGGGGGGCAGTGCTGGCCACGGGAGGACGGAACCACCTTGGCGCCTGAACATCCAGCACTGGCAGTCTAAATCTCTGCGGCAGTCAGACGCGGGCCTACACCACGTGGCCACATGTGCATACTACTGCACGCCGCCATTTGCCTGCAAAGACATAGTGAGTACTGTGACATAAGGTAGTTGATACAGGGCTATACCGCTTACTGCCTAGGCGGTACTTTTCTTCAACTTGTGAAAAACATCACCCCTTCACGGCTCTACTCATTTTGCAAGCCTAACCTCCCATTTTGGCCACCACGTTTCCTGCTATTTCTGGGAGCTGTATTATGCCACTCTAAGCTGATATAACTACTAGGGGAGACACCATAGTGGCTATAACAACCGGCCATATTCTATCTGCTGCTGACTACATCACACTGCCTTTTATAGCAAATACTGCTACTGCCGCACAGGCCTCGACCTCTACTTTTATTTCTGTGGACCTCTACTTTGTGTACTTTTTGACTGCCAATTGTATGAAAACTATAAAAAGGTGATAGTCCACTCCGCCTTACTCTTACTCTCTCTCTCTCTCTATACTATGTGACGGACTCGATGAACACTATCTTACCCATCGCCTAACAACCGTGTCTACATGATGTGATAGTTACAGTATATGCATCTGTGGGGGATGCCGATCTAACTGCTATTGTTGGACTTTCCTGTATCACGCCAAGGCTTCCAAATTCTGTTTACAATACTATGGAAAAATACTTGGGTCCAAATCCTACCATGCCGCCAAAAGCTGCTAAAGCCAAACCCAAAGAGAACAAGAAAGATACTTCTTCCACTTCTCCTGATATGGAACCCTCCACTCCTCCCTCCACCTTACAAATCCAAACTCAAGAACTTCTCTCAGCTATGGGACCTTACTAGATCAAAAATTGGAAGGATTTAAAGAGTCAGTAACGGAGGTCCTACACCAACTTACGACCCAATCTCAGCGGATAACGGAAGCTGAGCAGCAAATTTCTGACCTGGAGGACAGCCTAGAAAAAGCTCAAACAACTCTGGACACACAACAACGCGAAATTACGATACTAGCGGAGAAAGTTGATGATTTAGAGAACAGGAGCAAGAGGAACAATTTATGTCTAGTAAGAATCCTGGAAACTGTAAAAGGGTCCGACCTGGAACTTCTACTGACTGTTGAGTTGCCAGAACTACTGCATATGGAACAGTCACTTCTACCATACCAAATCGAATGTTTTCACCGGATCGCACCTCCCCCTACGAAAGATGTTATTAGACCTAGACAGGTCATATTCAAGCTCCTAAACTTTGTAGACAAAATGAACATTCTTGCAGCCTATAGGACGATTAAAAATCTTTACTATGATGACCACAAACTGCTTCTGTTTCAAGAATTTTCCACCTCAGTGGCAGCAAAACAAAAAGAATTTAGCCCTCTCTGCAGAATGCTTTTCTCGTCAGGACACAAATTTGCCTTGTTGTTCCCGGCCAAACTCAAAATAATAAATAAAAATGATGGTTGACCAACATTTTTTGAGGACCCTGTTCAAGCCATGTCCTACTACAAAAAGCTTCCCCACGCAGCTGGAGCGCAAGATCAAGTCACCTGACTGCCTCTTCAACAAACACTTCGGACCTACTCGAACTGTTGGGCCTAGATCCATTCTGGAACTTGTGGTATCACTACCTCTAGGTTTTTACTATCTTACTACTTTTAATTTAGGATGACATTATTTTGTTGCTTTTCTCTACTTTTTCAATGGGTATTAGATATGTTGAACAAATGTTACGATTGACACGTAATTTAAATTTCACTTATATGTTGTTATTTTGGTTTTGCTTGCTTATTACACATAATGCTCTGACTTCTGATATTAGATCCCGCAATTTTTGGGATCCTTTTTCCTTGGGCCATGTAAATTTGGGGTGAGGTCTGCTCGCTGGGACAGACTCTCCCCCAACTGCCATATTTTGATGCCCCACCACAACATAGGTATAGGGTAAATTATTATGGCGGAAACACGTGACCACATAAAACTCTGTACATGCGATTTCACATTTAAAAACAATTTCCTGGAATGTGGGCGGGCTTAATACCCCAATGAAAAGACGAAAGGTACTAGACCGACTACACAAAGAAAAAGCTGACATTATGTTGCTACAGGAGACCCATTGGAAGTCTCAAGATAGTTTACCTCTTAAGGCACATTGGCTCCAAACAGTTTTAAACAGCGTCCTATAGAACCAAATCTCGGTGGGTTGCGATTTTACTCAACAAATCCATGCAATGTTCGATTCTGAAAACCTATTGTGACAAAAGGGGTCGATATCTGATAGCTGATATAGAGATTCAAAATGTATTGTATACTATTGTTAACATTTATGCTCCTAACACTGACAACTAATTTTTTTTTACAGATGTTTTGCAAAAGCTTGACTCCTGGGGGGCGACTAACCTTATCCTAGGAAGCGATGCCAACGTACTTTGGGACTCCTACATGGACAAATCCGGTAAATCTACCTCACGCACACGAAGGCCAAACCTTTACATACGTTCTGTGAGCTCTTACACCTCTATGATTCCTATCGACATCTGCACCCAACCACCAAAGATTATATATTTTATTCAGGAGTTCATGGAACTCATTCTAGGATAGATTACATTGAGTTAAATGAATCTGTAGGTGCAGCACCAAGGAATCCAGGAAGTAGAAAAATTAAAAATATAAACCTTTATTCCAGCATTTTAAAATAATAGTAGAAAAAAGCATGCCCCAGACTGCATATTGGGCTGTTCACTCAACGCGTTTCATGGCTCTCGCCACTTCCTCAGGAGCTAACAAACACCCTAAACACAAGGTATATAAAAGACATCCAGCCCCTCCCTGTTGCAGGCTCCCAACCCTCCCCACAAGGTTTAACCCTTTCATTGAAAACCATATGTAAACATGCATCTTGAGACAAGTGTTAATCCCCACATTAATACTAACAATATGTACAATAAAACCAGAAACATTATAACAAACAATTATAAATAGCAATACATAGTATTCATCTTATCTTATCACTCTAGATAAACCATGTTGCTAGTGGTAGCTAAAGATTTCAAAGAAGTGAACCTTGATGGAATAACCAATTCGCTTATGTAGTATAAATCTGGATAGCCCTCATATTCAAACTGATATAAAGAAGTGTATCCCACATTCAGCAAAGAACTCCCTATATTGTCAGTATAAAAAAGTAAAGGATACATATATTATTATTCAGTACGTCTTAATAATGGATTGAATATCCAAACCCCGTTCCCTAAATTATCACAAACAATGATCCCCCAGAATCAATAAAAGCAGGAAACCTCCCACTCCCTATTCAACCCCCCAAAAGATTCAGTAGAACTAAGCTGATATATCCAGTATGCCTCCTTACGTAGTAACAATTTATCCAGATTCCCACCTCTTGGTCCCACTATGACTGTATCAATAACCTGGAAATGTATTATAGTATCCCCATTATGTTTGTCCAATAGATGCTTAGCCACTGCAGACTTAGTGTCCTTTCTGTTCACTGCGGATAGATGTTCCAGCACCCGTGTGCCTGCCATTCTCACAGTTTTGCCCACATATTGGGCACCGCAGCTACATGTGACAAGATAAACCACCCCAATCGAGGCACAGTTAAAGTACCTCCTTATACCATAAGTTCTCCCAGTAGACGTTGACCTGAATTCCTTTGAAACAAGTAGGTATTGGCAAGATTTACACCTAGATCTGCCACATCTATAGTTCCCCTTGTATCTAAGCCATGTCTTATTGTCACTACCCCTTCTGGAATCATACAGGCTTTTCGACAGCCATGACGCTATATTCCTATTCCTCTTAAACACAAAAGAGGGGTGGGGGTCCAGGATTGCTGCCAATATCGGGCCCTGCTTCAAAACATTCCAGTACTTACTTACACTAGTTTTAATAAATCTGGTGTTTCTATCAAAAGTAGTACAATAACGTAACATGCTGTCTTTACGACCCGCCCCCCGTTTAGGGTCTTTATCCCTTATCAAAAGGGCTTTTCTATCCAACGAGACCGCCTTCTCATATGCCCCCCTAATCACCTCGTTCTCATAGCCTCGTTCCAGGAACCGGTCCCAAAGTTGCATAGCCTGTGCGTTAAACAGCTCCCAAGAGGAGCAAATCCTACGTAGGCGAATAAATTGCCCCTCCGGAATTCCCTTCTTACAGCTAAGGGGGTGTGCACTGCCCGAGTGTAGTAATGTATTACGTGTAATCGGTTTCCTAAACAGGTCAGTGACCACTGTATCCCGTTCCACTGAGAAGAGTACATCAAGAAATGGAATCTGTGTTTTATGCGTTTCCATGGTAAAGGTAAGACCCTCCCATTACAATAACGGACAAACTCTTCCAAAGACTCCTCGTCCCCATCCCATATACCAATACAGTCATCGATATAGCGAAAGAATTTGATCAAACGACCTCGAAAGTGGTCGGGGGCCTGGAATATGTGGAATTGCTCAAACCATCCCATATATAAGTTCGCATACGTCGGAGCGAACGAAGCTCCCATCGCCGCCCCACACTGCTGAAGAAAAAATTGACCGTCAAACAAAAAATAATTAGTGTGTAAAAGAAAATTAACTGAGTCAAGTATAAAATTACATTGTATGTTAGGGAATCGAGACTCACCATATAGCCAAAATTTAATCGCCTCCATCCCTAAAGCATGATCAATAGACGAATATAAAGCTACTACGTCCATCGAAAACCACCTGTAGCTCGACTTCCAAATTGTGCCCTGTATCTTATTGATGCACATTGTCGTATCTCTCAGATAAGTGGGTAGCTGTTCAACTATGGGGCGTAGTAATTTATCCACATAGGCGGATAAACCTGACCCCAGGGACCCAATGCCTGCCACAATAGGGCGCCCCTTAACCTGCTCCAAGGATTTGTGCACCTTGGGCAGTACATGGAATATGGGTATCACCGGGGATTCACACTTAAGACATTCCCATTCATTTTTAGAAAGTACCCCATCCTTATATCCTTCCATAAGAATAATCTCCAACCGTTCCTTAAATTTAGTGGTTGGATCACGATCAAGACGTATATATGTATTATTATCATTCAACTGGCGTAAAATCTCTTCCTATTAATATGCATCATCTAGGACCACCACAGATCCCCCCTTATCCGCCTGTTTCACCACGATTGTACTATCTTTACTGAGTTCCATCATAGCCTTAAATTCACCCGATGTCAAATTCTTACACCTATTTATGCTAGTACCACATATACTCCTTTCTATATCAGATTGCACCAATTTTTGGAACATATGTATCTGCGGACTTTTAGAGTTAATTGGATAGAAATCAGATTTATTCCGCATACCCGAATGTTTAACTGCCACATCCATACCCCGATCATTCTCCTCTCTCAATTGACATATAATATTTAGAGTGCACAAATCTTCAAAATCATATAAATCAATAGTCGATACCCCTTCAACATTCCCAGTTAACCCCTCATTCTCTGAATTAATAAGATCAATCATAGTATTATCAGGGCTACTGAGTGAGGTAGCAGAATCTTCAGTTATCAATACTTCCATATCCTCAGCATTGGTGTTAATATTCTGCAATGCAAAATGTCGTTTCAAAGTCAGATTCCTCACAAATCTATTCAAATCCATGATCAATGAAAATATATCACTATTCAAATCCGGAATGAAATTAAGTCCACGTGAAAGTACAGATAGTTCATCTCGTGTCAACACTTTCGATGATAGATTAATAACATTGTTCAAATCACTTACAGTCGATGTTTTCAGTGAAGCAGACTCAGATGCATCCAAATTTGGCACTAAACTTCCCTCCTCACAGGCAATCACCGCCGTCTGGACCGGGACCCTCTCCCCGGCCGCCATTGTTGGAACGGCTGCTCCATACCTGCGCCCACCTCGCCTCTTCCTCCTCCTCTTCCATAGCTGCGGGTTCTCATCGGGTCCACCCCTGGTGTGGATTGATGCCTCTGGTAGTATGGTTGTGGCCCCCCTATCCAATCGTTGTCTGGGGTCTCGGGGTCCGACCTTAAAAAAGAAGAGGAAGAAGGGGAGGGGGAAGGTGTACGAGTATATGGTGCCTCAGTCTCACGCTCATTGAAGTGCACGGCACGATCTCTTTTAAGTATGGATCGCAAACCTGTGCCATCATAGGAGGAACTCCGTGCGCCAGCTCTCTGCGGGGTAAGTGTCGAATCGTAGTTACCCCTCCAGACATACACCTGGCCGTTCTCATAGTCCCGTTTATCCCTCTGGAATTTCTCTCTCTTTCCAGACTTGACAGTATGTTCAAACTGCTTGATCTGTCTTGAAAGAGTGTCCAACAAAGTCATGTCAAAGCCAGTGCATTTAGCAGATTGCAAAGTATTATGAGTGTCCGTTTATATTTTTAATTTTTCTACTTCCTGGATTCCTTGGTGCTGCACCTACAGATTCATTTAACTTATTGGAAGCAACCGCTGGGATCTCCGGTTTTGTGACATGCACAAGTGAATCCTTAGTACCTGGTAAGTGCTCCCACTATTTTTGCAAGTTTGTATAGGATAGATTACATCTTTGTCTCACAGACGCTGCTGCCTCTCCTAACTGCAACTACAATATCCCCCATAGATATATCTGAGCATGCTCTGATTTCAATGCAACTCAAATTGTCGCAACCGCTACTGCGCTCTTCCAATTGGAGATTTCCGGGATATGTAAAGTCTAATGATGACTTTGCTCTTTTTCTGAAATCTTGTTGGGCTTACTACATTGACGATAATATCGAACATACATTGGGATGACTCACATCTGCTTTGGGCTGCATCGAAACCTGTCTTGAGGGGGCATATTATATCTTACCTGATTAGGAAGAGAAAACTTTATTCTGACAAATAAGCTCTTTTACAACGACAATTAACCCAACATTATACTGCTTTTAAGTTGTCTAATCTCCCCGAGGACAAAAATAAATACAAAGAGACCAAACAACTGTTTGATACTTTATTGACAGAAAAAGTACATAGCTCATTGACTCACACTGCAAATCTCTTTTATACAGTAGATCGGGTAACAAATCTGGGAGTCTTTTAGCTAAAATAGCGAAAAAACACGTGGCAAATTACTTTATTCAAAAACTGAAATCCCCACAAGGCTGGACTAAAAACCCCACCCAAATAAAAGACATTATGACATCTCACTTTATAGATTTCTATAAAACCCCCTCAGATGACCCGACCGATGGCTTCAAGTTTATACAGGAAGCTGGCCTCCAGAAATTGTCGGTTCAGGACAGGGAAATCCTTGATGCTCCTATAACGAAGGAGGAAATTACAAAGGCGATTAAACAATTGAAAACCAATAAAACACCGGGCCCTGATGGCCTCTCAGCGGAATATTACAAATTATTAGTGAATGAAGTTTCCCCCATTTTGACAAAACTGTATACAAGGCTCTCCGTTGTGGAGTGAAGCAAATATTGCACGAATAATTCTAATCCCAAAAGAAGGGAAGGACCCAACCGACCGAACATCATATAGGCCGATTTCCCTGCTTAACCAAGATCTGAAAATATTAACTAAAATTATGGCTGACAGATTACAACTTATCCTACCCACCATACTTACCAAACACCAAGTAGGCTTCCTCAAACCTCGACAACCTGTGAAATCCATCCGACAAATACTGACGGTCGTCTATCATTATAACCTAGATAAAAGGAAACAAGGCATACTGTTGAATTTAGATGCAGACAAATGCTTAACCTATTCAATAATCTGTACTCGGACCCCCGTACCTTTGTTACGGTTAATAAATTAATAATAATAATTCAAATTCTGATAGATTTACAGTATATAGAGGGCTTTCCCACTTTCTCCCCTACTTTTCAGTTTGGCATTGGACCCTCTCCTATGTCATTTTCTGAAAGATCCACGATTACCCGGGATATTGATTAACCACACCCAGTTAAAAGTCACAGCTTTTGCGGACGACATATTACTTTTCATACAGACTCCTGCCATGGAGATTCCGCACATACTCTCACCTTTAAAAGATAATACGCTTTTTGCAGACACCTATAAGACTTGGCGTTCCCTAAGACTAAAGTCCCAACTTTCTCAACAACATTCGCCATATCTTACCTGGCTGGGCAATGCAAAATTTCCTATAGGCATGTCAAACCCAATCTTACAGGCCTGAAAAGGAGAAGGTTTATATACTGTACGTGACCTATTTAAAAACAACTTAGACTTGCTATCCCTGGCAGACTTAATTGAAGAATTTCCGTTTACCAAACCCTAACCCCCGAAAGATGTTATAAAATGGGTAATCTTCCCTAGGATGGTTGTACTCGATGTCAAGCCCCCAAAGCAGATCTCTTGCACATGTTCTGGTTTTGCCCTAAAATTTCAGACTTTTGGTTGGATGTCTCCTCCTACTGGACGCAGATGACTAACAAATTGATTCAACCTAATATAGAATGGGAATTGTTTAGCTCGGTGAAACTATATACAAACTTAACTAGAGAAGAGAAACACCTGGCAACCCGATTGGCAGCAGCGTTTAGAAAGGCAATCTTACATCAATGGCTCTCTACGGACAGCCCATCCCTTCTACTTACCAAACAAAAGCTACATTACATCTTCCATATGGACTGGCTGGAGGCCACAGCCAAGAAAGAACAACAGGTAGACAAATTCTTCTCTGTTTGGGGCACTTACATCAATAGCCTCCCATATCCACTTAAATATCTGACCACATATACTTTTCAAAACACTACTTGGTATGACTTAGAAACTCTTAGGGATAATCCACTATTACGGGATTTGAAAAAAAAATTGAAAAAAAAAAAGTGTTGCTTTGTGGTTAAATTTTAGACACTGGCTGTGTGACAGGCACTGGTGCTGTACTAATGAGACCATCAACTAATTGTAGGTTTAAAGCAGCAAAGAGATCCCTTCCAAGTATAGCAGTACCCTTATTGACAAAGTAAAAGTCACATTTTGCAGTATTTGATTCAAATTATACAGTCACTGGCAAGCAACCTAGCACATGGATTAGATCCTTTAAGTAACTGACCAGTTTCAGGGCAGGTGCAACAAGCAGATCTTTTTCAAAGTATTTCAAGAAAATATCCTACTAGTTCTATTGGTTAGAGGGATGGAAGACTTAAATTATGAGGGTAGACTGTCAAGGTTGGGGTTGTTTTCTCTGGATAAAAGGCACTTGCGAGGGGACATGATTACACTTTACAAGTACATTAGAGGACATTATAGACAAATAGCAGGGGACCTTTTTACCCCATAAAGAGGATCACCACACCAGAGGCCACCCCTTTAGACTAGAAGAAAAGAACTAGAAGTCAACGTGAAAAGTCTATGAGCATGAGAAGAACTGAATAAATTAGGATCTTGAAGGGGGTGGGGGTTCTTCACAGTCAGGACAGTGAGGTTGTGGAATGCACTGCCGGGTGATGTTGTGATGGCTGATTCAGTTAATGCCTTTAAGAATGGCTTGGATGATTTTTTGGACAGACATAATATCAAAGGCTGCAAATAAGCCAACGACGTCCTCCGCACTGCCCTTTCAATTTTTCAAAGAATGCATCAAATCCTCGCTTGGGTAAACCGCTATCCCAACATCTGACAAAAATTAAAGGATGAGGAGAGCACTTCTCAATAGCAAAACGCTGTGGTTATGTTTATTAAAGGCTACTACACGTCATGTTTCGGGTCATTACATACCCTTTCTCAAGGGTATGTAATGACCCGAAACATGTCGTGTAGTAGCCTTTAATAAACATAACCACAGCGTTTTGCTATTGAGAAGTGCTCTCCTCATCCTTTAATTTTTGCCATAATATCAAAGGCTATTGTGATACTAAACTCTATAGTTAGTATAGGTATAGGTATATATAATTTATGTGAAAGTAGGGAGGGTTGTGTGGATGCTGGGTTTTCATTTGTAGGGGTTGAACTTGATGGACTTTGTCTTTTTTCAACCTGATTTAACTATGTAACTATGTAACAGTAAAATTAAACCTTAATGTTACAAAGTGCCATGACATTTCTGTCTATTCTGTGCTTCCTACTTTTTGTCATGAGGCAAGGTTCATACAGAGTTGGTTTGCTAAGATAAGAGTAGAACTTGTCAACTGATTGTTCGTCATCATCACCAAACCTTACTTCAGCTCTTGCAGCTAATTAAAATTAAGTCCCACCAATAATGTTTCAACATAAATCATTCTTAGAAGAGTAGAGGCTTTAAATGGATGAGACGATCAACAGGCAATGGTCATCCCTGTTAAATACAGAGCTGACCTCACATTGCACAGGAATGCAATATATCTTAAAAAGTTCAAAAAAAGCATGATGGGTTTCTTGTTTAGTAAAGGCACTTAACCATAGATAAGCATTATTATGTGCTCTACCAGACATGAAAGCCATAGGCCTTTTATGTCCTAAATAAAGTTTCAACTTTTTAATGCTTTTCTACACACTTTTTGTAAAGTATAATCTTTTTGCTAACGTATATACTATTCTTTTTCCCTGTGGGAAATGGAAGGTTTCTCAGTGCTTATGCATGCATCAGTAAGGGATGCCTTCCATCATTTGTACGAAATGGTCGAATGTGACAGGTAATCAAGGGCAGGGAAAGTATGATCAAAGATATTTCCAGTTAATGCATTGCTACAGCTTCTGGCACATCATTTATACTAAAACCTGAGTTTTAGTAAGTTAACATTCATTTTAATATAGTATGCAATAATGACTGAATGATTTTGCAAAATGTAGGCTGCAAAGGTCTGGTTTCATCTCAGATACATTTTAATGGAAAATTAAATGTCTTTCCAGGAAGTGTCAGAAACGTTCATTTGTCTACAACTCACTTATTAAGCCCATTTGGGAAAAGTATGATGGCAAGTCCTGAACACACATTTGTAGACATTTTTTGTCGCCTATAGACATATGGGACTGAGGCACTGGATGGAAGACGTACCTTGGTTAACAACATTCTACACTTTCACAGACAGGAAATTAATCCTCTCCTCAAATTCATCCAATCACATGTCACAGCAGTTTATATACATAACCTATTTCCCAAATACTATTAACACTGTTTGAATGGGTCTTCTGACAGCTACTGGAAAAGATCTGGAAAGATCACATCATATGAACAATATTTTACAGAAATCCTATATTGTCAATTGTTTAATTGGATACCACGGACCTGAAGAAAATACATGTTCTAGATATTTATGGCAAATTTTCAATCAAGTGGTTCTTGAAGCAATAAAGTGACATGGCCACCCATTCCAATTTATTAAGTCCATCCAGCTTTATCTGGAATATAATGTTTGAATATACTAAGGGGCATGTTTACTAACATTGGAGATAAATATCTGGAGAGATTCCTGGAGATGTTGCCCATAGCAACCAATCAGATCTTTGCTTTTGTTTTCTAACTTGGCTGTGGCTGTTTAAATCTAATTGCTGATTGGTTGCCATGGGCAACATCTCCAGAAATCTCTCCAGATATTTATCTCCAATGTTAGTAAACATGCCCCTAAATGTGCTTAAGTTATATTCCAAAGCAAGACACTATAATACCAATCATTTTAATTGTTACAATTAGAAAGTCCATTAGTGCTGTACATTTGAACTCACTACATTATCAGACTGATAGAGAATATGATTCATTTGTTTCATTGTCTTGATTAAAAATCAACAATACATTCTATTAATCAACCAAAGGGGAATATTTCTATCCTGCAAAAGGACAGGGATTTGTTTGATTTGATCTATTATTAAGCAAGTAAAGATTTCTGCAGAAAGAAACCTCTGCTCCTAGAACAAACGTGAATTAATTTGTCTGAAATGTCAGAATTATAATTTCATTTTAAAAGGTTGTGTTTTATCTTCAAAAGGCTATCTCATCAAACCTAAAGAGTCTGTCACATGTAATATATTGTGTTGCATTTGCAAAAGCCCCTGAAACCGCTTATAGCACAAAATTCCTTTTTTTGCAAGTATTTTAATTCAGTCTTAATTCGTAGTTTTCCACTATAGACATTTCCTGCTTTGGTGGATCTTTACTTTTCCCTTGTAACCCAGATGAAATAGCCACCTAAAATACCTCTGCACAATAAGTTTAATGATTGATTTAGGAGCTTCATAACCGAAAATAAATCAATAAAGTTTGATTTTCGCAGACCTCAATACTACTTTGCTTCTGAATCTTCAGGACATGCAAACTCAACAATTACCTAAAGTATCCAATTTCATTTAATAACAATATTTCTCATTTTGCTATTATTTTCCCAGTGAGAGTTTATAGTAAAGCAAATAAAATATTGTGCCAGAAAAGGTTTACAAATTATTTGCAGTCTTAAAGGAATATGAAAGGCTAAACCACAGGGGTAGGGGGGCAAAATGTAAATCCCCCCCATTACTGTACTTGCTTACCTGGTCTACTTTGGCGCTGCTCCTGTTCCTTAAAAACTGCACCAGCTTGGGAGTACTTCTGAAGAAGCTCCTTGTCACCATATTCTTTGTCTTCTTCCATGTTGTCATTGCTCTGGACTGAGCAGACCTATGTTCAGTTGAGTGAAATCCCAACTTTGATGAAAAAAAATAAAGTTTTTCTGCCCACGCCCAGAGAAAAGAAGACAGGAGAGGAAGAAGATCACTCTGAAAGAGCTTCTACATACAGTATATTCCTTGGACCATTGTAAGTTTGTGCTAACAGGAGCACTGGCATAGGGTATCAGGTAAGCAATTGTAATTACTGGGAGGTGGCCAGCATTTTGTTCTCCTTTAATGCAAAATTATCAGTATTTCTTCATGAATGCAAAGGCCTTTCAGCCATGCAGAAAATATATTTTGAGAACATTTTTAAAATATACAGGGTTTGGCCAAAATGTATTTAGCTGTTTCTCGTGAAGAAAACATATTTGAATGTTTTGTTGGTAAATCAAGCCTCATCAATGTTATTGCTTCTGAGACAAGTGGTAGTGTTTTATATATTTTTAATTGTCTGTATGGTTCAATGATCTCTAATTATGCTAATTTCTATCTAAAATTGCTAAATTATTTGCCATACAAAGTAGCATTCCAATGACACATGCAGAATAAATCTACAGGACAAGCATCACTGTAACATACTAAATCTTTTCAGCAGTAAATGTGTTTCCTGTGCAACATAAGATTTGCAGGCTATGTATTTATAGATGACGTCAATTTTTATAGTCATTTGTAAAATGACACCATAAAAACGATATTCAGTTTCAGAGTTTTATCCTATAAGTTTTAAGTGCTGAAGAGTTACAATGTGCCATTGTGATTGGATAAGTGGAAGAGTTTATATGATGAGGACCAGTTGAACTGAAGACGCTGCTCAGATGAGTAATGAAAAGTTTTCAATGATTACCCAGCAAGTCCAGTTGCTCTAGAATTACTTATACTAGATATACCATGGCCTGGATGAATGAAAAACGTTATATACTGTATGTTTTTAAGTGCTGATCTAATGAAAGTGAAAGAGTTATGCCATAAGGGAAACTGAGAGGTGTTCTACTGTTATTCTGCTCAGGTAGTAGGCGAGAAAGACCTCTGATCTCTTTTCTGAGCAGGGCAACATCCAACATTTCTGTTTTTCCTTCTGAATGTATATCGATTTGACTCAACAGTTACAGGAACTGTAAAGGTTGCCAGGCGCTTGTAGGATAATACTCTAAACAAAAAAATCTAGCTAGAGAGTGTTCCACATTTAAACTGTAGACGTTGGTAATTTACTGTATGAATAACGATGAAAACTGAAGAGTCAAATTTCCAGAATTTTAGCTCTCTGCACTAACATTGAGTATTGGCATTGTGACACTTAGGCGGAGGCCCTTCTGTACATATGGCCCTAGAAATGGCAATGATAACCAGAAAATTTACACCTACAGTTCCTTGAGTAAAAAAATACTGTGTATACTGAGAAAACTCCATCTACTCCACTAAAATGCACAGGATCATAATGTGATCATTCACAATGTAATGCATGTAATGTAAATCAGAATACCAAACAATAATGTTAGAATATTACTGCAACAATTAGCTGTAGATGGTTTTTATTAGTGTTATAATTTCCAAAGAATGTCTATAACAAAGTGCAACAATAGACCTTAGACTGGGTCTAAACTCCATTCAATGAATATAATCAAATCTTTCACTCCTTTGATACAAGCATAAAAAAATACGTTACCAGGGAAATTGATGCTACTGATATAGAAAAAAGAGCATAGAATGGTAATTAGCAAGTAAAATGATTTTACAAAGCCAACCTTACAGTCACCATTGTATGTAATGTCAAAAGCATTACAGGATAAAACATATGCGTGTGTGCGTGCGTGCAATATAAAATTACTGTGATCTCCCCCTTTTGAATGCTTTGTTTCCTCCCACATTGCATTGGCGGTATCTGCCACCTTCAATTCCAGTGGTGATGTTTATAACAACCATTATAATAGCTGGATATAAAATAAACTGTAGGCTGTATTAAATTGCCAATGCTTCTAAATCTATCAATTGATATTTCTTATTTTTAAGGAAAAAATGGCCCTTCAAAAATAAGGTCATATTAATGCTAAGTGAATCAAGCCTTCCAGAGCCACACAGCCAGGGCCGCCATCAGGGGGGGGACAGGGGGACAAGTGTCCTGGGCCCGGGCATGAAGGGGGCCCGGCAGTGCTGCAGTTTTGAAAAGATCCGGGCCCCCCTTGCAAGTGCCGAAGCCGTGCGTGCAGTCATCCAAACAGCCGCAATGCGGAAGTGCCGAGAACAGCCGAAGGACCCGATGCCAAAAAAACAGCCGAACTCCCGAAGCGGCAAAAAGACCCAAGGTCACGAAAACAGCCGAAATTTAAGTCCTGAAGCTGCGAAAAGACCCGAGTCACGAAAGGATTCGAAGTTGAAGTGCTGCAGCCACGAGTTCGATTCTACTGAACACTCTGTGGTTTTTTTTAATCCCCTGGCCACCAATGTATTATTATAATATTCTATAGGCCCCTGCCACCAATATTTTTTTTTTTTAAATAATTTTGGGCCCCAATTTTTTTTTGACTTGTAAGGGGGCCCTGGCACTGATGTTTTTTTTAACTTATAAGGGGGCCCTGACCATCAATAGCTTTTTATAACATGTGTGTGGGAGGGCTACTTTTTTAGTGCTGATGTCTGTGTGGTATTTGGGCTGGATGGAGTGGGGCTTGGGTGGAGTGGGTGGGATCTGGGGTGGGGCTTGGGCGCTAGTGTGGGTGGGGCCCAGGGGGTCCCAACAATTTTGTTGTACCGCGCCCCGTGATTTCTAATGACAGCCCTGCACACAGCTAATGGGGGAGTAAACAACAAAATATATAAAGCCATGTGGCACTGGCCGTTTTGATGGACATTTTATATTGGTAGTTGAAGATATTGTGGAAAATACACTAAAGGGCGAATTTTCGCCAGCGACCGTTTAGCCAGGCGCAAATTCATTACACTAAAATGTGAAGTTGCGTCTCAGCATTTCCTAGCTAATTTTCACTAGCGTTAATTTCTGCCTAGCGATACTTCACTAGCACTCTCAGAGGTGTAACTTCGGATGCCAGGGCCCCCCTGCCAAAAAAAATTTCAGGGCCCCCTCTGCATATATATAATAGTGGGAGAATTTCATGTATAATACCCCCAGAACTCATAGAAGGATGGTGCAGTGGCAATTTCTTATTTAAATACCCCTGAACTCATAGAAGGATGGTACAATGGCAATTCCATGTATAAATACCCTTAGAACTCATAGAAGGATGGCACAATTGCAAATTTGCACATTAAGGCAAGGAAAGGGGTTAAAGGGTCACAAGGCAGTGCAATAAATTTGATTTGTATCCTTACCGCCCTACATTCTTTCTATGCTGATAGTCTGGTAGAAGGGGGAGGAGGGGAGAATCTGCAGGGAACGACCATCTGTCCTGCCTGTTTGGCTTGCTTCCCTCCACATGTTATTGAACTACAACTCCCAGCACCAACACCTGGAGAGCTACAACCTTGCCCCAGGGCTAGTGGGGAGAGAGAAGAACCTGCTCCTGGAAATTTCATGTCAGGCCAATGGTAAAACAGAGATTTATTGCCTGGGCACTGTGTAAATAGAGTGGGAAAAGGGGCATGAGTGTGGGCACAGCTGGCATCACACACACAGCAGCAAATGTACCAATCACTCACACACACACACAGTAACAAACACACACACAAAACACACACAAACAGAGAAACACACACAGAAACACACACTCAAACTGTAACTGACACACATAGTAGAGCTTGCCTGGCTGCATAGCATCCGATCTGACCTGCTTCCTAAATCCACCCCGCCCCCCAGGTTTCAGCTCGAACAGTTCCAGCAGCACAAACAAGGCACTGAAGGCAGCTAGGAAGATCAGGATCTGCCATGATGAGCAATCAGCACTGGGATCCAGCCATTGGCAGAAGGCCAGCAGCGAAAAACGTAAGTGAGATTGTGCCATGTGACAGTCCGGCACTACACTGACTAACTCCTCCAGGCACTGGGCAGGGGGGCGGAGTTTCGAATTAGAAGAGCCCATCCAAGCATGCCTCGCCTCTCAGATTAAAGCAGCTGTACATTCTGCAGGTTCCGCCCCCCAAATGACGTGGAGTTTAGAAACTCTTTTTTTCCAAGCTGCTCAGGATGTCGGCCTATATGGGACAGCGGGTTGAGCTTTAAAAAATCGGACTGTTGGGAGGTATGCTGGTATCCCTATACTACTGAGGAAGCAGGCCCCGTCCGGGCCCCCTGTACTCCCGGGCCCCCCCGCGGCTGCGGGGTCTGCTTCCTCGGTAGTTACGCCACTGAGCACTCTTGCGCTTAGGTTAATTTGAATAGGGCGGGTACCTAAATCATATTTCATATTTCAGATGTTTTAGAAGTCCTTTGTAAAGACCCCCCCTTTCTGGAAAACCATGTGTCCCAAGAATTACAAACAGTGTCGAACTGGGATGCCAGGGGCCCACCAGAAAACATTAGACCGTGGGCCCACTTTCCAAACTATTATTCCTCCTCTCCTCACTCAACCTCTTTATTCTCCTAGTCTTTTATACTTACTTAGTCTATTATTAAGCTTTTATTCCCATAAATAAACAAGGAATGGCCATGAAATTGGCCACATAGTTAGAAAGGGCCCACTGACACCTGGGCCCACTGGGAGTTTTCCTAGTTTCCCAGTGGGCCAGTCCGACACTGATTACAAATAACAGATCCCTTATCCTGTAATACACGTTTTGTATGACTGTTTGGCATCTGAGTCACATTAATTTAGTACCATATGACCTTATGACTTTATATCAAATCAAACTACTGTATATTTGTGTTAGAAAATACAATCAGTTAAGCAACAAGTAGTTGCTGTGTTGGAATACTGAATGCCAAAGTTATGTCAGGCGAATCTATTAATATGTGTGTTTATAGTGGCAAACAAATTGTCTGCAAGGTTAAAATAATTTGCATTGCCAAGGTGATAGCAGGAACCAAAATGAAGCTCAGTCCAAGAAAAAAATTGGCTTGCTGTTTTTAAACTCAAAACTGATTGTTAATGATAGAAACTCCTAACCTCTTGTGATAAAGAATCCATTTGACTTAAACAGAACATTAGGAAAAAATAATGCTTTTTTCAAGTTGATATTAAAGATCAATTATATTGAGTTGATTGCTATATTAGGTTTCATTTAATTTTTCTTTCCAGAAGCCCCCTTAGGCTTTCTGCCTTGATTTACAATGGATTCTTAATAATATAGCTAATTTGGTTTTGGTTCATATTATGCAAAATCGGTTATGTTTTTTTTTTATTGCTCCTGTTTTTTAGCGGGAGCAATAAAAATGCTATATTAAAAGATGTGTAAATGGAAACATTAAAAACACATTAAAGCACATGACTAGCTTTGAATGAAACATATATTAAATCTATATTATATTAAAGAGAAGATTTGGGTATTGGAGCTATTATTCAGAATATTTTCCAGATAAAGGATATTTTAGTAATGTCCATGTCTTAAAGCTAATAAAAAGCTTCTATACCTTGTTCAGTGAAAACATAGAGCTTAAAGGAGAAGAAAAGCTATGGAGTCATTCATTGTCAATATATTAGCTGCAATAGTGCAATCTAAAATGCTATATTTATTCTGTAGAATGTTTTACCATACCTGAGTAAAAAGCTCTAGAAGCTCTCTGTTTGTTTAGGATAGCAGCTGCAGTATTAGCTTGGTGTGACATAATTTCCTGCCTGAGTCTCTCCCTGATCACTTGTAGCCCTGGGCTCAAATTACAGCAGAGAAGGGGGGGAAGAGGAGCAAACTGAGCATGCTCATGCCCGGGCAATGAGGTTTAAGCTGAAGGCAGGAAGTCTGATACAGAAGCCCATGTGTACACAATAGAAGGAAAGAAATGCTGTGTTTCTTTTGACAGAGGAATCAGAGCAGCACTACTTTGAGGGTTTACTGGTATATTTAGGTGGACCTTTCTGATAAGGCTTACTTAGTTTTAACCTTTCCTTCTCCTTTAATTGCTAAAAAAACCGTGCCATGAAAAATGTGGAAAACAAACCATACTTTGAGAGATACTAGTATATCCATATTATGCCAGTTAGCAATTAGTGCTATATGTCATTTACTGTACAGTCTACATCACTGACATTTCCAGAAGGCGGCGGTAGGATGGCAACTGTGTTTGAGCCCATGTTGCATTATTTAACAATAACTTCAAAAAAATAATGTCTTAGGCAATTGTAAGCACCTGAGCTGGCAGATCGGCCTTTTGGTTACATTGTAATTGGTGTACGTGTCCATGATGTACAAAAAGTAATGCCTTAAAACAAAAAGCCCAATGAGCCAAAGACTCCAACAGTTATTCAGTATATAGGGGGTGCTGGTCCTCAGTAAACTAATGGACAAGTGGCTGCATTTCTCATGTTATTTGATCTTTGCAATTTAGCCATCCACATGGACTGCACTGGTTATCATATAGGCATTGATGCAGAACTAGGACACAGATGTATTTTATATTGTCACAGAAAGGAATTAGGTAGACAAATGGTACTTGTTTCACAGGAGGCATGTTGAAGCCTAAGGGGGTTATTTACTAAGCACCAAATACACACAATTCCCCGAAATCCGTAAAATTCTTGATTTTTTTGTGTTATAATAGGCTTTTAAAAAAATCACGAATTAATCGGAATTTATTAAACCCTGAGGGCTAAAAAGCCCACATATAAAAACACGGCATCTCAAACCTGTCAAGGTTCCATAAAAGTCAATGGGAACAGTCCCATTGATTTTTGATTGTTTCAGGGGTTTCAGGCAATTTCACGATGTTTTCGGAGCTTTCGGGTGAATACTCCGAAAAATTCTGAGTTTTTGGGGGAAAATTCATTAAAAAATCGTGAAAATCTGAGCTTTTCCCGCAAATGTAATTTTCGGGAAAATGTAATAATAAATAAGCATTAATAACCCAAGCCGTTAAGATCAGAGTTTGTAGCAGCCGATATTGAGATAAATTCGGACCTTGATGAATAACCCCTAAGTGTAAATATGTATCAAAATAAATAGTTGATTATATTATGTGCAGAGTTGTCATTGAACTCAAATGAGTATGCACTCTGTTTATAAAATACATGATAAATGTAAGGAAATTTAGAATTAACCGTGGTTTGAGGTGTTGGTCCCTATATTGAAGCATAAGTCTAAGACCATATCAAAAATGAAATAGAAAAATAAGAAAGAAAAGAAAAACACCATAAGACACATTAAGTTGCAAGTCCCTGACCCCATATACTCGCATTGTCTTTGTAGATGTCTGTGTAGCTAAGGCCTATCTATCACGTTATCTGCACTCTACACAGAGTTCAGAATACAAGGAGCAGGCAAAAATGTAAAAACAGGAAAAAGCAAAACAGAGCTCAGCATACAGAGTCAAGAAAAAGGCAACCAACACCCAGCACCAACACCCAGGCTTTAGGTGCATCTTTACAGCTATAGATTGCAATGTAACCGCAATGTCACCAGTAGCGAAATCACTTGTACACCTCTTTCGTGCCATCACATCGTACTGTATTTCAGCAAGCAACAGATAAATATGAAAACTATTGCAAAATAAAAATATGTTTTTTTTTGTCCTTTATTTTTAACACTTGCAGAAATAACGTGTCTTTTTTATGTAGTGCTAATCTTTTAACTGAGGATGTTAAGTCTTGTTCTTTTTATACTTTTACCTTGTATAATTTACAAACAGTTACAAGATATTTTGATCAGAAGTATAAAAGTCATTTATGGCATCTTGTAAATGGTACTTATCTAATCCTGCGTTACACAGTAAGAACTATTAAAACATTGAGAATGTAATACAGGATTAAAAAGGTTAATTAAAAACGTTGAGCCTTCTACAAGTAAATAGAATAAATTGATCTTCCAGGATCCGTGTGTTTTAATTTGTGCTGTCTTATCAAATGCTGAAATAAAGCAAACAATCCCACTTGCCATCCTCTGAGAAGTAATTTTGGCACAAGTCTCTAAACATTTTGTAAAATATTATAATTTAAAATTTAGTATTAATACAGGTATCTGTAAAGTTTTAAATTACAGAAGGAATGTCATCTCCAGACAGACTCCATTTAATCAAATAATTCTGTTGTTTTTTTTTTAAAGAATTCCTTTTTATCTGTAATAATAAAAATTACTTTGTACTTGATCCCAACTAAGATGCACAAATCCATATTGAGTTAATTTCATGTTTAGATTTTTAAGTAAATTGAAGATATGGAGATCCAAATGATAGAAAAATACCTTCTCTGTAATACCCCAGGTCCCAAGCATTCCAGATAATTAATCCAATACCTGTACTATCTGTAATAGTATTTGTAATGATAAAAAAGTCTATGAAACTTGAGGTTTTTTAATCACTACTACATGATAGCAGAACTGTACACATAGTTCTTCCAACTAAATTTGCCACTTCTTAGCTTAGGAAAGGCAGAGACTCCATATGTTCCAAAAAACTCCATCTGTTGTATCCTTAAGTCTGGGAATAGACTGGAGCCCTTCATGGTGCATTTATACAATGAGAAAGTCTCAAGCTTGAGTCGATCACAGGACCCTAGCATTGCTAGAGTGAATTGCAACCCCTGTTCCACTATATTGCCCTTTTTGAATAATCAGCTTAGCGACAGGTATTAAAACATTGGTGACTTCTCTCTTAAGAAAAAGGAATCTTTAGCTTGAGCATTTTGTGTTCTCTTACACAGACAAAAATATTTCATCTTCTCATAGGAAATAAACAGATGTTATTTGGTCTGATCTGGTAAGGTAATGTCAATATTCTTTTGGTCAAAAAGGATTCTGAAGATGTGAATAAAGTAACAACTGTTGCTGATCTGCCAAAGTATTTCTGTCAATGAAGACTGAAAAGGAAGTCCTATTTCAAAACTTCACGTGAATACATTAACAAAACATTTATATATGTAAAAAGACTTTAAAAGAAAAACAACACCTGTTTGTGAGATAGATTTATTTTAAAAATCCACAACAGTTTGATCTAGGTGTTAATGGCTTTGTCATGCCTTTATTGATTTGGTGTTTTGCTTCAATGAGTCTTAGGAGGCTCATTCAGTAAAGTACTGTTATATGTAAAGTGCAGGTTAGGACATAATTCTCCATTGTTGATACACAATGCAGCATGGACCCCCATGCATCCTGATCACAAACCCCTTAAAATAATACAAACACTCAAATGTTCTTTTCAAAATATTAATCAACATTAAAATGTACCTTAAAATGTACCTATAAGTCATGTTGATCATTTTTCACTGATAGTTCTGCTTTTGTAAGTAATTGTTACTTGAAGTTCCTAAACCTGACTGTTTTGCCAACCTTCTTAACCTGTCAGTTAGAGTTTCTAATGCTAAGGATTACTGCTCCACGAATATGGCAGCACCCTAATAGAGGAAAATGGGTAAGAAAGGTAATGTAAAAGCATCAGGCAAATACTTTTATTGCAAAATTATAAACAGCAATCAAAGACCATTTCATGGTAGATATAAAAAGGGTTATTATTTTCTGGTGTATCTGTTTAAGCTCCTCTTTTCACTATAAACACTCCCATATTGGCTAGTCATTGTTCACAAGGATCTACAGTAAGATCTACCATACAATCTATAAGCTTCATTACATTTCCCTGGACTTACTTTATTTTACAAATGCCCCTTTTGAGTGCTGGAGGCCAAACTGCACTAAATATTCTAGATGGCACTGGATAGTATCTTGTTGGTACTTTTTGTTGTCATCTGGCATTGCATGCTCATTATCGACAACTCATTCTCTATTTAGAATTTTCGTGTTTCAGTACTAGTAAAGATAGTTACATAATTATATAGTTACGTTGAAAAAAGACCAAAGTCCATCAAGTTCAACCCCTCCAAATAAACCTCAGTGCACATATATATATATATATATATATATATATATATATATATATATATATATATATACACACGCACACCAACTCCTCCATACAATCACAGCCTATATATACCAAAATGTTATCAGTTTAGTATCACAATATCCTTCTATATTATTTTTGCCCAAGAAATCATCCAAGCCATTCTTAAAGGCATTAACTGAATCAGCATGAATCACAACATGACCCGGCAGGGCATTCCACAACCTCACTGTCCTGACTGTGAAGAACCACCTAAATTGCTTCAAATTAAAGTTCTGTTCCTCTACTCTAAAGGGGTGCGGTGATCCATTTTGTGGTAAAAATTATCTCCTGCTATCTATCTATACTGCCGTCTAATATACAGTACTTTACTGTAAGTAATCATGTCCCCTCACAAGCATCTTTTCTGCAGACAGAACAACCCCTACCTGACAGTCTACCCTCATAATTTAAATCTTACATTCCTTACCAGTTTAGTTGCACATCTCTACAATCTCTCCAGCTCTGCTGGAAGATTTTATATTTTAATCAATGTATCTAAATTTGTATGCATCATCCAGATCATACATTTGTCACCAGCACCAGAAGTATGACACATCTTAAATGGACCCAGTTGTTCTTGATAGTTTTGTTTCATTGGTAAACACAGCTAGAACGCTTGTAATGCCCTCCTACGGTCAACAGACTGTAAAAAAAAAGTGGACCAATACAGAACCCCTCTGGATACCATTTAGGTCCCTATTTCAGTTAGAAAAGGCTTGGCAAATCATAATAGTACAAATAAAGTAATGCAACCCGGCATCTAATTGTTCCTTAATTGCGCCTTTTTTCACTTTAACATACCACCAAGAAAGAAAATCATAAAATAATGAACGTAAGGGGTGCTGCATTTACAGCTGTCATATCGATTGTCTTGATAATGGTAAAGGTGAAATATATCTTGCAGATAACACAATTATTTAGCAACATAGGCAAATTTTGTCTATGTTTGATAAGTTGTTGCAGTGGTATAGACTAAAAGTGTTGTTAGTTTTTGTTCTAATGCAAGCTACACCATATTACAACAGGAACTTTTAATACCTTAAACAGGGTGACATTTCTCTTTGGTGCAAATGTATTCTTCGCTGATTTAATAAGGTTAATATAGTTGTGGAAAGCATTACTCCATTATTTAAAACAGTGTGCAAGTTACTTTTTAATATCCCACTAGTGACGGACGAATGCGACGCCGGCGACATTTCTCAATTGTCACCAGCATCTAAATTTGCATTTCGCTAATCTTTCTCCTGTTTCTCGAATTTTTCCGGAAATTTGTGAATTTTATGGCGAAGCGAAATGGGACAAATTTGC
This sequence comes from Xenopus petersii, assembly GCA_038501925.1. Classification (NCBI taxonomy): domain Eukaryota; kingdom Metazoa; phylum Chordata; class Amphibia; order Anura; family Pipidae; genus Xenopus; species Xenopus petersii. The sequence continues at coordinate 64,687,171 of CM076673.1, read as the reverse complement.
TCATCACTATATCCCACCAGTATAACTTAACAGACAAAGATTATTAGCAGTGCAAAGTCTGTGGAATCCTAATAACGGTCTGTGTTGCCATTTTTTTCGACTACCAGAAAGAACTTTTCATTGGAGTCTGCAAAAGAGGTTCCAGCAACCTCTGTACCCAAAATCTATACCGATAAGGAATTCCCACTTACACATAAGAATAGGTCATATTGTCATTTTAATCTGAAAACGAAATTGTTAAGTGAACTGGTCAGGAAGGAATCATAGAGTGGAACTCTCTAAATTACATTTAGTATTTCAATATGCACCATTGAATTAACTGCATTTAAATAAGGAAATGAAACCTATGCAGATAATGGATTGTTCAAAAGATTATAATTTATGGATGGCTGCTCAGTGATTGCAAGCTGATGCTTTCTGATAATATTCAGTGTTACAAATGCTTAGCATGTTTACATTCTTTGCCTCTTAGATAGCAATCAATAATTGTTGAACAGATGGGTGAAAGGGGGACATTGCACTTCTTTATAACTGACATTGCTGCGCATGTAAAGTATAAACACAATCAGGAGTGTTAGAATAACATTTTCATTTATTTTCACCAATACAGTGAACCTGAAAAAAAAAATCACCTTAAGTACATTTCAACTGTTATGTATGGATTTGCCTCCAAATGATCATTGTTTTAGGAAGATATTAGATAAAATGCTGTAATAGTTCTCTTTTTTTCAAACATTAAAATCACATTGAAAAAGCTTTTGCTTCTATATTCCTTTATGAGATTTTACTACATTTTAAAGTGTCCCTGTATCTTTTAGCAATTGGAATAGATGAAGAGGCATTTATTGAATGTGTATTAGAAAAACAATGAAATAGAAATGTTGATGTGGGCTTATTTCTGATATTGTCATTTATAATGTAATTATTTATATAAAATGTGAACTTATTGCTACTGCATTGTTTAATCAAGTCACTGACATGTCTTCATTGACATATGAAAGTATTTTCTTCAGCTTAATATTTAAATGGCCTTTGGGAAACTCTACAACACTAGCTTTGGATTGCTGCCCTTATGCATTTGAAAAATGTGACAAGCATTGAAATGCAATTACATTAGCAAATTTATTTATTAAAAGTAATCAGGTTTTTTTTTTTTTTTTAGAAATTAGCAAATCACTCTGCAAGGACGTCCTAGTAAATGATGATAAACTGGAATTTGGAGTGCAGATTCAAAGGAGCAAACACGTTAAAGTATCATCTGTGCTTAACTTAACAACATTATGATAAAGGAAAGTATTTTGCAGAACATGCTGTCCAAAGACTTGCTGAATCACTAAAGATCAATTTAAGGTTAAAGCTGCCTTCACTTGTTTCGGATATACAGCTGGTACACTCAAAAACTGATGGTGTAATTATACCTTAAAGAATCTTTTTACTGACCTTTTTATGCATGCATAAAGTTGTCCATTAGTGCAGCGCCACATACTTCCTTCAGTACTCACTCAGCTTTCTCTTCTTCTCTCTTGTTTTTTTTTTTAATAATAACGTAATACACTCCATTAGTTCTTCAATTTGTTTGGTAATGCAAGTTTAATCTTTTACCTGCTTTAGATTTGCATAAAGGGTTGACAAGTTAATAATACCACCTCCATCACTTATATCTATGGCATTGCCAATGACACTGAGGGGGTTATTTATCAAAATCTGAATAAATCTGATTTTTTATAAAAAAAAAAAGAAAAAAAAGTCTGACCAAACTAGAATCCACGATTTGACCTTATTTATATTAAAAAAAAAGCACAATTGAATTGGATCAATGGAAAAACTTTATAAAATCAAGCAAAAATCCGGATCATACGTTTTTTTCAGATGTTTTTCCCGTATCACTAGATTTTTAGGATTTGTGCCCGAAAACCCTGAAATAGTTGGATTTTTGGGCTAAATCCAGAGCAGACCACAGAAACTTCCAAATAGGATAGGGACCTCTCCCATTGACTAATATACAACCGTGGCAGATCTGAGATGACGGCCTTTCGGATTTTGAGTTTTTGCATTTATAATAAAAAAATTAGAATTTTTGAGTTTTTAGCATTTGAACTTTAATAAATAACCCCCTGAATGTCACATGCACGTCATTTACATGAATTATGCAACCCTACTCTCTAAATACCATTTAACTATAAACCTTGCATATTTCACATATGGATATAAAACATATGCCTTGTAATGTGAGTTTATGCTGTTGCAAAATCTCAGCTTTTCAGTATAAAAGAGTGCAGGTTTCTATGATTCCCCCAAGGCTTTAAATATAGAGTTTAACACTGTGAAACAAGTGGATACCAACGTGCCTACAACAATCCTATTGAAACTAACACCAATATTTGAATTGAGAGGCTGCAGCAAGCATAATTCCAATAATTAATTGCAAGGAAAACAAAGGAATTCCAGACTTATAGCCCAGTAAAAGAAACAAATTGGAACCTGGAATGAGAGGTAAAAATTCAACAATTGGACCTGCAAAAGTCATTGGAATGTTAATAGGTGAACTGTAGGTAGGAGCTAAGAGTAGATAGAAGATATAGTATGTACTGTATAGTAAGTTAATTTGCCAACCTAGACAAAGACACCTACGTCAGAAATATGTAAGCAAGGTGTACCAGTTAAAACTTGTTGCAGATTTTTTACAACATATATTATTTTGCAACCATTACATATACTTGATCTCTCACCCCCAGGTCTTTGTTTTCTTGATCTGAGAATTTATAGCTGTTTTTGTGCTGCTTCTTTTTCTGACCCTGACTACTAATCTTTTTTCTGCATGCCCTGACATCTGCTGCCAATGGCAACCACCTTACACTGGTGTATGGAATCTGCTGCCAGTTCCAACCACCTTAGAAGACTACAAGTTGGAATAGGTAGGGTCATGATTAGTAATAGTAAGTTAGACCATAAAGTGATTCTTCTCTAGTCTTTACACATACAGTATAGTTATTCAGGGTTGGACTGCACAAAGCATTTTCTCCTTTGTATATTTTCAGGGATGTACTTGTGTCTTCATTTATTCGCAGCAGTATTCCTGGTTTTCTATAATGAACAAGTGGGAAATACTCAGGAAGTGCTATAACTTCTGTGGATTCACACTCTGTTTGGTACAAGGCACCTGAAAAAAGCTAGACAGAACTAGTTTAACATTGTATAATGTGTTAGGGAAAAAACAAATTCCAAATGTATTGCCACAGATAAGTGGAAGAATCCATGGGGATGACAAGGTCAGGTTTTGCATAGTGTAAATTAAATAGAAAGGGCTAATGCATAAAATGTATCTAATATACTTCAGTGAATTAACATCCACAAATCTAGCAGGAAAAAGTGGCTTGGAAAACAGTGACTTTTTGGCTATATTAAGCAGTAAAGTTTGAATAATTAATCTCTTGGACATGGGGATACCAATGTTTTTCCGGCAAGAGGAAACTGCTTTAGGGCTCCCCCTAGTGGTATGTTGGCCTTCTCTGGTGTCCCAATCAAATTATATTGTTTTTTATTATCAAAATAATGGCATCTAGATATCAGCATATATATTCTTCCCTCACATAGTGAAACAGATCGTATTTCCACCATGGCAAAGACATGTAAGTCACTACCACACTGACCTCTGGAATACATTGAATAAATACTTAGACTTATCTATGTATGTTGTATAGTTACAGCATTCCATAAAAGGTTTGTTTATGGAACATGTTGATACCATTTTTCTAGTCAATGTCCAGTTAATATGCATATTTATTGTTTTAGCGTGTTTTAATGGTATTCTAAGAAACAACAATGGTTTCAGAATAGATATCGAAAAACAGATGCATTTTATTAATATTAATAGACAACTGAACAATGCAGATGTGATTTATGAATAATGTAATCAGGTATGCAAGGTTTTAATTTCAAATGTATAAAATATGACAACAAAACAAGACACAATATTACAGGTCAATGGTTCAAATGAAATATCATAAAGCATTCTTTATGTTAAAGCTTCTTCTTTATATTAGATGGTAAATCTAATAAGTGTAATATGATTGCACATTCTGTATGTATGCTGAAAAAGTAAAGTAAGACTACAACTTGATAAAATTATATACTTGGTTGTTCAAGTGATGATTAAAAAAGGGGTCCAAACACTGGCCAATCCTTAAAGATACTGTATCTAAGTAATCGGAAATGATATACATTTGATTGCAAAATAACTTTTTATATTATTAGATAACAAATTAAACAGGAAACAAAAGGATTCATGATTCACTTATTAAAACAATAAGTACAAAAAAAATTAAAAAAAATTGGGGGACAAAAATTATCTTAATAAGTGTTTAACTTATTCTGGCCAATTCGCAGTTATTAAAAATGTTTTAGTCAAAAAGGTTGCTTTTTTTTAAAAGAAAAAATAACATTCAAGTTTGGTTAGTGTTTAAGTTGTTTTGGAATAAACCAAAACTCAATTTCATACATCTGAATTTTTATAAAAATTTATTACTAAATATTGTTTGATGGCTTAATTATATTTCTACATACCAATTATGCCAATATAAGCAACTTTTTTTACCTGAAACACCTGTAATTGCCTCCTGAGGACAGCCCTTCTTTACACGAGGTCACAGAATGCTATAGTGTAACCTCTAAAGTTCCCATGATTTCCATTTCAGAGTCAAAACTTGTAAAGTTTAAGAAATCCATTTTGCAAGATAAATATGGGAACACATTATCCCTGAAAATTATTTTTAGCTCTTGGAATGTGTGAACAGCTCAATATAATGAATAGACAAACTGATTTGCTCAGGTAACAGCGAAAGATCAGAATTAAAAGCAAAATGTATGGTTCTAGGTGAGGAAGAACCACAACAATAGAGTTTTAAGGGAAACCTTAAAAAAATTCCTTGTTTTATATACTTAAATTCTAGCTGTTGCACAGAGGTTGCATAGTAGTGATGTGTGGGACGAGAAAAACTCAACTCGCTCCCGACCTGAACACGCACCCGCCCAACACATGCCTGCTCAAACCTGCCCTCCATTTATTGACATTTGCCTCCGATGATGTTACAAAAGGAGCAGGGCAGGCACGCGCCTATAAAAACGAAAGTCAGAAGCCGACAATGCAAGATCGCACCCACACGCGACCCACAAATGGCAAAGCGACCCAAACCCGTCCAATACGTTGGTAAACCAATGGGTCCCTCGAGTATCGGCTCGGCCCGTACATCCCTATTGCATAGCCCTGCCTTCAAAATTGTCCATAGCAGCTATCCAAATTGGATCTTGTTGAGCGTCAGTGTCACTCCGTATGAGAGAGGTCCATTTATTAAAATTCATATTTGTGTAGTTTTAGAAGTTTTATGAAACCATTAATAAACTAATTTCCTAGATCCAAAATTAAAAAGCACAAAAGAAAAAAATAACGCTAAACGATCTGCAAAAAAAACTTGAAAACCCCTAAAAATTTGAGTTTTTGGGGCAATAACTAGTGAGAAAAACCTCTAAAAAATTTGATCAGCACAGCTCCCACTGACTTCCATAGGACCTTGACTCCTTTTACCTGCCAAAATTTTGTTTTGAGTTTTTCATGGTTATACACAAATTTTCTCAAGGTTTAGAGAAATTATAAAAATTAATTAATAGGGAAAAAAGTGGTTTGGGAGAAAAAGACGAAAAGTAGGAACTGGAGAGCCTTCCAATGTCTTTTAAATTTCTTTATTGAAGCACTACATGTTTCGGACCGCAAAGGTCCTTCCTCGGGTGCATGTTGTGAGAAAAATAGAAAATCTAATATTAGTACAGTAAATAGGCCACAGGATGGGCTGTGCTCTGCTGCTGAGAGGCTAAATGTAGAGGTTGTCAAAGGTCATCAGAATGTTAGCTAAATCTGCTATAAAAGCTGATGCTGCACGGTTGATTAATATCAATTCTGGTGCAAGTGCATTCGTTTATATGTTGCCATGTTGTGTATATCTCAATAACAAATCAGCCTTGTACCATCAACTTAGATTATATTTACTGTATGTAAGTTCAGTTAACTGACAGAAGCCCAAAGCATGTGCTGTAAATCAGCAGAAAGGAAAAAGGGGAGTTACTGGCGGCTCAGCACCCCTCAAAACAGCTTGGTAGAAGTTTTCTCCTTTGCAACAAAGTACTGCTGCGTAGTTGTCAGGTACTATGGAATGGTGCTTTCTCATCATCATCATCATTTATTTATATAGCGCCAACAAGATACGCAGTGCTTTACCTTAGTTATAACAAACAGGGAATAAATGATGAATAACAAACAAGGGTTTAAAGAGTACAATAGGATTAGAGGGCCCTACAAATTAGAGTTTACAAACTAAAGTTAGGGTACAATTGAGACATTAGGATTTTAGAAACAATTTTGTGATTTACGATACAGAAATTATTGATTAATTAAGGTATATTGAATAAGCTTCTTTAAACATGGAAAAGGTGGGCAAGCCCGTGATTTTGGGTTAACAAATGTTCAAAGTGATATGCAACCTTTGCACCTTTAATTAACAGAAGTCAGACTAAAGCTCAACACCTTTAAAACATGGTCATATAATTATTTGGAATCTTTACCTTAGCAAATCATGATCAGTCTGGTTGGTGAAACTTATTTTAAAATGTAGACTAACTGCATTTGTTATCCAAATAAATTAATAATGGAGTATTTAACTCATCCTAAAGCATGCAGCTCCCCTAAAATGTCTGTTTTCAAAGCTGAAAAGCATGTTGATTTTCCAGGGTTGGCAGTACAGCATTAATTCCAGACTCTCCACTTAATTGACACGTGGAATATATCAAGTTTTGAATATACTGTATATCTTATGTAATTTACGATTTAGATTGAAAAATGCCTTACCTAATGCAAAATTCTATGGCCGTCTCCCATTAAATAGTGTTCCTGTGAAATTGAAAATATCTCGAAGGAATAATATTTTTGACTGCTTAAAACTAATGATATGATATGGGATTTTGATGGCCAGCCTGGTGTTTTTGATGTTTAACTTCAAGCAAAAATGATACGAGGAAAAAGTATTTGAAAGTCATTGAACATATTCAGTTGAATCTTTTTATCCTCAGGTTATTATGACTAAACAGACTTGAACTATATTGCACTATAGCTAGAAAGAGGACATTAACTGCATTTTAAAAAAGGACAGTGGAACTTTGCGGATATTATACTCCTGTAGGACCAAATTAAGGGCCTTCTTATATTCTGTCTGAAAATGATTAGAAGCCTCCAACAAGGCTAAAAAAATATATCAATTACCTTTAAAATGATATAACCCTGAAAAATATTTATCAAAGTATATACAGTTCCTTAATCATTTTGCTGCTTTAAGTTCCCAGAGGCAAATTACAAATTGGGTTTCTTGGTTTTTCTGCACCTTCTAACCACCCATCACCACTGTTTAGAAGTCCTTTAATCTTAGACGTGCCGACAGCTCTTAAAAATTAACATGAATTTGTACCAAAAAGAAAGGAACTGCAAAGAAGAGCTAACGAGGTCGCACAGCCTTGTTAATAAATATAATTAGATTGTGTATGCAACTTGGAAACCATAAAAGGAATAATTAATGCCTTAAAATTTTGCAAATAAATTCATCCAAAATAAGTTCATTGTGTCCACACTTTGATGTGCTGTCATTATTATATCTTGTGATAAACAATTAGGAGTTAATAAAGTGCAATAGTGCACGGAGTGCTAATTACGTAAGCAACAGTTCGCATTCCACTAGTCTGTAGAAGAAGTAATCACCCAATAAAACATAACATTTAATAGTTCATTTAAAATCAAAAGAGGTAACTAATGAAATATAAAAACACTTAAAATTATGATGTATCCTGATCTGGTTTGACAGTTGACGTACGTTTCGTTCGCCCTGTATAGGCTTTTCCAAAGGCCTTTGAAAGGCTCAATCGAGCGTTCTAAGGGTGGGGAGGAGGCACTCTGGAGGGTGGGCTGAACGGTGGCAGCAGTTTCCTTCCAATAACGGAGGTAGCGTTGGACAGACCGGTGATGTTATTAGTGAAGCAAAAGGTAGGTGCGCTTTGCCGGACTAACTAGCAATTGCCTGGAAAAAAGAAGAGGGGGACTCGATGGTGTATTATCCTCTTTTTTTAAAGGGGTAGTGTGTGTTATAAAACTACTCACGGGGGATCTGTGGATTTGATTCGCAAATAAGGCTGCTCTTGACTTCAATAAAGCTGATCGTCTTGGTAGCCTGTCAGAAGAGATATTTGCATAGTGCAGAAAAGCCGGTTTGCAGGTGCAGGGGAACGATTTAGGTTTGCTTACCAGACACTGATGTCGTTACAGCACTCTTAGATTGAACCGGTAGTTGTCTTCTAATGCCTTCCTTCTTGGTCTTATAGATCAGTTAGGCGGTGGGAGATTGACTGATTCTCACGCCAGTTGCCTGCTCGCAGCTGCAGTGTTCCACCGGAGTCAGTATGTTCAGCGTGACACCTGTTTGGAAGAAAAAACCCACATAGCGCAGAGGAGCCGGCTCCACAGTATGGGAAGGAGGTGAGTATATGCTTACCCAACTCTGATGTTACTTTACGCTTAGAACCCGTACGTAGCGGTCCTATTTTGCTTTTGGGATTCCTGCCAATCTTCTCGACGGTCTGCTGGAGTAGTTTAGTCATACAAACGCTAAAACCCGAAAAGTTACACACAGGGAAGAAACCAACGCCTGGTAGCAGCCTCCAGTGACCTGTACGACTAAACTACTCCAGCAGACCGCCGAGAAGATTGGCAGGAATCCCAAAAGCAGCTGCGAGCAGGCAACTGGCGTGAGAATCAGTCAATCTCCCACCGCCTAACTGATCTATAAGACCGAGAAACATACATGTCTGTATAATACTGCAAGGTACAGTACACTGGGTCTGTCCTCCATTTGTATGCACTACCTTTGGTTATTTAACCTATTGTGTTCATGTCCAAACTTTTGGTGTTTAACACAAGACATAGGGACAAAACCCGGTGGGCCCCGACCCTTAATGGGCCAGTCCCCTCTCCCGATCGGATTCGGAAAAAAAATACATTTTTTTAGGTGCCTCGCAGTGCCATCTGCGCGTGCAGGTTCGCCGAGCGCCGGCTTCATCCATGCGCGCTCGGAGCAATATAGTAGGGGGACGGGGGGTTGGCGGGTGGCCGAGGGGGCTCCTGGACATTAGTCCCGGTGGGATCTTTCCGTAACTTGGATCTTCGTACCTTAAGGCTACTAGAAAATCATGTAAACATTAATTAAACTCAATAGACTGGTTTTCCTTCCAATAAGGATTAATTATATCTTAGTTTGGATCATGTACAAGTTACTGTTTGATTATTACAGAGAAAAAGTAAATCATTTTAAAGATTTGGATTATTTGTTTATAATGGAGTCTATGGGAAACAGCCTTTCCGTTATATTAGCCATGTGCTTGCACAGTGTATGTGTGCATGTAGGTAAAGACAGTTCCTTTGCTTCTCTAGTTTAGGTAAATGAGCTTAGGGGCATCATTGACACTGGCAAACTAATGAGCTGAGTTAACATTTTTAATTCTGAGGGGTGCTAGGAAATATTGTGACATACATTCACAATTAATGTTTTATTCTTTGATGAAACATTTTTATTCTGCCCATTCAGTGCCTCCACTGTCTTGATTATCTACAAAAAAAAACCAGCTTATCCTGTTATTTTCATGTCGTTTGTGCTCCATTCTGACTTTGTTTTTACAATGCTACATTTATGTCACTTTTACGCCTCAGAGTCTCAAGGTAATTTCTAGCAGTCAAGCCAATTTCCACTGGGATATTTTTCACTTTGATCCCATTTACTCATGTAAGGTAAAGTCCTTCTACACAGAATTGAATTCCTTATTCTGCGTTTCTGCTGCCTTATTAGGTTATACACAAGGTTAGCAAGGTTCCTTTTTTTCTAAAGGCATCTGGCTAGTTTCTGAAAATGTTCTTTTTCATTCTAAATTTGCTCTAGATTGTTTGAGAATTGTCAACCTTAGTGACTTTAAGGTAGATTGGGATCAACTGGGTCTTGAGCTACTGATGAGTAGATCACAAAAGCTAAGCGTTACACACAAGCAGCCCCATTTGCTTCATCAATTTTATTTTGTTTAGATACAAGGGCATCACCCTGCAGTTATCCAGCTAGACAGTCAAATGTTTAGCCTCCACTAAATGAAGACCTTTTCACTAACAAAGTAACCCAAAGTAACCAATAAGCAATGATTTTGATTCCTTTAAGTCACTTCAATGAGATAAATTTAGTTACTGTTAAAAAGCTTCCACCTAATATTTAACTCAGATATTACAAATCTTGTTGATGTTGTTAAAGTGATACTGACACTAAAAAACTACTTTTTAAAATATGAAAGTATATTAAAAGTTACCTATAGGTCATGTTGATTTAACTGGGCCCTAGATCTGCAAAAGCGACAGTGAAGGCCTATTAGAACAGGAACCATATGACCCTAAATTGCAAGGAGGTGAAGTCCTTCCCTGACTGACACTTACTGGCACACTAAGTGGCACCTGCAGTTGGTGCAGCCTTTCCTGCACTTAACCAACTTTAAGGGTTGCCACCTGTCCGGATTTGACCTGGACAGCCAGGTTTTCAGAAGGGCTGCCTGGGTCAAGATAGTCTGCCTGTTTTCCAAATAAGGAAAACTGGGCCTAATCAGCTGATCAGCTGATCGCCACGGCATAGCCCTGTCCATGTGATATAGCACGCTCCACCCACAACATCTCTGGCCCATCCCTGTGACATCATGGCCCGCTCCCTGCCCAGATCATGAGCTGCACAAAGGTGGCAACCCTACCAATTTTACATCTCAGTCTCCCTGCTGCTGCCAGATCTGTGCATGCTCTCTCCTTGACTTGTTGCCTTGACTTCCTCTTTCCCAGCATCCCTTACACAGTCACATGGCACCAGCCTTGCTCTTTTCGGATTGCCTAACACTGCCATCTGCAGACTGGAGGTGACCTTGGCATTGTCTTTATTTATCTGCATATTACAATACACTCAGGTTTATAACCACAACATTACATAGTGTGAAAATAAACTATTGATTGTGTTACTTGTATTTAGTACAGAACAGTATAACTGAAGAATGGTCTAATTTAACAATTAGACCCATCTTCGTGGCTCTTCAGAGCAAGTATAGGATGAGGAAACCATGATTAGTCATACAATATTCAGATTCTCGCTCCCAATAAAACCATTAACTCCTCATGAAATATTCTGTTTGAAAGACACTGCCACAGAAGCCTAATTGTTTTTAGTTGAGTCTTCTGTTGAGTTAATAAGAGAGGAAATAGGTTAAAACAGAACAGTTATTCATGCAGTTCAATAGCAAGATGCTACAACTAGTGATGAGTGAAATTTTTCTCCAGGTTTCACCTTGAAAAAGAACCATGTGGAAAAAAATTGTCGTCCATAGACTTCAATGCATGTAGCAAATTATCAGCACTGTCATTATATCCATCACTGAGTATTAGGCTGCCTCTACCTACAGAGAGGACGACCCCAAACTCTGCTACCAGCAGGAGCTGCATCTTCCACCATGAGAGAACAGAGCAAATAACAGTGTGGAAATAATACAGGAAAAAATAACACGGGCAGCTGGAATTTTGTCCAAATACATATATATCTAGCCTGCAAGTTCTGCATGTCTTAATCATGTATAAAGAGATGAAATCAGAGAATAAATAAAACCCAGTAAAACTAAAAGCCAAAAAACAGTCTGCTGAATCAAATAACTATATCTATATAAATACTGTATAATAGGCAGACTTAATAAAGCAAAGTCCAGGAAAATTATTGTATTCAGGCTTTGCACCTATTCCTGACTGAGTCCCACTGCACTCTGTATACTCCCTAGTTGCTGAGCAGATTCCCAAGTTTTTAGTTATAATTTACATTTCCCAGTTATTGGCCAAGAGGCTTTATGACCACTTCCTGCATACTTTAATCTAGTGCTTGGTTAGGGGTGGATCTTCTACTTTGGTTCTGGTTGCTGATCTATCTGGATGTTCCACTGAGCCTGGGTACACCAAGGCCCAGTAAAGCCATTGCTTAACCAGCATATCTTCTAGCAAATAAGTCGGGGAGCAGGGACCCCATGAATGAGGCCAGCTAGAGACAGGATTTATATCTGCTTTAGTGCTCTCTAGGAGAGTAAAACAGTGAGGGTAGATAGAAAGAGGAGCTTTGTGCTCCATTAAGGATTTGTAGCAGGAAGTTGCTTCCCTAGGCTATACGATTGTCTACAGTAAAGGGACCACTGTGGATAGGGTGTTAGGTTTAGATTCTTCTCCCTGACCACTCCAGTGGGTTGGATCCAAACCACTTTTGAGGTATTTCTGCCTGGAGGTCTGCTTTACTACCTTGACTACATCCTCCGGGGGAGATATACAGCTGTCTCTGATGTACTGTCCTAGCCTTTGAATACCATTCTGCAGATGTCTTTGTGGACTGTAAGTAACCCTGTGGATCATGTAACTAGTATGTTTTAACTTTGCACAGTCTAAAAAAGTGGATCAGGGTGCATTTCACTGCATGTTGTACTTGTATAACTATGCATGTGACAAATAAAGAATCTTAGCTTATCCTATTTATCTCTGGCAAATAAAACTGTTCCTTTGTTTTTGCTGCAAGAACTTTCTGGCATCATTCTTTTACTTTTTATGCACAGTAGAATGTGGGAGTTGTAGTTGCACTACACCACATAATTTCTTCCACCTACCGAAGCCTATTGTGTTATAGTCAAGTGTAAACCTTGCTCTACTGGTTTAGCTGGATAATAACCCCTTTGGTCTAAATTAGCCCAAAATTGTGTTACACTCCAATTATAGATCTCTGTACATTCTAATGAGCTGCATCAGCTCAGTGTACAAACAATTCAGGGCAAACCGCACTTACTCGCAATTCAATATTTTGGGTGCACGTCATCTCAAATCAAGCCTGTTCTTATATGGACTCCTTTCCATATAAGTGTACTCCAAGTGACAGCAATCCAAGTAGCTTCTTTAAAAAACTTGCAATTAATTATAAAATTTCTGGAAAGCGAAGAGTATGCAACGTTTTGAGTGGTTCTCCACTCTTTATCAAGGCTTGATAAAAAGTGGAATGGCACTCAAAACATTGCATACTTTTTGCTACCCAGAAATGTTATAATTAAAGGCAAGTTTTTTTAAGGAAGTTACTTGGAGAGTGCTGTCACTTGGATTACACTTATACGCAGCAGTTCATTTTTACAGCCTGGATTCTGTATAATAGAGGATGCTTTTTTTTTTTAAAAAACTTCAGTTTTATTTGCAATATTTGAAAGGAGAAATGGTCATGCAATGACATATACGACATCTGAGGGATATAATTTCTCACACGCAGGTGACATCCCAATATAAAAAGTACAATTGCAGATAAAATCAACCACAAACAGATAAACATGTCAGCTATCAGTGTAAGTACAGAAAATAAAGGGGAAAGAAAAAGAAAAAATACACAATGTGTTAGCAAAAACTCGAGATTCTATCAAGGTTGGTTATAGGTGTCCATGAATGTGTACCATTCACCCCAAATTTCATAGTGCAACTCCAAAGAATTATCTCTCTCTGCCGCCCCCCTCTCCATGCTACCTCTAGTATTAATTTGGTTTAAGCATTCTTGCAACGTTGGAGTCGTAGCAGTCTTCCAGTATTTGGCTATGAGGGTGGTAGCGGAATTAAAAACATGAAACAGCACTTTCTTAGTGGTTTTGGCTATGCGTATAGGATAAATTTGTAGCAGGGCCATCTCAGGAAACATAGGGAGTTGTTGTGCGAGTAATTGAGAAATCATCCGAAAAACATGTTGCCAAAATGTGGAGATTATGCGGCATTCCCACCACATGTGGAGTAAGGTACCTTCCCGTCCGCACCCCCTCCAGCAATTCTTGGGATAAGTTGGTGCAATTCAAGCCAGCCTATCTGGGGTTAGATGCCACCTATAAATCAGCTTGATGTGGGCCTCTCTATGATTGGTACATTTAGTTGCTCCTTGGGGGTCAGCGAGTACATTCCGCCATTGCTGTATAGTGTAAGTTTTCTGGAGGTCTTGCTCCCATCTAATCATATATGGCAACTTACTATCCAGGTCCTGGGCCAACACTTGTTTATAACACTCCGAAATAAGACGTCTCCCATTCCACGCTTGATGGCATAAATATTCCATATTAGTTTTGAGTCGACTTTTTTTTATAATCCCTGGAGTGGGAAAGGAGCCAGTGGGTAATCTGAAGGTAAGTGTAGATGTCTCGTGGGTTCAGAGAATATCTATCAGAGAGTCTCTGGAATGTTTCCAAGGAGTTCGCAAAATAAATGTCCTGGAGTTGTTCGATGCCTGCTGCAACCCAAGATGCTATCCGAATCTGTGGAATAACTGCAGGCAGAGCTGAAATTGGGAACAGCAGAGAGGGAAATGACCCAAAATTAAGTTTGTTAGCCATATGGTGCCATATTTGCAAAGTGTATCTGGTGGTAGGCAGGAGTAGGGTAATGGAGGGCCGGGAAGGTTTGTTTAGCCAGAAATACTGTGTAAGCTGACGGTTGGTGGCATATCCAAATTCGAGATCTACCCATTTTCTCTGCCCCGATGGGGCGTGCATACGGATGGCCAATTCCAGTATCGTAGCTGTGTGGTAAGCCTTAATGTTGGGAATACCAAGACCTCCAGAGATCCTAGAGTATTGGGTGATTTGGAATTTGATCCTGGGCTGTTTATCCTGCCATATAAATTTATTAATTGTGCATTGCAGGGCTCGGAGGTAAGTAGGGGGCAGAGAGATTTGCAAAGTCCTTAATAGGTATAAAATTTGGGGGAGAAGATCCATCTTGGTTGCCACTATGCGGCCCAGCCATGAGATATGTTCATTTCGCCACTTGGCACAGTCATGGATCACCTTGTGCAACAACGGCTGGTAATTCAATCTATAAATAGCATCAGGATTTTTTGGCAACTTAACCCCTAAATAGGTAACATATGAATCTCGCCATTCAAAGTTAAAGGAGTGTCTGAGAGCGTCTAGGGCTGGTTGTGGTATGTTTATGGGCAATGCCTGTGTCTTAGAGGTATTTATTTTGTACCAGGAGACCTGTTGGAACCGTTGTAGGCAGTGCAAAAGATTTGGTATGGTAACTGTAGGGTTGGTTAATGTCAATAAAATATCGTCTGCAAAAAGTCAAATTTTTTGAATCCCTGCCTGGGTAGCTAGGCCATTAATATCTGGGTCAGACCTAATTATATGTGCCAGTGGTTCAACCATAAAGGCAAATGGGGAGGCAAAAGGGGACACCCTTGGCGGGTGTCATTAGTGATATGGAAGGCGTCCGAGAGGGTCCCTGAAATATTGACTTTGGCAGATGGTGTAGAATAGAGGGGTTGTACTGCCCGAATGAACTCTAGACTTAAGGCAAAGTGATTCAGAGTCTCCTTCATATATAACCAGTGGACCCTGTCGAACGCCTTCTCGGCATCCAAAGAAAGAAGGACTGTGGGTTGTTTGGTTTGTTTAACTATATGTAACAAAGTGTGAAAACGTCTTGTGCTGTCTGAGCCCTGCCTCCCCAGAATAAAACCCACCTGGTCGTTATCGATCAAGGATGGGAGGACATTAGCGAGTCGGGACGCTAGAATCTTGGCATAGAGTTTCAGGTCGGTATTCAATAATGCAATAGGGCGGTAGTTTTGGCATAAGTCAGTAGATTTGCCTGGTTTTGGAATTGTCACTATGTGTGCCAAGAGAAACTCGGGTTTGATGAAACCAGTGTCCTTGATATTATTGAATAGTCTGGTTAAGTGAGGTATCAAAACCTGTTGAATTGCTTATAATATAGGTTGGAGTAGCCATCTTCCCCTGGGGATTTAGCAGTTTTAAGACCTAGAATGGTCTGTTCAATCTCCTCTTGGGTAATATCTTGGTTCAGGGATTCCAATTGCATGGGGGTGGGACGTGGAAGTCGGACGTCTGCGAGATAATGGCGGATTGCCTCTGGCGTGGGCTGGGATTCAAAGGGGTCGTTTTGCAAGTTATATAATTTAGAGTAATAAGATGCAAATTGGTCAGCTATATTCTTAGGGTCTGTTAATTTGGCTTGGGGGGTCGAAATAAAAGCTATCCGTGACTTGGCTTGCCTATGTCTTAATTGTGAGACTAGAAGTTTATTGGCCTTATTTCCGGTAGTGTAGTAGCATCGTTTTAGTAACTTCAATCTATGCTGTGTTTTGGTAAAGGAGAGATCATTAAGCTTAGTTCTGGTCTCAGATAATTGTTGTTGGATTTCAGGGGTAGGTTGAGTCAGAAATTGATGTTCCAACTGCTGGAGCTGCCGTTCTAAGTGGAGTTGTTGAGTAGTCCCCTGGGATTTACAGGCTTTAGCTAAAGAGATTAATTCACCCCGAATGACCGCTTTATGTGCCAGCCATAGATTTTGGGGGTCCATATCAGGGCGTGTGTTTTCTTGGAAGTATTGTCTAATTTTATCTTCTATCTTTTGTTTAAATTCTGGTTTATTCAGTAATGATTCGTTAAGTCTCCAGAAACTAATGCAGCGTTTACGACAGGATGGCCAGAGCTCCACACACACGGGGGCATGGTCGGACCAGGTTCTGAGGCCTATCCATGATTTGGAAATTTGTGCTGTGGTTTGGGGATCTGCTAGTATAAGATCTATTCGCGTATGAGTAGTGTGCCTAGGGGAAAAATAAGTCAATTCCTTGACTCCCGGGTTCTTAGCTCTCCAAACATCTATAAGGGCATGATGATGCAGGGTTTCTCTAAACCTCCTCGCCTGGGTATCAGAGGACAGGGGAGTCGAGAGCGTGGCGGGTCTAAGGACATCCATAGATGGGTCTGGCGTTGTATTGAAATCCCCAGCTACTATACACCTGCACTTCTTGTGGTGAGCCAATTTCGTTAAAGTGGCGGATAAGAATTGTTTTTGGTGGTCATTTGGGGCATAAATGTTAATCAAGGTGAAATCCGTGTTACCTAGCGTACACTGTAATAGCAGGTAACGGCCCGAGGGGTCGCGACCACCTTAGACACCTGTGATGGTACTCTAGCGCTTATAAGGATAGAAACTCCCTTGGTTTTATTGGGTGAATAGGCATGAAAGCTATGGGGAAATTTCTTATTGAGAAAAGATGGTGGTTTGAGTTTGCAAAAATGCGTTTCTTGATAAAACAGTACATCAGCTTTCACACGGAAAGCAGTGTGTAATGCCTGATTACGCTTGTGAGGGGAGTTCAATCCTCTGGCATTTAAAGAATAAAAGCGCACCATTGTGAGTGTCGAGGTAGCCGCCTACGGCCCAAGGAGCATGCACAAATTACAAACACATTGTGATAAAACATGAGAGATAGCTGAAAAAAACAAATTAAACTAGACGGAAACTTCAAATAACCATGACAATAGAAAAGACCTTTGTCGAACTGTTGTTGGTTGTAGGTGGTATCCATAGGAGGGACCACAGAAAAGGACTCCTCGATCCTCGTCGTTGGAGTCATGGGGGTGGCTAACGTAGAATGAAAAACAGGGTACTATAACCAAGAGTTCTCCGATGAAGAACCCATATCAGGGTTGTGTTACCAGAAATCGTTGACAACTTGACAGGACTTCGATTCAAACTTGTATCAGCCATTTGGAACAGTGTTCCACATTTTAGAGACTTTGCTGGGTGTGGGGTGAGGCGAATCTCTTCTGGTGCAACGTTGCTCCGCAGGTGGGATAGGGATGTTCCATCTTGCCAACGCCTTTTTTGCTTCATCCAGAGATGAAAGTGTAGTTGGTGTCCCATTGCGGAGAATGATAAGTTTCACCGGATAACCCCAACGTTATGGAATATTATGTTGGCGGAGTAAAACCGTAATCTCCTGGAAAGCTTTGCGTTTCAAAAGCGTGGCTTTGGAAAGATCAGAATAGATCTCGATCTGTTTATAAGTTGGCGGCCAATTCTCTTTTTGTCTGGCAGAGGCCAATAATTTGTCCTTGGTTTGGAAGAATAGAAGTCTCACAATTACATCCCTGGGAGCCTTCTCTGGTGCTGCCCTGGGTTTGGGGATTCTATGAATACGGTCTACAGATAGTTCCAGGGCGTGGGCATCTGGTAGTATCGCCTTGAGTAGGCCGGAAAGGTAAGTCTCTAGGTCAGGAGCCTGGATTGCCCCTCTCAGTCGCAGGTTATTCCTACGTGATCTGTCTTCGAGGTCATTTACCTTGTCACGAAGTGCGTCTGCTTTGGTTTGTACTTTCGTGCAGGATTCCACGAGGTCGTTGTGGGCCTCAGCAAACTCTCCCAACTTTTCCTCTATGTGGGCCGTGCGTTCGTCGATATCATGGATTTCCCGCCTGTCGTTCTCAGCTCTGTCAGCATTTCTTTGATTTGTTGTGCTGATGTGGGAGCTGCGTCAATCCCCGAGGACGACATGGCCATCTGTGTGGGCGAAGGCTCTCGCGACAGCTGTTCCAAAATGGCGGGGGGTGAGTCTCGGAGAGGAGAACGTGATCGCTGTGCAAAGTATGCGGTAACCTTTTTGGTCTCCTTTTTCGGGTTCTTCTGTCCTGTGTCTCATTATTTAAGGAGAAAAAAAGGGGAAGAGGAAAGGTAGAGAGGTAAAAAGGGAAAAATGAATGTAAGCTGGACCCCTTCTCTCTTGGGCACCAAACCTACATGGTTACATATTACCATTTCTGATAGTAGTGCTTATTGAGTAAAGCAAATACGGTAATCTTTGTTTGATCAATCATTTAGTTAAATCAAGTTATGTAAAGATAAAAAAAAACATGGAAACAAAGGACACTAAAGGTGCCTCCCATAGTTCCTCTCTGGGTTGCAGGGTCTACATCATCATGGGTTGCCGATCAATGGGATCCTGCCCAGGGTTCTAGACAGTTTATATTCCATCCTCCCACATTGTTTATGAATGAGCTAGCCTAATATTAAAATCGGAATGTTTTATTATTGTGTATATTGCACTTCCTTTATATAGGTATGGGATCTTTAATCCGAAATCTGACTCCAGCAGCACCACAACGGAAGACAGATAGGACTGAACGGCGCTGAGTGCAACTGTATGGAAGTGTAAAGAGTGCATTTTGATGCATGTACCTTATGTTCTTAATGAATGGGGTTTAACATGGGTCTCACTGCAGGGAAAAGTGCAGGAGAGCAACTGTGCTTGAGATAGTAAATGACCCATTTGAAGTATAGACTTCCAAATTACAGAAAGATCTCTTATCAAGAAAACCCAGATCCAGATCCTATACCTGTATCTTTTATGCAGGATTTACTGGCCCAGACTGCAGTTTAAGCATTGCCTAATGGTCAAGGGGGTAATAGTATAAAGTCACTGGCAATGTGACAGTGAAGTTTTTCCTTCACAAGCCTTCACAAGCCAGACAGGCTTCCCATTCCCGCAATTCACACAACATCCACCTTTCTTTCTCTAGTGTTAATATATTCTTGGCCCGGTACAAAGTCCATTGCCTTCTGCTTTCATTTTATTTTAATAGCTGATGACTTTTACCACTAGTAATTCAGTTATGGCATTTTGGTCATCAAAAGGGTTGCCAACTTCCCCAGTTAATCTAAATCCACAATTTATAATATTCACTGTAATGACCCAATACTTTAGTTGGCATCAAAACATCCATGTCACTGTAAGATGAAAAACAATCATATCTCTATTGAAAATACTCCATTGGAGTCCTAAGGAATTGTGTCTAGAAGCTGAAATTTATCTTTAAATCATTTCTCAAACCAAAAAAAAGTTTATATACTTTATATTCAAAGTATCGTTTAAACGTATGAGAACTTTTAAAATGTAGCCCTATTTCCAATTTACAACAAAACAAATGTAAGCAAATGTTTTTGTTTACCAGTTTTCAGGTCTGCAGTTACTTCATCATAATCTGTCATTAAAATCAATTAAAAGAATTAAACTAAAAGAACATAGGCAATTGTTTAGAGATGTCAATGCTTTACAAATTCATGAGACTAGAATGTTACAACAAGATTATATGGCACAACTTTTTATATTCAGTAAGAACAGACTAAAAATGAAGAGTCAGCACTAGGAAGAAAATATTTTTCCACCTTATCCAAAAGCAATATATAAGCAATAATGATACTGTAGGTCCTGGATCAGCTGCAGAATCCCTTCATATAGATATATATTATCAATGCTTCTACTTTATGAACTTATGACAAAGGTTTCCTAGGTAACTATAAAAAAATGCTATATCTCATTCCCCAGTACTTTAGGAATCCGTGATTTGTAAAGGCATCCTAACCCTTCCAGACTTAACATTAAAATAAATTAACATGGCTAATGTCGCATGTCACAGTTTATTAACTACAGGGATGTGATAGTTCTTTTTTTATCCTACCGAAAAGTTAATCAAGTTTTTCTCAGCAGGGGTATGGCTTTTATCAGTCACATCCACTGGTATTTGGTTTAGGAGAATAATACATTTAAACTACAAAAAAAAGTATCCATCCTTGTATCCATAGCCATGGGGAATCGCTGAACTGTTTTATATTGTAGTTATCCTTCTTCCTAATCACCTCGGCCACACATGAGAACCTATTTCCACACTACTGCATTTTCACCTTCTTTACCTTTGCCATTGATGTCCCTTCTTTTAATACAGCAATAAAATAAACACACATATCTCTTGTTTGTTGCTTTTTTCTTTCTTTTGTTGTTTTTTTCTTTCTGTGAAAGTGAGACATTTAACCCCTATTTTTAAATAAAAAAAATAATTTTTCCCTTTAAAGTAACATAATATACCTAACCGTACTAAAAATAGTCTACAATAATACTTGTGAAGTATGATTGAGGGGCAGATTTACATAGGGTCGAATATCGAGGGTTAATTAACTCGATATTTGACTGCCGAATGTAAATCCTTCGACTTCGAATATCGAAATCAAAGGATTTAGCGCTATTCCTACGATCGAAGGATTGAACGATTAAATCCTTTGAATGGAACGATTCGAAGGATTTTAATCCATCGATTGAAGGATATTCCTTCAATCACAAAATTTTTAGGAAGCCTATTGGCCTCTGTAAGTTTTTGGTGGCGAACTAGGGGGTCGAAGTATTTTTTAAAGAGACTGTACTTCGACTATCGAATAGTCAAATGATTTTTAGTTTGAATCATTCGATTCAAAGTCAAAGTCGAAGTTTGAAGTAGCCTATTCGATGGTCGACGTAGCCATATTCGACCATTCGAGTATTTTTTCTTCTATTCCTTCACTCGAGCTAAGTAAATGGGCCCCTGAATGTATTTATTGCTATAAAAGCTCAAAGCCCAAAAGGCTGTGGGGATGTATAACTAAATAGCCTAACAGTATAGTATGGTATGCCCTATGTCTGACGTGGGAGCTATGGAATGGGGGAGAAAGATGAAGGCCCTTAATAAAGAATGTATACCAAACCATATTTTATTTTATTTATTTTTTTTATTAATATGAAGTAGAATACAAACTCACAAGCTTTCAAGGACAAAATAAAATATATTGTATATAGGCTTACCGGTGGGATCCAGCGAGGAAGGAGCAGTGGTTTCAGAAGAAGGCAACTCACAAGTGCACTCACAGAACCCACCTGTACGGGACGCATTTTAGGACATCGTCAGCCATCCAACCTGGGTCCTCGCTCCTCCCTCCTCAGCCATCCGTCCTGTGCCCTCGCTCCTCCCTCCTCAGCCATCCATCCTGGGTCCTAGCTTCTCCCTCCTCAGCCGTCACTGTAGCTCAAATTTGAAAACCTAAAAGTCCTATTGGCTAAAAGAAATGGCAAAAACATGTAACTATAATCAGGAAGCAGGGCTGAATATGCTCACCCTGAGGAGTGAGGAGCAAGATCTGATGAATGAGGAGGGAGAAGCTAGGACCCAGGATGGATGGCTGAGGAGGGAGGTGTGAGGAGCGATGACCCAGGACGGATGGCTGAGGAGGGAGGAGTGAGGAGCAAGAGCTGACGACTGAGAAGGGAGGAGCGAGGTGTGACATCAGCATCGGAGGATGGGTGAGTAAAAAAGCATGCCATGTCGCATTCCTCTTGCTTAGGACAGCGCATGCAGGACAACGATTTCCCCTGACGATGTCCTAAAATACGTTCTGTACACCTGGAATGTGGACATGGGGCCGGTGAATTGGAGAATAGCCAGCGAGACTAGCTGGAGCAAAGTGACAAAAGAGGTTCAGACTAAATTGTGGTCAACAGATCAGAAGTCAGAGGCAGGCAGTACAGATTCGTAGTCAGAGTTGGGCTAAAAGGTCAGGGTCATAACAGGAAAGCACAGGAGGCTAGACTTCTGGAAACTACCAAGACAACCAGGCAATAAACTAGGCCTTCAGCATCCTTAGATTGCAAGAATTGTTGCCAAAACAGGTCGAGAGGGTGCATCAGGATGCAATGCTCCATCTGTTGACTTGGCATGTGCGTCAAGCTTGGCACACAGGCACACATCAGTGCACCTACTTGTACTCCTATGCATGCGTTGAAAGAAACGTGGAGTCTGGAGACAGCATCGCGCCTGAGAACACTGCTGCAGGTGAGCGATTCACCCTTATTAAACAATGCCGCTTCAAGATTTATTCAGAGGTAAGTAGTTTAGGCCAGAGTATATATATGTATATACACCTTCAATGATAACACAGAGCATATAAACCCAAGCCCCAATATTAATTCTAACAAATCGTGCATTATGGGTTGAACAATTTCTGTCAATTTAAATCCTATAATAAACTCAAAATTATAGAGCAAAGATAGAGCAAACTTTATCCAGGCATTTGGCTTAAATAGCTTACCTTGTTCCATCACATCATTTCAACGGACCGTTACGACATTTTTATCAGTGAAAAAAATCTGTGACATGCGTGCAGTAGCGTGCTGTATTTATGGGCTGGCTGATGTCAAAAGAAAGTGGAACAGTACATCCATCTATATTCAGATCTTTTATTATCAGTTTAAATGAATTGCTTATGTTAGTCGCCAATTTATTATTGTAGATAAAGTCAATACCACAGATGGAGTTTGTTGCATTACCAATTATAAACCACAGCTCCCTAGGTATTGCAGTCCCAGCACTCTCATTATTTCCCCAGCAGTTCAACTGATGCAGATATGCTGGAATTTGAAGTTTGTATATTTATAGTTGATGAGATCTACCAAAATTCTTTCTGT
Organism: Xenopus petersii; assembly: GCA_038501925.1. Classification (NCBI taxonomy): domain Eukaryota; kingdom Metazoa; phylum Chordata; class Amphibia; order Anura; family Pipidae; genus Xenopus; species Xenopus petersii. The sequence goes on along the minus strand of CM076673.1, from coordinate 64,663,898 downwards.
GTGTTAGTATGCAGGAAATGAAAGAATAGCATAAACAGTATTAGTACTTAATGAATGTAGCCTCTACAGGGCTGCTGGTTAGCGGCGAGTGATTTGCAGGAAAATTTGTGAAACAACGCAAAATTTGCATAACACATTTTTTGTAGCGCAACTTTTTTGTAACAAAGTACATTAGTAGCTATGGGTATTTTTTGCTGCACCTTTTTTCCGGTTTGAACTACAAATAAAACATCTTTTCCTTACTTTCAAGTCTTGTTCACTTTGTTGAGCAAATCTGACATGGTTCGCTTTGTGTCAAAATTTGCAAAATTGCATTGGAGTAAATGGGAAGTCAAAGTTGCATACGTTTTTCACTCAGTATATTACTACACACATGTCCTGCATTGTTAGAGGGTCTGCTGTCCACAAGGCTGTAACTGCTTTTTCAAAAAAAATGCTCCCATGTTGCAATTTCTGAAAAACATGTCTGTGATTTTTGACACCTCTTGTTGACTGCTACTACACATAGTAACCAGGGGCATAACTATAGAGGAAGCAGACCCTGCGGTTGCAGGGGGCCCAGGAGTGTAGGGGGCCCAGTGAGACCCTAATTAATGAGCAATTTTAATATATCTTGGTAAAATAGGCCAACTCATAAATATTTTGGGGCCCTAAATTGAATTTGCTATGGGGCCCAGTAACAACTAGTTACACCAGCTACTGTTTTATTATAACTGAGAAAAAGGAAATAATTTTTAAAAATTTGGATTATTTGGATAAAATGGAGTCTATGGGAGACAGCCATTCCGTAATTTGGAGCTTTCTGGATATCGGGTTCCCGGATAAGGGATCCTATACCTGTACTAGCTTACAAACACAGGCACGACTAGTAAATCTGACCACCAAACAGATATCTGGGTGCTCAAATCCCATTAGTTAATGTGGAAGGAGTTGGGGAGGATCATATGATACACAGATGTTTTCTAGTCAACCGTGTCTCTTTTTTGTCGCACATGAAACTGACCGTTTCGCAAAACTTTTTGTCTGTGGTGAAACTCAAAAATTCACTAATGCTAATATGTCAGCGCTTTATGCAAACCAGTTAGCAGACAGTTGGACATATCAGGTAAGTTTTTCTTTTCCCATTTGAAGGCATACCGAAAGGGGCCGATTTATCATAGGTCGAGGTGAATTTTCGAATGAATTAAAATCTAATTTTGAGCTATTTTTTGTGTACTTCGATTCGAATTTGAAAAAAATGTAAAAATTCGAATATCAAAATTTATCATGTACTGTCTCTTTAAAAATTGGACTTCAACCATTTGCCATCTAAAACCTGCCGAATTGCTGTTTTAGCCTATGGGGGACCTCCTAGAACCTATTTGGAGGTTCTAGGAGGTCAAAGGTTTTTTGGGGAAAAACTTAGAATAGAATTCGATCAAATGCGCTATTCCTTCGATTCGTACCATTTGAAAACGGACCTATTCAACCAAAAAAAAACTTTGACTTAATTTCGGTTGGTCTTTTTGAATTCGAATTTCGAAGTTTTTTCAATTCGAAATTCGACCCTTGATAAATATGCTCCTAGATGTTTCTACACACATGGGATGCCTGGGAAAACCATTAGGACACACCAACCACTCACTTGTAATACAGAAAAGTGGGGAGCTCCAAAAGTGGTGTACTTTTTAAAGGTAATGATTCTTTTTTAACCAGACTGAAATCCGGTACCAAATATTATTAATTATTACCTACATGATAAAGGTGAAAAACAAAAAAACTAACATTTTAATGAAAGTAAATAACAAATGTTTGAGCATCCTCCACAAAATGAAAATACTGAATTAACCCTGCCTTTTCTGACATACAGAGATTTTCAAAATGTTTATTATTATTATTTAAATTATACGATTAAGAAATGATTTTATCAATGTATATATGTTCAAATGAAACCAGCATAAAATATGATATTTATTGTTATACATTGCAAAGCAATTTTAAAAAAGCATGAAATAAATCAAAAAGGACAGAAAGGAACGAACAATGGAAGGATTCTGAGAAAACAAAAAGTAATCTTTAGGTTTTTTATCTAGCTAGATTGTTAAGATCTATATGGACAGACTTTATAGTTCTTAACCCGCATTTAATTATTCAAGTAACTAGTAGTTTTAATTGATATTTGACATAGAATCGTAAAAAATATACCATTCTAGTCTATTTCAGTATTGAAATTGTATAGCAGTACATCTAACTGTTGGAACAACAAACTAGGGTGCTTATGTAATTAAAGGCACTAAGTTTGCCCAGGGGCAGTAACATATAGTAACCAATCAGCAGGCAGAATTCCCTGGTCACATGTTTAAAAGCAATCATCTTATTGGTTGCTATGGGTTACTGCTCCTGGGCAAACTTTGTGCCTTTTATTACATATGGGGGTAAATAACAACCAAGTAGGATGTTGAATGTTTTTCTGCAACTGTTGTCAGATGTGTTTTTCACTGTGCTGAAATGTCAGTGCCGTTAGAATAGTCATTTCCTATTTGTACACATCCCTCAGATACTTCAAAATGAACACGTAGAAATATTGCATTACTGATATTACTATAAAAAAAGTTTATAAAAGTTAACTGGAAGAGAACAATCAAGCTACATATCTAAGGTTCATGGAAAATGGGTGTTTCAAAACAATTTAAAAAATTAAAAAATAATATCTAGGCGTATATGTAAATATGCTAGAACTATAAAATCAGTGAACAGTAACATTTAAATATGTTCCACATTTGTATTAATTAATATAGATGGCCTGTATTAAAATAACAACAACTGTGTCATTTGCAAGAAGTTGATAATAGTCTCATGCAATACAATCCCAATCCAGGTCTTTGAATTTGTTAAAGGAACAGTAACATCAAAAAATAAAAGTGTTTTAAAGTAATGAAAATATAATGCTGTGTTGCCCTGCACTGGTAAAACTGCTGTGTTTGCTTAAGAAACACTACTACTGTTTATATAAATAAGCTGCTTTGTAGCAATGGGGGCAGCCATTCAAAGGAGAAAAAGCTCAAGTTACACAGCAGATAGAAGATAAGCTCTGTCTGTCTAATGGTGTTATCTGTTATCCATTCGTTAACCTGTGCCATATAGCCGTTTTTCAATTTCCGCCATTGCTCCACAGCAGCTTGTTTATATGAACTATCGTAGTGTTTCTGAAGCAAACAGATCAGTTTTACCAGTGCAGGGCAACACTACATGATATTTTCATTACTTTAAAACACTTAAATTTTTTGGTGTTACTGTTCCTTTAAACATTCTTCTAAAGCAGTTGGACATCACACTATATTATTCCATACTCATTCTGGCTTAGATTGCTATTTTTCCAGAAGAACCATGATTGCTATGCCTTTAAAATAGACATTCAAAGAGAAAACAATATTGATGCCATACAAGAAGAAAGATAACCATAATCACATAGTCTCCTTAGTAGGAATAGAATGACAATTGAAACTAAGAAAATGTCCTCCATAAAAGCACCCAAAAATGTCTTTCATGAATCAGCAAGACATGACAGATATGCATATGTGTATTAAGGGGCATATTTATCAAAGGTCGATGTTCGAAGTTAAAAAAACTTCAAACTTCGAATTCAAAATGACCAACCGAATGGTGGTAGAAATTTTTTGGAGTTGAAGTGGGCTTACTTTTTTTTTACTTCGACCTTCGATCTCCCAAACTCCCCCAATTGCCTCCATACAGGTTCTATGAGGTCCCCCATAGGCTAAAACAGCACTTCGCCAGCTTTTAGGTGGCGTATGGTCGAAGACATAGTTTTAAAGAGACAGCACTTCAAAAAAATTCTAAAAAAAGTTTTTTTCAACTTCGAGTCGAAGTTGGACTATTCGATGGTTGAAGTACCCAAAAATTACTTTGAAATATGAAGTTTTTAACTTCGAACCTTCACTTTGACCTTTGATAAATCGACGCCATGTAGGTGTAGTTGCGAGATATTCAGATGTGCACATTAGGGAGAGAACTTGTACCCCTAATGCACTTGCATCCCTGAGTATTATAAGTAATCCCTATTTTCTTAATTATCGCCACCCACACCCTGTGTGAGATTACTAATTATGACAGTCTTAAATTGCCCCTCACATGCGAACTTCTTGAATATAAGATTGCATCTACAATTGACTTGTATATTTAAATTTTATTTAAATAAAGTTGCTATTGATGTCATGGAGACAATTAGAGCATAGTAAACAAAGTTGTTTTTTTAATATACTTGTATTAACTCTGTGCACTCAACCATCATGTCTTCCTGAAAATAACTTTTAGCTTTGAAAAACATAGCTTTTAAAAAAATGACAACATAGTTGCATAGACAAACATAGTAAGTTAGTTCCCACATGCACACCCAGACCTCAGCAGTAGCTAGTGTCAGATGTTTCTGGGGAAACAACACTCTTATGTAAATATAATTAATTAGAAATGGTGCTGGCACTCAACAGCTGATGCAAAATCAGGACTATTAGATCCAAAAAAAAAAAAACAATGTTTTTTTTTAAAAAAAAATATCTGCAGCAACTGCCTAATTTTGCCCGAAAGCTACCTGGGTTTGCACTCTCTTCCATGGTCTCCTGTCACTATATTTTAATCCACTGGGTTTACCAATTTGTGTAGAAGCATTTGATGGGTGCTTGTGCAGAAGCATTACAGCATTCAGTAACATCAGAGAACTTGTATGCACATTTTGGTGACTAGAAACACATGGAATAATTTTGTTGCTGTAAGCATTGTGCTGCCATTCCACCAGCCATCTAATCCATGGAGCTGAAATCTCTGCTGCAGTATTACAGGAATTGTTCAGTATAAAAATAAAAAGGAGTAGGCTGTGGGGGCCAGTACAGATGCGTACCTGTGGTGCTCCCGTGGTACGGACTAAAACCATCAATCACCCACAGCCCTTACCAGTTCGGATAGCACACACTTACTGGTAGTGCAGAGAGGCACCCGTTGATAACAGGGGCCCAAAATAAAAGCACTACCGCTACCGGAGCATCTGAACGTGGTGCGTCCTAGCGGAACAGCAAAGCTGGGGACTCGAGTAGTCGAAGACCGCTGCGCAACCCGGCTGGAAACTCAGCAGAGTACAAGGTATCCCAAAATCATAGAAAAAGGGGTGAGTGGCAATAGGACCCTGGGGGCACCACATGTTTAAGGAGCCCACGCACATGCAAAAAAAAAAACAGCAGGCACCAGTCTAAACCAGCCAGTGTCAGACACCAAAACTGCAGGAGAGTCCCCAGCAGCATGGTCAGACACACATGGACACACTTTTTTTTTTTTTTTTCCAAACTTGTTTTTATTGAAGGATCGTCACATAATAGTTACAAGGCCAAAAGCACATAAAGAAAAGAGTCACGCTAAACCGTAACAATATGGGAATGCAGTAGAAATAGCATATTCAAAACAATGATAACAAAATAAACTAAACTAATAGCTCAGACAAAAGATTAGAGATAGCAAGAGAGAGATCCTATAAAGGGTTAGATGAGTAAGAACTTAATAACCTGTTGGTAAGATGAGTCCCTGGGGGCGAGTGATCGGAAGGGCGTTGAGCTGGTCGATGTTCTCTGAGATATTGGGACGATTCCAGAACCATCGGATTCCCCGTGAGTATCGCTGTATCGTACCATGGTGTATAACGGAATGCGTGTATCGTAAGAGACCTAAGTAGTGCTGGCAAGGATTCAATATATTTTGACCATGTCGTAAAAAATTTATCAGTGTTTTGTTCCTTGTTTATCATGGTTTCCAGCCAATCCATGTGAAAGATAAAGTGTAGTTTCTGTTTTACTACAGTCAGGGTGGGCGAATCGGTATTGAGCCATTGTTGTAGAATGGTTTTTCGGGCAGCGGCAGCCAGTTTCCCCATAAAATGCTTATCTGACTTTGATAGTCGGGTCAAGGCAGTTATATCACTAAATAACGCCCATTCCAAATGTAATTGAATGAGGCTACCAATCAACCGAGCGCCATAATCAGCAACCTCCGCCCAGAAGGGTTGTAGGGAAGGGCAGGACCACAGACTATGTATTAGATCTGCCTTGGGGGATTGGCATCTGAGACAGTTGTCAGAGGGCAGATATCCCATTTTGTATCGTCTGATAGGTGTAAGATAAACATTATGTAATATTTGTAAGGACATTTCCTGGTACCTACTGACTGGAAGTAATCTCATCACATTCGTATGTTGTTGGAAGATCGCGGAAGTTGTGGAATTTGGGATAGCTAAGGTCCAAGCGAAGCCTGGTCTTTGGACATTATCCAAGTCTATCAGTGTTCTGGTCAGTTGATACAGGTGTGATGTAGTTTGTTTAGCCCGTCTATTTTTCCAAAGTGTGTTGAATGGATGTAATTTATCTATGTCCGTCATGAGTCTGATCTTAGACGACGCAAAGTGGAGAAGTTGTAAAGTTAGAAAAGTGTGTTGTGCCGTGAATGGAAATGTCTCCAGTAATTTGGACCGTGAGAAGATAGTATTGTCATTGTTCAGTATATCTTGCAGGTTTTGCAGTCCTTTGTCTCCCCATTGTGATAGAATAGGGTTTCGCACGCCTATTGGGAAATCATCATTGTCCAGCCAAGACAAATAAGGAGAAACATATAGAGATAGTTTTTGTCTTTTCCTAACCGTATGCCAAACTTTATATGTGTCAATAAACATAGGATTGTCACGTAGTGAAGGCGGGAGAACATGAAGTGGCGAGTGGAGAGCAGAATTAAGGGAATGATTGTGTGCTGTATAGGAATCTAGAAACGTTGTAGTGTAAAGATCTCTATGTAAAACCCAGTCACCAGCATAACGAAGGAGTGCAGCCTCATTATATGCCCTGATGTTCGGAAGGTTTGCTCCACCTAAGTGTTTGGGTTGTTGCAATTTAAAGAGGCTGATCCTCGAGCGTTTTCTAGTCCAAATGAATAATCGGAATGCTTGAGTTAATTTCTTGTGATCTGCATTCCTTATGGAATAAGGTAACATCTGCAGCGGGTAAAGCACTTTAGGAAAAAGAAACATTTTGATAAAATGAATCCTACCTAGGAATGTCAGATTGGTGTGTTTCCAGTGATGTATCTCCCATAAAATGGAATCTACTATCTTCCGTATATTTAAGGAATAAGTGTTTTTGTGATGCGACGGTAAAGTAATACCTAAATATTTAATGCTGTGCACAGTTTTCTTAAAAGGGAAGTGAGGGAGCCAATCCGCCGGGTCCGAATGGTATAGCTGTAGTGCTTCGGTTTTGTCCAAATTAACCTGGAATCCCGCTATTTTGCCAAATCTTTTGATTAATTGTAAGATTATAGGAATATCCGTTTTGGGCTGGCCAAGGAACATTAAAATGTCGTCGGCAAATGCCGTGACCTTTAGTGTAGATTGGCCTATTCGGATACCATGTAAGCTATGATGTTGTAGCAAATGTTTCAGTAATGGGTCTAGTGCAACATTAAAAAGGAGGGGTGACAACGGGCATCCCTGGCGTGTACCTCTGTAAATTTGAAATCTGTCTGAATTGGTATTATTCACAGTCAAAAACGTAGTGGGTGCCAAGTATAGATTATTGAAAAGATTGAGCATGTGTATGCCAAAGTGTTGAAATTTGAGCAACCGACGCAGATGCATGTGTGTTATCCTATCGAAGGCCTTGTCTGCGTCTAGGTTGACTAACATGCCATGTTTTCTCTTTTCCAGGTTACTAACATATATCGCCGTTAAAATTTGTCGGAGGGCTCGAACTGGGTATCTTTGTTTAAGAAAGCCTACCTGATTTTCGGTAAGAATAGATGGCAACACTCTTTGCAATCTATCAGCCATTATCTTGTTTAAAATTTTCAAATCCTGATTCATCAGTGAGATTGGCCGGAAAGACTTAGGGTCCGTCGGGTCCCTGCCTTCCTTAGGGATTAATATGATCCTGGCAACATTAGCCTCTGGCCACAACGGGCTACCCTGTAGCATATCCGAATATAAGGTATGGAGAAGAGGTGAAATATCTGGCAACAAAAGCTTATAAAACTCGGCTGTGAAACCATCTGGCCCTGGTGTTTTTCCATTTTTCAAGTGTCGGATTGTGTCTAATATTTCCTTTTCCGTTATAGGTGCGTCTAAAATCTCACGATCTTGAACCGACAACTTCGACAGGTTAGCTTCCTGCAAGAATTTAAGACCATCCACGGGGTCATCATCCGGAGCGTCATAAAGTTTTTGAAAATGGTCAGTCAATATATGTCTGATTTCGGTAGGGTCCTGTGTCCAACCAGTAGGCGATTTAAGTTTTTGAATGTATGTGTTTCGGGACTGTGTTTTCGTTATATATGCTAGCAATTTTCCTGATTTGTTACCATGTCTATAAAATAGGTTTGCCGTGTGGTTAAACGTGTTGTAAGCTTTTCCAGTCAATAAAGTGTCAAAAAGTGCCTTCGTCTCTTTGTATTTAGTTTTGTCCGCCTCAGTATTTGTTCTTTTAAACGCTTTATAGTGTTCCGTCAATTGGTGTTGTAAATAAGTGTATTTTTTCAGGTATGATTTTTTCTGATTAATCAAATACGAGATTATCTGCCCTCTCAGTACTGGTTTCGCCGCTGCCCATAGTAATTGTGGATTATCCCAATGGTCAATATTATCGTCCATATAATTAGCCCAGCTAGTTTTAAGAAATAGTCGGAAATCTTCGTTAGTGCTCAAATAGGCCGGAAACCGCCAGTTAAACGCTCTCGATTGGGGTGTTTTCATCTGCAAGGATATCAGTACCGGGGCATGGTCAGAAATATCAATATTGCCAATAGAGGCGTCAAGCAATGACGGTAATATCGACTGGGAGACAAAAAGATAGTCCAATCGAGAATGCGTTTTGTGGACTCCAGAGTAAAACGTGTAGTCTTTAGTGATAGGATATGTGTGCCTATAAGTATCAATTAATTGCAGAGTTTCACATAATGTATGCAGTGGTCTTGCCCTGTTTCGCGAATGAACCGTGGATTTACCTGATTTATCCATGGAATCGTCCCATACCGCATTGACATCACCACCCAAGATAATGTTGTCCGTCCCCCAGGAACTCAGCGTCTGCAAAACATTCATAAAAAAGGGTTTGTTGTCGTCATTAGGCGCATAGACATTTACTATGGTATACACAGTGCCTTGCAAGTCTAGATCAATGATCAATAACCTTCCACTTTTATCTTTATGGGTACGTAAAATGGAACACTGAAGATCTTTTTTAATCAAAATCGCTACACCCCGGGTCTTAGTTTTATAAGAGGAGTCTACTACGAATTGTAGCCATTTACTTTTTAACGATTGTTTGTCCTTCTTCCGCCAGTGGGTTTCCTGCAAAAGGATGACCTGGGCCCTCTCTCTCTGTAACTGATCTAGCACCTTCCGTCTCTTTATCGGGGTGTTGAGCCCCCCCACATTCCACGAGAGTACTCGGAAGCGGGTAATGGACTGAACACCCGAATCTATATTCCCATCCGTGGCTGACATTATTGTGGTCTAACCCACCCCTTGTTTTCGATGAGTAACAGCTAAGAGTAGAGAAAACTTGAGGAGCGGCCTGTCCCAGCGAGCAGGCCAGCTACCTTGGTAAGCATCTACATAGAGAAGGTTATGGATCAAGGAGTTTTTGGGACAGCTCTGGTGCATAGTCTGAGCTAAAACAAACAGATGTAGGAAAAACAGCAATATAAATGCGATAAACATAGTATCAATACAAATTTCAAATAAACAAAAAAAAAGAACCAAATAAAGGGGGGAGCAGTTTAGCAAAATGAGAAAAAAAAATAAAATAAAGAGGTTGAGACACTGCTCCATCCGCCCCATTCTTCCTCATGCAGAGCAAAGTAGTAAGATGTGAGAGTCAATAGGCATAAATGAGATTCGCCATAAAAGTAACAGAACTAATACAGTCAAGGTTGACTTGATTTCTCCGTGTAATAGTCAAAGGCAAGTTGTGGATTCTCGAAGAACAAAGATCTGCCAGTGTCTTTCTCGATAATCTTCAGTTTTGCTGGGAATAACAAGGAAAATCTATACCCCGATTTGAAAAGAGTGGTGCAGATGGAGGAAAATTCCTTACGTTTCGAGGCAACAGAGGCCGAAAAGTCCTGGAAAATAAGAATGCGATGATCCTCATATTGCACTGTTTTCGATTTCCTGTAGGCAGTTAAAATGTTGACTTTATCCGTGTAGTTTAGTAGCCGAAATATGACCTGTCGCGGTCGAGCTGAATCCGTAGTGGGAGGGGGACCAATTCTATGGAACCGTTCTATAATGATGTTGGATTGCGAGTCGGTCATTTTCAGCAGGGCCGGTAGTTTTTTGGTTAATAGCTGTTCCAGCTCAGCACCCTTCACTGACTCCGGGATGCCAACTATGCGAAGATTGTTACGCCTGCTCCGGTTTTCTAAATCATCCACCTTGTCGGCTAGGATAGTGATCTCCCTCTGCTGTGTGTCTACGGTTCGCTGCATTTTATCCAGCTCGTCTTCCAAGGTGCCGATTCGTTGCTCTGCATCCGTTAATCTTTGGGTCTGAGTGGTTAACTGTTGCAAAACTTCGGTGATAGATTCCTTGATTCCCGCTAATTTCTGATCAAGCAGGGGTCCCAACGTGTGGGTTAGGTCTTGCAAGCGTATTTGTGGCGATTTAGGTGAATTAGAAAGTTCGGATTCCGATTCCATGGGATCATAGTCTTGTACGTCCTTTTTATCTTTTGGTTTCTGTTTTAGTTGTTTCTGAGGTTTCGATGCAGATCGGCCGACATATTTATCCATCGTGAGAGCAGAGTAGAGCAAAGTTGATCTAGCGGCGAAAGTAATGGCCCTATAGGCTGAGAGGGTAGAGCAGAGTCACAAACTTCAATTGTAACCAATAGCAGCAATATTGGCGAAACAACACCAAAAATGTAGAGGCTTGTTCTTCGAGAATGTTATGGAAATGACTCCATGTCGGGGGGCAGAAGAGAAGTGATGATGGTCACAGTCACATTAGAGCTCGAGGCAGGGATAGCTCAGTGAATTCTGGTAAAGTGGCAACATCCGTGGGTTGAAGGAGAAAAAAAAAAAAAACACAATGGGTCCCCCTCAAGGCCAATAACAACAGCAAAAGTGCCACACAGAGAATATATTCAATGGGTAAGGTGTGCGGGTAATCAGCACTGGTAAGCAACAGCAATGGAATCGACTGTAAAGCTGAGAGCGGTGATGAAAGGGTCCTGATACAGTCAAAGTGAGATAGTTAGGAAACACAGTCCCCCCAATAGTAATCCGTATAGTCCCAGTAGGCAATCCAAGAGGATTAGGCAAAGCCGGAGAAGGCTAGGCAACCAAATTTATAGTAGTTTCCCACCAATTAAGGGACTGAAAGTGTGCTTAGTGGTAATATAAAGGGTTGGTTGTTGCGTCCACCGCCTGCCTGGAGTACACTGGCCTTCTCCAGATGAGGCGCCGTATAAGCGCTAGGCAAAAGTAACGGTTGCGTTAGGTGTATAAATGTCTACAGAAGGGGAGAACAGTGGTATCCCCAACACACTATTCCAGTAGCACAGAGCAACAAATAGTTCAAGTAGGCCGCCCTCCCGTGACCAAAGTTAAGGTGCAGGTCTCCCAAAATGAGGGTATCCACTCACCCACCCTGCACCAATATGATATGCGGTCTGGTCCTGGTCCACGGGTGTGGTCGCTGTATGAGGTGGAGAGAGGCAGTAGTAGGTTGGGGAGACAGTTGTTCCAGTGCCTGCAGCTTGCGTGGTGGTACGCACCCGCCACCCGAGATCAACAGCTACAACAGCCCTCCGGAAGTGTAGGCCCGGGATAGCGGACCGAAGCCTCCACAGGAGCCTGTCGGCTTAGAGTGGTGTAGGCACGGTGGCAAAGGTAGGAGACTGCGGCAAGCCAACCTCAAAGCCCGTTAGGGTCGCGGGCGGAGGCACCGCGCGATGTGTCTAGTGATCTGCGCTGCAGCACCGCTAATGTTCAGGCTGCGTCTTACCCCCCTGCAGGATGGCCAGCTCGGACCTGCGGCTCCGCCAAGACAACTGGGCAGGTAGGGCAAGTAAAGTCGGTCAGGAGCCGACACTCGCAAACTGTCGATGGTGCGGTCTGGGCCCGTTGTGGTGGGTGCGGGCCGTTTTCCGGGGTCGCAGGTGTGAGGGGAGCCCGATGTTGGAGTAAGTCGTTACCCCTCGTTATCCTGACTAATCGGAATAAAAGTTTAGCCGCAAGAGGCTAATTGGCGGGCGCAATGGCACCAGATTGTAAAGTCCGAGCAGGAGCCTCGTTAAAACGCGGCCATCTTTAGGGCCGTCCCCCGGAAGTCCATGGACACACTTTTAAAACTGTGGTGAACTGCCTAGGACTCCTGCAGACAATATAGCACAGCAGGACCAGAATACTGTGGCCTGACCACTAATAAAATACCAGTGTGACTTTCTTGCACTCAACCTGCTACAGCAAAAAAGGCAAGGCACTACCTAGTGGGGAACTCCCCAGTCTAACAAGCTAAGTGCCCACAAGCTATAAAGGCAGAGACACACCTGGAGATTCTGGGAGATTAGTTGCCCAGCGACAAATCACCTCTTCTTTGGGCAACTAATCTCCCCAAATTGCCTTCCAGCCGGCTAGAATCTAAATCGCTGGCGGGATGGCACTTGGAGTGAGGAACTTCGGCTTTGTGTGACTATGGAAAACGAAGCACTCCGAGTGCCACCCCGCGGCGATTTCGATTCTAGCTGGCGGAAAGGCAGTTTGGGGAGATTAGTCACGTGAAGAACAGCCGGTTTGTCGTCAGGCAACTAGTCTCCCAGAATTTCCACGCCTCGGCCACCGCTCCCTCTCCTCCATCCGACAGCAGCTGACATTATGGCTGCAATAATAGACAGCAGAACAGCCATAACCACGCAGCTTGAGGCATTCAAAATCGATCTGTCTTTGCTGTGCCACGACCTGCAAAGCATGAGAGAGCGAACAACGGAGGTAGAGCAGAGGGTATCTACTCCTAGTGCAGTCAACCCCCTGCACCTCGAGGTAACACAACTGCCCCAGCAGCTACAGGGCTACAAGTTGGATGACCTAGAAAATAACCTCTGTATAAATAATATACGAATAGTGGGGCATACCCGAAAAGGCTGAGGGGCATAATCACAAAATATTTATTGTGTGGCTAAAAGATGTTTTGGACACATTCTCACCCAACATGGTGGTTGAAAGAGCCCATAGGGTCCCCAACAGGCCGCTGCTGCTGGGTGCACCACCAAGACCATTCTTACTGCGCCTTCTTAACTACAGAGATCGCGACCCAGCCCTAAAAGCAGCGATACTGAAGCAAGAATGCCTCCTCTAAAATGGGTCCCCCATTTCACTATACTCTCACTTCTCTCCCGCTTTTCAAAAGTTGCTGGCAGCATTTATTGAGGTCAAGAGACGGCTTAGAGAAGCCCAGATACCCTACAGTATGCTGTACCCAGCAAAGCTGCTGCAGTGGAGGCATTTTTTCTCTGCTCCAAATGAAGGAACGGACTGGCTGGACAGGCAGGGTCTCCCACAACCCAGACCCCATAGGCCTAGAGATCCACCGTCCCCAGCACATGGATGAAAAAGTCTAACCAAAGATAACCCTCTGATTAGAGATCTCCTTTGCTCCAACCACCTTTATGTATAGACCTGATCTGCATGGGGACCCCCCCCCTTGCTCAGGAAAGGCCACAACTGGGATTCTGGAACCTTTACATACCCCATGAACCGGTCTAATGCAAAGAACTGGAACTATACTCAGGAAACACTTGTTAGTATCAGTATCAGAAACACTTGTTAGAAAGAGCGCCAGTTCCTTCACTTAATCACTTGCCTCGGAGAATGCCAAGCTACAATGGGTAGACATAAATAGACCTCATACACCCAAATAGTGGATACTGAACTTAAGATATACCCGGGCCCAAGATACACCTTGACCCACACCTTCTAACCCAGGTATCATTTTCTTGTATGTGGAGCCAAAAAAAAGTCGGCAAACGTAAAAGTTCACGTTACAACACAAGTACCTTTGTGAGTGTGGATTAAGTGACAAGCCATCACTAATCCTTTTGGTTTTTGTTATGGGTTTAAGACCTGCCCAAGTTTGGTAGGTGGGTAGGGAGGTTAATGGAATATTGGGTTGTTTTATGTATGTTTCTTATGTAATTGTTTATTACATGCTTTACAAAACAAATGGTGTTCCAATGGTGCAGGACGTGGCTCACTAAGACAAATATCCTCTAACCACTAATCACAAACTACAATCCAAATGGCCACCCTTACTGTAATATTTGGGAATATACTCAACTCCAAATTTAAAAGAAGCTTACTTTTCCAATATATAAAAAATCACCCACCCTCAATTCTCCTCCTCCAGGAGACACACCTGGTAGGCCAAAAGACACTAGCTTTACACAAACCATGGGTTGCTGAGTCATTCCCGCCTCCTACTCCACCTACTCCACCTACTCCACCTACTCCAGGGGAGTATCCATCCTTATTAGAAAGAATCTCCCCTTTGAATTAACCACCCTGATAACTGACCACTACGGCAGATACATAATATTGACTGGCCTCATTGCCAACCATCCGGTGACCATTGTCAATATTTATACAGTATACCACTTTCCTTCAACATGGCCAAGCTGGAAATAATAAGTAGAACATTGGCTGACCTACCTCCTGCACCAACGTATATCCTAGGGGATATGAACCAAGTCATGCACCTGTCGTGGGATAGCCTGCACTCTACTCTCAAGGGGCCCACAAACATAACACACTGGGCGGATGCAATGGGACTCACAGATTTATGGCGATGGAAACATCCCCACAAAAAACAATACTCATGTCACTCACAGACCCATAACATATTTTTGAGGATAGACCTAGCTCTAGCCACATCTGATGCCCTCCTCTCACTAGAACAGGTATAATTTCTTCCACAATCTTTATTAGAACATGCACGATAAAGCTTACATTGCGTTTTCTCCCCTCACCCTCAGACAGACTATGGAGGCTAAGCTCACTCTGGTTCAAATATCCAGATGTAGCTGATTTCAACAGTAAAGCCTACCAGGAATTCTCAGACCTAAACCTGGGGTCTGCAACAAATGGGGTGGTGTGGGAAGCCTCCTAGGCAGCTATGAAGGGGTTCCTATCCTCTGCCATAGCCCAAACTATCAAGGCCTCTAAGGAATCACTACAAACTTCTGAGAGGTACCTGGTAGAGGCCCAACAGCAGCATTTTCGGGAAACCTCTACCATTATATATGAACAAATATTGAGAGCCAAACTGATCCAATCTTGGTTTACACTGATTGGTTACAAGGCACTAACCAATCAGTGACTTAAGAAGCCATATGGGTCATAAATGTTTGCTTTTCAGTCCAGTCTTTATAGATTCCCTTTTAGAAACATATTTTATTTTTCACAGTCTATCTATTTACCCAGTTTTTATTTTTACACTGAACTGTTCCATTTAGAGGCGTTTAGATGATTTCTTAGATAAGCATAATATCATAAGCTATTGTAAAATTATTATGGATATTGGTATATAACATTTATGTGAGTGTGTGGAGGGGTTGGTGTGAGTGTGTGTGTATATACAGTATGTGCACTAGGGATCATTTGGAGGGGTTGAAAGTGATGAACTATGTAACTATGTACCGCTATGCATTGTGCACCGAGGCAATTTATTATAAAAGTGAGTGCAGCTATTTTTGTCTCTCTTTCATATAAAGGTATATATAGATCCAGATGGTATAGAAAACCGCACTGAGCACTTAGTTGAAATAGGTAAGAAGAACTCTTTTTGGAGACATTTTGGCTAGAAGACTATCTATTTTCAAAGTGAAGAGCAATACATAAACATGTCTATAAATACATGTGCTGGTGAAAAAGGCACAATGGTGACGTCACTCAGGTGAGACATAGTGAAAAAGAAAAAAATATACTGTATATTGCAAAACATTATATATTATAAAGCATTGTACGTGAAAAACAAAAGCAAACCAAATAGTAAAAGCATAAATTCAAATACAAAGACAATCCATCGGCGAGCTAGTTAACCAATCTTTACCTTGTGTCATATTCATCACACGTAACTATGCAATATACACAGAGGTCCCAAACAGCCCAATAAGTAATAACTCTCTGTGGCACCTTGCAGCAGTCCCTCTGGCATTTAAAAGAATTTTGAGATTGCCATTCCGGGCCTGCCTACAGCCACCATTGATGCTTTCCCTCCTCCACCCCCGGGAGGGGTAAGTAAAAAGTTAGGGGCATTTGCCCGGGGTAGCAGCTAGGCTGAGGGGGAGGAGGGAGGGGGGTCTATATGGGATAGGGAGGTAGGGGCTTTTTTCTCTTTTAAAGTGAAAGAACTCAAAATGTTCAAAAACAGTCTGGCAATGAAAGTACCACATCAGTCAAATATGCTGGCAGCGAAAGTTTTAAACTTCAATTTTCAAAAAAAGATAAATAAAAACTTAAAAGCAATTGAAAAATGTCTTTATTTCTGGTGAACAATCTGAAAAAAACTCAACTGAAAAAAAGTGTTTGGAAGGCGAACAACCCATTTATTGATCTGGAGAGAGAGGGCAACTAACTTGGTTAGAGGGATGGATGATTTGCGTTATGAGGGTAGACTGGAAGAGCTTGGGCTTGTTTCCTCTGCAAAAAAGACACTTTACTCATGAAATGATTACTCTTCACAAGTAAATTAGAGAACATTATAGACAAATAGCAGGGATCTTATTTCCCAAAGAAAAGATCATCACACCAGTGACCACCCCTTTCGACTAGAGGGATAGAACCTTAATTTGAAGCAATGTAGGTGGTTCTTCACAGTGAGGACATTGAGGTTGGGTTCTGTTCTGTTAGGCCTCTGGTCACTCCATACTTTATAGATTCAAAAGTTACCTCCCCACCACCCCTCTATAGTTCTGTCCTAGGCAGGTGCCTCTTCCACATTCCTAGTTCGGGCCCTGGGGATAGGGAATTTCCCCTATAAACCAGGTAGTGGTTTGTTACTCATAACAACCGATCAGGGATTAGATTTCAACAGTTAGAAAACAAAAGCAAACATTTGATTAGATGCTATGAGCAACATCACCATTAATGTTTTACTCCTCTTTTTACACAGCATGATAACTAGGCCACTGATCTGCTGTTGAGACTGTAAAATATCCCAGTAGTAAGTGTACCATTAGCATCCACAGCAGCGGGCACCCTCCGACCCCGACCTCCAAAGTTTCTCCCTTATTCTGTGCTTCTCTCCTGAGCTCTCCCTGACAGCTACTTCAGCTTGAAACTTGTTACATGTATCTTTTCTGAGACTCAGCCTGGTCACTGCTCTGTTCTGTTTGTCAGTCCTGCTACTAAACTACCCCAATACATCTCTCAGTATAGATATTTATTAACCATAGAATATATATATATATATATAGATATATATATATATATATATATATATATATATATATATATATATATATATATATATATATACTGTCCTGACTGTGAAGAACCCCCTACATTGCTTCAAATGAAAGGTCTTTTCTTCTAGTCTGAAGGGGTGGCCTCTGGTACTGTGATCCTCTTTATGGGTTAAGGTCCCCTGCTATTTGTCTATAATGTCCTCTTATGTACTAGTAAAGTGTAATCATGTCCCCTCGCAAGTGCCTTTTTTTCCAGAGAAAACAACCCCAACCATGACAGTCTACCCTCATAATTTAAGTCTTCCATCCCTACTAACCAGGTTAGTTGCACGTCTAAAGGACTGGAGTCCATGTGCAAGCTTTAATGGTGTAAGTCGACGCAGGGCCAGGCCAAGGTATTTTGGCACCCTAAGCAAGGGCTTCAATCAGTGCCCCCCACCCAGTATTGCATTACCATTTTCCACCTTACCAGTCATATTGCCCCCTGTACTTGTGCCAGCATCCATTGAGTTGCCCCATGTACCTGTGCCAATGGCAGTCAATCCCTCAGATTGCTCCCAAACCACCAATCTGTACCTGTGCCAACATAAACCAAAACATCCATCGTATTGTTACCCCCATTCTGTACCTATACCAGCGGCAGCCCTAAAAATCCATCATATTGCCCTCATATTGTACCTGTGCCAGCAGCCACCATATTGCCCCATGTACCTGAGCCAGCAGCAGCCAATCCCTCATATTGCCCCCAATCTGTACCTGTGCCAGCAGCAGCCAAAAAGCCACAATATTGCCCCAAATATGTACTTGTGCCAGCAGGAGTCAAAAATACATCATATTGCCCCAAAATATGTGCCTGTGCCAGCAGCAGCCAAAAATCTATGATATTGCCCTAATCATCTGTTTACCTGTGCAAGCATCAGCCAAGATATTGCCCACAAATATGTACCTGTGCCAGCAGCTTTCAAGAGGGAGGTGGGGAGCGCTACTGCCCACAGTACAATTCACAGGCAAGAGGGGGTTGGAACAGGTGGTTTATAAAATTGAAAAACTATTAAAGGCCAAGCAAACCAAGGTTTAAAAAAAAATTCCCTTTAAAAGAGCAGCCCCCCCCCCATGACTGCACCCTAGGCGGGCGACCAACTCTGCCTACCCCTAGTTCCGGCCCTGAGTCATCACTGACATCACTGCGGGGCGGGCGTGAGTCTAGAAGTAGAGAGCAGCAGTGGCCTGGGCCAGGGTGCGGATTGTGAGGGGGCGGGTTAGGGTCGGGTGTGGGTTGAGAAATTTTTGACCTGCACATCACTAACCTGTATATAATAGTGTCAGACCAGCTATCTACATACACTCTCTCTTTTAACCCATATAGGGGTCTTGTTGGCATTTATATTATTTACAGTTTAGCAAGCTGCATACAGTAAGTGACCATTTGATCTGGTTAAATGTTTGTAAAATAGATTTGTATCAGCTGGTGAAATTTAAAGAAGGAAACGAACCACCTATCATGTGTTATTTTAAAATGCTTTTCTTGCTAAGAAGAGTTAGTGAGTATTCTAGTTGAACAGCAATCTGAGGTATGCAGGTGGGATTCTTAGGCTTATAACACTTTTTTTAAGGCACTTTTGGGGGAATGTAATAAAAGTCGCAAAGAGCAAAACAATTAGCACAAATAAGGATAAAAAGTCTAATTTCGCAATGTAGAGCTGGCCACAGACGCAAAGATCCGATTGTAGGAATCAATGTACGATCGGACTTTCCCATCTCCCGACCTGCCACTAACCATTCAGATCAAAGTCTTACATTCCGACCAAATAAAGTAGTTAAAGAATAGATCAGCTGATGTTCTGCCCCTGACAGCAATCATACGATAGACAAAGCTAGTGACAGTCTCCCTCTGAAAACCGTACGATTGGCATACACGTAGAGATATTACCCTCAGCCGACAGAAATGTTCTAACCTGTCCGATCGACCAAACACCTGATCTCCGCCGGACGAAAAATGTCGGGACTCTCCACACAGGTCTTTCCAGCTGACACAAGGTCACCCATTCCGATTAGAAGAAAAGAGGTTCCGCCTAAATATTCGGATGGGGTTTTTTACAGTGAGAGCTGTGAAGATGTGGAATTCTCTCCCTGAATCAGTTGTACAGGCTGATACATTAGATAGCTTTAAGAAGGGGTTGGATAGCTTTTTAGCAAGTAAGGGAATACAGGGTTATGGGAAATAGCTCATAGTCCAAGTTGATCCAGGGACTAGTCCGATTGCCATTTTGGAGTCAGGAAGGAATTTTTCCCCCTCTAAGGCAAATTGGAGAGGCTTCAGATGGGTTTTTTGCCTTCCTCTGGATCAACTGGCAGATAGGTAGTTAATAATAAAAAAAAAAAAAAAGGTTGAACTTGATGGACATGTGTCTTTTTTCAACCTTACTTACTATGTTACTATGTTACTATGTTACTATGTTCAGAAAATCATACGAATCCTCGATTCGTACGATGAGATCTTTGCGTCTATGGCCAGCTTTATACTCTGCCTTAAACTATTACATTGTGAATTTCAATTGCGCATTGCGAATTTTAATTGTGCATTGCCCACTTTTAAGAAGTGCTTGAAGGTGTCGTAATCTTTTGGAGCAAGCATAACAACTTTTTCAGTAAGAAGTTTCATTGCATTCACTGCGCACTGGCGCTAACTATAAAATTCTCAAACCTTCTTCCGCTGTCGGAAGTGGTCGCTAAACAGTTTCAGGGTTCGCAAAAGCTATATTATTCACAAAAAAGGCAAATTTGTTCGCACAGAGGCATAACCTTCTGCATTGTGAATATTTTTACCGACTTTTATTACATTCTTCCAAATGTGTTGGCTGATTGGGGGGGCTCTTTGTAATGTGTGTCTAGGTGACTTCTGTGAATGTAGAAGTCCTACTTCTACTTGGAATTCACTTCGAACGCTAGCAATGGTTTCTTTTGCTACAGAATTGTCACCTGCGCCTGTTAGTGAATTGGCGATGCCCCTGCGGATGTGATTTCTGACGAAAAGTCACTAGCGTTAGCCCCTTCGCCCTTTTGTAAATCTGCCCCATTGTCTCTGCTCCCACTGGTCTCTGTTTCATATCATTGTACCATCGATTTGCCTTTTAATTCAGAATGAATTGGTTACTAAATAAGCCACCTGTTTAGGGAAACGACCATCTGGATTACAGAATACTATAATAATATAAAATGATCTTGATCTGATTGAATAAGACAAGCAGGTGTCTCTATAAATGTACCAAAAAGAACTGGGAATCCATAAACAGTTACATTGAATAAAAAATGACAATCATATTATTCATTACAATAGCAGAGAATTTAGGCTGTACAGTATTATATTATAAACATTAACAAATCACTGCAAACCACAGGTGGCAAAACTATGAGAAATATGGTTGTATATACTGGGATTTTATACAGGAAAAAGCTGTTCAATCTATTTTAATGAAATTGGCATTTAGGTGATATTTTACATAGTTTTTGCTCTATTGGATAAGTTTGTATTCTGCAAATTCATCCCAAGTCTAATTTGTACTGGGATATTTAACCTGATGACATGCGCCAGCACGGCTTTTTCTAATATACACTTTTAATGGTAATCGCATTTTTAAAAATTTGATTTGTTTGCATAGACATATATATATATATATATATATATATATATATATATATATATATATATATATCATTTACAGGAATAATTAACAATTTACAATATTTCAATATACAAACATTCTATAAATTTACAGATATTGGTTTCCTTAGCCATTCTTTGTTCATTTTAAACACATTATATTTTTCCTACAGTATTTCCCTTTTGAAATAAAACAGATGCAAACTTTGGACATTTTCTGCCCTGATGAAGTTAACCATAATGACACAAATTGAGCATTACTGCATTGACTTTTGATGCGCAATTTGTCACTTCAATCTTATATGCAGGGTCGGACTGGGGGGCCAGGGGCCCACCTGGGATACTGCCCCAGGGCCCCCTTCTGGCCCCCTGCCGCAACGGTGTGTTCGCATCGCTTCGCCGGTGCCTTGCGATTCATTTCTGCGCATGTGTGCGGCGCCGCGTTTATACGCATGTGACCAGCGCCTTGGTTGTGCGCATGGTTGTGCACAGATATGAGTACGGACCTGGGCCAGCAGGGCCCACAAGAGCCGGGGCCCACCGGGTTTTTTCCCGGTGTCCTGCAGGCCCAGTCTGACACTGCTTATATGTGTCATTTTATTACTTTAATAAACTTTAAGTGTGTGAATATACTATAACAGGGTGTGCTCCCTTCTTGTTAATTACTTTGCATTATTTTTCTTTTCCCTGTAATAATAAAACAGCGCCTTGTATTTGATCCTAAGCAGCATTAAACTATACTGTTGGCAAAACAACACCACTGGGTTTATTTGCATTTTAGAAGATTTAAAGGGGACTTGTCTCCCAGACATAATAAGCTGTATAATAAAATTCCTTTTCATATTAAACATGGAACCCATTTTTTTTTTATAAAAACATCCATACGTGTCATAAAGGTTTTTAAAAATATCAGCTGTCAGTCATATATTGCCTAAGGCATATATTATAATATTATAGTACTCAGGGCAGGCAATTAATTTCACTTTCCATTCTGCATTTCCTAGGTGTCATTGCCCTCCACACATTACCGCTCCCTTCTCACTGTTGCTTTATAACAGTGTTCACTAAATGGCACCTGCTTGCTTCCTGTGATTGTGAATTCCAAGACTGAAGGAAACAAGATTTAAATCATTTAGTGTAAATAAAGTTTATTTTGCCTGACTAGCACAATAGAAAATAATTTGGAACTATTTTTTAGGGTGATAGATCCCTTTTAAGGTAGAGAGACTAAAATAACCCTTATGTGGAAAACTTTAGATCCCAAGAATAACAGATAATTTCTGTATTTCGTCACCAGTGAATAAATTTGCGAAACTCCATCAAAAATTTGCCGGCGTCAAGAAATTTTTGTTGTGCGTCTGAAAAGTCGATCACATCAAAATTGCCGCTCGTCGACACTATTTGGACGCCCACTGACTTTGACACTGGCGTCAAAATTAATGCAAGCGACTTTCGGACGTGGGCATCAATTTTCGAGTTTCCCGAATTTTTCGCCGAACTTTGACACAGACCACAGATCACCTTGGGGTGGCAATCAATAATGGACTTATGTATGTACACATATTGCTGTTAAATACTAGGTTATGTTTGTTTGCACAAGTAGGATAGACCCATACACCCTTTCTAGGGGTGGGCTACCTACTCTCCACTGGATTAGTTTAAATAGCGTGTGTTAATGGTGTGAAGTACACTTGATAAAGGGCATTTTTGCTTGAAACATGTAGTGTCGATTAAAGGATATTTTGCAGCAAATTATTGCATTTTTTTCTGGTCTGTCTCCACTCAACTTACATATATTGACCATATTATGTTCCTTTGTACGGGGTACGGGAACAGACCTATAGGAATAAAGTCAAGTTGGGAACTGATATCACAACCTGTGGGAACAAAGGAAATTTACTACTGCTTGTGCTAGGGGGCAGCCTGCTTGGATTTCCAATCATCGACACACTGCAGACACAGGTCCAGCAGCGGGGCTGCTGAACTTCTCTCATGTTGGCGGCACAGCATAGTAGCGATCTCTTGTTAAATTCTGGCTTTAGAATAATGACTTGGGTTAAGCTGGCATGGTCCTATTTATTTGATAAAATGTGAATAAATGCTGTGGCTATTTTAAACCCAGCTCTGTCTCCTGGTTTCATTAAGGTATGTAATAATGGGGTCCAGTGGGATAGAGCAAGACGAAGGGTCAAATTGAGGAGTCCCCTTGTTATGTCCTGAAGACTATTGGCTCAAGGTGACCCTACCTATTTAACTAGAGTAAAACTACATGTATACTTTTCACTTGGTAATAGATATTGCATATATAAATCTGAAAGTTAGGTTTCATTAGAACATAAGTTTGTCTCCACAATGGAAATAATTTAGAAATATCTAATTTTCACGTCTGTAGCCCATTAACCCCTGTTTGCAACCTGTTGAAAAACTTCATACAATATGTTACTGGCTTCTGTATTCTCAGTGTTCTGCACATTATTAGTTCTGTTCTGATCACTATACTGCTCCATACTGCACCTCAACAAATATCCATACTAATGAGGCATACACACTGAAAAACCTTTCTCCTGCAGTATTGTGGTGTTCCATTGTAGAGAACCCAGCACCTACTGAGTTTAATCAGATGTACATTTAAGCCATTTGCCTCAGCTTCAGCTGTTGTGTGAGTAATGGACACCCACGTCTTTTCTAAAACCTACACAACAGAATGTTTAATGCTAATGACTGAGAAAACCGACAAGGCAACTTCATTATTCTGGCTTTTTATCAATGATAATAAACTCTATTTGTGAAATGCTTAAAGCTGGCGTTCAGCATGCAAAATTCATAATCTGATCCAGTCAATTACAGAAATGGAGAGGGTCTGTTTTGTGTGATTAATTATCTTCTGGTTGTATAACACAAAATGAATATGAACAAAATGAAAACCTTGAGCAATTGTTTTCTAAAGATTGTAAAGATTTTTCCTCTAGAGGGTGCCCAGATACACCACCCGTTTGTCTAAAATTTCAATCACTTGGGTAAGTACCAGAACTTTTGTGATCTGCAAGCAAAACTGCCCTCTTGAACAGCGACTGTTATCATGGGCATCCACAAATAAGGGCAAGGGGGTCACTTGCCTCCCCCTGGAATGTTGCATAACTCACAGCCCCCTATCCCAGATCACTGTTTAAATGTCCCACATTGCCCTGCTTGTCCTCGGTTCTTCTAAGCTCCCTGCTTCTGAAGAAATAATTGAAGATGGCCATGCATTCCACTGTGGAATGCATGGCCATCTTGAATTTTTTTATATGAGCCAGGCAGAGGGAGGCCAAGGAACAAAGACGAAAAGCATGGGAGCAGCAGGAAACGAGAACTTTGGTGTTGGTATTCTGCTTGTGCAAGTGTAGGGAAGGGATTTCAATCTATCCATTCTGCATCTTACTGGAATGTCTTTAGTTAATGGAGTGCTCATTGGCAGGTATGGGACCTGTTATCTAGAATGCTCAGGACCTGGGGTTTTCCGGATAACAGATCTTTCCGTAATTTGGGTCTTCATGCCTTAAGCCTACTAGAAATTAATTTAAACATTAAATAAACCCAATAACATGGTCTTGCTTCCAATAAGGATTAATTATATCTTAGTTGGGATCAAGTACAAGCTACTGTTTTATGATTACAGAGAAAAAGGAAATAATTTGTAAAAATTTGGATTATTTGGAAAGAATGGAATCTATGGGAGAGAGCCATTCCGTAATTCGGAGCTTTCTGGATATCGGGTTTCCGGATAAGGGATCCTATACCTGTACTGGCAAGTCTGTGATTATCCATTTTCTGTAGTAGTTATACTGGCACTTCTGGAGTTAAAATGCAGATCATCCATTAACTGTAGTAATTTTACTTGCATACCTCAGATTACCTCAGAATGGAAAAAAAAACCCATTTGAAGCCTCTCCAATATGCCTCAGAGGGGGAAAAATTCTTTCCTGACTCCAAGATAGCAATCGGACTAGTCCCTGGATCAACTTGTACTATGAGCTATCTCCCATAACCCTGTATTCCCTCACTTGCTGAAAAGCCATCCAACCCCTTCTTAAAGCTATCTAATGTATCAGCCAGTACAACTGATTCAGGGAAAGAATTCCACATCTTCACAGCTCTCACTGTAAAAAACCCCTTCCGAATATTTAGGCGGAACCTCTTTTCTTCTAATCAGAATGGGTGACCTTTTGTCAGTGGAAAAGACCTACTGGTAAATAAAGCATTAGAGAGATTATTATATAATCCCCTTATATATTTATACATAGTCATCATATCTCCCCTTAAGTGCCTCTTCTCCAGCGTGAACATCCCCAATTAGGCCAGTCTTTCCTCATAGCTAAGATTTTCCATACCTTTTACCAGTTTAGTTGCCCTTCTCTGTACCCTCTGTACGCCTAGCGAGGCAATTTCGAGCGACAGTAGAAAAAAGATTGCCGCGTGTGTTTTTACGCTGGCGATTTTTTTCGCAATTCCCCATAGACGCCAGCGCAAAAGTTTCCCCAGCGATTGCGGCTTAAAAGTCGCGGCGAAAAGTCGCCGTGAGTCAAATCGCAGCGCTATCGCCTAGTGTGGCCTTAGCCTAATGTATAAGTGCTTCACAGCGCTGCAAACTATGTTGGTGCTGTATACAGTAAATACATGTTTTAATAATGTTAATAATAATATGGTTCAATATGGGTTAATATATTCAGTATCCATTTTCTGTAGTAACTATACCAGCATGTCCAGGGTATATTTTGGTAAAATGGATGTGGTATTCGGGTGCATTATGCAAAAATTTTTTTTGAAGTGCTGCAGATTTTTGTGATTTATCCTCTCTAATTAAACAGCCCCCTAGTTGTACAATTATCTACATTTTGAGCATATTTATGGGCTTTGCTAATACATTTCCTAAAAACTTAGCACCTAGTTATTATATGCAGGATTCGTCTTAGAAAAGCAGGTTGTTTTTGCTTGATGTTGCCCCACCCCTTAAAAAAAATTCTGAGGACACCCAGGACTTGTGATGGGCCAATAAATTTGGCAGGCGCGGTGTATTTCGCTGTGTATTTCCACGTTTCGCCGTCGGCGTATAAATTCGCAAAACTGCAGAGAAAATTCACCAGCATCAAAAAATGTTTTGGATGCGCGTCCGAAAAGTCTCTCGGGTCAAAACCCGCCATGCGTCAACACTATTCGGATGCCCATTGACTTTAACGCCAGCATCAAAATTGACGCGGGCATCAAAATCAGCATTTTGCTAGTTTTTCATCCCAATGCAAAGATCTACACAATGCATCAGGGCCGGGCCGAGCTTGTTTTTGTATGGTATATGGATGTGTAACCCTATTTTGGCTTATACAAGCAAAAACCAACAATTTGGGTAAAGCATGAGTTACATTAGACCCTCTTTCAGCAGCATAGGCCTTCTCTAAGTGGAAAGAAGATATGAGGATGTTGTTGAACTACAGCTGTCCACTGCCAATAGTAATACGAATAGTATATTGCATGTCAGGAGTTCTTTCAAAATAGATAACAAAGGCTTTATTTAATTTATGCAATTTTATATTATTAAAAATGTTATATTATAAAAATATATATTCATCACAAGTACATAAAGTAAGATCAGCCCTGAGCTCCTGGTTTATATCTTGCTACATTAAGAATTAAGACTTGATGTTAATATTATTAACATTAGAGTGCCAACATATTTCGCAGCACTGATGTTGCTAGATTTTCAGTTCCCAACATCGCTGTTACTCTTTCTAATATATTGAGGCATGTTGAAAATTTTCTCTAACAACATTACGGTGGAGTAATGAAGATTCAAAGATGTTATTTTAATCGTTATTGGACATTCAACATATTTGTTCCTAACATCTCTCTTCTGATATTGATTAGAGTATGTTATTGGAAAGCAAAAACAGCAAAGTAATCTTGCTGTGTTAAATAATGGTGAGATGATTGATTATGCTCTGGGAATGCATTAGGGATCAGTGCTCCTGAAATGTAATAAAGCGGGGGATGCTTATTTTGGAGACCAAAGGGGCACAAATGGGAGAATTTTGAAGGAAGATCATCACATTTTGTTTTACTGGGCAGCTAAGATTTGATTGCATGGTCAAACAATTCTTCGTCCATGTCCAGTAAAGTAGCAATAAGTAGGGACAATATAGGCATGATATCTGGCATTTTATCTAGCACACGTATATCTGGTTAACAACACACGTTTGGATGCAAATCTGTTCCTTCTGTGCATTGCTAAAGATGTGCTCCTGGACCCACAGTGAGATGAAAGCATAATCACTGCTAAATAAACCCACCTGTGTTCCTAAAACTGTAAATTAATCAACAAGGAATGCAAGTTCTTCTTTTACATTCAATCTGCTTTTTAATGAGCTGTAAGTATTGGATATTCTCTATGAAATATAGCCTACTTACAGCCGTGACATTCCAAGTGGTATTAATAGTTATAATAATAACAATAATAACAGATTAATCAAAGGCAGAATGAATCCAGTCTGTAAAATACCCTCTAGTGCAACCTATACCCTGTGGAATGGATGTGTTCCTACTGGTACAGAAATGTTATGGGTATTTCCTAGTTTTTTATATGGGTCGTTATCCTATAGTTTTTGTGTGTTTGGAATACACTCAAAATAAAGAGTGGGTGTGCTGGGGGGGTGGTCTGACGCAGTAGAAATCAGTAAAGAGAAACCTGAACCCTAGGTAGGCTTGAACCTTGATGGAAGTCAGAGAATAGCACCCCCATGAATAAGGGCTTACTTGATGAGGAAGCTTCTGTCATGGCACACTACAAGAGTAAAGGTGGCCATACACGGAAAGATCCGCTCCTTTGGCGATGTCGCCAAGCGAGTGGATCTCCCCCCGATATGCCCACCTTGAGGCCCTAGGGCCCAACGATCGGATCCTAACGATGCCTAATGGGCGGTCGGATCGCGGGACCGCATCAACGAACAGATGCGCTGCGATCCGACTGGATTTTTAGTCCCTTCCGTAAGTCGGCCAGATCTCGATCTGGGAAGCCCGTCGGGGGGCCCATGCAGGGGCCAATAAGCTACTGACTCGGTCTGTCGGCAGCTTTTATCTGCCCATGTATGGCCACCTTAAGAAATGAAGAGGTTAGCACATGTAGCAAAACCAGGGGAGCAGGCGTTAAATTGTCCCCATGTATGTCTTGGTTAGTAAAATATTGACATTTGACTTACTTTACTGCGTTTTTTTTTAATGTCAGAAAAGGAAAGTGCATTATAATCTCAGTGTGCAAGTAAAATTTGCACCCCACTGTTATATTAATGGAATAAATTATTGAAGAAAGTGTATGTGTGCAGCATATTTAATTCACTTTCTAAAACTTGATAATAGTAATAAAATAATTCTACAGAAATAAATAAGCTAAGCATGGCAGAGCACAGTGACCAAATGTCTACAGTAGTGATGTGAGTTGCTAATAGGGATGTAGCGAACTGTTCTGCTGCGAACTAGTTCGCGCGAACTTCGACCGTTCGCGTCCGCCGAATGTTCGCGAACGTTTGGGAACGTTTGCATTTTGAGTTCGCGTTCGGTTCGAATAAAAATCATTCGACCATTCGACCATTCGAATTCCTTCGACCGCCAAAAATCAAACGATTTCCATTCGTTCGAACGATTGTAAGCATTTGATCGAATGATTTTCATTCAATCGAACGCTAAAAATCGTTCTAATCGTTCGATTCGAATGATTTTAGCATTCGATCGAATGAAAATCCTTCGATCGAATGATTAAAATCCTTCGATCGTTCGAATCGAATGATTTTAGCGGGTGTTCGAAGTTCGCGAACTGTCCGCGAACGTTCGCATTTTTTGCCGGTGTTCGCGAACTGCGTTCGCGAACACCAAGTCGGCAGTTCGCTACATCCCTAGTTGCTAAAACTCGACCCACCCCTGACCCAACCCTAACTTGGCCAAGCAGCACACTGCTCTCAAGTGTAACCTAGTACACTTCCCTATTATATGCTTGCACCTGGGCCACTCTGCTGTGATGTCATGGATGTCGCACAAGATGGCGGAAGTTGGACAGTGAAAAATTGCGGCCTGAAAACATTTTGCACAAGTCGGCCCAAACCTGTCTGACTCACGGGTAAACCCACAGGTCCCACAAGCTTCGGGCCAGTGAATGTCAGATAGGGATACTTGTCTTCTGTTGTGTAAGTCATAAAGGTTTCTTTTAGCCCCTGCATATAATAATAACTGCAACCACCAAAGTCATACACCCAGAGGCATAACTACAGAGCACTGGGCTCCCACATTCGGAGGGGGCAGATATGCATAGAATCTTTGTTGCACCCTAAACCTCCTTCTCACTTTTGCACAAGCATGCCAGCTAGTTTGACTATAGAGATAACAGACCCCACGGTCTGGGCCCCCCTGCAACTGTGGGGTCTGCTTCCTCGTTTTACCACTGCATACATCTTTTCCAATTGATCTCCCACTGCCAACCCCATTTACCTATATCTTCCATTTCTTTAATTCCCTCTTTATGTGCATGCATCTGTCTCTAAGAATAATTTTCATATTCTGCTCTTAACTGGGGACAGCTATAGAATTCAGCATGCAATGTATATGCAAGTTTCCTTGGGTGTGCTACCCATAAAATATTAATTAATCACAGCAAGCAGACAGGAGCAGAGATTTGCAAAACACATGGCAAGTGGTCAAGAGTTGCCTGCTGGGAAGGACTGCCAAGCCACATTATAGCCATATACTGTAGTACATGTTGCTAAAATGTCATTGCATTTAATTTAGTGTATGAATTTATACAATTATAAAAATTCTTAGGGACAAGGCATGTGTGCAAGTATGGCATAGTAAGCAGAAGCCAGCTTCTTCCAGAGGTAAAGCCTCGGCATTCAGGAGGCGAAAGAAGCAAAAAATACCTACAGGTAGATTCAATATGGGTCATGAACAGATTTCCTTTTAATGAACCATATTGAATACCGTTAACGGGAGGGAGGGAGGCTCCTTCCTTGTTATAATATAGTTTCTGTTCAAGATAACAAGAAAGTCATCAGCAAAGTGTGGAAATGATATGTGCAAATGAACACAAGCTGTAATATTAGTTTTATATATCTTATCTATTCACTGCATTTTATTGGTGCAACTGAAATTTATCTTAAAAGTGGCCCACTCACTGTAGCAAATGGAGCTCCTTGTATAACTTATACAATACTCTGATGACCTCTGCTGATGAGTATGGTAAATGCATATCATATTTGCTTTTCTGGAAAAACTCTAGAAAGTGTGTTCTACACAAGGCAGCATCCCAAATAATATTTAGAATTAGTATAGTGTAAATATTACTTATAAAATTGTAAATTGCCTTTTTGCTGCCCAATATAATTTCCCTAGAGCTACCTAACCCATTGACAATAACCAGCTACAAATTCCATTCAGTACTGGGCAAATGATCATTAAGTAAAGGGAATGAGACTGAATTAGTGGTTCTTTTACTGTATATTACACCACCCCTGTCTCCATTAATCCATTCCAATCAAATAGGGATGTAGCGAACGTCGGGAAAAAAGTTCGCGAACATATTCGCGAACTTGCGTCAAAAATGCGAACGGTTCGCGAACGTCGCGAACCCCATAGACTTCAATGGGAAGGCGAATTTTAAAAGCTAGAAAAGACATTTCTGGCCAGAAAAAAGATTTTAAAGTTGTTTAAAGGGTGCAACGACCTGGACAGTGACATGCCAGAGGGGGATCAAGGACAAAAATGTTTCTAAAAAATCCATTGTTGACACAGCGCTGTGTTTTGTGCTGTAAAGGGCAGAAATCACACTACATTTCTAAACCTGTGTAATAAAATGCTTTAAAACGTCCGGCGTCTACATGCCAATCAAGTTGTGTAAAGGTTACAGCCTGTTCACACGCAAAGACGAAACGCGGTGCTTACTGCAACGCAAAAAGACGCAAAGAGCTTTAATGAATGATACCGTCAAGTGAGCAAATAATCGTTTTTAATTACTAGTTGAGCTTGTCACCTCCAGGATGTTCGTCCTGTTGGTGGCAATATTTCTGTAGTGGAGTGTTTAGCAGTCACCGTGCTTGTGCGCACGTGCACGGTCAGGCAGAGGTAATTCAATGTACAGTGAAGTGAACCAAAAAACACTGATTCTGCAGTGTGGGCCCAGTTTTGGTGTACTTTATTGATCACCTGCGGTGACCATAAAAGATGCGATTTTGCCACTGTTGCAGAACCCTGAAAAATTAGGCATGTGTACTTTCCTGAAAAATTATCTTTTTTTTGTCGCAGCCACTGAAGCACAGAGGCCAGAAAAAATATGCCATATAAATGCTGAAAATATTAATTTTTTTTTGTCGCAGCCACTGCAGCACAGAGGCCAGAAAAAATATGCCATATAAATGCAAACAATATTAATTTTTTTTGGTCGCAGCCACTGCAGCACAGAGGCCAGGAAAAATATGCCATATAAATGCTAACAATGTAAATTTTTTTTGTTGCAGACACTGAAGCACAGAGGCCAGAAAAAATATGCCATATAAATGCTGAAAATATTCATTTTTTTTGGTCGCAGCCACTGAAGCACAGAGGCCAGAAAAAATATGCCATATAAATGCTGAAAATATTCATTTTTTTGTCACAGCCACTGAAGCACAGAGGCCATAAAAAATATGCCATATAAATGCTGAAAATATTCATTTTTTTGTCACAGCCACTGAAGCACAGAGGCCAGAAAAAATATGCCATATAAATGCTGAAAATATTCCGTTTTTTTTGGTCGCAGCCACTGAAGCACAGAGGCCATAAAAAATATGCCATATAAATGCTGAAAATATTCTGTTTTTTTTGGTCGCAGCCACTGAAGCACAGAGGCCAGAAAAAATATGCCATATAAATGCTGAAAATATTCATTTTTTTGTCACAGCCACTGAAGCACAGAGGCCAGAAAAACTCAGGATTTACCTGGATTCAAATTAAACCAGTAGGGTTTGCACCCTAGTTTGTAACGGTGGTGGAGGGAGGAGGACGCTAAAGGACAGCTGTATGTGGAGTCATGAGGCGTGCAGAGAAGGACAGCTGCATGGGGAGTCAGAATCAGAAACTCAGCACAAGTCTTCCGGCGTGCAGTAACCCTCCGAGATCCACCCCTCATTCATTTTAATAAAGGTCAGGTAATCCACACTTTTGTGACCTAGGCGAGTTCTCTTCTCAGTTACAATCCCTCCTGCTGCACTGAAGGTCCTTTCTGAGAGGACACTTGAGGCGGGGCAAGACAAGAGGTTCATGGCAAATTGTGACAGCTCTGACCACAGATCAAGCCTGCGCACCCAGTAGTCCAGGGGTTCATCGCTCCTCAGAGTGTCGATATCTGCAGTTAATGCCAGGTAGTCCGCTACCTGCCGGTCGAGGCATTCTTTGAGGGTGGATCCCGAACGGTTCTGCCGCTGCCTTGGACTGAAAAACATTTGCATGTCTGACGTTACAGAGTGGCCAAAGTGCTTTGTCCTTGCAGGTGCGCTCGTGGCAGGATTACTGGCACCTCTGCCCCTGGAATGTTGATGAGTTCCTGAAGTGACATCACCCTTAAAAGCATTGTACAACATGTTTTGCAGGCTGGTTTCTAAATGCAGCATCCTTTCAGACTTGTGGTATGTTGGTAACATTTCTGCCACTTTATGCTTGTACCGAGGGTCTAGTAGAGTCGCGACCCAGTACAGGTCCTTCTCCTTAAGCCTCTTGATACGGGGGTCCTTCAACAGGCATGACAGCATGAAAGACCCCATTCTCACAAGGTTGGATGCAGAGGTATCCATCTCCGCTTCCTCGTTATCAAGGACTGCATCATCCACGGTCTCCTCCCCCCAGCCACGTACAAGACCAGGGGTCCCCAAAAGGTCACCACTAGCCCCCTGGGAAGCCTGCTCCTGTTGGTCCTGCTCCTCCACAAAGCCACCTTCCTCCTCTGACTCCACTTCTGACACCTCTCCCTGCGTTGCAGCAGGTGCCTGGGTTCGTTCTGGTGATTCCGACCAGAAATCGTGCGCTTCCTGCTCCTCGTCACGCTGGTCTACAGCCTCATCTGTCACTCGTCGCACGGCACGCTCCAGGAAGAAAGCAAAGGGTATTAGGTCGCTGATGGTGCCTTCGGTGCGACTGACCATATTTGTAACCTCTTCAAAAGGCCGCATGAGCCTGCAGGCATCGCGCATAAGCACCCAGTAACGGGGTAAAAAAATCCCCAGCTCTGCAGATCCAGTCCTACCACCCAGTTCAAACAGGTATTCGTTGACGGCTCTTTGTTGTTGCAGCAGACGTTCCAACATGAGGAGCGTTGAATTCCAGCGAGTCTGGCTGTCGCAAATCAAACGCCTGACTGGCATGTTGTACCGCTGCTGAATGTCAGCAAGGCGTGCCATGGCTGTGTAGGACCGTCTGAAATGGGCCGACACCCTCCTGGACTGCCTGAGAACGTCCTGGAATCCTGGGTACTTTGAGACAAAACGTTGTACTATTAAATTCAGAACATGTGCCATGCAGGGCACATGTGTTAAATTGCCCAGTCTCAGTGCTGCCAACAGATTGCTTCCATTGTCACACACCACTTTTCCGATCTTCAGTTGGTGTGGGGTCAGCCACCGATCGGCCTGTGACTGCAGAGATGACAGGAGTACAGATCCGGTATGGTTTTTGCTTTCCAGGCACGTCATCCCCAAGACAGCATGACAACGGCGTACCTGGCACGTCGAATAGCCTAGGGGGAGCTGGGGGTGCACAGGTGTGGAGGAGGAGGACCCAGCAGCAGAGGACGAAGAAGAGGAAGAAGACGAGGTAGAGAGCGAAGGAGGAGTAGAGGTGGTGGCAGAACCGCGTGCAATCCGTGGCGGTGACACCAACTCCACTGTCGTTGTTGAGCTACACATTCCCTGCTTCCCAGCCATTACCAAGTTCACCCAGTGGGCAGTGTAGGTGACATACCTGCCCTGACCATGCTTGGAGGACCATGCGTCAGTAGTCATATGGACCTTTGGCCCAACACTAAGTGACAGAGATGCGGTGACTTGGCTCTGGTTCAATGAAATTTTATATTACCGCACACCTCCTTCCACTTATTCTGCGTGGTGGTGCTGGTCCTCCGTTGACCTTGCCTGGCCACCTCACTGCTTTGTAATTTCGAAAAACGGTCCGCACACACCAATATTGCAGTCGGGGATTGTACCCCTTTTAATAATGCCACCAACAATCAATATTCAACGTTTCGGGGGGACACAGCCTCCCTTCTTCAGGATCTTGAAGAAGGGAGGCTGTGTCCCCCCGAAACGTTGAATATTGATTGTTGGTGGCATTATTAAAAGGGGTACAATCCCCGACTGCAATATTGGTGTGTGCGGACCGTTTTTCGAAATTACAAAGCAGTGACTTGGCTCTGCACATGGTGGTACAAGTGTGGTATTCCCTTTTTTGAAAAAAAATTGCAGCTGGGTACCTTCCACTGCGGTGTCCCAATTGCTACAAATTTGCGGAAGGCCTCAGAGTCCACCAGCTGGTATGGTAAAAGCTGGCGGGCTAAGAGTGCGGACAAGCCAGCTGTCAGACGCCGGGCAAGGGGGTGCCTCGCAGACATTGGCTTCTTACGCTCAAACATGGCCCTCACAGAAACTTGGCTGGGGGCAGATGACTGGGAATGGGAACTGGTGGTCAAGGTGGAAGGCGGAGTGGAGGGTGGTTCAGACGGGTCAAGGACAGCAGAGGTAGAGCAGTAAGATGCTGGACCAGAAGGAGGGTGGCTTTTAGTTTGCCTGTTGCCTTTGAGGTGTTGCTCCCAAAGTGCTTTGTGCTTGCCGTTCATGTGCCTTCGCATAGAAGTTGTACCTATGTGGCTGTTGGGCTTCCCAAGACTCAGTTTCTGACTGCACTCATTGCAAATGACAACGCTTTTGTCAGAGGCACACACATTAAAAAAATCCCACACTGCTGACCTTTTTGAGGCTGGCAATCTGGCGGTAACAGTAGAAGTCGGCGGCGTTGGCGGCAATGGCGGGTGCGTTGGCCGGCTGACCACAGGTGCCGATACATGTTGTTGCCCTACTGTTCCCTGCGAGCTGTCCTCCCTGCTTCTTCTAAGTATTATTCTCCTCCTGCCTCTCTGACTCTCCGTCTCTCCATCTGAACTATCCTCCTCTTGCTCTCTTCTACTGGGCACCCATAAAACATCAATCTCCTCATCCTCATTCTCCTCAGATGCATCAATTTCTTCTACCAGCTCACAGAAGGAAGCAGCAGCGGGGACCTCCTCGTCATCACTCATTATGTCCATCTCTGTTGTGTTCTCTGCCAGAATTAAATCTGGTGTAACGTCCTCATCTCCTTCATCTTCTTCTGCCAATAATGGTTGCGCATCACTCAGTTCAAGAAACTCATGTGAAAATAACTCCTCTGACTCCAGTGAAGAAGGGGCGCCGGTGGTGGAGGAAGTGTTACGTGGGGTGCCCATAGCAGTGGAGGATGAGGATGTTGTGGTAAAGTTAGAAACGGTAGAGGATGGGGTGTGCTGTGTAAGCCAGTCAACTACCTCTTCAGCATTTTGGGAGTTCAGGGTCATTGCCTTTTTAAAACTGGGCAATTTCCTAGGGCCACAGGATAGCATAGCAGCACGGCCCCTAGTGCCTCTGCGTGGCGGCCTGCCTTTGCCTGGCATGACAACAACAACAACTCAGGTGGTGTTTCTAGAGACGGTATTATTATTGATATTTAGACAGAATGTGAACAAGCTCACACAGCTAAGTGGCAGTGGTTTGAAAATGAAGAAGAAGAACACACTGGGCAAACAAGGCCTACAAGGTCAACGTATACACTACTACAGCAGTGGATACGGAATATATTATTGCTGCCTGAAAAACGTCACTTGGGTGGTGTTTCTAGAGACGGTACTATTATTGATATTTAGACAGAATGTGAACAAGCTCACACAGCTAGATGGTTGTTGTTTGAAAATGAAGAACACACTGAGCAAATAATGCCTACAAGGTTAACGTATACACTACTACAGCAGTGGATACGGAATATATTATTGCTGCCTGAAAAACGTCACTCGGGTGGTGTTTCTAGAGACGGTATTATTATTGATATTTAGACAGAATGTGAACAAGCTCACACAGCTAAGTGGCAGTGGTTTGAAAATGAAGAAGAAGAACACACTGGGCAAACAAGGCCTACAAGGTCAACGTATACACTACTACAGCAGTGGATACGGAATATATTATTGCTGCCTGAAAAACGTCACTCGGGTGGTGTTTCTAGAGACGGTACTATTATTGATATTTAGACAGAATGTGAACAAGCTCACACAGCTAGATGGTTGTTGTTTGAAAATGAAGAACACACTGAGCAAATAATGCCTACAAGGTTAACGTATACACTACTACAGCAGTGGATACGGAATATATTATTGCTGCCTGAAAAACGTCACTCGGGTGGTGTTTCTAGAGACGGTATTATTATTGATATTTAGACAGAATGTGAACAAGCTCACACAGCTAGATGGTTGTTGTTTGAAAATGAAGAACACACTGAGCAAATAATGCCTACAAGGTTAACGTATACACTACTACAGCAGTGGATACGGAATATATTATTGCTGCCTGAAAAACGTCACTCGGGTGGTGTTTCTAGAGACGGTATTATTATTGATATTTAGACAGAATGTGAACAAGCTCACACAGCTAGATGGAAGTTGTTTGAAAATGAAGAAGAAGAACACACTGGGCAAACAAGGCCTACAAGGTCAACGTATACACTACTACAGCAGTGGATACGGAATATATTATTGCTGCCTGAAAAACGTCACTCGGGTGGTGTTTCTAGAGACAGTACTATTATTGATATTTAGACAGAATGTGAACAAGCTCACACAGCTAGATGGTTGTTGTTTGAAAATGAAGAACACACTGAGCAAATAATGCCTACAAGGTTAACGTATACACTACTACAGCAGTGGATACGGAATATATTATTGCTGCCTGAAAAACGTCACTCGGGTGGTGTTTCTAGAGACGGTATTATTATTGATATTTAGACAGAATGTGAACAAGCTCACACAGCTAGATGGTTGTTGTTTGAAAATGAAGAACACACTGAGCAAATAATGCCTGCAAGTGCACTACTATTGGTGCACTACTATGAAGAACAGCAACAGCACTGTACACGTTAAAGAACAGTAAGATAAGTAAAAGAAAAAAAAATATATGTATATTAAAAAAAATATTTTTCTCGGGTTGGTGCTGCTGAACTACTAGGAGCAGCACAGTAGCACACCAGTCCCACTCCCCAACACTGCTAGACTAATAGCACTGGGCTTATAGTAGCAACTAGCAAAGTAAAAAAACAAAAAAGAAAATAAAAGCAGTCCTTACAAGGACTATTGGGTTATTACAGCAGTCAGCAGATGAGATCAGAAGAGATCAGTGCCCACAGCAGGCAGCTACATACAGAGCACTGCAGTAGAAGGTAGATTACTAGCCAGCAAAGCTACCCTAAAATGTCCCTCAAATCCCTGCAGACTTCTGTCCCTCCAATACAGAGCAGTATCAAGTAGATTACTAGCCGGCAAACTTACTATCAACTGTCCCTCAAAGAAATCAGTGAAATCAGTAACAGCTCTCTCCCTACACTAGCTCTTGCAAGCACACACAGGCAGAATGAAAAAACGCTGCAGGGCTTCAGTTTATATATGGAAGGGGAGTGGTCCAGGGGGTGTGGGGGTGGTCCAGGAGGGAGAGCTTCCTGATTGGCTGCCATGTATCTGCTGGTCTGGGGAGAGAGGTCAAAAAAAAAGCGCCAGGTAAGGCGAACCCAAAATGGCGAACGTCGCGCGACGTTCGCGAACTTCCGGCGGACGCGAACAGCCGATGTTCGCGCGAACAAGTTCGCCGGCGAACAGTCCGCGACATCCCTACAATCAAATAACCAAAACCTCTAAGGGATTAACCACATACTACTCACTAACATGCCATTGTACCTTTGCACTGTGCTAGAACAAAGAATGGGACAACTCTATAATCCCATAAATCAGTGTTGGACTGGGATTTTTCTTTTTTTTGTCATTCACTTTCTTTATTCTTTTAATCACTTTTCCTGGTATCCCGGTGGGCCAGTGTGACACTGCCATAAATATTTGGTGTGCGGTCACTACATGATTGAATTAAATATTAAAATATTTTTCAATGATTTATCTGTTTTCCATTATTAAATAAATAAATATACTGTAATTAATTGAGTGGCAACATTAGGTGACAAAAAAGCCATTAATTCTTTATTTGCGGCAAAAATTTAATGCAACACCCATTGACTTTTATGCATCTCGACAAAATAGTCGCGCGCATAAAATATCACTCGCGTCAAAATTGACGAGTGTCAATTTATTCAATGCATTTCGCTAATTTTTCGCAGTTTCGAAACATTTTTTGTGAAGGGAAATGGGACAGATTCACCCATCAGTAGTAATTACTAGTAACACTTTCACTGGTACATTATTTTTAATGTGGCTTTGTATCTGAACAAATATATTCCTGTATTCACTTGACTAGGTTAATTTAAAATGATTGTTAACCCCCAATTTTTTAGCAAAATTGATTAATACATCCAAATTATTAAATGATTTGGAAGATAAATATATTAATTAAAGTGTTTTTTTGTGGGATTATCCACCATGAGCAAGATTCAGATGTAAAAAGTGCTGTAATTGGCCATTTGGTAAGTATTCATATAAAATATATAAAAAATGGTATGTTATAAGAATAGTTAGCTAATAATGTAATGAATCATATGTCAAGGCCTAATAAGTAATGTAATGATATGCTAGTAGGAAAGCGTTAGAAATAGGATATTGGTGTAGTAGGGAAAAACTATGCTGCTAGTGAGAATGGTGTATGAGCCTGTGAGTTAAAGGAAACTCAGTGCCACAGAATAAGTATTAGTTAGTATTAGAATTAGTATAAGGTATTAGGTTAATAAAGAACTACAGTATTGGGAACACCATCAGTATAGGTCAGCAGCCAAATAGTGGGGACAGATACAGTATATAGGCTGAAAAGGTAAGTAAAGAGGTGTATAGAGCCAAACTACAGGTATTCATATAGGAGAGAAGGGCCATAGCATTATTAAAAGACCAGTAACATCAGAAAAATTTTTAAAAAATTGTTAGTATACTACGAAAAAAAAAAACACCAACACATATTAAAATTTAAAATTGCAAAGTCTTTATTTAGAAATAACCTACCGAAACTCCACTTGCGCTCCTCTTCAGAACAGGTGATCCATCATGCAGTGCTCGA
This sequence comes from Xenopus petersii, assembly GCA_038501925.1. Classification (NCBI taxonomy): domain Eukaryota; kingdom Metazoa; phylum Chordata; class Amphibia; order Anura; family Pipidae; genus Xenopus; species Xenopus petersii. Next base: position 64,624,401 of record CM076673.1, on the reverse strand, counting down.
TTTCTTCTCCATGCCTTCCTTATAGGACATAGCCAGGGAGGAGAAATCAAGTGCCACATCATGGATTGCCGCCCTGTCGCCTTTTCTGTAGAGGAGCGGAAGTGGAGTTTCGGTAAGTTATTTCTAAATAAAGACTTCGCGATTTTAAAGTTTAATATGGGTTGGTGTGTTTTTTTCGTAGGATACTAACGATTTTTTTAAAAAATATTTTAAATAATATCTATAAAATAAACACTTTGCCCATATTGGCAGTTTAAATGGGCCTTTTAATTAGAATTCTCTATGCCCCTTCTCATGTGGCACTGAGCAGATATCAAAGGTGCGTAAATGAAGCCTTTGATGTGGTGTTTCTTCTTATATGTATAAACATGTGGCAATTCCCCCTATTGAGAGAGTGGGAATGCTGTGTGTTTGACTTGTACAAATTTTCAATGAGTAAATGATTTGTAAAAACAGAAGTTGCAGGTTTATCTCACTGGTCAGATGGTCAGGCAAGTGTTTTTGAAGTCCAATGTATTCAGTAGTTGTGGAACAAATCCAGGGCAGCATCTTGTCTGCAAAGTTCTTTATTGGGAAACTGAATTACACAACATGTTTCGGGCCCATGCCCTTTATCAAGTGTAAAAAGGAACAACCAAAAACAATCATTTATAATGTCATGTGACTACCAGCAGTGCAGTATGGGTAAAAGTTTTCCATTAACTATTTAGTGTTATACATCTTAAAGTGCATTGTGCAACTATAACTCCCCTATGGCTGCACACAGTTCATCATGGATAAAACTTTTTCATTAACTATTTAGTGATATACATCTTAAAGTGCATTGTGCAATTATAACTCCCATATGGCTACACACAGTTCATCATAGATAAAACTTCTTCATTAACTATTAGTGATATACATCTTAAAGTGCATTGTGCAAAATAGAGATTTTACAGATTTATAAAAACCTCTCACAAAGTGTAAAAATACAAAATATGATCTCTAATAAATATTGTAAAAACGTAATGTGCCAATTCATCTAACTATTAAAAGTGACACACATTAATTTATATAATACATGTTGAAATCCCACTGAAACATAACTTTAAAACCAGGTTACTGCTCAGTCCGCCTAACCTGTAAAAGACCTGTAAAAACAAGGAAATTGCCATTAGCCTATCCAATTCACTTGAAATCTTTATGTTGTATCAATTTAGCACTTCTATTATATCAATTTAACAGTACCTTCTAATCTCGCAACATATCTTGCTATTCTAGAACATTCTGTAATTATTTCCTACACTATCCCCTATCAATGGCTTTTATGTATATATTATCTTTCTTAGCAACAAGGTTGCAATATTATAGTTACCAATTCAAAAATAAACAATATATATATATATAAAGACTCCTGATTGGATGGACTCACCCATACGTAAATGCAACAGGAGTTCCATGTCATTACAACTGGAAATCTAGTTATAATTCCTGGGAACAAAGGACGACAAGCCATTACTATTAAAGAAAACATGATAAATTGCACTGCTCATTTAACCCTTTCGGATAAGCACTATCCAAGCGCTTTATCCATCTGGCCTCCCTCTGCAATAGTATCAAGTTATGATCACCTCCTCTACTGGGTTTTGCTACTGTCTCTAACACTATCCACTTTAGCTGACATACATTATGTTTTACAGTATCAAAATGTCTGGCTACAGGAATGTCAGTATAGGTGTCATTTTTAAAATTGCGTATATTGCCTTTATGCTCTTTTATCCTAATACTGACAGACCTTATTGTCTTCCCTACGTACATTTTCCCGCAGGGACATTTCAGAGCATAAATTACATGGCTGGTTTTACATGTGGTGTATGACTTTAGTTTAATTACTTCACCTGTAATGGGATGATTTATACTAGGTCCTTTTATAATGGAATTGCAACAGTTGCAATTCATGCACGGGTATGTGCCTACTTTTGCTGTACCTTTAAAAACAGTATTGCTATTATCCACTCTTGAAATGGCACATAATGTGTCTCTTATTGACTTACCCTTTTTATACGAGAACCGCGGGGGATTAGAAAAAACTTTTCCAAAGATAGCATCAGTTTGCAGAAGTGGCCAATATTGTTTCACTATCTTTTCTACCTTCTTACTCCTTTTGTCGTATGTACTTACGAAGGTTAATCTATCCGTCTCACCCTGCATGCTCTGTATGTCGATACTACAGAGCCAAGTCCCTGGGGATATATTATGAACCTTATCCAATTTTAACAATAACTCATTCGTATCTTTAAGGCATGTAGGCAAATTACAAACTAAACCTTGTAGATGTCGATCAACGAGTTTGGAGAGGGGTTCAAGTACTGACCCTATTCCGGACACTATGGGTCTTCCAGGTGGATTCTCTAGTGTTTTGTGGATTTTTGGCAGTATATACAGCATTGGTATTCTGGGAAAGTCTGTAATAAGATATTCCTTAGTGCTCTTATCTATTGTTCCTGCAGTATAAGCATCAAACACCATTGTATCAATTAACGTTTTAAGTTTAATTGTTGGATCGCTTTCAATCAGAGAATAGTGCCCGGTGTGTTTTTGAAGTCAACACCTTTGAAAATCCCTAGGTACATGTTTTGTTTTTTCGCCATAATGCAGTGCACATTGGTTCAACACCTTGCAGTATATTGGTTCGACGGCGCACTCCAGGGGCCCTCTTAGAACAGAATCGCTTGTTTCCAATTCAGCATTTAAAACAATTTCCTTTATTCAAACATCTTGGTACACCAAATTACACAGCGCCATGAGGTCTGATGCGTTTCGTGTCACTGCACTTCATCACATTAGTTCAACAATGCTATGGAATGGTTGGTCAGATGGGAGGCAAGGGAATTCTGGTGTAAACAGATAGACTTTTGAAGATGAGCACCTTTGCAAACCTTTGTGTACATGTTTTATTGCATTACAAATATCCATAGGAAGGAAGGCTAAAATCTAATTGATCAGATAGAATAGAAAGTTGTGGTTGGGGGGGGGGAGTTTGTGAACTAAAAGTATTTGTTGGCCATCTCCCAGGTGAAGGGTTGGATGTTGAAAGGTTTCGGTGCATTATGTGTCCAGATGAATGGGATATGGCAAAATAAAGTAACACACGATATTTGTGTTCCATAAATATACTGGGCCACTCAGTATGGGACACGTTTTAGCCTTAGTAACTCTGGGGAGATGGGGAGTTTTGTTGCATTGGGTCATTTTGTGCCAAACCCAGAAAGAATTACCAGACTATATAGAATAAAAGACTAGATCCAATCAGATTGTGTAAAGTAGGGTGCATCTAATCCAGTATTTGATTCGGAATTCAGCCTTTTTCAGCAAGATTCGGCCAAACCAAATCTGAATCCTAAAAAATCATGTGACTTTTCATCACACAAACAAGAAAGTAAAGAAATGTTTAACTGTGTGCTGCATGTGTGGTTCTCTTTCACCCCATGTTTAGGATTCAATTCAGTATTTGGCCAAATCTTTTGTGAAGGATTCAGGATTCGGCTGAATCCTAAAATAGTCGATTTGGTGCATCCCTAGTGTAAAGGTGCCATACATGGCCTGGTCAGGTGTGCTCTTTGAACTGAAGTGGGAGATGTTAGTACTGGAAATGCTGTCAGGCAATTGTCCTTTAAAACTGTGGTACCCCATATTTCTAAGTATTATTTGACTTACTCAAATATTGATATTGGCTTGGATGCACCTCTTGAGTGCATGTGAATGCAATGCTCACCTGGGCTACTACTTGCTGCCTGCTCGGGACACAAAAGTGCAAAGCTCACACACTTGCACAAGTGCTACGGGGTCAAACTTCATACGTGCAAAACTTTGCTCTTTTTAACAATATATAATATAGTGTTATGATGACCTGACTATGCCAACTGGACTGTATACATGGAAATTATGACCAGCAGGATTTTTTAGGCATTAATAGGTTAATAAAATGTTATCTTATTCTCTTGTTTAAAAATATCAACATTAATGTAACAGCTAATGAAACAAAGATGGGGTCCTCAAGGGAGGTCCTATAGAACTAAATGTTTTCCAGAGGTGATCAGAAACACGATTCAATCTTTTCTCTCACTTAAGCATTTAAAAAACCCTGGTAATGTAATTTGGCTATTTGTATAGATATGCTGACATCCAGTGTCCAATCTTGCACACTACACTTTCATTGTCTAGTTGCAAGTTTTACTCCATACAGTGACATTTTCATTTATAATAGGACAAAAACATGTTGTGTGATGTTTCTCTTTATTACAAAAAAGCAGGAGGGATACCTGTGACACAAAGTATCCACCAGGTACTTCAAAGCTAACCAGTTTGGTGTGTATTACAATGGTTAAAATATAACCTTTATTCCAGTTGCATTAAAAATAAGACCGCTCCATAGCCACATACTCACTGCTGTAACATGCTAACTGCAGTGCTGGACACGTGTCCTTAAAACACTTTAACACTTATGTTCTTCGTGATGCACTACTGGACTACACATAATCGATAACACTTTGGTTACGATACATTAGATACTTTGTATGTAATACACAACAAACTGGTTAGCTTTGAAGTACCTGGTGGATACTTTGGGGCACATTTACTTAGGGTTGAATATCGAGGGTTAATTAACCATCGATATTCGACTGTCGAAGTTAAATCCTTCGACTTCGAATATCGAAGTCGAAGGATTTAGCCTTATTCGTTCGATCGAACGATTGAAGGAATAATCGTTAGATCGAACGACTAAATCCTTCGAATCGAACGATTAGAAGGATTTTAATCCATCGATCGAACGATTTTCCTTCGATCACAAATCGGCTAGAAAGCCCATGGGGACCTTCCCCATAGGCTAACATTGAGGTTCGGTAGGTTTTAGGTGGCGAAGTAGGTGGTCGAAGTTCTTTTTAAAGAGACAGTACTTCGACTATCAAATGGTCGAATAGTCGAACGATTTTTAGTTTGAATCGTTAGCTTCGAAGTCGCAGTCGAAGGTCGAAGTAGCCAATTCGATGGTTGAAGTAGCCAAAAATTTTTCTATTCTATTCCTTCACTCAAGCTAAGTAAATTTGCCCCGAACTGTCACAGGTATCACTCATGCTTCAGTATATATATATATATATATATATATATATATATATATATACAAACTTGCGGCATACAACGATTAAGATACTGGCTCCATTCATTTGTTAGTGATCATATTTTTATTTTAATTAAGTCGCTCACAAGGTACATAACTGTATAACTAGGGGCTGTTTAATTAGATAGTATAAACCATGAAAAGCTGTCACGTTTAATGTTGCGAATTACAGACATATTCATCTCAGACCAGTCAGTCTAAGTAGTTGTTCGCCTTTAAACTTGAAATTTTAGTATGATGTAGATAGTGAAATTTTGAGTCAATTTATAATTGGCTTTCATTTTTTATTATATGTGGTTTTTGAGTTATTTAGCTTTTTATTCAGCATCTCTCCAGTTTGCAGTTTCAACAGTGTCTGGTTGCTGGGGTCCAAATTACTCCAGCAACTATTCACTGATATGAAAAATAGACTGGAATTCGAATAGGAGAGGGCAAAATCTTGTAGCTTTCCTATAGATCTATGATGTGAAAAAGAAAGGGTGTAAGACCTATCCCCCCCAAACCTCTATTTTGAACCAAATCTCTAATAGATGCTCATGATAGTTTATAAGTTTGGGTTGCATGGTAATCAGATGACTAATACATACATTAGTAAGAGATCCCATCTTGAGACCATGTTCATACCTTTCTCAAGTGTACATATTTCTATGGAAGAACATTTCCAAGATATGGGCAAGAAATCAACTTTTAGCATGTTGTAATCAGTGAAATGTTCTATTGTTCTTTGGTGTAACATTGTATTGTAGTTTACTAAAAACTGTTAGTATGCCATGAAGAAGATTTCTACCTCGTAAATATTTGGAAGGGCCATCCCAACACAGTTTAAAACATATATATATACAACCTTGGGAATATTTGATACAATACAGGTATAGGATCAGTTATCCATAAAGCTCTGAATTATGGAAAGGCCATCTCTTGATCCCAACATGTATAAAATTAATCCTTATTGGAGGCAAAACAATATTATCAGATTCATTTAAAGTTTAAATTATTTGTAGGAGACTTAAGGTATTGAGATCCAAATTACGAAAAAATCCCTTATCTAGACAGCCCCAGGTCCTTAGCATTCTGGATAAAAAGTCCCATACCTGTAGTTTAATAGCAGTTGAGATAAAAACAAAAAAAAAAACAAATTAACTTTTCAGCTAATCAAAACATAGTAAAAATGTCTGTCAAATTAGCCTCAAAAAGGGGAAAAATAATTATTTTCTGAGTTAAAAAGGGCAATCAGACCAATTCCTGAATCAATATTGTTCTAAGAGTATTAATATACATAGCCTTTTATTTTCTCACTTGTTGACAAACCATCCTTCCCTTTCTTGAAACATTTACACGTATTGTCAGCAGAAATAAACCAGGGAGAATATTCCATAACTTCACTGCTCAAACTGTAAAATGTATTTATTTGATAATATTTGAGACTCTTTTATCATCTGGATGGATATACCGTAATGGCCATCAGATGTTTACATATAGATTGTTTGTCCATATATTGCAATATATTCAAACTGGCCAACTACTGTACATCGTCATCCCTGGTCTGGCCAGTCTTACACTAACTTTAATATGATTCATTGAGAATTCTACTGCTAAGTATACCTGCAGCTTGCTTGCTTTCATGGCATGGTTGCCCTTTTATTGGCCACCACTGGGATCATGTGAAAGGGTGGGAGCTAAACATGAAGCTGGTCACTGCTTCTGTGGCAAAAAGTGGAAAGTTTGTAAGGTGGGTTAAGATAGTGGAATGTGTGATGTGGAATGTGTAAGAGTATGAGTGAATAACATGTATGTACAGTTGTGTTCAGAATAATAGCAGACATCACTAACCTGATCATGTATTCTACTGATTCTGTGTAATTGAATAATTAATTGAGGGTTGTTCCAAATAATAGCAGTGTTCAAAATAATAATAGCTTGTTCCAAATACTAGCAGTGTGGAGTTCATTCATTCTGTGAAAAAAATGTCAATTATGGCCCTTTTTATGTAAGTGCTCTCCTTCTTCTCATATAATGCTGTATATTTCAGATGGGTGGTATGTCTGCTCAAGATGATAGAAGTATTCACCATCAGTGGCTATAGGCAGTGCGCCTGATTCACTTATCTCTATACATGTGAGTAATGTTACAATTAGAAGACACCTATGTGAAGCCAAGCTATCAGCAAGAAGCCCCCACGAAGTCCCACTGTTTAAAAAAAAAAAGACATGCTGAAGAGGTTACAATTAGCCAAAGAACACACTGACTGGCCTAAAGAGAAATTGCTCAATATTTTGCTGACTTCTGAAAGCAAGATTGTTCTAGCGGCTGCAGAAAGTTTGTCAGATGAACCCCAAACACTGAATTCAAGCCACTGTGAAGACCGTAAAACATGGTGGCACAAGCATCATAAATATGGGGATGTTTCTCATACTATGGTGTGGGGCCTATTTATCGCATGCCAGAGATAATGGATCAGTTTCAATACATCAAAATACTTAAAGATGTCATGTTGCCTTATGCCCAAGAGGAAATGCCCTTGAAATGGGAGTTTCAACAAGACAACAACCCTAAACACAGGAGTAAACAAGCAACATCTTAGTTCCAGACCAGCAAGATTGATGTCATGTAGTGGCCAGCCCAATACCTTAATCCAATAGAAAACTTGTGGGGTGACATCAAAAATGCTGTTTCTGAGGCAAAACCAAAAAATGCAGAATTATGGAATGTAACAGGTGCCAGAAGTTGGTCAACACAGATGTGCAGCAGTTCTCAGAAACACTGCTTATACAACTAAATCTTAGTTCAGTGATTCAAAGGAAAGCAAAATCTTGCAACATTTTTCAGTTGAGTGAGTGAATGTTTGAGTTTGTAAAGAAGAATGCAGACCTTTTCTTCACTTTCTGCAATGGAATAACTGAAATTTTTCTTCATGTTTTGCTTTGCAATAAAATGTGCAAAGTTCCCAATGCATTTGCGTGTATGGAAATAAAAGCTATTATAGGGATTTCAGCTTTCTTCACTTTTTTAATCACACTGCTATTATTCTGAACACAACTGTATGTGGGGTTAAACATTTTAGATAAGTTTAATATGGGGGTTGGCCCCTACAGGGCAGTATAGGCAGAAAAAGTATAAAGCAGCACCATCCAAGCTCTGGGTCTTGACAAGAGGGGGTGGCCGAGTCATTATCAGACATTATCAGTGTGTAAGTCAAGTTCTAATACAGGAAAGTTAGCACAGTTAACAGAACTAAATTAACGAGCACTAGGTGCACAAGACAGAGAGGGTGTATAACATGGCCCCAACGAGGAGGAAGTGGAACTAGGATAGAATGGACTCCACATTAGTCAGGGAACCAGCCCCAGCATAGCGATAGCTAGTGAGAGTAAGGGCAGGACTACATGGCCGATTCAGTCACGATCCGTCACGAAGAGCAAAATCGCAGGCGTCACGTCGGATGCGACCAAAACAAGGTAAGTAATGGCAGTGTCGGATCGTGTTGCATTGTTGATGCGATGCGATGCGACACGACTGTCGGATGCAGACGCAGCATGCAGTGCCTGCATCTGACAGTCGTGTCGCGTTGCATCAATGCTGCTGCACAATGCGACAATTAAACTACTTACCTTGTTTCTTTCGCATCCGACGTGATGCCTGTGATTTTGCACAGCGCGTCGGATCTCGGCTGAATCGGCCATGTAGTCCTGCCCTTAGAGTCTTCTGGCCTGTGAGAGAAACATAGGCGCTGAAGCGCCGAACACTAGCGTTAATTCGCTAGCGTTTGGCATTTTTCGCTACTGCGCAAATTCACTAACGAACGCTGGCGTAATTTCGGTAGTGTTACTTCGCACCCTTACACCAGGTGAATTTTCACTAGCGACTTAACTACACAAATTCACTAATTTGCGCAGTGTACTGAACGCTACCTTTTACGCTAGACTTCCTTCGCCACCTCAGACCTGGCGAAGTGCAATAGAGTAGATAGGGATTGTTTTAAAAAAAGTCAAATTTTTTTCTAAGTCCCAAAAAACGCTGGCGTGTTTTCTACATGATGGGTGATAGGCTGAAAAAGATCGAAAAATTTTTTGGGGCTCCCCTCCTTCCCCCCTACATTTCCTGACTCATGGCAACTTACCTAGATAGTGGGCACATGTGTAGGGCAAAATAAAATTTTTAGTGCTGATTTGAAGGTTTTCTAGGCATTTGAAGTGGTGATACGTGATCCTCCATTGAAATTTGAATTTCGCGCCGTATGCAAATGAACCATCGCTAGCGAAACTTCGCTTCGCTTGGCGAATTAACGATAGCGCAACTTCGAAAACTTACGCTACCCCTGTGCGCAACTTCGGATTTTAGTGAGTGCTGGCGAAAATATACCTGGCGAAGTGTGGCGAATTGTGGCGAATTGCGGCGAAGTTGCGCCTGGCGCAACTTCGCATCTTAGTGAATTTGCCCCATAGAGTGAAAGGGAAGAGTGGAAGGGTATCCACTACTGGAGAGTGGAGGGATACAGGTGTGAAATGCTAGTTCACTTGAGGGGTTAGGTGGGAATAGAGTCCCAAGGAAATGGGAAAGAGAATAAATGCCTAACTGGTCTTGCACTGTATGTCTGAAAAGAACTGTGTAACATGGCTGAATGTCTCTGCCTCGGGTGTGTTCAAGAGCTAGTAAATTCTGATTGTTATAAAGAAGGAACATATTTGTTACCACCTTGAGTGTGTGTAAGGGACTTCCAGATTTTAATGGGAAAGTAAACCCAAGTGGTACTCACCAGACGAACCACAATGGAAAAATATAAACAGAAGATTTTATTCACAGGCACACCAGAGGTTTTCCACCAGGCACATATACATACATCATTATTTTCTTCTTGAGACACCTAAGTTACACAATTTTCCTTCGAACCAGTTTCCTTAAAGTAGGCACAACTTCCAGAGGACCCTGGATCCCACATAATAATACCTAGTACCTAGTGGTATATACTCCCCCCACTCTCCAATAGTGGCCTGATACCTTCAGGGAGATACCCCTCCAGGTTAGGCCCTTTTTATCCAAGTCCTGGCCTGTAGCCCTGATGTTCTTCCTACCTAGTCCTAAACTGTCACTGGTTCCCTCACTTACGGAGTGCCCGTAGGAAACTGACTCTGCTTCCTCCTTGATGGGGCCACAACTGCTGTTACTAAATACCCTCACTATCTTGTGCACCTAGTGCTCGCTTACTTAAAATCTTTCCTGTTCTAACTTCTTCTATCTGCCGTTGTGGGTGTCCATTTAACCAGCCAGGTGATGTTGCTTCGGCCACGCCCTCCCATCAAGACAAGTCACTTGGCCACTTCCTTTTATACCCTTCTCTGTTGTCCCACAGTGGCCTCTGGTGGTTGGGGTAGAAATTACACCTAACAATAAATTAAAGACCTCTGCTGCCATATAATGATGATTTCCAGAAATTACATCCAACGCATTTAACATATATACAGTTTTACATCCATTTTTGTCACACAAGAAAGATAACATTCCACACATAAAACTCTTCATCACCTTTCAACCCCTTACAAGTGTGCTTCCATCAAGGTAACAGAAGGGTTAACATGCAGAGGTGTTATCACTTTAAGAGCTGGCTGCCTGTCTACAAGTTGTGCTCACCGCCAAATTTTGGACCATTTGGCGGGGTTACCATGAGGCTGTGACCACTAAATTCATACAGACAAATAGTGAATCAAGTACCCGCTAATGTAAAATATAAGGATATTATAAGTCACCGAGGAATTCCATGACCACATAAAACACAAAGCCGGAGTGCTTTTATACAGGTCATGGAACTCTGAGTTTACTTCTAATATCCTCATATTTTCCAACAAGGGGTACTTTATTTATTATAATACACACGTTTTAGTGAGTCGTGATAAAAAGTACATCACTTAGCTCTGTTTATAACTGATGACATCACTAAGAGCTGTACTAATGTGATCTGTTGTCTCTTGTCACTCACAGGGACAACACAGGGAGCGAGAAGCAGCACAGTAGGACAGTGCCAGGCAGAGCTGGATCCGGGTACTTATTTTGCTAGCAGCAGAAACCCCTGACTAAACTCGCAATTACCTTGCAAACTTCAGCCGACGTCCACACTCTTCAGAGTTGATCCCCTATTCGCACCACCTTCTTGCTGACGTCACAAGAGGAAGCTATCTTGCCCTCGCAGACAGAGGGAGCTCGCTGGCGGCCTCTGCTGTTGCGCGGGAGCACACAGAGATAGCAGGCGGTCCGGCAACTTGCGTTCGGCTTACGAATGTCGTCGACGTCCGCTTCCTTTTGAGTGGAATACTATGACAAAACGACAGGCTAACCTTGGACACATAAATAAAGTGAGTGTTAACACTAAATACTGCAGAGGGAAATGATTAAGATATATCACTCGTTTGATCTTTACAAGTCTGTATAGAGAATGTCGTCTTGGATATTAGTTTGGAAGCGAGACATTCAAAGTAAATTGTCCTCTAGCGCGGTAGTAGCGTGGGTCTCCCTTCAGCGGCTTACATCTGCTTTCAGTCATTGCAGAGTCACATAACAGGAAGTATCGTACTTCACCTCGAGTGAGTGGCCCGGCTGTTTGTGTATTTTACTGCATATGGCCGTTGGTGAAAAAAGTTTGGACACCCCTGTTATAAATCATAGAGGAGTTCTATGACTATATAAATGCAACTTTGGCCGATTGCTTTAATACAGGTCATGAAAATCTGAGGTTACTTCTAACCTCTAATATCCTCAGATTTTCCAACAAGGGGTACTTTATTTATTATAATACAGAAGTTATAGTGAGTTATGTGACAAAAATGACATCACTTTAAGGATATAATTTACAGGATATTCTTGGCTTTTGTGTATTATAAGAGTATAACTTGCCACTTTTTTGTTATGGTTTATACAGGAAAAGTGGCCAGCTGCATTGTGTAGCTCCCAGATAGGGATGTAGCGAACGTCGGAAAAAAAGTTCGCGAACATATTCGCGAACTTGCGTCAAAAATGCGAACGGTTCGCGAACGTCGCGAACCCCATAGACTTCAATGGGAAGGCGAATTTTAAAAGCTAAAAAAGACATTTCTGGCCAGAAAAATGATTTTAAAGTTGTTTAAAGGGTGCAACGACCTGGACAGTGGCATGCCAGAGGGGGATCAAGGGCAAAAATGTATCTGAAAAATACATTGTTGACACAGCGCTGCGTTTTGTGCTGTAAAGGGCAGAAATGACACTACATTTCTAAACCTGTGTAATAAACTGCTTTAAAACGTCCGGCGTCTACATGCCAATCAAGTCGTGTAAAGGTTACAGCCTGTTCACACGCAAAAAAAAACATTAGGCATGTGTACTTTCCTGAAAAATTATGTTTTTTTTGTCGCAGCCACTGAAGCACAGAGGCCAGAAAAAATATGCCATATAAATGCTAACAATATAAATTTTTTTTGTCGCAGCCACTGAAGCACAGAGGCCAGAAAAAATATGCCATATAAATGCTGAAAATATTCATTTTTTTTTGTCGCAGCCACTGCAGCACAGAGGCCAGAAAAAATATGCCATATAAATGCTGAAAATATAAAAAAATGTTGTCGCAGCCACTGAAGCACAGAGGCCAGAAAAAATATGCCATATAAATGCTGAAAATATTCATTTTTTTTTGTCGCAGCCACTGCAGCACAGAGGCCAGAAAAAATATGCTATATAAATGCTGAAAATATTAATTTTTTTGTCGCAGCCACTGCAGCACAGAGGCCAGAAAAAATATGACATATAATTGCTGAAAATATAAAAAAATTTTGTCGCAGCCACTGAAGCACAGAGGCCAGAAAAAATATGCCATATAAATGCTGAAAATATTCATTTTTTTTGTTGCAGCCACTGCAGCACAGAGGCCAGAAAAAATATGCCATATAAATGCTGAAAATATGAATTTTTTTTGTCGCAGCCACTGCAGCACAGAGGCCAGAAAAAATATGCCATATAAATGATGAAAATATAAAAAAATTTTGTCGCAGCCACTGAAGCACAGAGGCCAGAAAAAATATGCCATATAAATGCTAAAAATATTCTTTTTTTTTGTCGCAGCCACTGAAGCACAGAGGCTAGAAAAAATATGCCATATAAATGCTGAAAATATTCTCTTTTTTTTTGTCGCAGCCACTGAAGCACAGAGGCCAGAAAAAATATGCCATATAAATGCTGAAAATATTAATTTTTTTGGTTGCAGCCACTGAAGCACAGAGGCCAGAAAAAATATGCCATATAAATGCTGAAAATATTAATTTTTTTGGTTGCAGCCACTGAAGCACAGAGGCCAGAAAAACTCAGGATTTACCTGGATTCAAATGAAACCAGTAGGGTTTTCACCCTAGTTTGTGGTGGCAGAGGGAGGAGGACGCTAAAGGACAGCTGTGTGTGGAGTCATGAGGCATGCAGAGAAGGACAGCTGCATGGGGAGTCAGAACAAGTCTTCCGGGGTGCAGTAACCCTCCGAGATCCACGCCTCATTCATTTTAATAAAGGTCAGGTAATCCACACTTTTGTGACCTAGGCGAGTTCTCTTCTCAGTTACAATCCCTCCTGCTGCACTGAAGGTCCTTTCTGAGAGGACACTTGAGGCGGGGCAAGACAAGAGGTTCATGGCAAATTGTGACAGCTCTGGCCACAGAGCAAGCCTGCGCACCCAGTAGTCCAGGGGTTCATCGCTCCTCAGAGTGTAGATATCTGCAGTTAATGCCAGGTAGTCCGCTACCTGCCGGTCGAGGCGTTCTTTGAGGGTGGATCCAGAAGGGTTCTGGCGCTGCCTTGGACTGAAAAACATTTGCATGTCTGACGTTACAAAGTGGCCAAAGTGCTTTGTCCTTGCAGGTGCGCTCGTGGCAGGATTACTGGCACCTCTGCCCCTGGAATGTTGATGAGTTCCTGAAGTGACATCACCCTTAAAAGCATTGTACAACATGTTTTGCAGGCTGGTTTGTAAATGCAGCATCCTTTCGGACTTGTGGTACGTTGGTAACATTTCTGCCACTTTATGCTTGTACCGCGGGTCTAGTAGTGTTGCGACCCAGTACAGGTCCTTCTCCTTAAGCCTCTTGATACGGGGGTCCTTCAGCAGGCATGACAGCATGAAAGACCCCATTCTCACAAGGTTGGATGCAGAGGTATCCATCTCCGCTTCCTCGTTATCAAGGACTACATCATCCACGGTCTCCTCCCCCCAGCCACGTACAAGACCAGGGGTCCCCAAAAGGTCACCACAAGCCCCCTGGGAAGCCTGCTCCTGTTGGTCCTCCTCCTCCACAAAGCCACCTTCCTCCTCTGACTCCACTTCTGACACCTCTCCCTGCGTTGCAGCAGGTGCCTGGGTTCGTTCTGGTGATTCCGACCAGAAATCGTGCGCTTCCTGCTCCTCGTCACACTGGTCTACAGCCTCATCTGTCACTCGTCGCACGGCACGCTCCAGGAAGAAAGCAAAGGGTATTAGGTCGCTAATGGTGCCTTCGGTGCGACTGACCATGTTTGTAACCTCTTCAAAAGGGCGCATGAGCCTGCAGGCATCGCGCATAAGCACCCAGTAATGGGGAAAAAAAATCCCCAGCTCTGCAGATCCAGTCCTACCACCCAGTTCAAACAGGTATTCATTGACGGCTCTTTGTTGTTGCAGCAGACGTTCCAACATGAGGAGCCTTGAATTCCAGCGAGTCTGGCTGTCGCAAATTAAACGCCTGACTGGCATGTTGTACTGCTGCTGAATGTCAGCAAGGCATGCCATGGCTGTGTAGGAACGTCTGAAATGGGCCGACACCTTCCTGGACTGCCTGAGAACGTCCTGGAATCCTGGGTACTTCGAGACAAAACGTTGGACTATTAAATTCAGAACATGTGCCATGCAGGGCACATGTGTTAAATTTCCCAGTCTCAGTGCTGCCAACAGATTGCTTCCGTTGTCACACACCACTTTTCCGATCTTCAGTTGGTGTGGGGTCAGCCACCGATCGGCCTGTGACTGCAGAGATGACAGGAGTACAGATCCGGTATGGTTTCTGCTTTCCAGGCACGTCATCCCCAAGACAGCATGACAACGGCGTACCTGGCACGTCGAATAGCCTAGGGGGAGCTGGGGGTGCACAGGTGTGGAGGAGGAGGACCCAGCAGCAGAGGAGGAAGAAGAGGAAGAAGACGAGGTAGAGAGCGAAGGAGGAGTAGAGGTGGTGGCAGAACTGCGTGCAATCCGTGGCGGTGACACCAACTCCACTGTTGTTGTTGAGTCACACATTCCCTGCTTCCCAGCCATTACCAAGTTCACCCAGTGGGCAGTGTAGGTGACATACCTGCCCTGACCATGCTTGGAGGACCATGTGTCAGTAGTCATATGGACCTTTGGCCCAACACTAAGTGACAGAGATGCGGTGACTTGGCTCTGCACATGGTGGTACAGGTGTGGTATTCCCTTTTTTGAAAAAAAATTGCGGCTGGGTACCTTCCACTGCGGTGTCCCAATTGCTACAAATTTGCGGAAGGCCTCAGAGTCCACCAGCTGGTATGGTAAAAGCTGGCGGGCTAAGAGTGCAGACAAGCCAGCTGTCAGACGCCGGGCAAGGGGGTGACTCGCAGACATTGGCTTCTTACGCTCAAACATGGCCCTCACAGAAACTTGGCTGGGGGCAGATGACTGGGAATGGGAACTGGTGGTCAAGGTGGAAGGCGGAGTGGAGTGTGGTTCAGACGGGTCAAGGACAGCAGAGGTAGAGCAGTAAGATGCTGGACCAGAAGGAGGGTGGCTTTTAGTTTGCCTGTTGCCTTTGAGGTGTTGCTCCCAAAGTGCTTTGTGCTTGCCGTTCATGTGCCTTCGCATAGAAGTTGTACCTACAGTATGTGGCTGTTGGGCTTCCCAAGACTCAGTTTCTGACTGCACTCATTGCAAATTACAACGCTTTTGTCAGGCACACACATTAAAAAAATCCCACACTGCTGACCTTTTTGAAGCTGGCAATCTGGCGGTAACAGTAGAAGTTGGCGGCATTGGCGGCAATGGCGGGTGCGTTGGCCGGCTGACCACAGGTGCCGATACATGTTGTTGCCCTACTGTTCCCTGCGAGCTGTCCTCCCTGCTTCTTCTAAGTCTTATTCTCCTCCTGCCTCTCTGACTCTCCGTCTCTCCATCTGAACTATCCTCCTCTTGCTCTCTTCTACTGGGCACCCACAAAACATCAATCTCCTCATCATCATTCTCCTCAGATGCATCAATTTCTTCTAACAGCTCACAGAAGGAAGCAGCAGTGGGGACCTCCTCATCACTCATTATGTCCATCTCTGTTGTGTTCTCTGCCAGAATTAAATCTGGTGTAACGTCCTCATCTCCTTCATCTTCTTCTGCCAATCATGGCTGCGCATCACTCAGTTCAAGAAACTCATGTGAAAATAACTCCTCTTACTCCAGTGAAGAAGGGGCGCCGGCGGTGGAGGAAGTGTTATGTGGGGTGCCCATAGCAGTGGAGGATGAGGATGTTGTGGTAAAGTTAGAAACGGTAGAGGATGGGGTGTGCTGTGTAAGCCAGTCAACTACCTCTTCAGCATTTTGGGAGTTCAGGGTCATTGCCTTTTTAAAACTGGGCAATTTCCTAGGGCCACAGGATAGCATAGCAGCACGGCCCCTAGTGCCTCTGCATGGCGGCCTGCCTTTGCCTGGCATTACTTTTAAAACAACAACAACAACTCAGGTGGTGTTTCTGGAGATGGTATTATTATTGATATTTAGACAGAATGTGAAAAAGCTCACACAGCTAGGTGGCAGTTGTTTGAAAATGAAGAACACACTGGGCAAACAAATTGAAACAATGCCTGCAAGGTCAACGTATACACTACAGCAGTGGATACAGAATATATTATTGCTGCTTGAAAAACGTCACTCAGGTGGTGTTTCTGGAGACGGTATTATTATTGATATTTAGACAGAATGTGAAAAAGCTCACACAGCTAGATGGCAGTTGTTTGAAGAACACACTGGGCAAACAATGCCTGCAAGGTCAACGTATACACTACTACAGCAGTGGATACGGAATATATTATTGCTGCTTGAAAAACGTCACTCGGGTGGTGTTTCTGGAGACAGTATTATTATTGATATTTAGACAGAATGTGAAAAAGCTCACACAGCTAGATGGCAGTTGTTTGAAGAACACACTGGGCAAATAATGCCTGCAAGTGCACTACTATTGGTGCACTACTATGAAGAACAGCAAACAGCACTGGACACATTAAAGAACAGTAAGATATATTAAAAAAAAAATTACTCGGGTTGGTGCTGCTGAACTACTAGGAGCAGCACAGTAGCACACCAGTCCCACTCCCCAACACAGCTAGACTAATAGCACTGGGCTCTTATAGTAGCAAAGTAAAAAAACAAAAAAGAAAATAAAAGCAGTCCTTACAAGGACTATTGGGTTATTACAGCAGTCAGCAGATGAGATCAGAAGAGATCAGTGCCCACAGCAGCTACATACAGAGCACTGCAGTAGAAGGTAGATTACTAGCCAGCAAAGCTACCTAACTTAAAATGTCCCTCAAATCCCTGCAGAGTTCTGTCCCTCCAATACAGAGCAGTATCAAGTAGATTACTAGCCAGCAAACTTACTATCAACTGTCCCTCAAATCACTAACAGCTCTCTCCCTACACTAGCTCTTCCAAGCACACACAGGCAGAATGAAAAAACGCTGCAGGGCTTCAGTTTATATATGGAAGGGGAGTGGTCCAGGGGGTGTGGGGGTGGTCCAGGAGGGAGAGCT
Organism: Xenopus petersii; assembly: GCA_038501925.1. Taxonomy (NCBI): domain Eukaryota; kingdom Metazoa; phylum Chordata; class Amphibia; order Anura; family Pipidae; genus Xenopus; species Xenopus petersii. Next base: position 64,606,463 of record CM076673.1, on the reverse strand, counting down.
TCCTGATTGGTTGCCATGTATCTGCTGGTCTGGGGTGAGAGGTCAAAAAAAAGCGCCAGCTAAGGCAAACCCGAAATGGCGAACGTCGCGCGACTGTTCGCGAACATTCGGCGAGCGCGAACAGTCGATGTTCGCGCAAACAAGTTCGCCGGCGAACAGTCCGCGACATCCCTACTCCCAGATTTTCCAGCAGATGAAAGTGAGTGTAGCCTGGCCCGGATTTGTGGCGAGGCCACAAAGGCCCAGGCCTAGGGTGGCAAAACAGTAGGGGTGGCATACTGCTTAGCCTCTTTCTGCAATGCTCTTGCTAGGACCGTGCAGCCCAGGGGCACAATGACCATGCAGAATAGGGGGGCGCATAATGGGTTTGACTTTAAGGGTTTAACCCCCAAATGTAATAAAAGGCACTATGTTTGCCCAGCAGCAGTAACCCATAATAACCAAAAAGAATTTTGCTTTTAAAAAATTCTACCTGCTGATTGGTTGCTATGAGTTACTGCTCCATGGCAAACATAATGTCTTTTAATACATAACCCCCTAAATGTCTAGAAAACTGTAACTCTGCAACATTAGGGCCAATTTTATAATACAAAAAGGGTGTAGATTAAAAGACTAAAAAAGACTATAAAAAACCTGCAATTTTTGAAACTGAGGGCTGTGATGGTCAGCTTCTATAGATGCCTAAAGGAGAACTAACCCCCTGTACTCTGGATCTGGAGAGATGCTGGATCTTAAAGGGGTGGTTCACCTTTGAGATAACTTTTAGTATGATGTAGAGAGTGATATTCTGAGACAATTTGCAATTTGTTTTCATTTTTATTATTTGTGGTTTATGAGTTATTTGGCTTTTATTTAGCAGCTCTTCAATTTGGATCTTAATCAATCTGTTAACTAGGGTCCAAATGAACCTAGCAACCATGCATTGATTTGAATAAGAGACTGGAATATGAATAGGAGAGGGCCTGAATAAAAGGATCAGTAATAAAAAGTAACAATACATTCGTAGCCTTCCAAAGCATTTGTTTTCAGAAGGGAGTCAGCTGCAAAGAGTCAGAAGAAAAAGGCAAATAACTATAAAACTATAAATAAATAGATAATGAAAACCAATTGAAAAGTTGCTTAGAATTGCCCATTCTAAAACATAATAAAAGTTACCTTATAGGTGAACCACCTCTTTAAGGTTGGTGCAGTAGTTTTAGCATATAATCATATATAGTATTTCTAGCCATATTAATTTTTAGGGTTTCGTTCTCCTTTAATAGCGAATAGACAATAAATAGAGCAATCAGGGGAAGGTACAATGAAATTTGAATCTTAACAGTACAATAACTAATAAATGTCTTGTATAATGATAATGCAATAACCTAATGTTTATCTAAAATATAGCATTATCTAAAATATATTCATGTTTTTAGTGCAACATTTAAACTAATATAATGTACAACACTCTGTTATTTATTGAAAAAAATCACTAGATGGCAGAAGAACCACAGGTCTCTCTTTATAATGCCCAGTCAGGAATTTCTCTTTAAATACTACACATCTTAGAATGAATCGGAAGTTGATGTTTACATTGAATAGTGTAAAATCCTCTTCTGCGGCTTTGCTGCCAATATGATACAAATTAACAAAATATTTTCAGAATTAATTATAAAAAAAGGATATGAAATATGCTATAAAAAAAAACCTCTGTGTGATAATAATTCTAGATTTATTGGATAGCGATTCCAGTAGTAAGAGAATTAGTGTGACAGAGGAGCGGTGTCAATAATATTGAATGTGTTGCTAGGCTGGTCCATGTTGAAGGAGGATTGATTCTCACTAATGTCCCACGGATAGGACTCCCAAGAGTAGATTTGCTGCTCAGACCTTTAACCCTTTCGTTCTGACTTTTAAAGACTTAGTGGACTGAAGTAATTGGGTATTTCCGTGATAATCCCTTTCTGTTGAACCAGAGGAGGTGGGGATTATGTCCCTGTTTTCCAACTCATGGAAAGAGAGGGTTGAACTGTATTAAATATTAAATACACATCATTCATGGAACCAAACATTTTTTACTGAGCTTAGTTGTATAATATAAAAACCTGTATAAATCAAGATATTATAGCAGGAACCTATATAATCCATTAAAAGAGTGCAGTTGGAATTTTTATTGGTCTCCAGTTTCCCAGAGGAAATGAAGACATGAGACATTTCTATCAGTATCAAGGTTTCAGTCCAAAAATATGGTTTTATATATATAGATATATATGTAACACCTATTTGGGCTGCTTAGCACACAAATAGTTAAACTGTCCAGCTAGCAGTAGAAGCATGGGTTACACTGCGACTTACACAACAGGATCAGGGCCTTCGCCATGTGGAAGTGTTCCCTCTATGGTGTAGAGCAACTACATCCCCCCCAGGCTACTGTGCATACAACAAAAGATGGGCGCCAGGAGGTTCTTGCAGTAAAACAGAAAACGGTTTATTTAACTATGCACGAGGCAAGTGACCACAGGTTTAGTACTCACACAGGAGCTGAGGCAATAGCACATTTCTTACACAGAGCTGCAGGCATTAGGCATTTCTCACAGCGGAAAGATCTCCATTAGGCATTTGCAGTATTCACACACATTCCCTCCTGGAAGTTGTCAGGAAAGCAGCTTCTACCCTACAGTCCCTCTTCACTGAGGTCCCTGACTGGAGGCAACACATAAAGCCTCTGGGAAGCTACTCCCTTACTGCAAATCCTTGTTGGAGCTCAGCTGCTCTTTCTCTCTCACCTCTCTGCCTTTCTCTCCTAGAGAGACTATAACAAGTCTGCCCTAGTGTAACTATTCCTCATTCACGGGGTTACCTGGTCCCCGACTTCTTCTCCAAAGCACATGGGCATTTCTGGGCCTAGCTGTGCCCAGGCTCTCCTGAGCACACCCAGCTGGATCACCATCCACAGGCCAAAGAGGAAGTGGCCACTCCCTACACACACTATATAGCAGTGTAGCAGGGGAGTGTCATTCTCTCCTGGCAGATCACCCTAAGAAAAAGGTGGGGGCCTTAAAGCTGCAGGGCAGATTAACCCATAGGGGCCCCTACATACACCCGGGGGAAAAACCCATTTCGTCCCGACAATGCTTCAAACATCCCCAACATATATCAACTTACAGTACCATCACATCCACTTCTGGTATCCTCTCCTAAGGCATACCTGGTAACAATGGTCACTGTAAAGGAAACACAGCATGCACAATACTGCATCAAACATTTTCAATTGCATAATAAACAGTTGCAGTTGGTCAACTTTATTACACATCAGCAAAAATACTTCTCCCCCTCCCAAGGGTCCACACAGGCCAATCCTTGGGTGCAGAAACACTACTCAGCGAGTAGGTGAAGGCAGAAGAAATGGTGGTGGGGATCAATAGTCTTTGGTTAGAACCCACTTAGTCCACAGTCCTTCAAGCCACAAATAGCAGCTGTACTCTAGGCATCTCAAACTCTGAAGTGAGTCCGTAGAGAAGCTGTAGAAATCAGAAGAATCCATCCTCTAGGTCCTTCGCTCACATCAGGGGGCACAAATGAACAGGGAGTGGTCCCAGCAGAGACATCCATCTTCCTCCCATCCATTCCAACTGACATCCGCAGGCCTTCGTGAAATTCGGTGCGAACCTCCAAGCCCGAACCCACGGCCAAATACTTCGAAGGAAATTCGTACGATTTGAACAAAACAATGCACAGTCTGGTTTTAGGGAATCGAGCACCACGTTGGGCGCCATATGTAACACCTATTTGGGCTGCTTAGCACACAAATAGTTAAACTATCCAGCTAGCAGTAGAAGCATGGGTTACACTGCAACTTACACAACAGGGTCAGGGCCTTCGCCATGTGGAAGTGTTCCATCTATGGTGTAGTGCAACTACATCCCCCCCAGGCTACTGTGCATATAACAAAAGATGGGCGCCAGGAGGTTCTTGCAGTAAAACAGAAAACGGTTTATTTAACTATGCACGAGGCAAGTGACCACAGGTTTAGTACTCACACAGGAGCTGAGGCAATAGCACATTTCTCACACAGAGCTGCAGGCATTAGGCATTTCTCACAGAGGAAAGATCTCCATTAGGCATTTGCAGTATTCACACACATTCCCTCCTGGAAGTTGTCAGGAAAGCAGCTTCTACCCTACAGTCCCTCTTCACTGAGGTCCCTGACTGGAGGCAACACATAAAGCCTCTGGGAAGCTACTCCCTTACTGCAAATCCTTGTTGGAGCTCAGCTGCTCTTTCTCTCTCACCTCTCTGCCTTTCTCTCCTAGAGAGACTATAACAAGTCTGCCCTAGTGTAACTATTCCTCATTCACGGGGTTACCTGGTCCCCGACTTCTTCTCCAAAGCACATGGGCATTTCTGGGCCTAGCTGTGCCCAGGCTCTCCTGAGCACACCCAGCTGGATCACCATCCACAGGCCAAAGAGGAAGTGGCCACTCCCTACACACACTATATAGCAGTGTAGCAGGGGAGTGTCATTCTCTCCTGGCAGATCACCCTAAGAAAAAGGTGGGGGCCTTAAAGCTGCAGGGCAGATTAACCCATAGGGGCCCCTACATACACCCGGGGGAAAAACCCATTTCGTCCCGACAATGCTTCAAACATCCCCAACATATATCAACTTACAGTACCATCACATCCACTTCTGGTATCCTCTCCTAAGGCATACCTGGTAACAATGGTCACTGTAAAGGAAACACAGCATGCACAATACTGCATCAAACATTTTCAATTGCATAATAAACAGTTGCAGTTGGTCAACTTTATTACACATCAGCAAAAATACTTCTCCCCCTCCCAAGGGTCCACACAGGCCAATCCTTGGGTGCAGAAACACTACTCAGTGAGTAGGTGAAGGCAGAAGAAATGGTGGTGGGGATCAATAGTCTTTGGTTAGAACCCACTTAGTCCACAGTCCTTCAAGCCACAAATAGCAGCTGTACTCTAGGCATCTCAAACTCTGAAGTGAGTCCGTAGAGAAGCTGTAGAAATCAGAAGAATCCATCCTCTAGGTCCTTCGCTCACATCAGGGGGCACAAATGAACAGGGAGTGGTCCCAGCAGAGACATCCATCTTCCTCCCATCCATTCCAACTGACATCCGCAGGCCTTCGTGAAATTCGGTGCGAACCTCCAAGCCCGAACCCACGGCCAAATACTTTGAAGGAAATTCGTACGATTTGAACAAAACAATGCACAGTCTGGTTTTAGGGAATCGAGCACCACGTTGGGCGCCATATGTAACACCTATTTGGGCTGCTTAGCACACAAATAGTTAAACTATCCAGCTAGCAGTAGAAGCATGGGTTACACTGCAACTTACACAACAGGGTCAGGGCCTTCGCCATGTGGAAGTGTTCCATCTATGGTGTAGTGCAACTACATCCCCCCCAGGCTACTGTGCATATAACAAAAGATGGGCGCCAGGAGGTTCTTGCAGTAAAACAGAAAACGGTTTATTTAACTATGCACGAGGCAAGTGACCACAGGTTTAGTACTCACACAGGAGCTGAGGCAATAGCACATTTCTCACACAGAGCTGCAGGCATTAGGCATTTCTCACAGAGGAAAGATCTCCATTAGGCATTTGCAGTATTCACACACATTCCCTCCTGGAAGTTGTCAGGAAAGCAGCTTCTACCCTACAGTCCCTCTTCACTGAGGTCCCTGACTGGAGGCAACACATAAAGCCTCTGGGAAGCTACTCCCTTACTGCAAATCCTTGTTGGAGTTCAGCTGCTCTTTCTCTCTCACCTCTCTGCCTTTCTCTCCTAGAGAGACTATAACAAGTCTGCCCTAGTGTAACTATTCCTCATTCATGGGGTTACCTGGTCCCCGACTTCTTCTCCAAAGCACATGGGCCTTTCTGGGCCTAGCTGTGCCCAGGCTCTCCTGAGCACACCCAGCTGGATCACCATCCACATGCCAAAGAGGAAGTAGCCACTCCCTACACACACTATATAGCAGTGTAGCAGGGGAGTGTTATTCTCTCCTGGCAGATCACTCTAAGAAAAAGGTGGGGGCCTTAAAGCTGCAGGGCAGATTAACCCATAGGGGCCCCTACACACACATATATATATATATATATATATATATATATATATATATATATATATATATGGAAAGTGATACTGGAGCGCACAACCATATGAAAGTCGATGCCTGGGTGCCGGTCCAAAAATAGACAAAATGTATCACACCGGGTGACAGCACACCAAGGAATGTATAGGCAGACAGCAAAAAAAGGTTAAATTAAATCAGGTTTATTTGTTCCAACATTTTGGCTCCATCTTGGAGCCTTCGTCAGGGAAAAGAAAAGTAACAGTGCATTAGAGGGACGCTTAAGTGGGCTGTAGTGTATATATGCTGCTGAAACATGTATGGCGGGCCCCATGGTGTGTTAGACTGGAAATGATCCGATTGCCGGTTGCAGACTCCTGATGTGGGGGGACTATATGAATGCACTTTCCCCCAGCGAGATGCTGCCTGATCCCTTGGCTTGGAGGTGGGCCTGATGTGTGGAGGGTACTGGTCCGAGGAGGTGTGTGGACGGATCGCTCAATTGTGGACACCGCAAAGCTGTGAGTTATTTTTTATGCTTATAATTTTATATGTAGTATTTATTTCTCTTGTTTTCCTTTAACATTCAGAGGCACAGTTTGTTGCACAATGGGTACATGTATTTGACATAAAGTACTATTTTAACTTATAGGCAGGCACTCTAAATGAAATTTGAATGGTAAAAATATACAAAAATAAAAATTAAAAATAATTATAAAAGTATTTTCACACAGCTTGGGGCACCTTGAAGTAGGTGGGGACACTTGTAGGGGGTTCTTTTTTACATTGGTGAATACATTATAAGTCCCTTCACACTGGTTTACGTTACATAGAGGTCACGATGAGGGGGGTCCTATACAGATAAGGTGTCCTGACTTGGATGATTTGATAAGGGAGGTGCTTCACTGATCATATATTTTAAAACTAGTTTTCATGTACTGGCCATGGAGAGTAGGTATGGTTGATTAAATCCCCAAACCTACTGAAACATTATGAGTCAACACCCCGCAACCCCAGGAAGCATATGGCACACGGGATACAGCACTATAGGAAAGGGGTGTTACCAACATTACGTTAGGTGACTGAGAAACTATCAAGTTAAATGATCTAGTAAGTTACACGGATAAATTAATACAGTAGCCCATAAGGTGTTAAATTATCGGAACAGGAACGGGGGAGGTCGCCACAGATATTAATAGAATACTTCTGCTCAAGAGAAAGAGACAGTAGCAATAATTTGTAACTAAAGTGTAACTATACATCAATGATTTGATATAATTTTGTTGCTATCTTTATGCTTTGTTTTTAACTTTTAATGATCTCTGTGGGTAAGAATGTTGTATGGGGAATTGCTGTATGGGTAATATATGGATTGAGGAACTAGCATTGTGTTATATAACAAGGAGGGCTAATGCTTTTTAACAACATATGGGGGGGTTAATGGTTTTTATTATAATTGGCATGGCATTGTGATGCTGCTGTTTTCCTGACAAAATTGCAGATTTAAATCATTGTCACAATGTATCAGTACTTTGAGAAAGGCCTTTGATGGGGCCTGAAGTTCTGTAAATAAAGACCAATTTATAAACTTTCAATCCTGAGAGTGCAGATCCTTCTTGAAGTATTGTGAAAATTTGATGTTTCTGTACCCAGGCATACTGGTTACTCTTTACTTATTACTTTACTCTTTAAAAGTTCGACTTTGACCATTCGCCACCTAAAAGCTGGCAAAGTGCTGTTTTAGCTTATGGGGGACCTCCTAGAACCTGTATGGAGGCAATTGGGGGAGTTTGGGAGATCGATGGTCGAAGTTAAAAAAATTCAAATCGAAGTAGCGCTATCATACGATTCGAAGTAGGCCCACTTTGACCCCAAAAAACTTCGACCACCATTCGGTTGGTCTTTTTGAATTCGTAGTTCGAAGTATTTTTAACTTCGAACTTCGACCTTTGATAAATCTGCCCCTAAATAAACCTCATAGGACTTCAACTTATAGGTCCCCATCAAAATGTAAAATTTTGAAACACAGAAAAAATTATTTGCAAAAAGTTGTGTGAATTCTTGGAAGAATTGTGTATGAATTTTTACATCATATATATATATATATATATATATATATATATATATATATATATATATATATATAAATTATTTGTATAGTTAGATTCAAGTACAAGCTACTGTACCTTGTCATACACTGACACACAATAACAGTTCAACTTAAATAGACCTATTGCCTTTAAGAGTGGCTTGGATGATTTTTTGGACAAGCATAATATCCAACACTATATTGATACTAAAATCTACAATTAGTTTACATATTCGTTTATATCGTTTATGAGAGTATATCAAGTAGTCTATGTGAGTGTATATGTTGGGTTTCATTTGGAGAGTTTGAACTTGATGGAATTCTGTATTTCTTCAACCCAACTTAACAATGTAACTACAATATGTAACATTAGTCATGCTCCCCGTTTAATACAATAACTTTTGCTACTGTTGCTTTTTTCTCTTAACCTGTAATTAGAAGCAGTGCCCTATATGTCACCCACCAATGGAAAACTAATGAGCTTATACAGATGCAGCCACTTTGGTTTGTCTGTTTGACACAGAATAACTAAACACAGATATCCCATTTATCTCATTTAACACAGAAAACTGTGTCACAACATCCCATCTAATTAAAGCATTCACCATTGTGAACAATGGTGCTTTGGTATGCTAATGAAAAGGTTAAATGCATTAAATGAGTTAAGATAACTTTAGATAACACAGTTTCTTCAATTAACCACGAGTCATGATGCATTAAACTCACAAATCCAAGTGGCTTCATCTGTATGTCATTTTCCAGATTTATTTCTTTTGCCTCAGAAGATTGAAAGAAGACCATACTTCAGATTGCCCAATTGCCAGTTTGTTAAGACCCTGTTGAAAGGATGTTGCATCCTGGATGGAATTAATTGGGCTGCATAGTTATGCGTCATCTGCAAACACTGATACATTACTTACAATACCCTTCCAATGAACAAGTTAAATACAAGTTGACCCGATACTGAGCCCTGAGGGACCCCAGCAATAAATAAATAGAATAAATAGGCTTCTATTATCACACCTACATACTGTATATACAGGTATGGGACCTGTTATCCAGACTCGTTGGGTCCTGGGGTTGTCCAGATAATGGATCTTTCCATAATTTGGATCTTCATACTAAAAATAATTCAAACATCAAATAAATTCAATAGGAGTGTTTTGCCTTTTAATAAGGGTTAATTATATCTTAGTTTGGATCAAGTACAAGCTACTGTTTTATTATTACAGAGAAAAAAGGAAACGATTTTTTAAAATTTGGATTATTTTAATAAAATTGAGTTTATGGGACACAGCCTTTCATTTAATTCGGAGCAGTGGTGTAACTAGAGTGCGCCGGGCCCCCCTGCAAAAAAATCTTCAGAGGGGCCCGGCGCACTCCAATCCCATCCTCCAACCCACTTCATGTCCCACCTCCACCCACATCCTCCCTCGCACTCCAGCCCGACTTGTGCCCCCCTTCCTCGCCGCAGGAAAGAGAGTGGCTTGGGAGGAGGGTTTTTTTATTAGCTATAGAGAAAACTTCTGCTATAGTTACGCCACTGATTTGGAGGTTTGTGGATAACGAGTTTCCAGATAACAGATCTCATACCTGTATATATCAGACCCATCTAACCACTCTACAGCAAGGACCCCCCATATTTAGTCATAAGAGCCCATTTACATCCACAAGTGCATTGAGCACAGTATATTTTTGAGTAGATTCACTGTTTTCCCCCCACAGCCTCATTGTGAATGCAAATGTGCATGGAAACTGTCACATTTTCCATACACATTGCATATTTGCTTTATTGCAAATTGGCGCAGTTGTACTAAATATGCCAGGCTTCATTTCCAGTGTTTACTTTGCAGAGTGACGTGTGTGCCCTATGGTGCAACTGTGCTGCGGCAATTAAGGCTGGTCTGGAGGTGGCAAAGCTCCAGGTTTCCCCTGCATCAATAGGCGCAGCAGAGCCCTATTCGGAATGGAAGGCAGGAAGGACTGTGCAGAACAGAGCACAACTATACAAATGTGCAAAGAGAACATTTTGAAGCAAGTACCTCTAATGAAAGTGATTTTATGTTTAACTATATGTGGGGAAAACCGCAAGTTTCTCACTCCACTTGCAGTCATAAATAAATGTCATGTTTTTATTTTTAGTTCAACATTATAATGCAACTGTTCCTTGGCTGCTGTTATATCCTAAATATACATTTTGCACGTAATTACAAATCTCGGTATAACATGAATAATAAATGGATTATAGACATCTTACTGTTCCCATTAGTGTAGGGCAAAAGAAATGTGTATTGGTAGCTTTTATACACAGTGGTAAAAATTATTAAAAAGCCTGTTATCCAGAAAGCCCTATGTTACCAACATTTTAAACAAAATAAAACCTATAGTTTTAAAGAATTCTTACATTTCTTTTCCATTTAATTTTAATGACCTCATTGTAAGGAACCTCCTGCTTTACTGATGCATAATGGTTTTGTAAATTAACCTCATGGGAACTAGACGTTAGAAACAGATTTATAAAATAATCTGCTGCACTATCACCGTTTTATAATGGCATTGACCATGTACTGAAAAATACAGAATATGCACCGTCACCCACTTCCCTGATATAAAACCTTCATCATAATTTTTACATTTCATTTTGATCATTTTGTTCATAGGCCACTAATCTGTCTCATTCCTTAGAAAAACATAACCATAGTTAGCTTCTCAATTGTTTCCTTATAGACAAAATGATCACTTAAAGGGGACCTACATATTTCTCCTTCCATTCCTAGAATATTATCAACATTGTATTGTTAAAGAAATGCTATTGAATAAAGTTTTTCCCAGGCCCCTGCATAACTTAACGATCCAGTAAGAATCGTGACTCTTTGTTGCAGTGGCAGATTAAAGGAACCGTTCAGTGTAAAAATAAAAACTGGTTAAATAAAAAATGTTTCTAATAAAGTTAGTGCCCCCCCCCTTAAATCACTGATTGGATACTGCCTGGTAACCAATCAGTGAAAACCAAGAGAAATGTAAAGCAGGACGTAATGTTATGGCTATTATGTTACACATAGGGGAAGATTTATCAAGGGTCGAATTTCGAGTTTATGGTAGTTTCTAAAAACTCCCATCAACTCCCATAAACTCTAAATTCAAAAAAAAAAACAACCAATCAAAACATATTAAAAAAAAAATAGAATTTTTTAAAAACGGTTGAATAGGATCGAGCTGCAAAATCAAATTCGATTGAATGCGATTTTAATTTTTTCACCAAGAAAAATGTTTTATTAACATGTGACTTAAGGGCCCTCTTCCCGACACCCAGCATCCAAACTAGCCCCCTACTTACCCATATATAAGCCAGTACTGGGTCCTAGAAGGGAGAGGCTACATTCCGGGTGGAAAAGCAGGTCGGGTCGCCAGGGTCCATGAAGGTCGGGGCCCATCACTTTTTTCCCGGTGGCCAGTCTGACACTGGTTCACTGGATAGTGAAGGCAGAAGCACGCACATACCCTCTGGCCTACTTAGTTGTTTTTTTTCCTTAACTTTCTTCTGGAATTCTGGAATTACAACTTTTTCTGGCAACATAGTGGTTTTATCTAGTATAGGTAAATCTAAAAACAACTGGACTTGCTGAGAAATCAATGAAAATGTTTCACTACTCAACCGAGCAACTTCTTCAGTTCAACTGAGGTGTAGATTCTGTGTAGTTACGGTGATAGGATTATCCAATGTGTCATGCAACTCCTAGAAATAGGTGATACTTGTGAGAGTTGCATGAATGGATGTGTGAAGTGTTCTGAAACCGTCGTGGTACAGATGTTAGAACAGCATTGTATGTAGCAGACAGGTGGTGTCGAAGGGCTTCCTATACTAGATATACCATGACCTGGATGAATGAAAATCTTCATAGTCATAGTGATTTTACATGCCAGAACGTAAAGATTATTAAAAGTTGATCAGGTCTCACATACTTTCGCAGACTTTCCTTTCCCAGATTTAAAAGTCTTTTGCCCAAAATAAATACTTGGGGTACATGAGGTAATGCATTATATCTGCAATTTCTGGTGGTTAGTCATTGATATCAATAATAGCACCTTAGTTATTGAAAGATTTGATATTTCTGAAATCACCTTAGTCTTTGCTGTAGATGAATTAGCTGTGATTAGTACTGTATTGTGTCTGCAGACATAATAGGGGTCATTGATTATTAGAAAGGCAGTTTGCACACTGCCATCCTTGATTAAATAATTGTTCCAGGCATCTGTGCTAGGGATGTAGCGAACGACGGAAAAAAAGTTCGCGAACATATTCGTGAACTTGCGCAAAAATGCGAGCGGTTCGCGAACGGTTCGCGAACCCCATAGACTTCAATGGGAAGGCGAACTTTAACATCTAAAAAAGACATTTCTGGCCAGAAAAATGATTTTAAAGTTGTTTAAAGGGTCCAACGACCTGGACAGTGGCATGCCAGAGGGGGATCAAGGGCAAAAATGTATCTGAAAAATCTGCCTGTGTGTGCTTGGAAGAGATAGTGTAGGGGGAGAGCTGTTAGTGATTTCAGGGACAGATGATAGTAAGTTTGCTGGCTAGTAATCTGCTTGATACTGCTCTGTATTGGAACAAAAAAATAAATAAAAGCAGTCCTTACAAGGACTACTGTTATTGCAGCAGTCAGCAGATGAGATCAGAAGCAGGACAGCTGCCCACTGCAGCTACATACAGAGCACTGCAGTAGAAGGTAGATTACTAGCCAGCAAAGCTACCTAAGCTTAAATGTCCCTCAAACCCCTGCAGACTTCTGTCCCTCCAATAACAGAGCAGTATCAAAACGATTACTAGCCAGCAAACTTTCAACTGTCCCTGAAATCACTAACAGGCAGCAGCTCTCTCCCTACACTATCTCTTCAGCACACACAGGCAGAGTGAAAAAACGCTGCAGGGCTTCGGTTTTTATAGGGAAGGGGAGTGGTCCAGGGGAGAGCTTCCTGATTGGCTGCCATGTACCTGCTGGTCTGGGGTGAGAGGGCAAAAAAAAGCGCCAACAATGGCGAACCCAAAATGGCGAACGTCGCGCGACGTTCGCGAACTTCCGGCGAGCGCGAACACCCGATGTTCGCGCGAACAAGTTCGCCGGCGAACAGTTCGCGCCATCTCTAATCTGTGCTCTGACCTGCAGCTATCCCAATAATTCAACATTGCCTGTGTTTAGGCAACTCTGAATTTATGAGGGAATAGCTGAGGCCAGGGTCGGACTGGGCCGGCGGGACACAGAGAAAAAACCCAGTGGGCCCGCGCATACACAATGGCCGTGCAGTGCAGCAGAGGGGGGGTGTCGGGGGAGAGCCCCGGGCCCCCAGTCTGACCCTGGCTAAGCCTGGCATATAGACATACCCCTTCTGGCTCCCAACACTTGAGTGGCAGAGGGTGCTGTGATTTGCACCCTGTGACAGTTTTTTTTTTTAATCTATCTAGGTGTACTTTTGCTCCCTTTGGTGCTCCTAATTCTCTTACTGGTCTTCATAAATGACTCTTAATATGTTTGTATATAGAGTTCTAACTGAAGAATAACTAAAAATGGCACAGTCTTTACTTTTTTATCTGATTTTCATGGCTCTCTCAGTACACCTCTGATTTTATTCTGCACCAGTGCAGAGTGATTACTGATGTGCTTCCTCTTTAGATCTAAGAAGTCCTTTCTCCCCAGCCAACTTCTCTGCTGCGAGCAGCTGGGGGACTGCTGTGCTTCTGTGCCCCTCTGAATTTTTTTTGTGGGGCCCAGCGCACTATTGTTACGCCACTAATTACTACAACAATAGTTCTTGCAGGCTGGTAGTCCACATGAGGCTAGTAGTATTCCTATAACTGCCCTTACTGTATTTGGCATCCGCAAAGAAAAATTTCATGCTTTTGTGGTTCCCAAATAGTTTTCATATATGAGTGTAGCTCATGGGTAAACAAAAGATTGGTGACCTCTTTCTTAGAGTATTGTATTATTGAATTGTTCTTTTCCTACAGAAGAGATATGAAGGACTGCAGGAAATCTGCAGCCTCTACAGATAAAGATAAGACTCTTCTTAGAAATCAATCCAAAAACTGGATAAGAAATATACAGGTATAACTTTTCCTGGGAGACGTTCAAAGAAAAACAAAAAACACAACTTTTTCTGCTTGCATTATTTATCTACTTATCTACATTCACAAAACATATATTGAGTGGCAACTAAAGAAATTCATTTGGACAAAAGTTAAATTTGTCCATTGTCCCACTAGGCACAAGGCAGGTTAAAATAACCCCTTTCTAATGTATACGAAAGGTCAAAATGTAGTTAAAGTTACTATGGTAAGTCAATATAAGAAATGTAAAAAAGTGAAAATATGTAACATAAGTCGTTATCTCACTCAAATGTTCCAATATCTATCCCATTGCGATCAGTCACAAATCTTTAATGTATATGAATGTGTACCCATACTTTCTTCCCCACTTTTTAATTTCAGGCAAATCAATATTTAATAAAGCAGTAGCCTTGTTTTATTTTTTTATCTTTTTTTTTAAACACAAACAGTCCCACAAAGATCCTAACTTCCAAAGAATCCAAAATCCATTCTTCTTTATATATTGTACAAAAATGTCACCCATATAAGGAAAGCCTTTATTTTACCATGAAACTGAAATGCAAATTTACTGATATTTTTAGTTATCTGCACTTTCTGTAAGCAATGTGTAACATTACTTTATTATCCCATAGGTGGAGCAAGTCTCTCATTTACAGCTAACTCAGTTTCTAACACATGCCCATAATAGCAATCTGTATTTTTTTATAATACACAATGGCTACATGCAATGTTAGTACAATTAAAGTTGAAATGTTTAAATGTGTCAAACAAATCTAACTCCTATACAGAGAGCACAGATGCACAATATTTAAAAAAAAAAAATTAAATGTGTAGTCAACCAGTTAAAATACAGAGAATTATGACAATATCATATAAAGGAATACAGGAATTTTTATGTCATATTTTTGAGTATTATGGTGGCTCTGTAGTTCCAGGTAAAGTTTTTTTCACAGAGAGAAAGTTATAGGGAAGAACTGTTGATATGAAGCATAACAAAAGTGGTGTAAAGGTGATACCTTTATTGGCTAACTAAGATGATAATCACAGCAAGCTTTCAGAACATTGCAGTTCCTTCTTCAATTATGGTTGCTCTGTATTAATTCATTTCTAACCAGTGCTTAGGGGCAGATTCACAAACTGGCAAAAAGTCACCAGCGACTACGTCGCACCCATCGCTACCAGGCTAGCGTTCATTCCTGCCTAGAGCAAATTCGCTAGAAGTCTTTGCATACGGCAGGAAATTTAAAGTTGAATGGACATCTTTATGTTATATGTTGCAGCAAATACATTACATTTCCACTGTTAATTGCACATGTCCATGGAACCTTAATGAAGACAATTGAGTTGTTATAATTTTTTAGGACTTTTGCAGGCTTTTTGCAGGAAAAGACGCCAGCATTTTTTTGAACTTTGATGCTTTTCCCACTAACAGAATATGATGTAAGTAACAGAAGATTGAGGAAGATCTATGCACTCCAGTCTAATTCGCCTGGTCTGAGCTGGAGAAGACAAGTCTGGCGAAAGAGGTAACGTTCAGTAAAATCCGCATTTTAGTGAATTTGCAGAGTAACGTCCATTCGTCCGAGCGAATTGTTGCCTGTGATAGAGTGCGAATGAGCACTAGCGTCTATCTCTTTCACTAGCAAATTGGCGCCTGCACCCTTTAGTAAATTGCAAGTAGCAGCTAAATGATCTCATAGGCATATCTCCCACCATAAATTACTGGTCCATCTCTGACCACTACCAGTCATGCCCCTCTCAATGTACATCTAAACTGGGATCTTCTTTTTTTGAGCCCTCATCCCTCCTTGTCAGCAGGAATTGCTAATGTTCTGTGATATTGCCCATTGGTTATTAGTATTAATTATTATTAGTATTAGTAAATAGTATTAATTATTAGTGCATGTGGAATTCTGATCACTGCTACCTTTTACAGATCACTTTTCACTCCCATGGCTAGAAAGCATTGAATGTCAACTGGTACTTATAAATACTGTTAAAAAACAAGTTAACATGTATTTTTTAATCTTAATTGTCAATCTGGTGTAACTTGCAATACTTCAGTTCAGTTGGTTAACCCCAGAAGGTTTATTTAAGAGCACAAGTGCATAATGCAAAGTTCAATTTCAGGCACACGTCACCCTGGCTGCTAAGTTGCACTTAAAAATGTGCGTTACATTTTGATGCTGATCGGATGCAATGCTATCGGGATTATGTTATTTCCAGTGCTCAATGTTAAAATTAAAGCTGTGCCCATTTCTTGAAGGTCAATTACTGTTGTTGTGGGAACCCCAAAGCTATTGCCACCTCAAAGGTGGCAGTAGCACCAGGGTTTCCCTGAATCAATAGTCACGCTGGACACGATTCTACGGAATATTGCATGAAAATGCATAAAAAAGTGCAAGCTGCTTTAGCAGCATGCACCCTACTCAAGAGTCAGTTAGAAGCTTCTATAACTTTCTATCTAGTTCTATACAGTTAATAGTGCTAAAATAATAACCACAAGAAGCCCTTAATCTGGTCAGGAGGGGGGCTAAATTAATTGACACAGGGGCCTAGCCCACAGGCCCAATGTCTTTGCTTAAAGAAATACATAACAAACATCTTAAAAAAACAGAGGAGCCTGTTATCAAGATAATTTATCCTATTAAGATCAAAGCCTGATTAAATGACTAAATTAAAACTTAACTAAAGAAGTAGCTAGAAATGTTGTAGATTATGTTTTGGGCTTCTGTACCAGCCCAAGTCAACCACAGCCTTTTAGCAGTAAAGATCGGTGTCTCGAAAGATGCCCCAGTAGCTCCCCATCTTCTTTTCTGCTGATTCACTGCACATGTTCTGTGCTGCTGTCACTTACTGAGCTTAGGGACCCACTCACAATATACAGTACACATAGAATAGAAATGTCACAATATAAGGTTGATTGGTAATTAAAAAGAAACCAGTGCAATTAGCATTAACATTTAATAATCAGCCTTGTAGCATCAGCTTTTATTACAGGCCAATTTAACTGTTATGGATAAAGTTGCTATCAGAGCTTGCACAGCATAAAGGCACCATTTATTTCATCCAGTTTGACACCCTGCCTTAATATTGCTGCTATGGGATTCCTGATCGCACTGTGCAGGGGGGCCTCATTATTATTAATTTCATGATGGAGGCTGAGGGCCGGTGTAAATTTGAAAAAGGGCCGCAATTGGCCCCCAGGCCGCACTTTGGACATGCCTGCATTAGAATCTTCCGGAAGCCCCTTAACAACTCTCCCTATTGAATAGATTTCCAAACTGTGCTGCTTGACCCCTAGAGGGCCCTAAAGCTGTAGATACGTCTCCACCTAAATATCATTTATGATGTTTAGGGTGACATTCAGGGTGAATGCGTATGTGCCCTTTATGGTATTCTAAAATCCCAGCCTAAATGCCAGTGGCACTGTAATTATAGAGGAAGCAAGGGGGCCCCTCAGCAGCCGCTCTAATAATTGAGAGCAGTGGGAACCAGCGAAGAGGGGGGGCCACGCAGGTGGGCAGTCATTGGGGGGAGGAGCAAGAGTCACTGTTTGCGCCTGGCCCCTCTTCAGACTTTTTTGGCAGGGGCCCAGAGGCACGTTGTTACGCTGCTGCTAAATGCCTGGGGTGAACACTTAAATCATCGCTTAGATATTCTTTGAACCATAGTAGAATGACTGATAAAGAAATGTTTTCATGAATCGTTAAAAATAAAAAATAAAGTGCAAAAAGCGAGCTCAAAGGACAAGTAAATACCGCTAGGGTGGGCTGATATGTTTTGCACCCCAAGTGATTGGAATTGCTAGTTTTTTTCCCTGAGTGGTACTCCTTTAAAGGAAAACTAAACCCCCCAATAATAAAAACCTCTACCCACTACCCTACATAGTCCCCCCCCTCCCGCATAGGTGATTACTCCTGAAAGTGCACCTAATTCATTACTGACTTATAGGTGCAGAGCTCATGGGCTCCATCTTCCGGCTCTTCACTATTCTTTGCGTTCTCTTCCTTCCCTTCGGCAGTTTCCGGCACTTTTGGCATATGCACAGTTGCTGCAAACTGGGAGACTGCTCCAACTGTGAATGCGACAAAAAGGCGTTTACTTACTGAAGAATACAGAAAAGCAGGAAGATGGTGCCCATGAGCTCTGCTGCACTTACTCTGCACCTATATGTGAGTAATGAATTCGGGGCACTTTCAGGGGTAATCATCTTATGCTGGGGGAAGCAGGAAGGGGGGCTATGTAGGGTAGTGGGTAGGGGTTTTTATTATTGGGGGTTTAGTTCTCCTTTAAGATAACAAATTAATTAGGCTGTCCTTGTCCTTAAGCACCAAAACATCTCAAGATCATCAGTCTAATGTAATAAAAATAATTGGGAAAATATAAGCCAGTGCTCTGATCAGAATATTTTTTAAAAAGATTACAGGAGAACTAAACCCTAAAAAATGAATATGGCTAAAATTGTATTTGTATTTTATATAATGACCTTATTGCCTAACGTCCACATGCACAGTGTGCTCTGAGCAGCTGTTGAGAAGCTAAACTTAGCGGTTGTTGCAAATTATCAAGCACAAAATGAGGTTGGCCTGTAATATAAGCTGATGCTACAAGGCTGATTATTAAATTCTGATGCTAATTGCACTGATTTCTTTGCTGCCAAGTAATAATTGACTGTATTAATTACTAATCAGCCTTATATGGTGACATTTATATTTTATGTGTACTGTATATTGTGAGTCGGTCCCTAAGCTCAGTAAGTGACCGCAGTACAGAGCATGTGCACTGAATCAGCAGAAAAGAAGATGGGGAGCTACTGGGGCATCTTTGGAGACACAGATCTTCCCTGCTAAAGGGTTGTGGTTGCCTTGCTGGTACAGAAGCACAAAACATAATGTACAACATTTCTAGCTACTTCTTTAGTTAAGCTTTAGTTCTTTTTTAATATAGCATGTCATTTTCTTGTTTTTGCTTTTTTACGGGGAACTGAAAAAAATAAATTTTTCTTTCTTTTTGAACTGAGAGCAAAAACTGAATGAGTTTTATAAAGATGTGAGCAGTATATTTTTTCATTTTTTCTACTTTGGAGCTGCTTTATCTCATTTAAAGAGCCTTGTTAGTTGCAAAATACTAGTAAAGCACCTTTGAGATGTTTAAATTTAATCAGACTGTCTCTCTTAATTCACGCAGGGCAATGTTTACATGTTTTTCTTTGTCTTAAAGGTCTCTCAGCCTGCTTCCTTGAGGATTCAACATTTTTTTCATCCTCCTTTGGTCTGACATCCCCTCTGACTGGTGTTGCCTAGGCAGTGCTGGGTTGTAAAGCAGCAGTCAGACAAGCCGTGGGGAAATAATTGGCAGACCTCTGAGCTGCATGCTGTTTTAATGAATCGTCATGGTATATCGTTTAAACAGGAGTAAGCTTTGACCTCATAGATATATTTATTTTTCTCTCTCACAAAAATAAAAAGGTACAGTCCCACATTTTATTGATAGAGTATGTGGATTATGTTACAAGGCTGAGAATCTTATTAATCAAAGAAAGCAGACGCTAGAGAACCATTTGTGCATAATGCATGGCGAGACATTGTTTCATATAGGCATACTAAGGCAAGGATACTTTCCCTGTGTATATGCAGTGCACAGTGAGATTATATGCAATTGGAATTAATATATATACTTACATTAATATATAAGTGACAAATTATATCACTATTGGCACTTATCTATTAATGTAAGACTCGCCATACGTTTGACAGATTATGAATGATAAATTGATCTAATCATGGGTTGGGAGGCATTTGTAACTAATAGCTTGAAGACATACTTGTAATATTTATTAAAGGAGAAGGAAAGAAGCTCTTTACTTGGAGATGCCAAAAGTTGAGCACCCCCCAAGGGATTGTATATACTTACACCCTGGACCGGTGCTCCTAATGGGAGAAACCGGCACTGTCCAGGGGTTCTTGAAGCGAGTACCATGGAACGATCGATTTCTGGCTTCCTCTTCTGCGCATGTGCAGTAGCGCGAAAAGCCGAACTTTAATGAAGAAGTCACCTATTTCGTTCTACTGCGCATGCGTCTGCCTGGGGAAATTTGAAGAAAGAAGAATAAGGAAGCCAATCGTTCCGTGCTGCTCGCTGGAAGAACCCAGTGCAGATTTCTGCTGATAGGAGCACCAGCCCGGGGTGTGAGGTTAGTATATATAATCACTAGGGGGTGCCTAACTTTTGGCACCCCCAATTAAATATGCCTTTCCTTCTCCTTTAAAAGTAGCGTCTTACAGGTTGGTGGCAATGGACAAATATCCATTCCTTGGGTATGGGCAAAGTAGATCTGAGGGTAAAGCTTCCTAGCAGATACATGCTCTGGGGGGGGCATACTGATACTTTTAGCGGTAACTGCAAACTTAGGTTGCTGAGACCTCAAACAATCCCAAGTCATGAGGGTCATAATGATACATTTTAGGTCTTTTTGACACCTTATTTTACAATTTTGCAATTTTGCATGAAGATGAATTAGGCTTATAAGAATGTATATCATTAGTACCCTCATGATATAGGTTGGTTGATGGAAGTCTGGATTATGAATAGAGACACAATCATACAGTGCCCCTGTGTGGCTTCCCACCAATATTAAACACTGTGATTGGCTTCTCACCAGAGCTACATACTTGATGTCCATGATTGATATTGCATGGTTGTCATCTTTTCTGGAGAAAAAACCCCACTAGCATCCCAAAATTTGTATATTTCTGCTCTATTGAAGGAGAAGAAAAGATCCAGTCCAAGGGGGAGTCAAATGTTCACCAAGTTTTTGCTCTACCAAATGTACCTAATGCATGCACAGTAGAGCAAAAAAGACAGCTACTGTATATTTTAAAGTTTGGCTTTTAACTCTACTGCACACAAGAGCCAGTGCAAGAAAAGATAGAAGGAAGAGGATCACTGGAGCACAGTGGTCCCTTAACATTTTGCACTCCCTGGATTGGAGCATTTGTTCTTCTTTAATAACATTGACATCAAGCTTCATTTTTTACCTGCCAGGTTAATAAAATACCAGCATAGCATTTGACATGGTGAGGCAAATAAAGAGTTGGAACAACCTAATCAAAAATATATTGAAAATAGTCAGAATTCATCATGGTTTTCTGCTTCCTTAATATATCATAATAGTAATGGTTTTAATGACATTATATTATATTAAATATATATATTGCTTATAAAAATATATATGTATGTCTATCTATTGATTCTATCTCTAGCAGTATCTCTATTAGTTAGTCGTGTAAACAGCTGTCAAACTACAATGTCTGTAGGAAAGTGTTTTTATGGTAAAAGTGATGGCTTAAAGAGATATAGCTTTAGAAATGTGAGTCACCTTTCTTTAGCTCCTTGGCCTATGTTAAGCAATCTCACTCTTTTAGCATGATAGCTCCTTCATGAACAGATCCCTCAAGGGCACAGCCACAGCTCTTTATGTGAGAGTTAAATGAGAACACACATAGAATGGAGAAAGCACAGTTGTCATGGAGAGGCTTGGGAAGTGGCCTATACTACTTTGCTGCGAAAGAAGAGAGGTCAGGAGAGGGGGAGGAAAATGGTGAAAAACTTCAATGACTTATGGTCTCTATGGCAGTGATTTCACAACACATAGTAATCTTGCCTGATGAGGCTTTGCATCACAAACCTCTCATAAATGTGGCAGGTTTTTGTGCAGATGGAAATGAACCCATCTAGCTAATTTGAAACTCTGGAGAAATGAAAAACCAAATAAGACAAGTTTGTGTATGTGAATATACTGTAGAGCGATAGACAGACAGACAGACAGACAGAGACGTGCTGTGATGTTTCCTCTACCATTCTAAACTGGGGCACAGTTTACTAATTACAAATAATTCATACCAAGACAGTGAGACCCCCTTTGGAGTAAGTATCAACTCAAATCTACATAACTATGCAGTGCTAATCAAACCTGTCTATGACAGGTGCCTATAGAACAGTACATACCTCCATCACTATGAAATTCTGATATGCTGCATAAATCCAGGGAAACATTTGAGGTTATCACACAGAAACAAATTGTGGGGCCAAGGGAAAGCTAAACTGCAGTTCATATTTTTTCTTTGCAATTACTGTATCTTTGGTCTTTCAAATTAAGGCTTTGCACACACTGTATTGTTCCTATTCTAGTTTCTATGCAGTTCTCCTGAGAAAGTTAATGCTATGCAGTACCGCCTGCCTAAAGTCCTGCTTTACGCAATATTATGCTGTGCAACAGGGGCATATATTTGTTGTAATATTTTAATAAAATGGTAACACAGGAAATTAAATCCAGTCTACCGGTAATTGCTAATTGATCCAGAACAAGGAAAAAAAAACACTATGACTTTCATCTGACTTTCAAGATGGCTTTCTGGCTCCAAGATCGCAGTCAGACCAGCTCCTTCTATCTTCCATATCCCTGTATTCCCACACTAGCTAAGACGCCACCAAACCCTTCTTAAAGGAATAGTTCAGTGTGAAAATGAAAACCGGATAAATACATAGGCTGTGCAAAATAAAAAATGTTTCTAATATAGTTAGT
Organism: Xenopus petersii; assembly: GCA_038501925.1. Lineage (NCBI taxonomy): Eukaryota > Metazoa > Chordata > Amphibia > Anura > Pipidae > Xenopus > Xenopus petersii. The sequence goes on along the minus strand of CM076673.1, from coordinate 64,583,598 downwards.
TAGCCAAAAATGTAATGTATAAAGACTGGAGTGAACAGATGTCTAATAAAACAGCCAGAATCCAACTTCCTGCTTTTCAGCTCTATAACTCTGCGTTAGTCAGCGACTTGAAGGGGGGCCACATGGTACATTTCTGTTCAGTGAGTTTGTAATTGATCCTCAGCATTCAGCTCAGATTCAAAACCAACAGATATGAACCATGTGGCCCCCCTTCAAGTCTCTGATTGGTTACTGCCTGGTAGCCAGGGTAACCAGTCAGTGTAAACCAAGAGAGCTGAAAAACAGGAAGTAGTGATTTGACTGACATAATATACATCAAATCACTCCAGACTTTATACATTACATTCTTGGCTAACTAACTATATTAGAAACATTTTTTATTTTGCACAGCCTATCTATTTACACAGTTTTTATTTTTACACTGAACAATTCCTTTAAAGCTAATCTAATGTATCTACCAGTTTCAGGGAGAGAATTCCACAATTCCATTGTCACTCAGGGTAAAAAAAATTCTGAAGATCTGGAAAATTTATTTTTCAGTAGGTCCTTCCAGCAGACAATTGGAATAGATGTCCTTGTGTCTGCTGGAATGATCTACTTGGAAATAAAGCATTTGAGAGGTTATTGCAGGATCCCCTTATATATTTATACATAGATATCATAGCTCCCCTTACGCACTTCTTCTCCAGCATATACAACCCCAACTTGGCTAGTCTTTATTCATAACTGAGACAATTCATACCCTTTACCATCTTAGTTGCCCTTCTCTGGATCCTTTCCAATTTAAATTCTATACAGCTCAAGACATTGTTTGCCCTTGCAGCTGCTGACTGGCATTGCTTGCTACAGTCAAGTTTATTAACTACAAGGACTCCAAAGTCCTTCTCCATTATAAATTTGCCTAGTGCAGTCCCGTTAATGGTAAACGTTGCTTGCATATTTTTATATCCCAGGTGCATGATATTACATTTATCAGCATTGAATTTCATCTGTCACTTAGCTGTCCAGATTGCCATTCTGTCTTCTGCAAGAATTCTACATCCTTGGTCTATTTAATTGGGCTGTATAGAATGATGTATCAGCGTTTGCAGACAAAACATACATTACCCTCCCCTAAGTCATGAATGAACAAATTAACGTGGACCCAACACAGAACCCTGCGGGACCTCACTTAAAAATTGTACTCCAAGAAGAGAATGAATCATTAACAACCACCCTCTGTACCTGGTCCTGTAGCCAGTTTCCTATTCATGTACAAACAACTCTTCTAAAACCAACAAACCTTAGTTTAGAATGTAGTCATTTGTGGGGCTCTGTATCAAATGCTTTGGCAAAATCCAAACAGGCCACACTTACTGCAACCCCACTATGCAGCTTCTGACTAATCTCACCATAAAAAGCAATCAAATGTGTTTGATGTGTCCTGTCCTTCATAAAGCCATGCTGATTACTGCTCATAATGGCATTCTCCAGAACATTATATTTAATGTGATCCCTTAATATTTGCCCACCACGAATGTCAAACTTACTGGTCTATAATTGCCAGGCTGAGAATGTAATCTCTTTTATAATATAGGAATTACATCAGCTTTTCTCCAATGCATAGGTACCAATCAAATGAAAGCAAGTCTTTGAAAACCAGAAACAGAGGTTTGTCTAAAACTGAACTAAACTCTCTCAATACACAAAGTTTATTCTATCTGGCCCTGGTTCCTTGTTCACATTAATTTGCATATCCTGCCACTGACTGGATTCTAAAGTTTTAGTTATTGCCTATGGTTCCTTGACTTCTGTCCTACCTATTGTAGTAATAATAATACTCCTAGGATGAAACTCTGTGTGCAGCAAGGTTTCTACCGTATCTCATTAAAACCAAACCAGAGAAGTCACCTTATGTTATAAGGATGGTATCACTGACTGATAAAACACCCTCTATTCTTGTTCTTGCTCTGTGCTGTATTAGGTCTTCAGGGTCAAATCATCATCATCACCTTGGCCCAAATAAGTAGATCAGAATGTAAGTGAGACATTAAGACTTTAGCCTTTGGAAGACTTACTGTGACCTAGTAGAAATGAAGATATCAAATCTTACTCCCCAAATTGCCATAAAACCCTAAATAAAGTACTGACCTCAAATCTTACTCCCCAAGGTGCCATAGATCACTAAATGATCATTGTTTATGATCAAAATTGGCCAAACTGTCTAACTAAATCTGAGTATTTATGGTAACCATTACTCTTTACATCGATAACCCCATGATGCTTATATATTCTAAGAATGCACACCATATCATATGATCTTATACAAGGCTGTGCCATGCACTGGAAGTCAAACTAAAATTATTATTAAAGGCAATTTTTGTAAACTTTTTATTATTTCATAAATGAAGTGGTTATTTTTAGCCTGGGTTATACTTGATCTCTTATATCTACTGTTATTTTAAAGAACAATATACAAAAAAAAAAAACATACAAACATAGGAAAACCTTTCTAAGGTGTTGCCTTAATTATTTTGATAGAACGTCTTTTTTTTCTCAAAATAAAAGAGAATAATTGTCATGGCCATATTTAATCATCTGTATATCTGTCACGTGGGTTCGATTTTCCCTGATTAAATCCAACTATAATGCAGTGGTGATAATTGGCCTGAGACACTGGATCAGTAAGGGGTGTAATGAAGCAATTGGGATACCAAGAAATATTAACACAAATTGGCCTACTTTCTAAGAAGAACCACTTGCCTAACTTTGCTTAACACGCAATTTATATTTATCCTAATATTTTCACACACAGTAAGCAAATTCTTTATTCTTGATATATAAAGTGCATTGCGAAAATATTCCAAACCTTTATGAATTTATTGTGAGCCACTCATAATGATATCGAACACTAGGACATTTACGTTAGTGTTCTGTTTGGGATCATTTGACGAAACAAGTTCTCTTGTAGCATTTTGTTGTGTTTTGCACCACCCAGTCAGCTATAAAATATGAACAGAGAACATTTTAGTGGATATTTACCCACTTATGTTCAGTCCAGATATCTAGTTCAACAGCATGATGTTAGCTCTACTTTACTTTAGGTATGTAAGTTTGAGGTGTAGGCATTACACATTGCTCTAAAACTTGGCCAAAGGCATACTTGCACATGTTTGTTTTGGCTTATTTCATGGCACCCTCCTATACAGGCCTCTGTTGTGCAGAGCTTTTGATAGCTTCAACAGCAATTTACCTCATTCTTAGCTCCAGTGATGTAACTATATAGGAAGCAGGGGGGCTATAGAGCTTCCTTTATAGCTAATAAAAAAAAAAAACCTCCACTCTAGCCGCTCTCTTACCTGCAGTGAGTAAGGGTAAGTCAGGTGGGAGTGGGCAGAGTTGGGATGGAGAGTGGGCGGGGAGGAGGGGGACACAGGTAGGGTGGAGGTTGGATGGGAAGTAGGTGGGAGGATGGGAGTGTGCTGGCCCCCCCTCTGAAGACTTTTTTGCAGGGGGCCCCGGCGCGATCTAGTTATGCCACTGATTAGCTACTAAACTTCATAGTGCCTTCAAAGAGGTTGGAAATAAAATTGCAGTCTGATTCAGCCATTGGGCTGGTTACATTGTGTAATAACTGTCTATTACAATGTGTGGTTTTTCAAGAAAAACAGAACTAAGAGATGCATTTTTTATTGCTTGGTAAAATCAAGGTAGCATTCTGCTTCTTTTTATTCAAAAAAGAACACATACATAGGTTCATAAACAATTGGTCCTATGTCCATACATTTTTTAAAGGGGTTGTTCACCATCAAATTCTTTTCAGTTCAGTTGGTTTCAGAAATAAAGACTTTTCCCAACTACTTTGTATTTTCTAGAATACTAGTATTCTGCTAAAAAAAGAAAACATATAAATAGATATACTGTATATGACCCTGTGATTTTTGCAGAATACAAGTATTTCTTTAGTTTCTGAGAAAGAAGAAAGTAAAGGAGGTTGTTATATAATTTTTATATATATCTTTATATTTGGGTCACCATACCATACCATATACCATATGTGACCACCTGTGCATCAACGTTTCGGGGGGGATTAACCCTCCCTTCGTCAGGTCACAATAAAGAATAGGGGAAGTTCCCCACCTGCAACATATTTGGTGTTTGTGCGATTCTCTTTCTATTCTTGCTAGTGTTATGACGTGTGCCGACCGTCTTGAGAACTCTGCACCACCTAAGCAGGAATATCTAAGGAAAGATGAGAGGTGCAGCTAATTGTACATACAGAACCTCTTTACATCAGTGGAAAGTGGCCACTGAGGAATGTGCACCAATTCTCTAAAGGAGAGATAATCAATGTGCTGACTGCTTTTCCAGGATTATCCAAAGTTTCATGCAACTCCTAGAAACAGGTGTTACTTGTGAGAGTTGCATGAATGGATATGTGACGTGTTCTGAAACTGCCAGTCAATTGATGTAGGGGCCCTCTACTCATGTATCCCCCATCTTGGATACAGGCCATTGAATCATCTTACTTGTTTCAGTGCATATGACTTTAATTTGATTACCATTTATCTTGCGAGCTATAAAATATTTACTTACACATAACTTCTTATTATTCAATAACATATTTTTTACAGTGCTGAGGCACATCCATGGGCACCAAATTTGCCCCCCTCATACGCCAACTTATTTTTGGGTTGGTGGGAGGATTAATACATTTTTCACAATTGTGGCTTTTCTAACTATATACAATATTACAGGAGATACATCGATGATGTTCTTTTGATTTGGTCGGGCACTTCGGAACATTTCAATTTATCTCCCATATTAATGGAAACCAACTCAATTTTAAATTCACTAATGAATTCAATATACAATCTATTAACTTCTTTGATATCACCTTATATAGGTGAAAATGAAACCATAATTACCACCATTTATAGAAAAGATTGTTCAGCAAATACGATTCTTGATGCAACATCTTGCCATCCACAACATTTAATAAATAGTATTCCATATAGTCAATTTCTAAGATTGAGACGTATATGTACAAGAAACATACATTTCATTAACAAGTCTGAGGATTTAAAAAGTAGATTATTGGAGAGAGGTTATAGTTTGGAGAATTTGGATATAGCTTTTAGAAAGGCAGCATACACTGACAGAGAAAGTCTATTCAATAGATACAAAGTAGAGGGTTCACATACAGATAACGATAGCATTCATGGTGCACATTCAGACACACAAGAAAATAGAAATAAATATAAGAATAGAAATAAATATATATAGCCCTCAATTTAATATAATTAAAAATATTGTGAATAGAAAATTGCCTAATTTGGAAACTGATCCAACTCTTAAAGCAGTTTTAGATAGGGGACACAATTTTGTATCAAGAAAAAAACAGACTCTTGGCAATATATTGTCTCCTAGTCTAATCAGCACTAATACCCCAAGTAAAACCTGGTTACATATAAAAGGGATTTGCAAATGTGGTTCAACGAAGTTCATTACATGCAAATACATGTTTATATCCAAGACCTTTACCACTACTACAAAAAACGATGATATCAAACATTGAATTAACTTTAATACTAAAAATGTGATCTATCTTTTTACCTGCGAAAAGTGTAAAAAACAATACGTGGGTCAAACGAGTTGACAATTAAAAGATAGAATCAGAGAACAACAATAATAACAAGGATTCACAAACACCAGTTGCTAGACATTTTGATGAGTGTAACAAAAGGGACTTCCCCGTATTTGAGTGTTATAGGCAGGCCCGGACTGGAAATCTGTGGGTTCCTGCAAATGCCAGTGGGGCTGCTATAAGGTCCCATTGAAAGTCGGTATTTAGTGGGCTGGTGGGGGCTGATTGGGCCTCTATGTGGGCTGATTGAGCCTCTGTCTACCTGAAATGCCAGGGCTTATTTTAATTCTCAGTCGGACTTGGTTACAGGTACAGGCCCAGATTTGTGGAAAGGCCCGGGCCTAGGGTGGCAGGATTTTAGGGGGGCGGCATGCTGCCCAACCACACCCACATTGGTTCAAAAACACTGGGGATGCGCTGGAGATACAATCACTTTTTAAATTTCCTGTGTGCCAATCCCCATTGCTCCTGTCCCCCTTGAGGGGACAGGGGCGACAAACGGTAGTGGGCCTAGGGGCGCCTACTATGCAAATCCGGCCCTGTACAGGTATAGATAGAGTAGTTCCTAATATAAGGAGTGGAAATTTTTATTCTGAGTTATTGATAATAGAGACCGAATTGATTTTTTATTTAGGCACAAGGAAACCCCTAGGTCTAAACTTACTTAGATTTTGATGTTTCCTGCTATGTATAATAGTCAGTGCCCTTTTCCTTTTCTCTTTTTCCCTATTTTTGATATATTTACTTGTCTCCCATTGGCTATCCTTTCTTTTAAATATTCTGTATGTAATATTCAATGTTCAGCCTATGACTAAGTTGCCCTTGTAGACATGAAACGCGTCAGGCCATGGTTCTTAATTATGGAAAATAAAATGTAAGCTTTTTTAATCCTTTTACAATCTGACTTTGGCTTTACTACTTCGTGGGTCCAGGCTTGTGCCAGCCTGTTTCCTGGTATCTACTCCCCTTGCTGAAGGTGTGGGGCGTGTCCCACCGTATATAGCAGTAAGCTCATTCAATGCATCTAAACTTGGTATATACTGGTTACATATTTCTATAGTTTATATATTTAAGTAGCTTTGGATAATATTACGTATTAAGACTGCAGCTATAGGGCCTCTTGTCCAAAATGCACGGGACCTAGGATTTTCCAGATACAGGTTCTTTCTGTAATTTTGATTGCCATACTTTTTGTCTGCTATAAAAACATTTAACATAAAATAAACCCAATAGAATTGTTTTAAATTAGGACTATTTGATTAATTTGACTATTTTTTGACCACTCGAGTGAAATTTCGCCACTCTCCATTTATATCTACGGGATTTCTAAAGGCATATTATCAAAGGGTGAACTTTCACTTTCACCCATTGATAAATAAATCCCATAGAAATAAAAGGAGCGTGACAGAATTTCACTCTAGTGGACTGTGGTGATCTCTAACTTCACTCTTTAATAAATATACCCCTATGGAAGATGGTCTTCACGTAATTCAGAGCTTTCTGGATAAAGGTTTCTGGATAACGGATCCCATATGACAAAGACACTGAAAGGGACTATAAAACATTGGTTGGCTGATGACCATCACCATGGTGAAGGTCATAAGCAAAGCAAATGTTCAGTCCTTTATTAATAATTCATCCCAAACGTCTGTAGAGATTGCCCCTAAGGCATCCCCAAAAGTAACAATAGCCAGGGTATTTATCCCCCAACAGCTCAGCTACAGCACACTCTCTTTTGTCTTGAATAAAGATGAATATGTGGATATAAGCAGAAATCACAAGACCCTTCACGTCATTAGCCATTGCAAGGGTCACCCTGTTTGATCTGTCATTGAGCTCTGAAAAATAAATAATAGATCAAGATAGCAAATGCCCATAAGAAAAGGTTAGGCATCAGCTGCCCATAACATAATCACTATCCCCAGTGCTGTTCATCATTAAATAATATCAGGTATCATTGTTAACAATTACATTTTAGATAGGGCCCTAAATCTTATGCTGCTTGAGTAAGACTCATAAAGCATCTCCTTCCCAGACAGAGGCTCCACAGACTAAAGGAGGGAAATGTTATAAAATGCAAAATTTGCTCCAGGTCTTGGAACTTGCAGCCACCGGGCTGAGACATAAATCCCATTAGTAACTATTGTTACTAGACATCGAACTTTGAAACTTGTTACTCTTCTCCCTAAAATCCAAGCACATTTATTTGTTTATGTTGCAAATTTCATAAAGGACTGATGATTCCTGCAGCAGTAGATGTTTCTCATCCTGGAGAGTCTGTTGGCGCTTGTCAGCACTTCCCTTTAATTAAAGACATATCCTCAGAAACTGGGTGAAACATATATCAGTAGGTGACTGCATATTGCATTACATGCATAATTAAAAGCAGGTAGGTAGAAACCATAAAGGATTGCCTTGTAATAATACATTAGTGGGATTGCAAGTCCCAAAATATTCATACTGTAAACATTCCGGCTGGATGCCCTTGCTAGGAAGCTACAGCACAATATTTCCTTATGCTATGACTCCTGTTGGCGCTTGTCAGCACTTCCCTTTAATTAAAGACATATCCTCAGAAACTGGGTGAAACATATATCAGTAGGTGACTGCATATTGCATTACATGCATAATTAAAAGCAGGTAGGTAGAAACCATAAAGGATTGCCTTGTAATAATACATTAGTGGGATTGCAAGTCCCAAAATATTCATACTGTAAACATTCCAGCTGGATGCCCTTGCTAGGAAGCTACAGCACAATATTTCCTTATGCTATGACTCCTTATGGAGAAATATATTAAGAGGTGGAGAAAAAATCCCATGGTGCCTTATACCATACCCCCAATGATATTTATTGTAATGTCTTCAACCTTTTTAAATTTCAGCCAAGAGAACAATTAGAAGCTAATAAAGCATTAAAATCAACGAATGTAAAACAGTAAACAATAGGGGAAGATAGAACGCAGTGGTGTGACAACGAGGCATTGCCTCAGATAAACTATGTGCACATTGACACTGTCACGCTCCCCGCAGCCCCGAGTGTGCTGGTAGCTTGGTGCAGACAGACAGCTCGAATTAATCCCAGGAGGAGCGCATGACAGGTGAGTGAAGCAGACAATTAGAATGAAGGAGGAAATTGGAAATGGCAAAGGTGTGAACATATGTCAAATTACAACTAAATGATAAATTACAATTCTGTCACTAAAATAAATGATAATTAAGAAAGATTTCATTTATCTTTTCTTTAAAAAAAAAAATAGAAATTCCATTGGTGTGCGGTCCTATTTTGTTAGCAAGATTTCACTGCTAAATTGCTCTCATTTACATTGCATCCTCCGTCCCTGTGATTGCCACAAGTCTTGCAGGACTGTTGTTTGTGTACCTTAAATCCTTTTCTGTGCTTCTCCTCTTGTTCTTCTTCCACACACCCCTCACACTGCCAGAACGGTGTTGTCAAAAAGAACAGGAGGCTCATGGTATCTAATAAAGTCTGAGCAGAGGTAAAAAAATCGGTCTGCTGGAGCCGCTGAACCCTAATTATTTTAAACAAGCACAGTCCAGCTGACAATTAGGAAATTCTTCTTTATGGCTTTGGGGATTTATATCAAACCTCATAATCACTGCGTACACGTCCTTTCATTTAGACAGTAATGAATGTAAGAGAGCAGAAGGGGAGAGAGAGGAGGGGATGTTGCTGTTAGACCACTCCAACACGTTTTTGAAACAGCTGCGTAATTACCATGACTTTTGAATTCATAAACCAACCCCAATTTAGGGGGCCATTTGTGGAGGTCCTGTAAGCTAGCCGCACACTAATGGGTACAAAGGGCTGTGTGCAGCTATTAGGAGCCACAGAGTAGATATGACTACAGTGTTCATTTATTGCCAAGCACTGGGCACAATCACGTTGCTTCCAATAAAATAATGAGCACTGTGTATCTCATCTGCTGATGAGTTATATTTTCACATCATATACGTCCAATTAAAACATGCAATGAAAAGTGGCAGGTAAGACTCAAAAGCTATATTTGTATTTTTTATTTTCAACATCATATTTTTAAAACCAAATCAGTTTACTGTTTGCTACATTAAAATTACATTGTGATGTTGGTTAAAAATGCATTTTTTCATTTAGATATTATAGAAAGTTACACTCTCTACCAAGGCAAGATATTTAAAGGGGATGTAAACAATTTTTGCTTAACCGAACCATACCCAAATATTGCTGGACTACAAATCACAGCATACTCCAAGATTGTATGCTTGAAGCAATATAGTCAATAAGTAGGGAAGCACCGAATCCAGGATTCGGTTCGTGATTCTGCCAGGATTCTGCCTTTCTCAGCAGGATTTGGATTTGACCGAATTCTCCTGCCGAGACAAACAGAATCCAAATCTTAATTTGCATTCAAAGGCATTCAATGTAGCTGGGGCAAATGAGACTTGTAGTACAAGGAAGGCAACTAGCACACATAAAAGCAATACAACTTAGAAATGAAAAGGGCATTGGAGCAAAAGGTGAAATAATGAATTTATTAAATATATAAATAGTAAAAATAATAAAGTAAGAGGTGTTGATTCTTTGTATCAGGGTTAGGTAAATTAGTTTGTGGAGTCAAGGAGAAAGCAGAGGTTTTAATCCCCTACGTTTTTGTCTACGCCACTGAGAAACCAGTTAATGAAGGCTTCCTTCACTATTCAAAATAGACTACAACAAATTAAAGTAAACAAAGCAGGGGGAATCTTTTTACACCTTGAAGAGAACAAGTCAGGCAGGCCACCCCTTCTGACATAAGGAACAGGATTTTCACCTGAAGCAATGAAAATGGTTCTTTGTCATGAAGATGGTCAGGCTGAGGAATGTCCTGTTCACCATGTCTTTCTACATGCAGACTCTGTCGGAGTCAGGTTTTTTTGAGGACATTAACTCTTCTAATTCATCATCTTTTAGTTGTAATATTGGTGTGTAGGCAGCCATCTCAGATCATTTTGCCTGATCATTTGCTTTCAGAAAGAGCCAGCACTTTAGGATGGAAATGCTTTCTGGTAGGCTGTTGTTTCTCCTACTCGATGTAACTGAATGTGTCACAGTGGGACATGGATTTTTACTGTTCTTAGATCTACCAGGCAGCTGTTATTTTGTGTTAGGAAGCTGCTATCTGGTTACCTTCCCATTGTTCTGTTGTTAGGCTGCTGGGGGGGAGGGTGGGGTGATATCACTCCAACTTGCAGTACTACAGGAAAGAGTGTCTGAAGTTTATCAGTTCACATGACTGGGGGCAGCTGGGAAACTGACAAAATGTCTAGTCCCATGTCAGATTTCAAAGTGAAATATAAAAAATCTGTTTGCTCTTTTAAAAACAGATTTTAGTGCAGAAGTCTGCTGGAGCAGCACTATTAACTGATGGGTTTTGAAAAATTTTTTTTTTCCCATGACAGTATCCCTTTAATGTACCCTTTTTCACCTGTATAATATTTGTCAAAAGTGTGTTCTTTCCTTGTCAGATATGCTTTGAGTTCAATTCCAGGCATCTGACTTCACACTCTAGGCAGGCACTCTATAGCCAATAACCCTGCAGAAGTGTTTTAGACTTGTGTTTGATACATGATATTATGCTGTTCAAAGACTTCTATGTGAAATGAAAATTGTGAGAGCTTTGATATAGATGAGCGATCCATTTGATTACAGAAATACAGTATGACATAGTAATAAAGTTATAGCTCAAAAGTGCAATCTGCTACTCTGCAAGACTTCTCCTAAGATTTCTGAAGTTATCTGTTCTTTTTCACCCCGTAACAGGGGCTGTAACTGTTTCTGCTCTGTTATTTTAAACTAGTGAGTGCAGCTGCAGTTCTTATTATACTAAAACACAGTTTTCCTGGCTATCATTTTCTATTAGAAGCTGATCTGAACATTCTCAGGTCCTGGACTTAAAATTCATGGCCAACAAAAGGACACTGATACTAGCTATTAGACAGAGTATAACAAGAACATACTGTTTATGACAATTTGATTAGAAAAATAATTGGGTTTAATTGCTCTATAATATACATATATAAACATGTGACATATACTGAGTTGGATTGGATGAATGTCCTGTTCAGAGATGGTAACATTGTACATGATTTGTACAGGAACAGATGGAAGCCTTGATATCACTTTTGTGCTTGCTTTGTGAAGATTAGTTGGGCTATGCTTTACGGATGCGATTTAATTATGTTTATAACAGACTATTCACACAATGGAGGTTTGGGGTCCACAACCACAAGTGCATATGCAAGACCTCTAATGTACCCATAGTTGTCGTGTGAAAAATCCTGTTCATTAAAGGGATACTGCATGATTTCATGGTGTCGTTTTTATTTCTAAATTACATTTGTTTATACTACAAATAATTCACAAACAAGTATATATTTTTTTATTTGTAATATTGTTGTGTCAGCAGCAATCTCAGGTAATTTTACCTGGTCACCTGGCTTTTAGAAAGAGCCAGCACTTCATGATAGAACTGCTTTCAGGCAGGCTGTTGTTCCTCCTACTCAATTCAACTGGAGTCACAGTGGGATATGGATTTTTACTATTGAGTGTTATTCTTAGGTCTACCAGGTAGCTATTTGTGTCAGGGAACAACTGTATTATCTGGTTACCTTCTCATTGTTCTATTGTTAGGCTGTTGGGGGGGAAAGGGAGGGGGATGATATCGCTCCAAATTACAGTGCAGAAGTAAAGAGTGACTGACGTTTATCAGAACACAAGTCACATGACTGGGGGGCACCTGGGAAACTGACAATATGTCTAGCCCCATGTCAGATTTTTTAAATGAAATCAAATCTGTTTGCTCTTTTGAAAATCAGATTTCAGTGCTGGAGCAGTACTATTAACTGAAATTGAAAAAAAAAAAAACATTCTTAAAAGCATTAACTGAATCAGCCATCACAACAGTGCATTCCTCAACCTCACTGTCCTCATTGTGAAGAACCATACCCTCTTAAGGACTGGAGTCCAAAACTGCACTGCATACTCCAGATGAGGCCTCTCCAGGGACCTATAAAGAGGCATAATTATGTTTTCATCCCTTGAGTTAATACCCTTTTTTATGCAAGACAGAACTTTATTTGCTTTAGTATCCACAGAATGACACTGCCCAGAATTAGACAAATTGTCTACAAAAACCTTTACATGCTTCTCATTTAAGGAGTGTTACTGTTATAATTGCAATGGTTAGAATTTCTTCCTTGTACCTCGAGGGTCCCAGATTCCAGCCAGGACACCATCATGCAATAAGTTTGTAAGTTCTCCCTGCATCTGCATGGGTTTTCTTGGGGGTACTTTGGTTTTCTAGCACATTCCAAAAACATACAGACAGGTTAACTGCCTCCTTATAAAACCAACCATAGTCTCTGGGGTGAATGTGATAGGAGTTTAAGATTGAAATTATTTTGGGACAGGGACAGATGCAAACAATGTATAATCCCTCTAAAGTGCAGTGGAATGTGTCACGGTTATATAAGTAAATAATGATTGGAAATATAATTCTTTCTTTGCACTGCTGTTTCTGACTCTTAACCCTTTAACCGGCAAGCACGTACGGCGTACGTGCTGGCGGTTCAGGGCTCAGGCTGCCAAGAACGTACCATGTACATTCTCCTGCAGCTGAGCCCTACTCTCTGCATCGGCGGCTTTTGCCGCCTCCGCAGAGTGTCAGAAGGGTTGACAGCCCCCTGGGCAACAAGGCTGGGGGGCTGTCGAGTCGGATCTGCGACACGATTGTCGCAGATCCGACTTCAAAGTCGCAAATGCGCTGGAAAAAGCGCTGCTGCGTCATACTCACCTCTTCCTTCCTGAACAGCCGCCCACACACTTCCTGCTGCGCAGTAACTCTGCAGACACGCTGTTCTGGCTGCCTCCATCTGTTCCAGCGATCCTCCTGCTACAAAAATGGTAAGTGCACGTTTTTTTACCCACTTACCTGCATTTACACAGTACATTTATACACTTACTTACCTACAGTACATTTATACACTTACACAAACATTTTAGTAAAAATTTGTATTTTTTATTTTTTATTTTTTTATTTTTGCACACTTGGTCAATTTTGTACACTTATTTACACTTAATTACATGTATTTGCACACTTAGACAACTTTTATTAGTGCACAAATATGTATACACAAAAACTCCCAAACAGGTTTTTTTTTTACTTATTCATTGTAGTTTGTTTTGCCTAAAAACATGTTATTTTGATAGCGTGACTATTGGATAATCGATTTCGGCCACTAATTACGCTGTCGGATCAATTATTTTGTTATTTCATTGATTTACGCTATTCTTGTGGTTTTATTGCAATTTTATCCCTGCATTATTGTTCCTTTTGAATCTTTAGTATTGTTTTGCTGTTTGGTGCTTTGGTATAGAAAGATTTATTTTACTTACCGTATATACCCGCGTATAAGCCGAGTTTTTCAGCATCCAAAATGTGCTGAAAAAATCTACCTCGGCTTATACGCGGGTCAGCGGTTCCCCGACCCGAGTAGCTGAGATTGCAGTCACTTTTAATCATTCCTATACCAACAGTTCACTTGGGGAGAGACTGCAATATCCCACAATGCCCTCTGTTGGTTATATGAAAGAATAACAGTGCGCCCTCTGTTGGTTATATGAAAGATTAACAGTGACTGCAATATCACACAGCGCCATCTGTTGGTTGTATGAAAGAATAACAGGGACTGCAATATCACACAGCGCCATCTGTTGGTTGTATGAAAGAATAATAGAGACTGCAATATCACACAGCGCCATCTGTTGGTTGTATGAAAGAATAACAGAGACTGCAATATCACACAGCGCCATCTGTTGGTTGAATGAAAGAATAACAGGGACTGCAATATCACACAGCGCCATCTGTTGGTTGTATAAAAGAATAACCGGGACTGCAATATCACACAGCGCCCTCTGTTGGTTATATGAAAGATTAACAGTGACTGCAATATCACACAGCGCCATCTGTTGGTTGTATGAAAGAATAACAGTGACTGCAATATCACACAGCGCCCTCTGTTGGTTGTATGAAAGATTAACAGTGACTGCAATATCACACAGCGCCATCTGTTGGTTGTATGAAAGAATAACAGTGACTGCAATATCACACAGCGCCCTCTGTTGGTCGTATGAAAGATTAACAGTGACTGCAATATCACACAGTGCCCTCTGTTGGTTATATGAAAGAATAACAGTGACTGCAATATCACACAGCGCCCTCTGTTGGTTATACAAAAGATTAACAGTGATGGCAATATCAAACAGGACCCTCTGCACATGGTAGTGGGACAGTGGGACAATGCACACAGTAATCCGTTTGGCAATTCTCTGTCACCATCAGCTTTGCAAAGAAGTCCGGTTGATCGCTGGGGGGGTCGCTTTGGCAGAATGTGCGCTGCTGGGAGACAGGGCTGTAGTTGTGTCTAGGCTTATACGCGAGTCAATAAGTTTTCCCAGTTTTTGTAGGTAAAATTAGGTACCTCGGCTTATACACGGGTCGGCTTATACACGAGTATATACGGTAGTTTGATTCGCCAGAATATATGCTTTCCAAAAATATATAGTTTTCTGGGGGTCTTTTTACATTTTGTGGGTCATACGGCACATAACGCACAGTTGGGGCTCTCTTTTCTGCAGCTTAGTTGGCCAGCGTGAAAATTCATATGCATGTTTTTCATTTGGGATTCGCGGGAATGTGTACTTTCCGAAAATATATGGTTTTCTGGGGTGAATGTGCATTTTTCTACCTTTGCTCCCCCCCAAAACTATGTTTATGTGTTGATTTTGCAGTACCTAAAATGACAGACCATATGGGGGTCTTCCTTTTGGGGGTCCTATATGCCACGTGCTTGGGTACACTATACATATTGGGCATCAAACTGTTCAGAGGACCCTAGGCTTTCATATTTGGGGTGATTTCTCTTGATACCTAATTGTATGTGGGTAATACGATGCTGCAGGTTAGAAATTTTGAGGTGACTTTTGGAAATGTCACCAAAATCACCAAATTTGGGAATGGTTTGCGGCTTGGTACTTTGGAATAAAAAGACATGCATACTCAATTTAGATTCGTGGGAATGTGTACTTTTTGAAAATATATGATTTTCTTGGGTGAACTTACTTTTTTCTACATTTGCCCCCCTCAAAACAATGTAAATGTGTTGATTTTGCAGTATCTGAAATGACAGACCATATGGGGTTCTTCGTTTTGGGGCCCCTGTATGCCACGTGCTTGGGTACACCTATACATATTGGGTATCAAACTGTTCAGAGGACCCTAAGCTTTCATATTTGGGGTGATTTCTCTTGATACCTAAAAGTATGTGGGTAATACGATGCTGCAGGGTAGATATTTTGAAGTCATTTTTGGAAATGTCCCCAAAATCACCAAATTTAGGAATGGTTTGCGGCTTGGTACTTTGGAGTACAAAGACATGCATACCCAATTTAGATCCGTGGGAATGTGTACTTTCAGAAAATATATGGTTTTCTGGGGTGAACTTACTTTTTTCTACATTTGCCCCCCTCAAAACAATGTAAATGTGTTGATTTTGCAGTACCTGAAATGACAGACCATATGGGGGTCTTAGTTTTGGGGCCCCTATATGCCACGTGCTTGGGTACACCTATACATATTGGGCATCAAACTGTTCAGAGGACCCCAGGCTTTCATATTTGGGGTGATTTGTCTTGATACCTAAAAGTATGTGGGTAATACAATGCTGCAGGGTCAAAATTTTGAAGTCATTTTTGGAAATGTCCCCAAAATCACCAAATTTAGGAATGGTTTGCGGCTTGGTACTTTGGAGTACAAAGACATGCATACCCAATTTAGATCCGTGGGAATGTGTACTTTCCGAAAATATATGGTTTTCTGGGGTGAACTTACTTTTTTCTACATTTGCCCCCCTCAAAACAATGTAAATGTGTTGATTTTGCAGTACCTGAAATGACAACCATATGGGGGTCTTCGTTTTGGGGCCCCTATACGCCACGTGCTTGGGTACACCTATACATATTGGGCATCAAACTGTTCAGAGGAACCCAGGCTTTCATATTTGGGGTGATTTGTCTTGATACCTAAAAGTATGTGGGTAATACGATGCTGCAGGGTCGAAATTTTGAAGTCATTTTTGGAAATGTCCCCAAAATCACCAAATTTAGGAATGGTTTGCGGCTTGGTACTTTGGAGTACAAAGACATGCATACCCAATTTAGATCCATGGGAATGTGTATTTTCCCGAAAATATATGGTTTTCTGGGGTGAACTTACTTTTTTCTACATTTGCCCCCCTCAAAACAATGTAAATGTGTTGATTTTGCAGTACCTGAAATGACAGACCATATGGGGGTCTTCGTTTTGGGGCCCCTATACGCCACGTGCTTGGGTACACCTATACATATTGGGCATAAAACTGTTCAGAGGACCCCAGGCTTTCATATTTGGGGTGATTTGTCTTGATACCTAAAAGTATGTGGGTAATACGATGCTGCAGGGTCGAAATTTTGAAGTCATTTTTGGAAATGTCCCCAAAATCACCAAATTTAGGAATGGTTTGCGGCATGGTACTTTGTAGTAGAAAGACATGCATACCCAATTTAGATTCGTGGGAATGTGTACTTTCCGAAAATATATGGTTTTCTGGGGTGAACTTACTTTTTTCTACCTTTGCCCCCCCCCAAAACGATGTAAATGAGTTGATTTTGCAGTACCTGAAATGACAGAACATACAAGGGGCTGCAGTATGATTTGCGGCTTGGTACCTTGGCATAGAAAGACATGCATACCCAATTTGGATTTGTTGGAATGTGTACTTTCCGAAAATATATGGTTTTCTGGGGTGAACTTACTGTTTTCTACTTTTGCCCCCCCCCAAAACGATGTAAATGTGTTGATTTTGCAGTACCTGAAATGACAGACTATATGGGGGTCTTCCTTTTGGGGCCCCTGTATGCCACGTGCTTGGGTACACCTATACATATATTGGGCATCAAACTGTTCAGAGGACCCTAGGCTTTCATATTTGGGGTGATTTCTATGGATACCTAAAAGTATGTGGGTAATACGATGCTGCAGGGTAGATATTTTGAGGTGATTTTTGGAAATGTCACCAAAATCACCAAATTTAGGAATGAATTGCGGCTTGGTACTTTGGCGTAGAAAGACATGCATACCCAATTTGAATTCGTGGGAATGTGTACTTTCCGAAAATATATGGTTTTCTGGGGTGAACTTACTGTTTTCTACTTTTGCCCCCCCAAAACAATGTAAATGTGTTGATTTTGCAGTACCTGAAATGTCAGACTATATGGGGGTCTTCCTTTTAGGGCCCCTATATGCCACATGCTTGGGTACACCTATACATATTGGGCATCAAACTGTTCAGAGGACCCCAGGCTTTCATATTTGGGGTGATTTGTCTTGATACCTAAAAGTATGTGGGTAATACGATGCTGCAGGGTAGATATTTTGAGGTGATTTTTGGAAATGTCACCTAAATCACCAAATTTAGGAATGATTTGCGGCTTGGTACTTTGGCGTAGAAAGACATGCATACCCAATTTGGATTCGTTGGAATGTGTACTTTCCGAAAATATATGGTTTTCTGGGGTGAACTTACTGTTTTCTACTTTTGCCCCCCCCAAACGATGTAAATGTGTTGATTTTGCAGAACCTGAAATGACAGACTATATGGGGGTCTTCCTTTTGGGGCCCCTGTATGCCACGTGCTTGGGTACACCTATACATATCGGGCATCAAACTGTTCAGAGGACGCTAGGCTTTCATATTTGGGGTGATTTCTCTTGATACCTAAAAGTATGTGGGTAATACGATGCTGCAGGGTAGATATTTTGAGGTGATTTTTGGAAATGTCACCAAAATCACCAAATTTAGGAATGATTTGCGGCTTGGTACTTTGGCGTAGAAAGACATGCATACCCAATTTGGATTCGTTGGAATGTGTACTTTCTGAAAATATATGGTTTTCTGGGGTGAACTTACTGTTTTCTACTTTTGCCCCCCCAAAACGATGTAAATGTGTTGATTTTGCAGTACCTGAAATGACAGACTATATGGGGGTCTTCCTTTTGGGGCCCCTGTATGCCACGTGCTTGGGTACACCTATACATATCGGGCATCAAACTGTTCAGAGGACCCTAGGCTTTCATATTTGGGGTGATTTCTCTTGATACCTAAAAGTATGTGGGTAATACGATGCTGCAGGGTAGATATTTTGAGGTGATTTTTGGAAATGTCACCAAAATCACCAAATTTAGGAATGATTTGCGGCTTGGTACTTTGGCGTAGAAAGACATGCATACCCAATTTGGATTCGTGGGAATGTGTACTTTCCGAAAATATATGGTTTTCTGGGGTGAACTTACTGTTTTCTACTTTTGCCCCCCCCCCAAAACAATGTAAATGTGTTGATTTTGCAGTACCTGAAATGTCAAGACTATATGGGGGTCTTCTTTTTAGGGCCCCTATATGCCACGTGCTTGGGTACACCTATACATATTGGGCATCAAACTGTTCAGAGGACCTTAGGCTTTCATATTTGGGGTGATTTCTCTTGATACCTAAAAGTATGTGGGTAATACGATGCTGCAGGGTAGATATTTTGAGGTGAATTTTGGAAATGTCACCAAAATCACCAAATTTAGGAATGATTTGCGGCTTGGTACTTTGGCGTAGAAAGACATGCATACCCAATTTGGATTCGTGGAAATGTGTACTTTCCGAAAATATATGGTTTTCTGGGGTGAACTTACTGTTTTCTACTTTTGCCCCCCCCCCCAAAACGATGTAAATGTGTTGATTTTGCAGTACCTCAAATGACAGACCATATGGGAGTCTTCCTTTTGGGGCCCCTATATGCCACGTGCTTGGGTACACCTATATATATATTGGGCATCAAACTGTTCAGAGGACCCTAGGCTTTCATATTTGGGGTGATTTCTCTTGATACCTAAAAGTATGTGGGAAATACGATGCTGCAGGGTAGACATTTTTAAGTGATTTTTGGAAATGTCACCAAAATCACCAAATTTAGGAATGATTTGCAGCTTGGTACTTTGGAGTACAAAGACATGCATACCCAATTTAGATTCGTGGCAATGTGTACTTTCCGAAAATATATGGTTTTCTAGAGTGAACTTATTTTTTTCTACATTTGCCCCCCTCAAAACTATGTAAATGTGTTGATTTTGAAGTATCTGAAATGACAGACCATATGGGGGTCTTCCTTTTCAGGCCCCTATATGCCACTTGCTTGGGTACACCTATACATATTGGGCATCAAACTGTTCAGAGGACCCTAGGCTTTCATATTTGGGCTGATTTCTCTTGATACCTAAAAGTATGTGGGTAATACGATGCTGCAGGGTAGAAATTTTTAGGTGATTTTTGGAAATGTCGCCAAAATCACCAAATTTAGGAATGGTTTGCCGCTTGGTACTTTGGTGTAGAAAGACATGCATACCCAATTTGTATTCAGGGGAATGTGTACTTTCCGAAAATATATGGTTTTCTGGGGTGAACGTACTTTTTTCTACCTTTGCCGCCCCCCAAAACGATGTAAATGTGTTGATTTTGCAGTATCTGAAATGACAGAACAAACGGGTGGTCTTCCTTTTGGGGCCTCCTATGCCACGTGCTTGGGTACATCTATTCATATTGGGCATCAAACTGTTCAGTGGACCCAGGATTTTATATTTGGGGTGTTTTACATTGATACCTAATGATGTGTGGGAGATATGTTGCTGTAGAGTGGAAGCTTTGAGGTCATTTTTCAAAAAATTCACCAATTTCTATAAAACATTATAACTTTAGGAAACAATTGCAACTTGGTGGTTTGGAGTACAAAGATATTTCTACCCATTTTTGATTCACCAGAATCTGTTCTTTCTAGTAATGGGTAGTTTTCTAGGGTAAACCTACTGATAGCGGAATGTTTGGCCTTGAAATCAAAAGTATGCCGTTTGGGGAGTGTTGCTTTGGAAATTTGGTTGTGTACTGCTTGTAGATTTTGAGCTATACAAGTGAGAAATCTCCATAAAACTATATATATTTGGTATTGTCGCGTTCAGGAGACATAGACCTTTCTAAATCGGCTGTGTTCTCGTACATAAAATGAATGATGTTTCTGATATATGTGATTGTTCTTCGTGCAACATGATTTTTCTCATTTTATTTGACACTTAGAATCCAATATTTTTTTAGAGAAGTAGAATTACACCAAAATTCTTGCATATTGTGAAAGTTCAGGTTGTCCTGAAAAAAACAATATTGTTTTCCTGGGTTAACTAAAAGACCACCCCAGGAAAGGCCCTTAAAGTGAAAGAGTGCAAAATATCTAAAAACTGCTTGGCAGTAGATGTTCGCATCTAGGACAAAACAGCTGGCAGGGAAAGGGTTAAACAAACCTAGAGAACAGATTTCTGTTACATTGTTTCAAGAATAAGAGAAAAGAAGGGGATAAACAACTTTTTTTGAAATTTACATTTTAAAAAATAATTTGTTCCACTCTAATGTCTCCGAGTAAGCCAATTGCAGTCTCTCGCTGTTATAGTTTAAAACATTAGCCAGTGGTATTTCTCAGCCGATTTTCAGATGAACATGCTCTCTGACTTGAATCTTTACTAAAATATTTTACGATGCAGCTGCTATTATACTGCTAAACAATATCAGCAACTAATGGATCAAATTTTAGCAAAAAGTGTATAGAGTCAGGAATAAGGCAGCGACTGGGAAGCATGAAAGGGTTGAAAATAAATTGCGTTTTTTCTAGTTCATTTTTAAAACGTGCATTTTGTCTTATATACATTCTGTCTTTTAGAGTCCTGCACCAGGTCAGGAACCTGCAGAATACACACAAAGTGCAATGGGTATGGTATGGGTATTTTCATGCAGAGTAGGTGGTGTCACTTCCTGTCCAAAGAAATGCCATTTCTGATTTTTGGGTGCACCCCTGGGTCTGACTGTAAGTTGACCTATTGTGGGTTGGTCCACATATAGTAATTGACGGCACCAGTCAGCGATTTATTATCTTAAAATGCTTTATTGGGACATAGGCTCTGACCCCAAACACCCGGCAACGTTTCAGACCACTCTCGATCTTTTCTCAAGGATGACAAGCCGGCAACGTTTCAGCCGGCAACGTTTCAGACCACTCTCTGTGTTTTCTCAAGCCTGGCTTGAGAAAACACCAAGAGTGGTCTGAAACGTTGCCGGGTGTTTGGGGTCAGAGCCTATGTCCCAATAAAGGCATTTTAAGATAATAAATCGCTGACTGGTGCCGGCAATTACTATATGTGGTCTGATTGAACAGATTGAAGTTGGAAACCGTTGGACGTGCATCGGATTATAGCAATTTGGAGGTGAGGGTGCTGACTGTGAAGTTGGTGAAACCTATTGTGGGTTGGGTCAGGTAGCGGATCATTGGTGGAAATTGTGGGTATCAGGTCTGGGTTGTGGGTCACAGTCATGGCACAGGTCTCTACTATCTTACAGGCTGTCTAGTTGAGGGTTACTTGGGTGGCCCTCAAAAGGACTTTAATGAATACCCCAGCTTTACACAACCTCTCTAGCATTTCTTTTTATGATCTAAACAATTTAAAAAATGGAAAGCTTATACCTTCTCCTATAGAGCTTGCAAATGGCAATTGCTATGTATAAATACCTAATTATAGAGTTTAATAGATAATTCCACCTAACGAGTTAGATAATCTGAGAATACTAAATACACCTGATGACTGGTTAGTCAGAGTAACTATGGGGCCATTAATACTTGTATTATTCTGAACTTATTACACTGACCAATGGCCTACTCTATCTATCACTTCAAATTTCCATAATGTTACCAATACTGGTGCTTCTTAAGCACATCCAGTAGCTTTGAAACATGCTGAACACAGTAACCTGTCAGTTCTTATTCTGATTATTTGGTGTCACAATATTTTAGAATTTCCAGACTATTGTTTTGTCTTGGGGATATACCAGGCCATATTTACCATAAATCAGAAGTTGGATAACAGGACATACTTCTGCTTCTATTCCATGGTGGAAGCTCAGTCCATTAAAGTGGCATCTGCAGCTGAAAACAAGATACAAATTGTGCATTATCTATACAGTAATATTTGTCAAAGTGATAAAGCATGTTGTTACACCCAGCAGACGCCAATACTGCATGTGTCAGCTCCTAACTTTTGATTTATTATCATAATACTATCACAACTTGATAACTGATTTGCTCTGCATTATGCCATGATAAAATAATTATATATGCTTCTGTAGAGTTACTGACCAGTTCAGGTAGTGATAAGATGTAACTATCAAGTTCTCAGGTATAAAAAATGAAGAGGGGCCTAAATGTTTGTCAAATCTTGCTGGGCTGCAGGTCCCAGCATATTCCATTACAGGGTTAAATCATTCTCTGGGCTCTAATCTAGCAAAATCATGGATGAATTCTTCAATGTGACATATATTTTGTACCTAGTCAATCTCCAAAATTGGCATCCTAGCCTCAATTCCAGACAGAAGAGTATTATCTAGAGAGAAGCATTCTTACTAGCATTATATCACCATGATCAAAGATACTGCCATTACAGTTTTACTTTGCTAAAAAAACACAGCAATCTAAATTCAGAAAAGTCAACATAATGCTGTTAAGTGTTGGACAGGGATGCCAGGGGCCCAGGGCCGGAACTAGGAGTAGGCAGAAGAGGCACGTGCCTAGTGCGCAAAGGGGGAGAGGCGCCAGGCACGTACCTCTTCTGACGCCTACCCCTAGTTCCAGAAGCTGTGGCAGCAGTTTTTCTCCTCTTGCTAGTGTGTGCGTCCTCTGCGCATCCTCTATGCAAGTTGTCTTCTGTGCATGCACATTCGCGTGTCATCAGTGCATGCGCTCATCCCTACAGCGGGGGGCGCCATAGTCGGCCAGGTTGCCTTAGACCAGAAAAACCTTAGACCGTGGGCCAACTTTCCAAACTATTATTCCTCCTCTCCTCACTCAACCTCTTTATTCTCCTAGTCTTTCTACATTCTATACTCTATTCTTCCAGTATTAAGCCCCTTAAGGAAATAGGTCAAATGGTTATAACAGAAGGGCCCACTGACACTTGGGCTCACCGGAGGATTCCTGGTATCCCGTGGGCTAATCAGACACCGCTTGGGATTCTTAGCTTCTGGTCAATTAATGTGTATTTATGTATGTATAACTTTATTTGTAAAGCACTGTTAGGGAGCCGCAGCGCTGTACAGTGCATAAAAGTACAATGTATATAAAAGTATACAAGGAGAGACAAATGACATAATAAATATATACAGAATCATAGGACAAAGAGCTTAAGTGCCATGTGGTAAGAGACATAGTCAGGAGGTCATAGGGGCTGTCCCTCTCCTGCTGAGGGTTGGCTGCAAGGTCCTCTCCTGTTATATCTACTCCTCCATGTGTTGATGTCTGATAACCTAACCCATGTTTAAGTGGAACATCCTATTTACCCAGTGGATAAGTCATCCTATTGGCCCGTTTTATTATAGTTCAATAGTCTAACTAGTGAGATAAGTGAAAGGGTTGTACTGACTACTACTACTACAGGCATCTATACAAACATTTATAGTATAGATGCCTGGTTAATACTGGACTAAAAAGAGTATTGTTCATTTCCATCTTCCCACCCCCATCCTGTGACATAGGAGATAGAGCTTCAGGACATATTATTAAAGACATAAGATACCACTGGACAGGTGTGGAATGCTCCAACAACATGAACGTTTGGCTTGCTCTGCTAAAATATGAAAGTACAAGGGGATTGTATGATCGTGCCAAAGCAAAATTTGATGCGTTGCAATATACACATACAAAATTGCTCTGCACCTGAGCTGTTAATTCCACAATATCCAATATTCCATGGGCCATCCTTTTTCTGTCTCATCCTATTTGCATAAAACAAACATTCAGGGTTGATTTTGAAACAATCCATGCAAATGCAACTGACCCCGACTTGGGCAACATATAAAATAAAGAGATATAACACATGCAAAACCAATTACAGTGGTACCAGGCCTCTCTGCAAAATGTCCATGTAGGTAGGAGCATCTTGACCTTCAGCTGCATGTGACCATACCCCCACCTCTCATGTTGGCTTGCAAAGGTGGGCAGGGAGCCAAACCATACGGCAGACACTGTGACCGCCCAGGTCCCCTGTCTGTTGTATGCTGTTACTATTCTACGTTGTAACTTGTGTATTACCTGTCCCTAGGTAATTTTAGGAGATGGGAGGATACTGAAGCGTCTGTGTTATACAACATGTTGCTCCATCAAATGTTTTTTTAAAAAAAAGTGTGCAGTGTATTTACAGATTAAATACACTTAGCCCCAAACCTCTAAGCACTTATTTTCATAGTGCCATAATTTTTGTTTAGGGTGTTCTTACACATTGAGTCAGATGTTTCCCACAGAATTCAGTAGATTTTTTTCTTATTAAATAAAATCTGGACTTTTATGATTTTATGTGTGGCTCAAGTTAGAATATATACATTAATTATTGTGGCACGACATACCACTATTTCAAACTCGATCCTTATACAGAAGAAACCAAAGTGCTGATACCCATGCCAATACCTTACCTGCCAGCGCATAGATGATGTAGCCAACCTTGGCAGTCTCTGAAGCAGAGAGGGAGACCTGGAAGTCATACTGGATGAAACACTGGCTCGTGAAGCCTCTGCAGGTCAATGCTCACCACTGTAACATGAAGGCGACAGAATGCAAGGTTCCCTGGATGGCACAGCAAGAGGCGGAACAAAAACATGTGAGGTGTGCTGAAAGCAGCAACAGAATATGACAGATGGGATAATAGTACCTACACAGCTTGCTTAAAGTGGATTTGCAGAATTTCATAGACAGAAAGACATTTTATTAAAGGCACAGGCAGGCACTGGCATAGGCTGGGATAACTACAGGGCAAAACACTTTAAAAAGGAGTAGTTATTGGAAAAGGTAAGGCAGATGATGAGGTAGCTTTATGTAGGCACAGTACAAATTGTGACAGTGTCAAATCAAACAGGCAGCGGCCATGTTGTGGACACGGTTATTAAGGCAAGTTAAAATCTTGGCAAATCATGACAAAATCTTGTTTATGCACCAAAATGGGGCACCTGATGCCCATGCCCGTGCACTGGCTAAAACTAAATGTTGAAGATGGAGGGGGAGTGTAAGGAGTGCAGTGACATCTAGGAATTGCAAAATGGAAAGTGAAAGTAATTCCCTGCAAGCAATATATGATTGACGGCTGAGAGTTTTAAACGAGTTTCAATCCAGTATGGTTGTTTTAATAAAAGAAAGAATTTGGATTTGATGATTCATTTTAAAAGGACTTTTAGTATACAGATTTCCATGTGTGGGTGACAGGTCCCCTTTAAATGAAAAATAAAAATTTACTTTTTAGGTATGCATATTGGACAGCGTTTTTCCTCCCCACTGAAATCAGTTGTTGGATTTTTTGTGTATGTGAAAATAATTTAGGTAGTTTATGACGCTGTGTACACACACACACACACACACACACACACATATATATATATATATATATATATATACTGTACATATATATTATTTGTAAGCATACAAGTTTCAAATGTAGTGCGTTGATGCCCTTTCTACTATGTCCCCAAAAGTATAAATGAATGCACCTAAATACTGACAGTGCCTGATATGTGTGTCTTTGCTGGCTGCTGTCTTCATGGTCACGAGGGAATGGATGTGTAATGCTGAGCGGATACCAGCCAAGCAATATAATGTGGTGCCGTTAAGGACATTATTCATACTTGATGAACACATACCTTTTTCAGTGAAACACATACATTGCGAAAGGAAATGCATATATCACTTGCTAAAGCACATTTATTATAAGTAAACCTGTACCTCAACTAATGAAACCCATAGATCACATAGTAAAATGATCATTGAACATTGCAGAGATTTAACCATTTATTGAGGGTAAGGTAGAGCAATAGCAAGTGTAATCCAGTATAACAGCAATAAAATACTATTTTACTTTATTTGTGGAGATAAATGATATTATTCGAATCAAAATGAAAACTGTACATTTTACTGCTATTTAGTCCAGCTTACAAATAGTATATCAGCAGAAGCCTTTTGCCTTTTTTGATAATTTATAGATTAAATCAAAAATCAGTCCAAGGTACTGTGTTATTATTAAAGAGAAAAAGAAAATACATTTTAAAATTTTTAATTATTTGATTAAAATAGAGTCTATGGCAGATGTCCTTCCCGGAGCTTTCTGTATAATGAGTTTCCGGATATTTGATCCCAAACCCATTATATGGTGATTTATTGTGCCATTCAAATAAATTTTCAGTAATAAACCTGAAATGTCTACTAACTCCACGTCAGGTATGTAAGGCTCAGCTTCCATTACATTGGAGAGGTTGGGTGTTGTTGTCTCAGACGTGGCCACCTGCCATGAAACACATCAGACATTTTCGCAATGATTTTTTGATATGATCTCATGTTTTATCCTGAAAAAATAAGGTTTTTAAGGAAGATAATGAACACCGTTCTTTTCTATTTTCTCTTTTCACATGCCCAATGCCCTGAGCCTTCCCCTTCTAAAACACCAAACTGCAATAAATGTTCACCACAAACAATCACTTTGCTTATTGTATTCCAAGTTGGGTATGGGTGTGTCGTTTATGGGGGTAACGCCAAACAATGCATTCATAGATAATAGATAGACTCTCACTTTAATGCAAACCAGGCTTCCAGAAGTAGTTAAGACAACAAACTTTATTTCAGCATCCATCACCCTTGTGGCCTTATAGAGAATGCTGAAACATTCCCCACATTCTGTATAGAAGGACATTTCTATTCAAGCAGCAAGCTATAGCTTTGTTCTATTATCTCGATAGGAAAATAAGAGGAAAGAAAGCTCTACTCATAAACTCAATTATTGTTCATTAATCCCTATGGTGATGTTTACATTTGGACCTTCATTAGAAAAACCTTGAAGCAACTTTGAAATTCATCAGATTTGCAGTGTTATATCTATTGTTTTGATTTAATCATTTCATAATATATATAATAACATTCGATTATGATTGTATGAATAATAAATCCTTTCAGATCCTAATGGTTTTAATTGAGCATATAAGGCAGCAATTGGAAATCTCCAATGCCAAGTCAAGGTCATTGAAGAACAAGGAATGGAATGCCACTCAGTAATATAAACTAGGATTGGTTAAAACTGGAAGCTCCAAAAGTTTCCCCACATTTTCTGGGGCGATCCTGGCCCCTCCGCCGCCTGAGGCAGCAGCAGTTGCTGCTGCCCCCCCCTCCCCTGGAAATTCACTCTTAAAGTACCAGGAGCAGCATTTTTGCCGCCCCTGGTACCTAGTGGGGCACTGCCACCTGAGGCAAAAGCCTCAACTCACCTCATTGGCGAAGCACCCCTGAACATTGTATACAAGTAGGTAGGTAGTAGGAATAACTAGGTAAAATATAGTAACTTTTATGTCTAATCCATTTTGCACTAGTTTCCTTTTTTGCAGTATATCTGTGTATCATATCCGCAAGAGCATACATCTCACTTCATTCCTTCAAAACAGAATAGCCACTAGTGGAAAGATGACACTCATTCGATGCATTACTCATATCAGTAGCGTCAGTCCAGAACACTAAATAGTTCAAGCATTACCACTTCTTGATGACATGTTACGTTCTGGGGGAGAATTTATCTGTTTTGTTTTACTCTTCTTGAATCAGGTGTGGTTTCATGGGTCTTGAGTAAAGGATTCATTGCTGTTTCCAGTCCTCTTGAACATTGGAAGACACAACCTGATTTTAGGTTTCTGCTATAGTACAGATGTGCCAGAACAAACAGTGGTTGTGGGACTGTCTTTAAAAGAAAGAGTTGGGTTTATTTGTCAACACTAGACAAATTTGCACCTGGGCAGTAACATATAGCCATGGGTTAGTGCCCAGGTGCAAATCTGATAAATTAATCCCATTGTCTCCTAATTTTTTATTAATCTTTAAATAAAGTGCAGAAATCATTATCACTAACCAGTTGTAACTATCAAGGATGCAAAAATGTGTAACTTAGAAGAGAAATGGGGGAACATACAGAGTTCATAATCTCTCTCTCACACACACACAGGGGCAGATTTATCAAGGGTCGAATTTTGAGGCTTAAAACCCTCGAAGTAAAATCCTTCAAATTTGAATATCGAATTTGAAGAATTGTAGCGCAAAAGCTTAGATCGAACGAATAAAAATCATATTCTAACGATTTTAAGCGATCGATCAAAGGATTTTTATTCGACCAAAAAAAACTGCTGGGGAAGGTCCCCATAGGCTAACATTGCACCTCGGTAGGTTTAAAGTGGCGAAGTATGAAGTCAAAGTATTTTTTAAAGAGACAGTACTTCGATTATCGAATGGTCGAATAGTCAAACGATTTTTACTTTGAATCGTTCGAATAATTCAATTCGATCGAATTTGACCAAGTCGATGGTCGAAGTACCCAAAAAAATACTTTGAAATTCGAATATTTTTCCATTTGAATTATTCACTCGAGCTTAGTAAATGTGCCCCCCCCACACACACACACACATATATGATTTTATCCTTCATATATTCTGCAGGGCCTTCCCCCATGTCTCTTTTTTTTTTTTTATGTGCTACATGTCCTTTATTTCAGGGAGGAAAAGGTGTGTGTGGCATATGAGGGCAGTTTGTTATATTCCCCAAGGAGAGTTTTTTGCATTATTTTTACCTCCAATATCATGGCTGTATTTTACTGGCCGCAACCAAATATTTTCAATTCTAAGGTTTACAAAGGCAAAAGTTAATATATTATTGAAATAAAAACACATAAAAACAACATAAAAAACAAAGCCAAAAAAATAAAAAAAATCTTAAAACCAATGGCATGGATTAATATGGTCTAAAATGGTCTACAAACGCAGTTGAGTTCATATTTAGGTGAACTATACATTCAGCCCTATTCATTTCAGTGTGGTAAGGGCCTGTCTTCCAAAATAATGGAGCATATCCCTGTAAAGCGCCTCATCACAATAAAGCCATTGAAATGCAAATTCAGTGTTAGCAGGCTATTCGATTTTGTTAAATAATTGCAAACGCTGCTTACAGCGACACCACCCTAGGCTGGCAAAATCCCTGCCAGATTGCAAAAAATAAGCTAACAAAAACTCTATGAATGGGTTGCACACATGAATATGAATAGAATGCTTATAAAATAAAGGTAAAGCCAGCAAGAAAAAAGAAAACTTAAAACAAACCTGAAGCCCTGACACAAATGTACTTACGGATTGATAATGAAAAAGTCTGAAAGGCTGTTTAATGCTTATCACTACTCATTTTCACACAAGCTTTCAGGTACTGTGAAAGGATATACAGTACATGTATAAATGCTGTTGCTCCATACTTTACTCAAATATTGCTGAACCATAAGTTTCAGCCTACTCTAACATATCATTAAGGGTTATAGCATACTGGCCTGTATTATTAAAAGGGATATAAATCTTTCATAAAACTATATGACTGTGCCCTCTAGTTCTTGATCTAAAATGTACAGCTGCAAGAGAATTCACCAATGAGAATGCAGTTTACAAGTCTGTTGTCAGTCATCTTGCTGTTATCATCCATACAGAGATTATTGTACCATTTGGTTCCATTACATTTGCAATCAATAAATGGATAAAGGGCATAATTGTCCGTGCTAGAATAAATGCTCCCACCTACAAATTACAGGTTCTCAGATCAGACAGGATTCTAACTAGACAATTATTTTGCATTCCATTGTAGTTCTTGACTCTGTAGAAGCAGAGCAGGCATTCAAGTGATTGTTTAACTTTAAATTAACGTTTAGTATAATGTAAAGAGACATTCTGAGAAAGTTTGCAATTGGATTTCATTTTTTATTATTTGTGGCTTATGGGTTATTTAGCTTTCTATTAGCAGACCTCCATTAATTTCAACAATCTGGTTGCTGCAGTTCAATTTGCCCTAGCAACCATGCATTGATTTGAATCAGAGACTGGAATATGAAAGGAGAGGGCCTGAATAGAAAGATGAGTAATAACAATTAGCAATAACAATACATTTGTAGCCTTACAGAAAATGTGTTTAAGATGGGCTCAGCTGAGTTGAGCCCAATTGAAAGTTGAAAAAAAGCCTATAAAAAATACTATAAAACAGGAAAAATGATAGTAAAGTATAATAATAATAGTATGTAAAGAAAAGAGACTAGGAGAATAGAAGTTGAGTGAGGAGAGGAAGAAAAATAGTACTAAGAGTGGGCCTCTGGTTTTAGATTAATTGGTGGGCCCCTGGTCAACGTTTTTGGGTGGGCCCCTGGTGTCCCAGTCCAATACTGGTTAGTGCTTTCCTACGGCTTTAAATGCCTACACTTCCCTGTTCTCTGGTTGCTGGGCAAAAGCCCATGTATCTACTATTGCTTATTCGCATAATGTGTACACGGTACCATTGACCCAGACGATGATGACAAGTTCCTGCCACATTTCAGTATAGTGCTGGGGGAGTGGAGCTTCCTCTTTCCCCTGCCACTCCAGGAGGGTGTGGATGCCTGGAGCTTAGGTCCCAATAAAGGGAAGGCCCATGAATGGTACAGGGACCCTGTGAATAAGGTGTTGTAAGGACAGGGTAAGTCTCTGTAAAGCACTTGACACAGGCAAGCCTTGGACCCTCTCCCCTTAAACCGACTCTTTACTCAGTAAACACACATTTCTTTGTGGGCCGAAAAGACTGCAGCCAATTTTATTAGAACATAAGTTAACATTACGGATCTTAACATTTCCAAACCTGTTAACCTTAACAACTATTCAGTGGAATCTCCCCCCATTAGTCGCTGAAGGCTGCTCTTGTGGATATCCACTTGCAAACCACCTGTTAAAATCCGAAGGCTAGTCCTTTTGTCTTTGTCCCTCTTCTTTTAACAGTGGCCAATCACCATCACCTCTAGCCTCAGACCTACCCTTTTCACCCTGAGGGGCAAATTCACTAAGCGCCGAACGCTAGCGTTACTTCGCTAGCGTTTGGCATTTTCGTTAATGCGCAAATTCACTAACGAACACTGGCGTAGATTCGCTAGTGGTACTTCGTACCCTTACGCCTGGCAAATTATCGATACGGACGTAACTACGCAAATTCACAACGCGCGCAGTGTACTGAACGCTAGACTTCCTTCGCCACCTCAGACCAGGCGAAGCGCAATAGTGTAGATAGGGATTGCTTCAAAAAAAGTCAAAATTTTTTCTAAGTCCCAAAAAACGCTGGCGTGTTTTCTACATTATGCGTGATAGGCTGAAAAAGATCGCAAATTTTTTTGGGGCTCCCCTCCTTCCCCCCTACATTTCCTGACTCATGGCAACTTACCTATACAGTGGGCACATGTGTAAGGCAAAATAAAATTTTTATTTGATGTTTTGAAGGTTTTCTAGGCATTTGTAGTGCTGATACATATTCCTCCATTGAAATTTGAATTTGGCGCCGTATGCAAATTAACCATCGCTAGCGTAACTTCGCTTAGTGAATCAACACTAGTGCAACTTCGCAACCTTACGCTACCCCTGAGCGCAACTTCGGATTTTAGTGAATTGGCGAAGCGCTGGAGAAACTACACCTGGCGAAGTGCGGCAAAGTGCGGCGAAGTTACGCCTGGCGCAACTACAAATTTTATTGAATTTTCCCCTTAGGGTGGACTGGAACTTATAAAAAAAACAATTGAAGTGGCACAAAGTTCAGATTTCAGCTAAAAACTACTACAAAGTACTTGAATTTTTGGGTGCAGGTAACTATGGGAAAGTGGCAAGTGCAGAAAAACTATTTAGATTAACTTGAACCAGTCAAACTTCTGAAACAGCTTCCTCTAAGGACTAAAATAACCATAGCCAGACTTAGGAACCAGAATTCAATAAAAAATATTGTTGTTCATTTATGAACAGTTTATGAATCTTTCCATATAAGATCTAAGATGCTCTAAACCAAAGAAGGATACAAATATGTGTGCTACCCCTATCTGATCCCCCTATCTGAAATTGATCAATATTGATTTAAAGATATATGCCAAAATGATTGCAAATCGGCTTAAAAAGAGTATCCACTTACTCATACACAAAGACCAGTCAGGTTTGTCCCAGCCAGAGAGGGTAAAGACAACACAACAAGAATCATCTCATTAATACATTACATGAAAACTAGGAAGATACCATGCATGCTGTTGACGACAGACGCTGAAAAAGCGTTCAACAGGGTATCATGGGACTTCCTCAAATACGCGATGCAAGGATTTGGATTAGGAGAACACAAGTAAAAAATGTTTAGCTTTTTATCAAAATCCTATAGCTAGAATATAAATATATTGAACCCCATCTCCAAACAGTGCAGATTAGGAACTGAACAAGACAGGGGTGCCCCCTCTCCCCACTGCTCTTAATTATGGTCATTAAGTCCTACTAGCCCATATAGTCCTACTAGCCCATATTAGAGCCCATGGTGATATTGCTGGTCTGTGGATGGGGACAACAGAACATAAGTCGGTAGCCTTCATTGATGACCTTCTACTAGTAATAACAAAACCACATATCTCATTGCCCAATTTGATGATTCTACTAGGCCAATTTGGAGAGGTGTATAACTTTAAGATAAATGCCAGCAAATCCGAGGCTTTAAAGAAAAACCTACCAGAAACAGAAGTAAAAAGAATTGAGGAAAACTTCCCATTTATATGGGCAAAAAATACCATCATACCTTGGAGTACACATACCAAGAGACTTACAAACCATATACAAGTAAAATTGTGTTCCTCTAAAAGAAGAAATAGTTAATTCAATAAGGATGGCACCAGATGCAGACAACTTGGTTTGGTAGAATACAAATCATTAAAATTATATTATCACCAAAGATTCTATAGGTATTACAAATGCTCCCCATTTATTAAAAATTCATATGGAATAACAAAAAACCAAGACAAAAATATAGCATTATAACCAGGAGTAAACAGCAAGGGGGACAAGGGGTCCCAGACTATGTAGCGACCCACTTGACCCGTATTCAACAATGGCACTACAGAACAACAATTTTCCAAGGGATCCTTGCCCAACACTATTTGGGCGACAACACAAAATATTGCATAGGAGTGCCTTAAACACCCACTGATAGGCTCTACTATTAAGATATGGAAGAGTAATCATGGCTATGGAAGTTATCCATAGCTCCCTCACCGCTACTCCCAATATCTGGAAACCTAGACTTTGCACCCAGTATAGAGAACAGAGCATTTGAACATTGGGCTAAAATGAAAAATAGGGCAGTGATAATTTTAGACTTTTTAAGGAAGGAAAAATAATAACCCTGCAACAAATACAGGCAACCAGGAAATCCCACCTAAGAGACCTCTTTAGTGACTTCATTAAATCCTGCACCAACAATTAAGAGACCTCTCTCTATGATCTATAAAGGTCTAATAGCGAATATACCAGAGAACAATAGTGGGACAGAAACAAACTGAGAGAAGGAACTTAAAATAAATATAACTAGAGAGGCCTGGAATCTTTGCATAAAAGCTCAGTAGCAGATAACAGAATGGTACTACACTCCTCAAAAATTGAGTAGAATATATACCAAGTTGTCAGACAAGTGCTGGAGATGCTTGAAACATACAGGATTGATAGTCCACATTTGGTTTGATTGCCCGAGGATTTAAACATTTTGGGGAGATGTGAGTAAAGTAATCCTAATTGTGACCCCCATGCCAAGCAAAATATGCATTTCCTCCCTGGTGGCTCTACAATACATAGAGACAGAAAACGAACCATTTGACACTCTATATGATCCAAGCAGCTAAAGCATGAATCCCCAATAAATGGTTAAACAAACTACCTCCTACTATACAGGAATGGTTGGCAGCTATGGAAGAGATTAAGAAATACGAGGAAATTAGAACAATGAGGCAAGGATCTTATGGAAAATACAAAAGCATATGGGATCCGTGGATAAACTATAGTAAAAACTTTAGACAAGTATAAGGAAACACAAACACAACCCCAAATAGAACGCAGAACTTAAAAGAGGCAAACAGTAGAAAAAGAGGAGAAAACATTATGGTATACAAGGGTGAATTGAAAGTAATAAATAAATGAGAACTAAGCGACTGAAACCCCCCTCCATTTTTTCCCCTCCCTCTCTATCTAAGTTTTTGTATGTAACTTCACTTTCCCCCCATTCCCTGAGTTTGATGTAACTATTTTAACCCCCATGAGCAAGGGGGTTAAACACATATTGGCAGCAGTTCTCAGAAACACTGATTATACAACTAAATATTAGTTCAGTGATTCAAAGGAAAGCAAAATCTTGAAACATTTTTCAGTTTATACAGTGAATGTTTGAGTTTGTAAAGAAGAATGCAGATACCGCTATTTTTTGGAACAGACAAATATTCTATTTTCTACACTTTCTATAAAGGAATAACACTAATTTGATAAAAATGTTCTTTATGTTTTTCTTCATGGATTTGCCTAGTGCAGTCCCATTAAGGGTATAAGTGGCTTGGATATTTTTACATCCCAAGTGAATGACTGTACATTTACATTGAATCTCATCTGCCACTTATTCTGCATCCTGGATGAAATGAATTGGGCTGGATAATTTTTTGTCATCTGCAAACACTGATACATTACTTACAATACCCTCCCCTAAGTCATGACCTATCCTTCACAATGCCATGCGGATTGCTGCTCATAATGCCATTCTCCAGGACAAAACTTGAATGTGATCCCTTAACAAGTCTTCAAATAATTTGCCCACCGTGGAAGCCAAAC
Organism: Xenopus petersii; assembly: GCA_038501925.1. Lineage (NCBI taxonomy): Eukaryota > Metazoa > Chordata > Amphibia > Anura > Pipidae > Xenopus > Xenopus petersii. The sequence continues at coordinate 64,548,050 of CM076673.1, read as the reverse complement.
TTACTTGTTGACCAGGCAGGTTGAGTGCTGCACGTCACTGGACTATATGCATATGTATACATGTGAAAACATACAAAAAAATAACTAATGGGTAGAACACTACTTTGTTAGTTAATAATGTTATTTTGGGAAGTGCTGAACTGATCTGTATGGACAGTAACGTAACTTGGTGGGGGCGGGCCCTGGTGCGGGCCGTGCAGACGGGCCCGCGCCCACCCTCGTCTGCGCTATTTTTCTCTGCGCCTGCAGCCGACTCCAGCCGGCTGCAGCGGCACGATCTTCCGGGGGGGCCCTGCGGGGGTGCGGGCCCTGGCCCATTTGCACCCCCTGCTCCCCCGGTAGTTACACCCCTGTGTATGGATTATGTTCTAGCTTCATGGTTTTATTCTGTGGTGGTTGCAAACACTGGAGATGTAAAAGTGTTATTAAGACTATTGTCTGTGTGTTTCTTGTACTTGTTTTGCCTGCAATCAGCTCCGATCTTGTGCTTGTCTCGAGGATTCCACATTTCTGCCACCTGCCCCAACCATTTGCCTGTACCATATAGTTCAACTAGTTTTTGCCCACTTTGCGGTTTTAATAATGTGTAAGCATCTATTATAATAATTGTCTGTTTTACAGAGGGTGCAGCAAGGAAAAAACACAGAAGCTCAGAGTAACCAATCAAGAAGCTTCACAATTAAAATTAAAAAAGTTAGTCATTTCCAATGGTAACAACACCAAAATGCCTAAACCTCCTCTGTATGAAGCTAGGTTCGTACATGTAACTGGTCAGGACTCCGTTGTTCTAGTCCCAGTTCTTCTACAACACTGCTAATTCTTACAACAAAATGAGATTTCTTGGTGTACTGATCTTCAGTATGGTAGATTAGCTACCAGTTTAGAACCCTATTTATGTTGTATATGGTTCTGCATCAATCTGAGTGTTTGCATCACTATTACTTTCAACTATACCATGATGAACAGTGTTCTAGAATATGCGTGCACATCTATTCTGTGTTTTCTGCAGCTTCCATCATTCAGGTGGATAAATCGATTATCATTGTTATTAAACACATAAAATACTTTTCCGTGTTCTACGGTTTAAAGCCAGACAAGAATACATGTCAGAGACAGATTAAAGTCCTGAGGAAACTGCAAGTTAGTGTAATTAAACTACACAAAAGCTATTTGGTTAAATTTCAGTTACATAATATTAAATATTTAAGCTATACAGCAGTATTATTTCAACATTATAAGTTTTGTATTTCATTGCACTTTCTATTAGGAAATAAATATTAATAAAATGCATTGAAGTGATATAAAATAAAAAAATCAATAAAAACGTAAATTAGCTTTCCAATCATAATCATTTATTCAGAATCCAGAGAAACTTGAGCCACCCTGGATGCTTCAGTAGGAATTCAGGAGTCAGTCCTTCAGAAAAGCTCAAATAGCTGGCCAACCCTATCTTTCATAACCTATTCTTCTGGACCAGCAACCGCATTGCACTTTGGATATTATGAAAAGGTAATCAGTATATTGACCTCAAACTAATCCTGACCATAAATCATAATGAGATGACTGATGTAGGGGTGATTCTTAATATAAAAACGATTTTGCATCCATAATTAAGCTTGGGTTTGCCAGGGGAATCAAAAGAGTTTTCAGGAAGGTAAAAGTCCACTGATCAAAACAACACTAACGTTTAAACTAGAACATAACTTGTCTGTAGCTGGAATCTAATTAGTTCTCCAATGCCTTTAGTAGAGAAAGTGGGAACTAAATTAACCTGGTAAGGAAAAGAAAAACAAGCACACATCCAAGCATCTGTAGGTTTAGGGCTCAATATTTCAGAAGACAGCAGTCCCTCCAAAGTATCATTTAAAAGACAGGCTAGTGGTGTGCCCCTTCACTCCAAAACTTCATTTGGTTTTGGCATAATAAAAAGTTAGGAGCTAATCAACCTTGGATCAGCTTTGTGTGCCAGAACCTTTCCTTTAAACTAAAAGAACCAGTACAGCTGCTAGCCTCTTTCCTACTGGCTGCAGAATAGATGAATGGCTTTCGTATAGTATTTAAAATGATATATCTTCCTCTAGTAGCATGCTGCAAACTTGGAGCATTTATTTTAACTGTGTGTGATTCAACACGCACATCAATCAGACAGCTACCTGAGTTTTCTGCACAAATCTAGATGAGAACATGGGTGGAGAGCTGTAGGTCGCAGGCGGCAACATATACTTATTTTACTACCTCTCCCTGAACTGCGATGTTGAGATACTTTTGGTATATAGTGATGTCACTTTCCTGTTTGGTAATCTGGTTACAGAAAACAGTCAGATCAAGTAGCAGGTCTAAGTGAATAAAACCTAGACTGCAGGTCCAGGTTTAGGTCACAGGTCTGCGTATCGGATGCAGGAGCAAATATTCTATATTGCAAGTCTTTGCTCTGAGTTATAGAGAGCCAATTGGCTATTCGTTATCATGTCCCTTCTCTAGCTGCCATTTTTTATTCACCAAAGAGGCAAGCAGCTTTGGGTATAAAACTATATTAAGCAAAGGGACAAATTTAAACACCTAGCTCCCCACCATGAAAGCTGTTGGCTGCTCAGAGTTATAGTTTGACAACATCTATAGGGCAGCAGGTTGCCGATGACTAATGTACAATGTTGTGTGTTGTGTTTTATAGAAAAAAGAAAAACTGTGGCCTGGGCCAGGAGTATGGAATAACTGAAGGAAAGGCACTTGCCAAAATAATCACCCTAATTACTTTTTTAGTAGGTGCCACATGATACATATTAAGTAGCTTATCATCTGTAGATTTAAACTTTATAAAAGTATTTCTTTCCGAGATCAGAAACAGTTAAGCTCAGCACTGACAGTAATACCCTTGGAGAACTAATCCGTTTTCTGATGATTGCCGCTTATTAATAATTTGTTCTCTGAAAAACAAAAGTTCAAGTTTGTAAGCAGCAAGCCGCCTCTGAGAGTCAACAAAGACATTTTGTGCATTTCTCAGTGATAAACTGCTCTTTGGCCCAGCACTTGCCGTGCAACATCACTGTCATTTCCTATGATGTTTGATTTAGGTCTCAGCAGTATCTTTCTGCTGACAACTCTTGTATCATAGGTAAGGAAACTAACATTTTACAAGAGAAATGCAACGTACACGTATTGCTTACTAATATATATATATTATATTATATATATATTATTGATATATATATCAATGTGGGGTTCAGAATACATACAATAATAAATACAGCGAAAATACTATGGTATCAAGCTAGTGTAGGGTATTAGAAAATAACCATCCCAGTGTAATATTTGTACCCCTTATGTTAGATTTCTCTAGAGAGAATGGAATGAAACCTACCTGTCAGGATAATCTTCCCTTGAGATAGAGGACTAGTGCAAAGCTGCCCATAAACGTACAGATTCGAACGATTGGAAATGTCACAGTCTTCCGACCTGCCACAATCCATTCAGATTAAATAAAGTAGTAAAAGAACAAATCAGACAATGTTCTGCCCGTGACAGCAATCGTTATGTACAACAATTTCTAGTGACAGGCATCCATTGGTATTGTCAGATAGGCAATAAATGTAGAGAAATTATCTTTAGCCAACAGAAATCTTTTCACCTGGCAGGTCGACTAAACTACTGATCGATGTGGTACAAGAGTTACAAGAATATCCACACACTGTCTGAAAATCGTACAAAACTTTAATTTGTGCAACTATATCTTTGCTTCTATGGCCATCTTAACACAAAGAGAGGGGCATTATACCCCCCTCGTTGAACCAAAGTTTAAACAATAGTTACCTAATATAAATTTTTCAGCTATTATTTTAATCACAAATAATCTACATAGCTACTACAAGATTGTCCCTTTCACGGCTGATCATTAGATTACTAGTTCATAGATAATCCCTCTACATAATGGACTTCTGCTTATCGGGAGTTCAAAACAGTCTAACAAATACACAGAGAAGTACAGACAATGTTGCTTATTGGTACATCAGAAGAGCCAAACATGGTGTTGCTTTCATTTCCCCTTTAAGTTAGAAAATCATAGCTTGATTATAGCATGATTAACAACAGGGGTTGTTCACTTTTGAGATAACGTTTAGTATAATGTAGAGAGTGATATTCTGGGACAATATGCAATTGGTTTTCATGTTTTATTATTTGTGGTTTTTGCGTTATTAAGCTTTTTTATTCAGTGCCTCTCCAGTTTGCAATTTCTGCAATCCGGTTGCTAGGGTCCATATTCCCATAGCAACCATGCATTGATTTGAATAAGAGACTGGAATATGAATAGGAGAGGACCTGAATAGAAAGATGAGTAATAAAAAGTAGAAATAACTATACATTTGTAGCCTTATAGAGCATTTGCTTTTTAGAAGGGGTCAGCGACGCCCAGTTGAAAGCTGCAAAGAGTCAGAAGAAAAAGGCAAATAACTATAGAACTATAAAAAATAAATAATCAAAACCAATTTAAAAGTTGCTTAAAATTGGCCATTCTATAACACACTAAAAGTTACCTTAAAGGTGAACCACCCCTTTAAAACGAGAGACATAAAGGGAAGGAATTCCACAAAAGTGGAGGAAGTGGAGGAAGCATATTTTTTGTGTAAACATGGCGCTAAAACTGGTGTAAATACAATCTCCATATTCACAAACACTAATCTGCCAAAATACAGACTCAACTGCCACTTTTCAAATTCTGGTGAAAGAAAGGGCAGTTTACAGACACTTTTGTGAATATATCATTAAAACGGCAAAAAACGGAGAAGAAAATTTTTAACAACATTTTCTTCCGACATAGAAAATAGAGTAAAGCTCAGTGTAACACTTTCTCCTGAGCTCTGCATTGTTTCACCCAATCTCCATTCACCCCACTTTTAGGTTCAGTATGGGGGACTCATTAGCATATTCATGAGGATTAGCATCTTGATGGCAGGGTACAAGCCCTGTATAATCAGAAATGAATAACAATAAGTGTATACACAAGAAAAACAGTATATATTATATATATATATATATATATATATATATATATATATATATCTAAAAGTTGTTTATTGCATATAAAACATAAAAAAATCATATAACATAAAATAGGTGACAAAAACATATGTTTACCTCACATTTGTATTCTTTTGCAATTATTTGCTAAATGAATGAGACAATTTTAGCATTTTTAGTAAATATATATATTTTATAGATCTTTATTTAAAGGTGAAGTAAAGCCATCCTGGCAAATGTTAGTTTTTGTACCAGTACAAAGCCCCCCATCATGCTCAGAAATACAGAGCTGCCCAGCAGTGTTGAACCCTCTTTTAACTGTGTCCCTTTTGTTCCAAGCATCCACCTTGCTGATCAGTGAGTGGTCCATACACATTGGCAGCTAAATTGGGATCTTAGGCTACTGGGTTTGTTGCTAAGTGAGATAAATAATGGGAATGAATATGTGGGAAAGGTAAAGTGTACACAGGGCACAATCATTAGTACGAGGCAAATGTACAGCTGAGAGGCATATGATGACTGACTGAAAGGTTTACGAAGAGCTAAAGTTCAGAAAAAATTACGGTAAAATGTAGTTTGAAATGTCGTGTGAAAGAAAAAATTTGGAAACTGTTCAAGTGGAGGTAGAGGTTTGTGACTGTGACGGAAAATCTGACAATTGTATCTCCACTATTATTTTGTCTTAATATCACCACTTTTGTGAATTTCCAGCTGGCAACGTTTCGCCAGCACTACCGCTTTTAGGCACTTCGGCCATTTACTAATGTGCGCAGGCGTAACTTCGCTAGCGAAAGATAAGACGCTATTGCTCATTTGCACTCTATCGCCAGGCGAATTTTCGCTCTGGAGAATGGACGTTACTCCGCAAATTAACTAAGATGTGGATTTTACTGAACGTTACCTCTTTTGCCAGACTTGCCTTCGCCAGCTCAGACCAGGCAAAGTGCACTGGAGTGCATAGATCTTCCTCATTCTTCTGTTACTCACATCATATTTTTAGTGGAAAAAGTTTTTAAGTCCCAAAAAATGCTGACGTCTTTTCGTTTTTTCAGAGTGATAGCCTGCAAAAGTACTTACATTTTTTTTTTTTGGGTAACTGGGTTCCCTCATACATTTTCTAACATATGGAACATAAACTATACGGTGGGCTCATGTGCAGGGCATTATAACAACTCCATTTTCTTTATTAAGGATCCCTGAGCGCGGACCTCTAACGAAATTGCACTAGGCATAATTGAATGCTAGCACATCTTTGCTTTGATTGCCGAAGTAACAGTAGTGAAAACTCACCAGCATTCGGCACCCTGGAAGCTAATTTACTAATTTTAGTAAATTAGCGTTGTCTGAGCGAATTTTTGCCTGGCGAAGTGTAGCGATGTGTGCGAAGCCGTCGTTGGCAAATTTTCGCAGGTTAGTAAATTTAACCTTTAGAGTTCCCAGTTCCTGACTCTCAATATAGAAACTCGCTGCATCAGCTATTTTCTCTGTATCCACCCTCATTCTCATTAAGGCCAAGTGTCTATAATCTGATCATTATCCTCCCTTTCCTGGATCATTAAGTTCATGATTGCCCCCTTGTTCCTATTTCAGCCTTGCTCCTGAATGCTTGCTGTTGAGCCCTTGCTTGCAATTACTGACCTCTAGATTTTGACTCAGCCTGTTTCCTGGACATTCTCTGTGATTGTACTCTACGGATGCATTTTAGGACATCCTGAAACGAAATACCTGTCCTTCATGCAATGTCCTATGCCTTCAGAATGGTGCATAGGTTGCTTTTGCCGTCACCCATCGTCCAAATCTGCAATCACACCTCCGTCCTCTACCCTCCCTTCTCAGCCGTCAGTCATACGAACTCCACCCTCAGTCCGAAGGCATAGGACATCGCATGAAGAACAGGTATTTTGCTGCAGGATGTTCTAAAATGCGTTCCGTAGTACTCGGCATGCCTCTGACATCGGCCTGCCTCGACTATGTTTGAACTCTGCCTGCCCCAGACCTCTCCCCTGCCTAAGGACTTGCTCTTGTTATCTGTGTAACCTCAGTGTGTACTCGACTTGATTACTCCATTCCATCTAATTTTAGTTTATGTTTGCCTGTCTTCATTAAATCACCTTGCTGCACCTAACTTCTGCAATCGATCTATCTGGCAACATGCATAACCTGGATTACACAGGCTCCCTCCTGCCAACCTCACACCTCAGGTAGTTCCTCCCAGCCCTCTGTTATTCAATTAGTATTATATAAGTATATATTGTGCTGCACCATTCTACTATAAAGCCTTTGGTGAAAATCCAGTTCAGTGCAGCAGAGAAAGACATTCTAAAGAACAAAAACAGTCTACTCAAACTTCCCCAGAATTGCCTGTGTTTCTTATAGTATGAGAAATACTAATGAAAAACAATTTGTGGTTATTTCTGCAATGCTTGAATTTTGCTGTGGTTAGCCAAATAATCTTTGGACTGTTTCTGCAACCATCACAAGATCACATGAAACTTAAGATTCAATTTGAGGAGCACAAGGATCTTCTGCAAAAAAAATTCTGACTGATTTGTTGGATGTCAAGGAGACTATGTGATTTGTAGCACCCACAATGTGAATCGGTGATTAACTGCCCCCCCCACCATTTCTCAATTTTAAATGGTGAACTTTGACCTACAACATATACATGTTACTCATAAAAACCAAATACAGCTCCCGTAGGTATTAACCTGGGACTTACGGTATCTACCAGGGTCTGAGGACTCTACAGTAAATACCTTCTTTTAAGCTACATGTGGTAAATTTTACTCCTCTCCCTCAAGTGATTGACCTAGAGTTGTGTTTTAGGATAGCTGGGTGAGGGTTTGGTATTAACCACACGTAGGGGCAGATTTATTAAGGGTCCAATTAGAAAATTTTAATTTTCAATTTTTTTATGGTCAAAACTGTTAATTTTGACTAAGGAAACTCGATTCGAGTTTTTAAGAAAATTTGAATTTGATTTTCGAGATTTATCATACTCGGGCACTTTCGGATTTGACTATTCGCCACCTAAACCCTTCTGAATTAATGTATAAGTCAATGGGAGAGGTCCAGGGATCAATTTGGAGTTGTTTGTAGCCTTCCTGACACTCAGCTTTTGAGTCGGTAAAATTTGTCCAAGTTTTACATATTCGATTTCAATAATAACTAGTTGAATATTAGAATTTCAAGTCAAATCAAATTGATGTAAGTTAAAAAAAACTTACATGAATTCGAAATTCGACCCTTGATAAATGTGCCTCCCCGGGTCTCTGAATTTCATTTATTTTTTTACCCTTATTGAGTACTATGGAGTGTATAGAGTTAGGTCCATAAATATTTGGACAGAGACAACTTTTTTCTAATTTTGGTTCTGTACATTACCACAATGAATTTTGGTTCTGTACATTACCACAATGAATTTTAAACAAAACAACTCAGATGCAGTTGAACTGCAGACTTTCAGCTTTAATTCAGTGGGTTGAACAAAAAGATTGCATAAAAATGTGAGGAACAAAAGCCTTTTTTAACACAATCACTTCATTTCAGGGGCTCACAAGTAATTGGACAAATTAAAAAACTAAAAATAGAATGTTCATTTCCAATACTTTGCTGGCAATGAAAGCCTGAAGTCTTGAACTCATGGACATCACCAGATTCTGGGTTTCCTCCTTTTTAAAGCTTGGCCAGTCCATTTTTGAATGACTTTTTCAGAATGGGCATGGAGGGAGACATCTTTTAGTATCTTTTAGTCAGTCTCAAACATACCGTAAAGGGAGTCAGGACACCTTTTCCCGAGAAAGTGGGGAAATAGTGTCCGGGGGTCCGCCTGCATCTAAGGATGCATTTGCACCAAATTCATAAGTGGAGGCGGGGTGAAGGGATCGGTGCCGGGTGCAACTATATGTAGGTGCATGGAGCAGCTCCAACTGCACTTGTGTGGAACATAAATAACACTTAAAGTAAAGGCACATCAGGCTGCACTGGTGGTTCCTGAAATTTTGCTATATGGCTCTCCTTCCATTCATCCTCCTTCTACAATAAAAGGCAATGTCTGTTTCTAACTGTCAAGGATTAAGGTGATTATGCGGAGTGATAAAATAACAGGGTGGGGGCAGCTGCTGTGTTCCTAATGATTTCTCATCATCTAAGATGATTCAGGTGTCACCTCTGCAAAAGACCAGGCAATCGATAAGTGTGAAAAGCAAGACAACAATACACGCCGTGCACCCTTGCACTATATATCAGCCAGGCTATTTTAAAAAGCCCCACTCGTGCAGAATGACGTTCGCTTTTTTCTTGTTTACCTACTTGCATGAAATATTTATAAGCGGAGCTGCCAGGTGGCTTTGAAATTCACATTTTTAACATATTAGTTATTTAAATAAAAAAGTCAGTGCTGTTTTGATCAAAATGTGTTTTTAATTATATTTTTTTTAGAGATGCCCGAAATACAAACAGAACACTGAATGAATTGCAGCTGCAACAGCTGGAATATGCCAAGGTTTTATATGTGAAATGCCACACGGTAATCTAGGGTCTTTCTAACACTGATACTCAATGGAGTCCTTAGTCTAAAGAAATATATGTCACGACAAATCTCCCCGTCTGCCACAACCCATAAGGTAAAGAGATCCAAATTACAGACAGATCCCTTATCTGGAAACCCCCAGGTCCCGTTTATTCTGCATAACTGTCCCATACCTGTACTTTTCATGCGGATAGGAGTATGCCTTTTACACATCCGTTTGCTAGAGGTTCTGTATATCAAAAATCAAGGATTATCTGCTTAATTAGGAATACAAATACATACAAACACACGGGCTGCAATATAACATTATGTTTTGAAAAGTTTAATTTTGAAACTCCAGCCGGTGGTTGAACCTGAGCTGATGGCTGCCCCAGTTATGCAACAATAAAATGCCTGGTATCTATATAGGCCTTTGTTACCAATGCAAATAACATTATAATTATTTCTATTTCTAATTGCTTTCAAAGGGCTTATATTCACCTCTTTTCCCTAAGACCATATTCCATAGCAAGCTATTTCTGTATAGGATTATAAAGCAAGAGCTGCATTTTAAATTGACAAAAGACTCAGGAAAAGTAAAACCCACTATTAACAAAAGGTTCCCTTCAGCATTTTTTGTTAACAGCTATTGTTGTTGGAAGGGCTATTGCTCAAGGTACTAAGAGAGGCAAAATGAGTCTATTAAAATTGATTCTTCCTCCTCCCTTCTAATTAGATGCTTTCTTCCTTCTTTTCCTGGATACAGTAGAACAACATGCTGTGCATAAGGTTTCATTGGTGACTTCTGAGAATCTGAATTTTTGAGTACTGGTAATTCTGATTTGAAAACTTTTCCACTGCTAGGTTTTACTAACGGAAGCAATTAATAAATAAGCTAACATACTAACATAAGACCATATACACTCAGTGTAGGTCTGCACTATAGACTGATAGCAATTGCAGAACATGGTTTATATTAGGACCCATACACTGTCTTCACAGTAAATTTAGAGGAAGTATGGAACATGGATTACAGGGCCAGAACTAGGGCTAGGCAGATGAGGCACAAGCCTAGGGTGCAAAGGTAGAGGGGTGCCAGGCACATACCTCTTCTGCTGCCTTCCCCTAGTTCTTTCTTTCTTCTGCCGCCTTCCCATATATGCGGCACATATTCGGATTGTGCGTGCGCGAGGAGGGCCGATTGCCAACGCAGCCCTAGCACTGATGGGTTGTATGCATTCCATCTAGGTCTATATTGTAAATTAGAGGAAGTAATGAATGTACCTAATTTTCATTTACTTTTCTCCCACAAACATTATTGACACAAGTTTCTATTAAAGGAAAAATTATACCCCAAAATGAATACTTAAGCAACAGACAGTTTACATCATAAATAAAGGAGAACTAAAGCTTAAATAAAGAAGTTGGTTAGAAATTATGTTTTGCACTTCTATAACAGCTTAAGGCAATCACAGCGCTTTAACAGGGAAGTTCTGTGTCTCCCAATATGCCCTGTGCTGCTGTCACTTACTGAGCTTAGGGACCGTACATACAGTACACATAGAATATTAATGTCACAATATGAGGCTGATTAGTAATTAATTCAGATGGCAAACTACATGGCAGCACAGAAACCAGTGCAACTAGCATCAAAATTTAATATGCAGCCTTGTAGTATCAGCTTATATTAAAGGCCAAACTAATTTTCTGCTTGATAATTTGTGACGACCCCCAAGCTTAGCTTCTCAACAGCTGCTCAGAGCCCATTGGGCATGTCACTGTCGCAGACACTTTCAAAGATGGCGAACCCTGTGACAAGTTTGAAGTCCTGGATCATTGCTGCTATTCACAAGCTGAAACACAACAGTTATTCCACGTGGGGAGATCCCCTATGCATATTGTCTCACCCTTCCATGCTGCTTGTTGTCTTTCTACAATACTATCAGAGTGACAATTCACCCTCACTGTGCACTGGGCTGAACACTACACTGGAGGACAGAAAGTGCAGATTTAATAAATATTTCAGGCTACAATTACAGAAAGCCTTACACAAGCTTTAAAAAGCAACTAAAACTGGGTAACATGGCTTGACACAATAAATATGATCAAGAGTAGTGATGAGAGAATGTTATGGGCAAACACGGATGTTTGGCAAAATTCTGCATTTCACATTTTTTGTTAAAAAAATACCAATTCATTCAATGCAATCGAAGAGAGAAAAACTACCAATTAACACTTGGAAAGAGAATAAACACCCACACTTTTTGCAGTTTCACAAATGTTTCAGGTGTTTCACAAATTTTTTGGCAAAGAAAAATGGAAAAGATTCGCTCATCACAAAAGTGACTGTAAGGCTAATGATACATGGGACTGAATCTCAAATTGTGGATAAATGCAGACATCTATCTTCTCTTGTGACATCACCTGGAACCACTGTGTCAATGCTGGTGAAGGCACATGGAGTGGATTTCAGTGGCTAAACACGTGTGCATTTCGGTAATGGAATCAACTCCTTGTGCCTTCACCTGGGCAGTGACATGAGAAGGCTGATGCCAGTGTAGTTGCTGATCCTTGGCAGGTATTTATCCGCAGACAAAGAGGTCCTCTGCACTTAACCCATTATCAATATATTAAGGGCATTGAGATATATTTTGATTAAAGGCCCCCATTCACAGGCCGATTAAAAGCTGGCAACAGACTGAGTCAGTAGCTTATCGGACCGTGTGTTGGGCCATCCGACGGGCTTTCCCAATCGATATCTGGGCAAAACTCAGGCAGATATCGTTCGGGCAGGTTAAAAAATCCAGTTGGATTACAGCCGAATCTATGCATTGTGAACCGGTAACTGGAGCACAGTGTGAAGGAAGATATATTTCCCCTAGGTTCATGTCTTACTCCCATATGTACAGCAGTTCTGAGTGGGTTAATTCCCCTAGAAAGTCTCACCTGGGGAATAATTAGCAGGCTAGATCAGTTAGCTGCTAGAGAGGGTTGGGGCTCAGAGTGAGAGATTGAGAGACACACTGAGGAGAGCTGGGGGGCTGAGTGTGGCCATTGGAAGCGGCTGTTTATGTTTCTCAAAGGGAAAGGACTTTGCAAAGGTACTGTGACTCTGGGGAGTTGTACTGTTTGTGTTCGACCAGAAATCCCAGTAGGGGACCGGTAGTAGAGAGGGAAACTTCTCTGTGTATTAGTTAGAGCCCATGTGGGGTAAGGATTTTGTTTTGTCTTATTTAGTTTTATGCTGCTTTGCTCACAGAATCTTTATATGTGAACAATAAATGGACTTTACCCTGTTCAAGACCCGTCTGTTCATATGATCCTGCTTACAGCATGTATGCAGTCCCGCGATCCGACCTCCCATATCGGATTCATTATGATCCGATTGTTGGGCCCTAGGGCCAGCGATCGGATCAGCTGATAACACCCACTTTAATGTGGACATATCAGGGTGTCTATGGCCACCTTTAGGCTATTCCCCTCCCCTTTGAACAAAACAAATTGTTTGTTCCTATATTGCAATATCTTCAAGTTGGCCAACTACGTCATCCCTGGTCTAGCCAGTCCTACAATAAATTTCATCTGATTCATTAAGAATTCTTCTGCTTCATTTTACATTTTATACAGGGACTACGTTTTACCTGCAACTTACTTTTATAGAATAAGTTCCATGCCCCATTCTTTAAATATTGTAGACCTCCCTCCCCCACCATGCCCTTGTGAATACAAGTAGAAAGATGTGTTTGCTTCAACCACCTCACAGCAACCCCTTTCGGCAGAGTGCAGAGCAGTCCAGAGACCCTTGCCAGGGGTCAAGCATATAGTGGAAAAGAAGAAAAAACTGCAGCACTTGTTAGTTGCAAATGTGAAAGGATTTGTTTATTGTTCAGTAACCAACAGGCAACGTTTCGGGCTTAAGGTGGCCATACACGGAGAGATCTGCTCATTTGGCGATGTCGCCAAATGAGCGGATCTCTCTCCGATATGCCCACCTCAAGGTGATGGGCAATATCGGGCTGATCCGAACGTGGGCTGTAGGGCCCAACAATCGGATCCTAACGAACGGGAGCGGACCGTCAGATCACGGGACCGTATCAACTAACAGATGCGGCCACGATCCGATGGGATTTTTAGTCCCATCCGATCGAGCCCGTGTATGGCCACCTTTAGTCTTGACTATGGGGGGGTTGTGGCTGCACACCTGAGACCAGTTTCAAAAAATTTAAAGCCCTGTCTAAGTAATTCAAGTAAATATGCAAGTGCATGTAATTTTGAAACAGGGTTTTTTTGTTTCAAAGTTATGATCATAATATTGATAAGCCACCATACCACGTCAAGGTAAAACCCCACATGGTGGTCCCTAACTTATTTATCTTTAGTCTTAGTAAAAAAGGAATATTACCTCTCTGTGTAGAAACAATTCTTTATGTAAACATCTCCTGTGCTTTGGTTTCAAACTCTGTGCTAAATCCTCCCCCGCCAACTGCTGAGCGGCTTTTAAGAGGGAGGGACTGCCTTAACCAACGCCCATTTTAGAAAAGTAGAAGCAAGGTGTTGTAATTAAAACAGAGTAGAGTGATATGTGCAGTTGCACAATAGTGTGTATACATGTGTAGGTGAAATGTGAAGGTGTGTGACAAGGGAAAGTGTATGTATTTGGGAGTATGTATGTAAACATAGACTGAAAGAGTGTAAAGGAGAACTAAATGAATAACCCAATAAGTGTGTGTGTACATAGAGAAGTGTCTAATGGGACGTTGGTTTTTTCACGGCTAGATCCTCCCATGCCGCTAGCATTTATGGCTTTTAAGAGAGAGCGATTGCACAAACCAAGGCACAACAAGTGAGGGGGACCACCAAAAATGTAAAGGGGTGGGTATGAGGGTGCAATAACCACATGAGCTTAGCCAAAGCTTCCGGCAAATACATCTATAAATAGGTGTGTAAATACACCTTATTAGGTGTGTAAATAGGTGTATAAATACACACCTTTAGTCTTGCCCTTTCTCAAGCCTGCCTGTTAGTGTAACATACAAAGTATTTATCCCCCACATTAGGAGGAGTGTACCATACCAGGACCCACCCCAAATCATGTGAAAGATAGTGTTAAGTCCAAGTTTCATTACTTTTCATGCATCATGTCAGTTCATGTTCCATAATGTTATATTTTTCTGCTTGTGAAAAACAATGTTATTTCAAGTGTAACAATTGTGAACAAAATAAAAAATGAAGCATTAATGTAAGGTTATGGGAACTTTGGTACCTTTTACCCGGAGAGGATAGTTCCGTGTGGAATCTCCTCACTGCAGTTCGGGATCTTGTACCCATCCTTCATGTGTACTGATATCCTTTAAAAAGAAAGTAATATTTAGAACAATAAAAAGTAATATTTAGAACAATAAAAATATAAAAACAATGAGAAAAAAGAGGGTGTTATCTGACCTGAATGGAACAGAAGGGTATTACAACTTAAATAAAAGACACAGGTGTATATTCTCTGTTAAGGCCTTTTGGCCATAATGAACCTAGTTTGTTAATCCAATACATTTTCTTCTTTTTGAAGGCTTTTAACTGATCGCCCCCTCTTCTCAGTTTATATCAATGCTGAATACAGCATTGCCGAATGCAGGCAGCAATGTATTCAGATTGTGCCTGTGCCTTTTCACAATCATGCAAATGTCTTACTGTTTTACCCCAGGAAAAGCTTGCAATGAACTTTGACATCATTGCCCCATCTATTTACAAGTAGCATTCTGGTATGAAACATTCTAGGATTTGATTTAGCAATTAGTGCAAGGCAATATCATTCTCTTATTCAGGGATCCTTTCGAAATGCCATTCCCCTGTATAATTTATATTGTGTGATATGATTCAGTTCTAATCTTTTGATTAATGTGCTTCATTCATAATTTCATCATTGCTGCAGGAATGCGTGTTTTTCCGCATGATTTATATGCGTTATCCTATTATGTACAAGGTCCCTATTTGTGATGTATGCGTTCATCTGCAATATATTAAACCCCTGGTGATAGCTCGTTAAGATCAGAAGGTGGAAGACCCCAGTCTGAGGACAAGTCCACAGGTTAATTGCAATCAATTTACCTGCCACACAATTACACTTTCATCTGCAGTCGGCAGAGCGTATACAATTAAAGCGCCATCAGTGAAAAAGCAATTTAATGTGTGATGTCTCGTTGTACATTAGAAGGTCAAAATCAAGACCTGAACATAGTTTACAACCCTACTGGGAACTTAAAATTCTGCATAAATGAAGTTCATATTTACGGTAAAAAAGGGGGGGAGGAACAAGGACTGGACCAAAAACTGAAAATTACAATAAATATTTTTAAAGGAACCATAATTGTTCAGTGGCCATAACTGATAATGTATGAATAGGAAATGTGAGTTCCCATGCCTTACACTATGGAGTTCTAAACATGGCAATAAGAAGATTAAGGGTGGTGGCACACAAGGAGATTTGGGGGAGATTTGTGCCCATCATAGCAAAGATTTAACTGCAGGAGACTCTTAGGTGTGCCATCATTTAAGAGTAATTGCACATAAGGCAAAGTGCCAAAGCACTCAATATAGCCAACCGTAGACTTGAATGGAAATTACTTGACAAATGCTCCTGTCTGCACTTTCCATTAAATTCTATGGGGGGACTGTTTCGGTCATTTCAATGCCATCTTTTTATTAACTGCTAAATAACTTTTAAAGCATCCATGCCAACCTGTCAACTGTTTCTGGGAAAACGGGATGCCTTTGCAATAAAAAACACTTCCAACACTCGAGGGGCAATAGCAAGCAGTAACAAGGGACCAAGGTGAACTGGTTAAAAGATGTAGGCAAGGATTTGTGTCAATTCAGTGCAGGAGGAAACAGAAATCCAATTAGTAATCGAAGGAGACTAAGTACAGAATATGTAAAGTTTGGTGATACCTTTTATTGGCTAACTGAATAAAGGTGGCCATACACGGGCAGATAAAGCTGCCGATATCGGTCGTTTGGACCAATTTGACAGGTTATCTGCCGTGTATGGGGGCTTCCGGCGGGTCTTCCCGATCGATATCTGGCCACGATACGGGAAGGTTTGATTTTTAACCGGCCAACCCGTCTGAGCCCCTTGGCGTATCGTAATTTGATCTTCGACCATACGGCCGAACGTTCGAACTACCCCCGATATAGCCATGCCATTAGTGGCATATCGGGGAAAGATCCGCTCGTTTGATGTCGCCAAACAAGCGGATCTTTGAGTCTATGGCCAGCTTAAGTAAAAATTGCAACCTTTCTGGATAACAGGTCCTGTATATGATCAATACAATTCATTTCTATAGTGCTATAATGGTAAACTAACATACAGGGGTCCTACAATTGAAGAATCAAGCACTGCTTACATGAGCTTATAATCAAAAGGGTCAGCTTTCAATGATGAATTTTCAAAAGTTGTTGCATAATAAATACAGGCATGCATCCCACCATCCTTAGGGGAGCCCCTCCAGTGAGCCTTAAATTATACATTATAAATCTGTGCATTATGGCAGGGATGTACACCCACTAGCAGTACAGCTGTTGTTGAACTACAACACCCACAAGCAGTCAAAAATCATGTGTCCCTGCCTCTTTATGATTTTAAAAGAAATATATAAGTATAGACATTTGCAAATTGGAGGCAGAATGAGGTAAAGCACCTCTCGATCTTCAGGAGAATAGTTGTGCTCTCTCTGTGTCACACAGAAGCCTGACTAACAAATGTGATAGAAACTCATTATTAAAAGATATATGAAACCTTTGACTCACTGGGCCTTTACCTTCTCGGGTTTCTCCTTGTAACTTTGTGCTGTATTAAGTCTTTGTTTGGCTCCATTGTTGCTTTCTGCTCTCTCAAGTGTCTATGTATGTCTCAGAGAGCCTTTTATGCTTTTCAGTGTCTTCTGCCTTCCATATCTAATCCATCATTCCTATCAGAACTGCTCTGGAAGCACTTCTGGAAATGTTACAGTAATGCCTGATTTGTAAAAGGGCTGCTGTATCAGAAGCAACACAGTCAATGATATTTAAAGCAAATCTTTTATGATAAAAAATATATATGTATCTATATGTATCTATATATAAAATATGGTTATGCCCTATGAGGGCACCATTATAAGTATATAATACACAAAAGCCATGAATATCTTGTAATTTATATCCTTATAAACGGTGAGTTCTGATGTCATCAGTTATAAACGGTGAGTTCTGATGTCATTTCTGTCACATGACTCACTGAAACTTGTGTATTATAATAAATAAAGTACCCCCAGTTGTAAAATATGAGGATATTAGAAGTTACCTCGGAGTTCCATGACCTGTATAAAAACACTCGGCCTTCGGCCTCGTGTTTTTATATGGTCATGAAACTCCTCAGTAACTTATAATATCCTTATATTTTACAAGAGGGGGTACTTTATTCACTATATTATAAAAAAAAATCAGTTTACTGTATATTAGCATTGTAGCGTTCCACCTGCTGAAATCTGAAGCAGAGGGACATGCATTTAATAATTAGTGATTTAAAACTATAGTCTATCAACAATACCCACAAACTGCAGTACAGGTGTGAGATCCGTTATCTGGAAACCTGTTATCCTGAAATGGAAAGCCCGTCTCCTAAATCCAAATTTTAGTAAATGTATTTCTTTTTTCCCTTTAATAATAAAACAGTACTTTGTACTTGATCCAAACTAAGATATAATTAGTCCTTATTGGAAGCAAAACCAGCCTATTGGGTTTATTTAATATTTAAATGATTTTCTAGTAGACTTAAGATGTGAAGATACAAATTACGAAAAGCCCCAGGTCCTGAGCATTCTGGATAACAAGTCCCGTACCTGCATATGATAAATACAATTCATTTCTATAGTGCTATAAAGGTAAACTAACATACAGGGGACCTACAATTGAATACAATTTATTGAAGAATCAAGCACTGCTCACATGAGCTTACAATCAAAATGGCCAGCTTTCAATGCTGAATAAATAAAGAGAATGCCCATTTTCAAAAGTTGCTGCTTAGTAAATCTAGGCATTCATCCCACCAAGAAGCATAGGGAAAGATATAGGGTATATATACCCCTTAAATTAACATGCTGCAATTTCTACTTAGTATTTAATCTATGCAGTGGTGGCCTGTCTGTTGTAAGCCGAAAACAGAAGTTTGGGATCCCTTACTTATCAGTAGGGATGTAGCGAACTGTTCGCCGGCGAACTAGTTCGCGCGAACTTCGACTGTTCGCGTCCGCCGAATGTTCGCGAACGTCGCGCGACGTTCGCCAATTGGTGTTCGCGTTCGATTCGAAGTAAAATTTCATTCGACCATTCGACCGTTCGATCGCTAAAATCGAACGATTTCCATTCGTTCGAACGATTATAAGCATTCGATTGAATTAAAATCATTCGATCGAATAGCTTCGATCGTTCGATTCGAACGAAAATCCTTCGATCGTACGAATAAAATCCTTCGATCGTTCGATCGAACGATTTTATCGAGCGTTCGAAGTTCGCGAACTGTTCGCGAACTGTTCGCTTTTTTGCCGGTGTTCGCGAACACATTAACGCCAGTTCGCTACATCCCTACTTATCAGAGCCTTTAGGTTGATTAAATGCTATACATGTGCTGTATCTGTACAATATCCATGTGCCCCCCTGGTTAAACAAATAGAACCGAAGGAGGAGCCATACATATTATGACCACCTTTCTATTGTTCTGTCTAGAACAGCAGGAAGTGGCACTGTGCAAATTGTATATTTTCCCTTTAAACCTAGATTTCACTTATAAATAAGGTTGCCACCTGGCTGGTATTTTACCAGTCTGGCTGGTAAAAATGATGCTTGACCCCAATGTTATTAATAGGGGAAAAATCTTAATATACAGGAAGGTCTGTATTTTTTTTCCAAAAAAGGCGGCATCCCTACTTATAAAGTACCAGCTTCACTGGACAAAATATAAATCCATATTTGAATCACCCCCCTCCCCACACACCTCCCAGGTTCAAATTTAGGGAGATATAGCTAACAATATGAATATAAAGCATAACATATCAGTCCCAACACAATTGAAGTGACTTGGTGGTGGTGGGGTTAACCATCCCCCCCCCCCAAGCTCTGGCAGCATGCAGCAGAAACAAAGCTTGTCTATAAAATGCTATAAATAAAAAAATGCAAGGAAATTGTTAAATGGCAAGCAGCTCGGCACAACACAGCTCCCTTTACACGAGACTTGGGAGGTATTTGACTGAACTGTCTGTGAAAAAGGCATGTAAAGCTGAGGGACTGAGGGAATAGAAGTGAGAAAGCACCAAATCCTAATGCTTCCCAGAGTGGTCCATCTCTCTGCTCTACCCTCAGTAATTCTACCCCTCCTCTATCCTCCTTTTCCTCCCTTGCCTGTCTTTCCTCCCCACCCCCATCGTTCACTAATGAGAACACATTAAGCTTTCCCTCAATGCCCTGATGTGCTCTTACTCTCCTGGATCCTTGCATTGCAATGCACAATGCAATTCAAGGATTTTTTTAGCATTATAAAAAGATTTCTAGACAGCTCATCTCTTTCGTCCTCGTTGCTCAGCAGGGATTTAAGGTTGTCTGCTTCCACAGAAAGTAAATGCATGTTTTTGCCCCCCAACTAAAAGGGACTTTTTACATGCTCACAAAGGCATACCTGTTTTTCCCCCTCTCCTCTGGGTGCCTTAATGTAGGATAGCAAGGAAATGAGCCGTGGAAGTGAATAGATTTACACATAGACAACCTTGCTTGAAACCATTGCTTATCCTTTTAACCCTGAGTTCTGTGTGCCATTTTTTTTCCTGCTCCGTCACATGATTTAGTAGATGATACATCATGCCCCTGTCGCATGCATTGCAGAGAGATCACACTGGCATTGATTAAACCCCATGTGATGCAGGTCACGTTTCCTGAAATCTGGCCTTGGTGTTGTAAAAAAAAAAAAAATTGACAGCACACAGAAAGCGCATAACAAACCCTTTATGTGCATCTTATATCAGCTTTAAAGGAACCGCAGAAATATATGCCATTAAAATCCAAAACAAAAAAGTGACTTCGTGAGTAATATGTGCATTTTCCAGCTACATAGTGCATGCAATGAACCTGGGTGTCAGTACTTTTCATGGCATTTGTTTCATGGCCTCACATAATGACACAGAAACTGTATGAATACTCACATGCACCATGTAGCTTATGTGAAGCATGATGGTTGAGTGGTTAGTGCTATTGCTTGCAGTTTTGGGGTCTTAAGTTTTTGCATATCTTCCTGGTGTCCTCTGTGTTTTTCTGCCCACGCTCAAAAAAGACGTCAAGATGTTTACATCCAGCATCTCATTCCCAAAGCAAGGGTCCTCACTTTGATGCTATAACAGCCTCTGCTCTTCTGTAAAGGCTTTCCACTGGATGTTGGAACTTTGCTGCTGGGGTTTGCAGCCATTCATCTGAGGTTGGGCATCGGACCTGGCTCGCCGTTAGGATTCTGTTGGGTTGAGGTCAGGGCTCTGTGCAGGCCAGCCAATTCTTTCACTCGAATCTCAGCAAACCTATTCTGTAAGGACCTCATTTTGTGCATGGGGTTATTATCCTGCTGAAACATGAAATATTAGTAACGGTGCCTAAAGTAGGAAGCACAAAACTGTAAAGAATGCAACTATATGCTGTACCATTAATGTTTACTATGAAGGGAATCAGGAACTGTGTCTACCCATGGACAAGAGCCCTAGACCATTCCTTCTTCACCAAATTTTACCAGAACAGAATGCCATCAACACTCACCAGTGCATCATAGCAGAAATAGTTCTGGTATTTGCCAAACCCAGATAATTTTCTGCCAGATGGAGAAATTTTATTTATCAGCCCAGGATATATTTCCACTGCTTCAGATTTCAATGGCAGTAACATTTACACCACAGCAGCTAGCGCTTGGCATTACATACAGTGATTTTAGGTATGTATGCCTTTGAGCACCCATAAAAACTCCATTTCGCCCTACAAAGAGTTCTTGTGCTGACACTACTTCCAGAGACAGTTGGCAATCACCAATGAGTGTGTCCTGTCAAGGAAACGTCATTAGACAAACTTTTGCACCATAAAATGCAGTATTAGTTCTCTGTTGTTACACTTTTATATTCATATAATATAATATATAATAATATTAATACAAGATAACAACATAACGGCAGTTGTTTACACCACTTTAGACCTGGCATAAACCAATGAAGTCAATGGATCATGCAAGATCATGCAGAGGCAAAGAAAGTGGCAAGTTGTGTTAAAAACTGGAGCTTTTCTCAATCTAACAACACTTGTTTTACACCATCATTTTAGACTTGGTTACACCTATGGCAAAATTCATTAGAACCCTTTCAAATAAATGAGATTTTACACAGCGTGCTATTAAATTGGCAATAATTGTTTGTATTCTGAAACCAATATGAGTGTTTTGCTACATAGCGTATTGGTGCTGTATAAATAAAATACAAAAATCAGGCTTTAGATAGCTCCTAATAATATTTTGAACCCTAAAGCTAGTGGCACACTGCGTGGTTTCTCCACCAGCAGAAAAATAGTGATAGAGAAAAGGCACATTGGCTCATTTTAGTCCTCTATATGTGGGCATTCATAGGAATAGAAACTGCTGAACCAGTTGGCACCACCCAATAATCTAGTGGACTCTAACGCTACTAGAATAAAGCAGGTCTACCAAAATCCAGTAATATAGCTTTCAAAGATAGATACAAAGAAAACAACATAAACATCTGAGTCATCATTGTAACAATCCTGCCAGGACAGATTTGATGCTACACCCATGAAATTATCCATGCTTCACTGGTGGAATGTCTTCTAATAGATAGGATCCATAGGTTCTCTATCGTAAAGCAAATCTCAAAAGAAGCCTTCAGGGTTCAAGGTCTATTTCTATCATACAAACGGATTTTTTTTAGTATTCCAGAAGACACTTGTCTTTACTGGATCAGTATTCAGCAAAAAAAAAAAAGGCTCTGTAGGGACTAACACTAGCTGGTGTAAGTTCTTTACAACAAGGCAGTATCCTTTTGATGGAATCCTTCACCGGAGGAATGAACAAATTGTTGGGGATCCTTAACTCATGCTAGTTATTCTTATTATAAGAATTGTGACTTGTCTGCAATTTTTACCTTTGCTTCCTTGTTCCTCTTAAGATTAAAGTTTCTTCTTCTCAACCCTTTACAAAATCTTTTCATACATTTTCCTCTTCTGCTATGTCTTCCTAGGGGTGTATTTAAGGGCTTAATAGATATCAACAAGTCACCTCCTGGTCGTTGTAGACTTCTCAATTGTATATAGGTTTTATTCTTTCACTTCCTTGATTTAGCTCACTTTCCCATTTTTCTCTTTGCCCTCTCAGCCACATGGTCTTAGAAACTATGTCAGTATTACTCCCAAGCATCTCATGAAATGTGGTATTTGCTCATAGCATCTGAGAGTGTTAATGCTGCTAAGATTTCTATTAATTAACAGTATAAGATTCCCAGTTAAGAGATCCATAGCAGATGAACGTAAGCAAATGGGGCCAATGTAATATGCCCACAAGTTATTTTCTTTTTCTGTTCACAGCAGCTTCTTCTATTTCTTCTCTTCTGGTCTCAGCAGTAGAAAATTATTTCCCCCTATAGAAATCACATTCTCAATCCTGCAAACAAATCATGAGCTTGAAAAGAATAAGCTTCCTTCTTCTTTGCTTACAAAAACTACTTCTACTTGGTTCCATCTTGTCCATTACATTTTTAATCCAGGCATCAGGCCCTTAGCTTGATCAGATCATGCATCAATTACTTTTCCTTTGCAGAAGAAAATAGAAAAGCAAAGTAAACATTTTTGGAGGTAAAGTTATACTCAATAATGATGATAATTTTAAGTTAATAATTACTACAGCCAAATGACATAGCCAAACCAAACATCTACTCCTTTGGTATGCCTACATGAAACAAAGAGAATTGTGAGCACTCAGTCTAACCCAGGTGTACAGGTATGGTACCTGTTATCCAAAATTCTCTGGACCACTGTTTGAGAACTGTTTGGGACCTGTTATCCAGAATGCTCGGGACCTCTGTTTAAATCTCCATAAGTTATTGAAAAAAATTAACAATAATTAAACCCAATAAGATTATTTTGACTTCAGACAAGGATTCATAACATCTTAGTTAGGATTAAGTGCAAGGTACTGGTTTATCAGTACAGAGAAAAAGGAAATTATTTAAAACATTTTGAATAATTAGATTAAAGTGGACCTGTCACCCAGACACAAAAATCTGTATAATAAAAGTCCTTTTCAAATTAAACATGAAATCCAATTTCTATTTTTTATTTAAGCATTCATAGCTGTTGTAAACTCATTTAAAAATCTCAGCTGTCAATCAAATATTGTCTGCCGGTCCTCTATGCCCGTGGCATAGAGGCGGGGCAGACAATTTCTTTCACTTTCAATTCAGCATCTTAGATGCCACTGCTCTCCACACATTCCCCCCTTCTCTTTACTATATAATTGTGTAACCAGGACATGGGGGTGGACATCAGGTCCCCCATTCTGGTGCACAAACAAGATTCTGAGATGATACAAGACTTGTCTTAATAACAGTGTCCACAAAATGGCTCCTGCCTGCTTGTTATAATTATGAGTTCCCAGACTGAAGAAAACAAGATTCAAATAATTTATATAGTGTAATTAAAGTTCATTTTCCTTGAATAATCTGATAAAATAGGATTTTGAATAATTTTTTTGGGTGACGGGTCCCCTTTAAAACAGAGTCTATGGAAGATGGCTTTCCCGTAAATGGGATCTTTCTAGATAACAGTTTTTTGGATCTTAATTATCTTCTACCACTCACGTATAATGCACATTTCTGCTAGCAGTTTCATGGATTTAAATGTTTTTAAATGTTCTTTAAAAACATTTAAAAACATTTGTATGTATTATTTATCTGAGAGACATTTATACTGTGTACTAGGGATATTTTTGTATACAGAAACAGCACCCCAAAGTGCAGGTACCTAAACAAAATGTGGTACTAAGATCTCAATTTTTATTAAATGTGTCACGGCCGGCACCCAATACCAGAACAGGTGCCAAGTACCCTGGTCTCGGCTCGGCTTCACCAGTAGTGTGACCACCGTTGGGCTTCGGGAGGAGCCCTCAGCTTACTTGGGTGCCACCTGGACTTAACGAAGGGGTACAAGGCGAGATGTTCTGGCTAGCAGAGGGGCACGGCAGGTAAATAGTCTTTTGGGCTGAAGGTCACAGTACAAATGGAGCAGGCAAGAGAATTGTCAGACAGGCAGGGTCGAGGCAGGCAGATATCAAGAATCATCAGGCAGGCAAGGGTCAAACCAGGTAATCAAACAGATGGGGTCAGGCAGAAAGAGTAGTCGAGATGCAGGCAAAGGTCAGGATTCGGATATCAGAATAGTCAGGAACAGGCAGGGTTCAAAACCGGAATAACAGATACAAATTTCACAGGAACAGACAGCACAAGGCTTCAGGAACCACCAGAATCAAGATTCTATCACGGGCACTGGCTGGGAGTAAGAATGGGTCCACGCCGCCGCACCACTAGACCACCAGGTAATTTTGTTACATTACCCCCCCTCTAGGGGGGGGCCACTGGACCCCCAGGCTTCCCAGGAAATTTTTTATGGAATTTCTTTCTGAGTTGATCAGCTTTGATATCATCCACTGAGACCCA
Organism: Xenopus petersii; assembly: GCA_038501925.1. Taxonomy (NCBI): domain Eukaryota; kingdom Metazoa; phylum Chordata; class Amphibia; order Anura; family Pipidae; genus Xenopus; species Xenopus petersii. The sequence goes on along the minus strand of CM076673.1, from coordinate 64,522,763 downwards.
CTGAGACCCAGGAGTTCTCCTCAGAGCCATAGCCCTTCCACTTAATAAGATACTGGAGCTTACCCCGTACCAGACGAGAATCGAGGAACTCCTGGATCTCAAATTCAGGCTGACCTTCGACTAACACTGGGGGAGGAACAGGAATATGACCGACTTGAGTAGCTGGTTTTAGAAGAGAAACGTGAAAAGAATTAGATATTTTAAACTCTGCAGGTAATTGGAGACAAACAGAAGAGGAATTGATTATTTCAGTTATTGGGTATGGACCAATAAACCTGGGCCCCAGTTTGAGAGAGGGGACCTTCAACTTAATATTTTTGGTAGATAGCCAAACAGAATCTCCCACCTTGTATTGAGGAGCCTCTCTACGAGGTCTATCTGCAGCTTTCTTTTGAGCAGAGGAAGCTGCAGAAAGAGGATGATGAACTTGGGACCAAACTTTAGAAAAGTGATTGACTGAGGAATTAGCAGAGGGTACAGAGGAATCTAAATCAGAAAAAGAAAATGCTTTTGGATGTAGCCCATTTACAAAAAAGAAAGGAGACTCCCCAGAAGAGGAGTGAGTGGCATTATTGTAGGCAAACTCTGCCCAGGACAACAATTCCGCCCAAGAGGACTGGTTATCAGATACATAACACCTGAGATATTGCTCCAGGGATTGATTCACTCTTTCAGTTTGTCCGTTGGTTTAGGCATGGTAAGCAGTTGAGAAGGATAAATCAATACCAACTAAAGAGCAGAAAGCTCTCCAAAACTTCGAGACAAACTGAACACCTCTGTCAGACACAATGTTAACAGGTAACCTGAAAATATGAGAGATAAACAGATCGGCTAAGGTTTTGGCAGAAGGGAGGTGTGGAAGGGAAACAAAATGGCTCATTTTACTAAACCTATCCACCACCACCCAAATTACAGTTTTACCCTGAGAGGGAGGCAGATCTACAATGAAATCCATCGAAAGATGGGACCATGGCCTCTCAGGGATTGGTAACGGATTTAACAAACCTTGTGACACCTGACGAGAGGTTTTTGACCTTTGACAAATTGGACAAGAATTTACGAAAACCTTAGCATCCTGTTTAAAAGAAGGCCACCACACATGACGGGCTAACAAAGAAATAGTTTTGCCAATGCCAGGATGCCCAGCCATTTTGGAGTTATGAACCTCTTCAAGAACTTGTTCCCTCAGCTCCTCAGGCACAAACATTCTCCCAGCGGGAGCATCTGCTGGAGCAGAAGATTGGACAGGGGACAACAAGGTGGAGAGGTCAGAATCCAATGCGGCTACAATCAACTCCCTAGGAATGATGGGGGTGCACTCACTAGAGTCAGAGGAGGTAGATTCAAAACTCCTAGAGAGTGCATAAGCTTTGGCGTTTTTAGATCCAGGCCTATATGTTAAAGAAAAATTAAACCTGGTGAAGAACAGTGCCCATCTAGCTTGCCTAGGGTTTAGCCGTGTGGCCGATTCTATGTAAAGCAGGTTTTTATGGTCTGTATATACGGTTACCATATGTTTAGCACCTTCAAGTAGATGCTGCCATTCCTCAAAGGCCCACTTGATAGCCAACAATTCCCTGTTCCCAATATTATAGTTTGCCTCTGCAGGCGAAAACTTCCTAGAGAAAAAGGCGCAGGGATGTAACTTGTTGGTAATCGGGTGCCTTTGGGAAAGGACTGCCCCAGCACCCAATTCAGAGGCATCTACCTCCACAATGAATGGTAAAGCAGTATCTGGATGCTGCAAAATAGGGGCAGAACTGAACTCTTGTTTGAGGCGTTCAAAAGCTTGAACTGCTTCTGGGGGCCAAATACTAGGGTCAGCACCCTTTTTGGTCAAGTTAGTGATTGGGGCAACTACCAGGGAAAAATTCTTGATGAATTGGCGGTAATAATTTGCAAAACCAAGGAATCTTTGGGTTGCTCGTAAAGAAAGGGGTTGGGTCCACTCCAGGACTGCTCTCACCTTCCCTGGATCCATCTCAAGACCCCTGTTAGAAATGTTAAAACCCAAAAATTGAACAGAGGTAACTTCGAAAGAACACTTCTCAAGTTTTTCATACAGATTATTTTCTCTTAGTCTACATAAGACCTCACAAACATGATTCCTGTGTTCAACCAGATTAGAAGAGAAAATAAGAATGTCATCAAGATAGACCACTGCGAATATCCCCAGCAGGTCCCGAAAGATGTCATTGACAAATTCCTAGAACACTGCGGGGGCGTTACAAAGACCGAATGGCATTACCAAATACTCGTAGTGGCCATCCCTGGTGTTGAACGCTGTTTTCCACTCATCCCTCTCCCTGATTCGAATCAAGTTATAAGCCCCCCTAAGAGCAAGCTTGGTAAAGACTTTGTCATTTTTAACTTGATCGAAAAGTTCAGAAATTAGAGGGAGAGGATAGCGATTTTTTATGGTAATCTTATTGAGTCCCCTATAATCAATACAGGGGCAAAGACCACCATATTTTTTCCCAACGAAAAAGAAGCCCGCCCCCGCAGGGGAACTAGAAGGTCTGATGAAACCCCTTTCTAGGTTCTCTTTTATATACTCTTTCATTGCCTGGGCTTCGGGCAATGAAAGAGGATAGGTTCTACCACGAGGAAGAGGTGACCCAGGGACAAGATCTATAGGGCAGTCATACTGTCGGTGTCGGGGTAAAGTTTCTGCTGCCTTTTTTGAGAAGACGTCAGCAAATTCTGCATATGCAGCAGGTAACCCCTCAAGAGATGTAGTTGCTACTACAGAGTGAAAGCATACCCCACCACACATAGTACCCCATTGTACCACCTCCCTTGAGACCCAATCAATCAGAGGGTTATGCCTCTGGAGCCATGGTAACCCCAAAATAAGAGGAGAGGAAGCACCCTCTATGAGGTAAAAAGCTATCTCCTCACAATGCAAATTATTAATACACATGGAAAGGGTTACAGTCTCCTTAGAAATTACACCTGACCCTAAGGGTCTTCTGTCTACTGCCATAATTCTCATGGGGGCATTTAGAGGAACTACAGGGATACAGTTTTTAGCTGCAAAAGCAGTATCCAGAAAATTACCCTCTGCCCCTGAGTCCAAAAATGCGGACACCTTCACAGAGCCCGTAGGCCAGGTTAGTTTCACTGGTAATAAAACCTTAGAGGAAGATTGGGGAGAGGAAACTCCTGCGCCCAAATGGAGCTCCCCTTCTCCATTTAGGTTAGGGAGCCTCCCATTCCTCCTAGGACATAGGTTCAAGAAATGACCCTTCTCCCCACAATAAATACATAAACCTTGGGAGCGCCTGCGTGCCTTTTCCTCAGGAGTTAGATGAAAAATGCCTAACTGTATAGGTTCCTCCTGAGGTAGAGGCCCAGAGAGGTCTGAAAACTTAACATTGGTCACCATATTAGACTTAACATTAGTAAGCCCAGAATAAGTAGAAACACCCCTCTCACCCCTTCTCTCCCTTTGTCTCCTATCTACCTGGATGGCCAGAGACATAAAATCGTCCAGGTTGGAAGATAGGGGGTAATTTACGAGACTATCCTTTAATGAGTCAAATAACCCCAAACGAAACGGACTCCGTAGAGCCAAATCATTCCACCCCGTTTCCACTGCCCACCGGCGGAACTCGGTGCAGTACACCTCCGCATCCCTTTTCCCCTGGCGCAACTTACGAATCGCGGAATTGGCTGAAGATGCACAATCCGGATCATCGTAAAGAATTGCCATACTGTCAAAAAATGTGTCTAGGGAATAACGAGCAGGATCGGAAGAAGGCAGCCTGAGGGCCCAAATTTGGGGGTCACCCAATAACAGGGTCATTACAAACCTTACTTCTTCCTCACCAGATGTGAATGAGTGAGGATGTAAACTAAGGTACAATTTACATGCCTCTTTAAAGACAAAAAATTTAGTTCTGTCCCCGCTAAATTTCTCTGGGAATACGATTTTGGGTTCATGGGGCCTAGTAGAGTTGCCCCACATGGCAGAAGAACCCACAGGAGGAGCAGGATCAAGGACTGGCAGCTGCTGCGGAGTTTGCAGCGTCTCCAGCTGATGGGTTAGATCATGATAACCCTGCAGAAGGAAGTTCTGCTTCCGCTCGTGACCCCTCCCCTCCAAGCGCTGCAACAAGGTGGAAAGAAACACTTCGGTGGAAGTTGGGGAAACTGAAGCGGTAGGAGAAGCAGCAGCAACATCGTCATGAATTTCGACCTCCATGGCCCGTGATAATGTCACGGCCAGCACCCAATACCAGAACAGGTGCCAAGTACCCTGGTCTTGGCTCGGCTTCACCAGTAGTGTGACCACCATTGGGCTTCGGGAGGAGCCCTCAGCTTATTTGGGTGCCACCTGGACTTAACGAGGGGTACAAGGCGAGATGTTCTGGCTAGCAGAGGGGCACAGCAGGTAAATAGTCTTTTGGGCTGAAGGTCACGGTACAAATGGAGCAGGCAAGAGAATCGTCAGACAGGCAGGGTCGAGGCAGGCAGATATCAAGAATCGTCAGGCAGGCAAGGGTCAAACCGGGTAATCAAACGGATGGGGTCAGGCAGAAAGAGTAGTCGAGATGCAGGCAAAGGTCAGGATTCGGATATCAGAATAGTCAGGAACAGGCAGGGATCAAAACTGGAATAACAGATACAAATTTCACAGGAACAGACAGCACAAGGCTTCAGGAACCACCAGAATCAAGATTCTATCACGGGCACTGGCTGGGAGTAAGAATGGGCCTTAAATACCTCCAAATTTCGCGCCAAAACGTGCCCAATGTGCGCTGGCGTAATTGCGCCAGCGCGCCTGTACCTTTAAGAGGCGCGCCGCGCACGCCCTAGAGAACCAAGATGGCGCCGGCGCTGGAGGCCGGCACAGGAGCGTGGCGGCATGGCGGCCGTCCACGCCGCCGCACCACTAGACCACCAGGTAATTTTATTACAAAATGTATTTAAAGGGATCCACACAGGTTGAGTTTGAATGCTGAAGTTTTTTTTTCTATCTTGTGTGCCTAAAATGTACCAATAAAAGGCCAATTTATTAGCTTGCCAATCTAAATAAAAAACAAGAAAGAGTGGGTTCAAAGCTGAGGACTTACAAAATTCAACACACCAAATATCATTTTAATGTAAACTAAAATGAATCAGCTGTCCAACGGTTTGTAACAGGTGGATTTGTTGTTTTAATGACAGCTAGTAATCCTCTGTTAACTGGAGTGTCTTCTAGTAAAACTGTCCCTATGAAGTACAGGTTACAGGTTTTATTCAGTTAAACCTTCTAATGTTCACTAGCTATTGTCTATTGGAGTAAAGAAAATGTTGCTGTAAGTTGTCTCAATTAGTTTTAGTAAGAGAATGTGTTTTTTTTTACTGAGGATCACATACAATATAATATAGGGCATTGATCCCCAACCAGTGGCTTGTGAGCAACATGTTGCTCTCCGGCCCATTGGAGGTTGCTCTCAGCAGCCTCAAATCAGGTGCTTATTTTTTAATTCCTGACAGAGCAGAACAGAACCTCCTATAGGCTGTCAGTCCACAAAGAAGCTACCGATAGCCAATCACAACCCATATTTGGCACCCCCAAGAACTTTTGCATGCTTACGTTGATCTCCAGCCTTTTTACATTTGATGTGGTTTGTGGGTAAAAAAAAAGGTTGGGGACCCCTGATTTAGGGAATAATGTAATAATTATTTACAGGATATTCATGCGTTTGGTTATTGTACAATTTAAAAATAATATAATGTAAATAGAGGCAACCTTTCAACGGTTGCCGAATTACAACAGCCAAGAGGGATGCTAGCTTTATTCATTGGCTTTGGCAGGAAACATAGTTTATGAATTATCCCACTTGAGGCAATTTTCGCCCTCGCTTTTGGAAATGATTCCCTCAGACCCTCTAAATGATAGAAGCACTTTCTTGCAGCTAGAAAATGTAGAGCAAATCTAGCTATTACAGCTGTTGCATGCTGGGGGTTAAACAGCTTAAAGACTCGTGCACAGGTTAGTCATCCACTCACCCTGTGTATTGATGGAAAACTGTTATCTCCCCTTTCTGTGGCCTTCAGCAACACTGATAACAAATTTACAGCCTCTGGGCTGTATCTGCTATGCATGAAGCATTTGAGAATGTTGCAATAACATTTTTTGGACATGAGCCTATATTTTCTGTGATGTATATAACACTGTACAAAAGCAATACAGTCAGTGAATAATATCATTACTAGCAATTTACATATGTGGCTTGCAGAATGGCGAGAAGGTCTTTCTTGTAAAGGTTTGCAGTGTAACAGTAGACATATCCACAGTTATGAGCATTCCAGAAGGAAAATGTATCTCCATCTGAGACACAAAGGTCAAGCATGTGTATTAATGTCACAATGTGGCCTGGAGTTATGAGCACCTGCATTAGTGATGGCTGTTTGCAAGTAATGTGATGGGGGGAAGTGATCTGCAGTATGTACATAACTAATATTGCTTTTTAGAACATAGGCTCTAAGTGACCAAGTGTCTTCTCAGCCTAGTTCCTGGTGCCTCTGAGAGAGAACAAAATTATGCAAATGCAGATTTCCTCTTGAGCCCCCCAACTGGGATGGATTCTGTTCTCAAGCTAGCCTTGGTCACACATACCCTGGCCTTAAGGGCAGAGACCCCTTTTTGGCTGTAAAAGAAATTCTTTGTTTTTCTGTGCTGTGGAGTGATAGCTCTATGCTCTCCCACAGGTAACTCCCTTTCACTTCTGTATTCCATATGCTTATGTTCTCAAGTCATAGGTTCCCAAGTCTATAAAAACTCTTTGGTCTTTGTTTGCGGTTCTGACTCTTCGTGAGCTCAGAATCCACAAAACCCATGTCAAATAAATGTAGTCTCTTACCTTAAGTGGTCTCTGGTTCCAGAAATTCCATGACACCTGCAAAATATTCAATACACAGTCTGCCCACCTCAAATCTGGAAAAATTGCAAAAACAAAATTTAATATAAGCTTCACCCCTTGGAAATAATAAACTTAAATACAATCTGTACTTTTTCAGTAGTCTTAAGGTATGGTGATTCAAATTACTGAAAGATTCCTTTTCTGGAAAACCTCAGGTCCAGAACATTCTGGATAGCAGGTGCCAAACCTGTATACAAGTTGATCTTCACAACCCCCTCTCAGCAATCTGTCTCTACTAACTCTCTCTTTATGCAGGATACACGAGGTGGTTACCTGATTTTTAAAACTAAAACCTGAGGACACCTACCACCGCCATGCACATTTTTGTTAAGGCCATGCCTGCTTTTTGTCCACTTCCCTTTGACCACACTCATTTACTCAAGAACACAGACACAAAGTTCCATTAAATAGAAACAGAACAAAAATATGTTATCATGTCATACTTTGCTGCTACTGTAACAATGCTACTGTCACATTGGTGCTGCTGTCAGTGCAACCGCCAGTGGCGGAACTACCAGGGGAGCAGGGGGTGCGAGCGGGCCAGGGCCGTTTCCGGCCGTACAGAGGGGGGCAGGGCCCGGCTGCACATCCCGCGCCAGGGCCCGCCCCCCTCTAGTTACGCCTGTGGCAACAGCAGCACCCCGAGAGCAATTGTAAGATGGACCAAAAAGGGGGACCTATTTGCTGCAAATAACCTCTTTACAGGGACATATTTCCCTAGGTACCAATGTCCTAATGGCAACCCTATATTGGTGGCTCTAATACATCACTGTGTGTTCTCCCTTTTCCTAGACAAATCATGAGAGCTACTGTAAATGGCTTTCTGTTGACTCTGTCAGGAGTTGTAGTGGAGTTCTGCAAACTGACTCGACTTTGCAACGACCAATCTCCCCAAACGCCTTGCCTCACCCTGCGCCTGACTAAAATAAAAAATCGCAGGCGCTAATCACACGCGGCGTATAGTTCTGTACAATTTAGTATCATCAGAAACAGTATTTTCGATACCCAAATCGAGGTCATTAATAAACAAGTTGAAAAGCAAATAGGCAGGTCACATGTCTGTATAAAAACAGACTTCCGAGAAGGGAATACTAAACATTATTTTTGAATTTTTAATTGTGTATTTTTAGAAAGTCTTTTATTTTCATGATATGAAACATTACATTTTCATTTCACAATTGTTTTGCATTAATTACTTTTTCTACCCATTCTCCTCCTGCCCACAAGTTTGCCAGATAACCCCGTCTGTACAAATCTCCTAGACTGAGACTGTCTTTGTCCCATTGTCATGCAATCCTTCGGGATATTTGGCCAGTGGACTGGGGGGAGGGGGGATTTTGGTTCTGTAATGTTATTGGCTGACATGTTAGCCTAAATTATATTAATATTCTGTTGTAAAGTTTTCAATTAAAAAAACATAAAAACCCTCTACACCAAGGGGGTCTATTTATTAAAAGTCAGGTTTATTTAGTTAAAAAACTTTTTAGAGATTGATTATGCCCCAGAATCTGAAAATACTGCAGCTAAAACCTGTCAAATTCATGTAAAAGTCAGTGGCAGAGGTCCCTTTAACAATTTGAGTTAAGGTGGCCATACACGGGCCGATAAAAGCTGCCGACAGACCGTGTCGGCAGCTTATTGGCCCGTGTATGGGGGCCCCCGACGGGCTTCCCCGATCGAGATCTGGCCGAAAGTCGGATGGGTTTAAAAATCCCGTCGGATCGCGGCCGCATCTGTTCGTTGATGCGGTCCCGCGATCCGACCACCCGTTTGTGAATGCTAGGATACGATTGTTGGGCCCTAGGGCCCACGATCGGATCTGCCCGATATTGCCCACCTCAAGGTGGGCATATCGGAGGGAGATCCGCTCGCTTGCCGACATCGCCAAACGAGCGGATCTATCCATGTATGGCCACCTTTAGTCGTACGTAGTCAAAAAAGTCTCACAATTTGAATTGATGTCCAACTTTTTCTTGCACTGATTTTTTCGAGAAAATAATTTGTGAATTCAGGGGATTTGGATTTGGGAGTTTGGTTGAATTTTTTTTTTAAATAAAGTGAGAAAAACTATAGTTTAGAAAAAGAATCCCCCAAAAGATGTGACTAAGGAATCCCTTGGTACCAGGTTTGAACAGTATGGCTATTGCAAGTTATAGAATGGAAACACCCAAGATAAGCCTGTAGACAAATAAAAGTGTACTAGTAACACAGATTAGTTGCAGCAGCATTAGCACCTACTAGCAACAGCAGGCAAAACCCTTGTTGGAATGAAGAGATATTGTGTTATATTTTGTACAGTGCTTACTACTTACCTGGGTGCAGTTTGCAGTTCATTTCATAATTTTGGCATATTACAATAAAATCTGTTTGTTTTCTAAAAGGACTGCCATCAAACATCATGTTACAGCATACTGCTTCATTGGCAGAGCCTTCCTCCCAGTGGGCCATGGCTATTGGCCAGCAGTTTATCCTGCACCCCTCAGGTGTGAGCCCTAACATACTGATCCCAAATTTAATAAAAGGCATGTCTAAATAGGCTGTGCCATATTCAGAAATCATTTAGCAGACTTAAAAACATATATTTTAGAATTAATACCATAAGTATTTACAGTATATAAATGTGGTTATGCTGTGTTCAGTATAACACTGTGTGAGTGCATTTGTTGCTGGGGCAGGCATTGGATGCAATTCAATAATTTGAAGCTGGAAATTAAATGGCAGACCATAAATCTAATATGCAGGTTACTATCCTTACGATAAATGGTGGTCACAAAGCGAGCAGAGGTTCACTTACAGCCATGCACTGAAATAATGACTGAGTATTCATATATATCTACTACCATATGTAGTTCCCCTTCCCTGCTCCCCCCCCAACATATTTACCCCTGAAATTGCCCCTAAGAGTCTGCTCACATATGGGTGCAGAGTAAGCACAGTGGAGCCCATGGGTGCCATCTTCTGGATCTCTGGTCTTCTTCAGGTCCTGTTCCTTCCCTTCAGAAATTTCTGGGACTTTTGGCGCATGCAGATTTGTTTTGAGCCGGGAGACTGCAGCATGCGCCAATACGGAGCTCGCTTACAGAAGAAGAAGACTGGAGATCCAGAAGGTGGCGCCCATGAGCTGCGCTTACTCTGCACCGATACATGAGCAAACTCTTAGGGGCACTTTCGGGGATAACTATGTGGGGGGGCAGAGAAGCAGGGATGGGGGACTTCCTAGGGTAGTAGGTAGGGTTTAGTTCTCCTTTAAGATATATACTATGCAGAAGCAAAGTATTTCATTCTTGTGATGGATGAGACTATGTGCATTTGCAGGAAAGATGCCAAACGATCAGACTGTTTGGAAAGGATAACAAATAAGAAATTGTGCTTTATTTACCATTTCTTAGCCTTCTGATTTCCATCTGGATTTTAAATATTTAACGTTTGCTTTGTTAGAATTACATTATACAAATGTACACCATGAACATTTAAAAATGTGTAAAATGTATCATAATCTTATGCAGTGGGAGCATGAAGACTTGGGAAATGAGACTCGTATTATTTGTTTCCCACAGATTTAGTGTTTTTAACCCAGCATGAAAATGCAGACAGGATTTATGCACACCTTAATATCCTGATGTTTTTGTGAATGAAAGCATACAGCTCCTAATTGCACCAGCAGGTCTGAATATTGAGAGCTGAATTCAATTATGTGATACTCTGAGAATGTGCTGGCTTCCCTTGGGCAGGGTTGGACCATGTCGGTGTGACACCAGTATAAAAACCTTTGGACCCGACCAACTGAGAACCAATCCCCGCCTGCCCTTACACCATTCAGGTGGTCTGCTGATATTATGTTTAAATTCATCGGTGTTCAATTGGCCAGTTAAGGAACATTACCCTGTATAATTGTGAAGACAGACATCTCCATAGCATGAATTATTTCAAGCTCTAGTTCTGCTTACCACTGAACGAAAAACAGCTCAACTTCTTGAAACATATTTGCAAACATTTTACAAAATGAAAATGTAATTTTACAAACATACAAATGCTGAGTGATGCAGGAGGTCCCTGCTCATTAGCTTACAATCTAAAAGATGATCATGTCTCTTTCAGATAAACAGTAAATGGTGCATTCTGATGATTTAAATCTGAATGTGTTTTCTACAGTATACGTAGAAGAAATAATTATTATTTTTGAAATCTTGACATTGCAAGCTCCTATTTCAGCAAAACCGTTCCAGTGTTGGGGTGGTACAGTAAAATATACTCAGCCTTTTAATTCATACCTCCTCTGATTGCTGGTTAAAATTGATTTCCCGTACTTCATATTCCTGCAAAGCATAAATGGCATAGACTTGTAAGAGCTAAGATTCTGATGGTTGTCACATGATGGTATCTCCAGGAAGCACATATCCCAAGCCCTGGATTCTGTTTCCATTTTAAAGTACCCATATTCTGTTTAATGTTTCTGGTAAATGCAATAAATTTGAAGCATTATATCTGTATTCTGTTAACATCATACGGTACGTTTTTGTATTTTATTCGATCTTCATTGAACTTCAACCAAAGGGCTGATAAAGAATTAGTTGCAGAATGTGAAATGGAGGGGTTGTAAAACTGGTTGTAGAGATTGGTTTTGCTATGTTATAGAAAACACATAAAATACACATACATATTTATTGATAGAGGTTTGGGAACCCCTCTCAGCCTGCATAATAATTGACTCCACTTTCAACAAAAAAAGATATCAGTGGTATGTCTTTCATTTCCCAGGAACATCTGAGTACTGGGGTGTTTTCGGAAAAAAGATTTTTAGTGAAGCAGTATTCAGTTGTATGAAATTAAATCAAATGTGAAAAACTGGCTGTGCAAAAATGTGGGTACCCTCGTAATTTTGCTAATTTGAATGCATATAACTGTTCAATACTGATTACTGGCAATACCACATTAGTTGGATTAGCTCATAAAGCATTGAACTTCATAGGCAGGTGTGTCCAATCATGAGTAAAGGTATTTAAGGTGGCCAATTGCAAGTTGTGGTTCTGTTTGACTCTCCTCTGAAGAGTGACAGCATGGGATCCTCAAAGCAACTCTCAAAAGATCTGAAAACAAAGATTGTTCCATATCATGGTTTAGGGAAAGGCTACAAAAAGCTATCTCAGAGGTTTAAACTGTCAGTTTCAGCTGTAAGGAATGTAATCAGGAAATTAAAGGCCACAGGCAGAGTTGCTGTAAAACCCAGGGCTGGCAGGCCAAGAAAAATATAGGAGCGGCATATGAGGAGGATGTTTACAGACAACCCAAAGATCACCCCCAAAAGACCTGCCAGAACATCTTTCTGCAGATGGTGTATCTGTACATCGTTCTACAATCCAGCGCAATTTGCACAAAGAACATCTGTGATGAGAAAGAAGCCCTTTCTGCACTCATGCCACAAACAGAGTCGCTTGTTATATGCTAAAGCTCATTTAGACAAGCCACAGTCATTTTGGAACAAAGTGCTTTGGACTGATGAGACAAAAAATTAGTTATTTGGTCATAACAAAAAGCACTTCGCATGGCGGAAGAAGAACACATTCCAAGAAAAACACCTGCCACCTACTGTCAAATTTGGTGGAGGTTCCATCATGCTGTGGGGCCGTGTGGCAAGTTCAGGGACTGGGGCCCTTGTTAAAGTCGACGGTCGGATGAATTCAACCCAATATCAATAAACTCTTCAGGATAATGTGCAAGCATCCGTCACAAAGTTGAGGTTACGCAGGGGTTGGATATTCCAACAAGACAATGAACCTAAACATACATCGAAATCTACAAAGGCATTTATGCAGAGGGAGAAGTACAATATTCTGGAATGGCCATCACAGTCCCCCGACTTGAATATTATTGAAAATCTATGGGATGATTTGAAGCAGACTGTCCATGCTTGGAAGCCATCAAATTTAACTGGACTGGAAAGATTTTGCACAGACGATTGGTCATAAATACCCCCATCCAGAATCCAGACACTCATCAAAGGCTATAGGAGGCGTCTAGAGGCTGCTACATTTGCAAAAGTATTGATGTAATATCTCTGTTGGGGTGCCCAAATGTATGCACCTGTCTAAGTTTGTTATGATGAATATTGCATATTTTCTGTTAATCCAATAAACTTTATGTCACTGCTGAAATACTACTGTTTCCATAAGGCATGCTATATATGTTACATATTAAAAGGAAGTTGCTACTTTGAAAGCTCAGCCAACGATAAACAAAACTCCAAAGAATTAAGAGTGTTTCCTAATTTTTTCATATGACTGTATATGTGTGTGATATTTAAATTCAATTTACTAGGAGAATATATACATTTTTTATAAATTTATTAAGAGCAGTTTCATATAGCCTGGGTACAGTACCTCTTGCGGTACCTAGGATTTAGTTAGTACTTCTTGTTCCCACTCCCAATAAACAGCTGCCAGCCACTTACTCACCACTACAACCACCTACCCCTCACTACCCAACACCCTCTCTAACTAGCTCAGTCCCCCACTCACCTGTGGCCACTCACCATTTCAGGAACTCAGAGTAAGACACTGTGTTGAAAACAAAGTGTATTATGTAAAAAATTTCATTTTGTCTTAGAGGGATGAATCACATCTTCCTCCAGTTGTGTTCTATGCAGCTGCCTCTTCAGCTGACCTCTAGTTACGGTGCTACTTTTTGGTGCTAGCAGAATTAAGAATGAGGGGGAAATTTTTTTTATATCCACCCTATCACCAACTGTTACAGAATGTTAGGAATTAGTTTAGAAAAATCAACTATAAAACTTCCCAAAAACATCTACAGGTACAGAAGCCCAGTTAATTGTTATTATTATACACGTTTATTATACCTATCATGGCTGTTCTGTGTTCAAATGATTGGACTTTGAGGCATATGACATCAGCAGCACCATGCCCACTTGCGGTTTGATTATATTTTAAGAAGTGGGGATGAAGCACCCTGAAAATATCTTTTACAGTATCAGGGGGACTGTGGGTCAGTCATGTTGCACTAATAGGGAGGAAAGGAGGTTCATTTGAGAAACCACTGTCTTGGATACCTACTTTAGCTAGTTATGATTGCAAAGGCATTGTATATTTGTTCTTTTAAATAGTAAGTAAAATATAATGTAGTCTGGGAGTGGAACTGGGTTCTCCTCAGCCAACTGGGATCAATCCTGGATTCATCACACAAACCAACTCAACCTTGAGGCATATGACTACAGCAGCACCATGCCCACTTGCTGTTTGATTCAATTTTAAGAAGTGGGGATGAAGCACCCTGAAGGTAAGTTTTACAGTATCAGGGGTACCTATGGGTTAGTCAGGTTGCACTAATAGGGAGGGAAGGAGGCTTGTCTGAGAAACCACCTTGGACACCTACTATGGCAATTTAGGATTACAACAGCATGGTATATTGGATCTTTGAAACAGTATGTAAAAGGAGGTGCAGTCTGGGGTGGAACTGGGTTCTCCTCAACCAAATGGGCATCAAGTCTTGATTCATCACATGAACCAAAACATCAAGGTGTAGAAGAGGATGTTACCACCAAGATCAGTGTGGTCCTTCTATGCTGGATATTGGATACTGATATATGTGTTGAGGCATGGATGCTGAAGACTATTGCTCAGCTGTATACAGTTTCTGAAGAACTAGCATTTAAAGATAAAATACTTTTATTTTGTGATTAGCTTCTCAAGAATTTCTACATTTTTAGAGACTGACATCAGAGAAAAGTTCAGGACTGCTATGTTAAATTTTAGCTTTATCCCAGTTCGGCTCACCTATGGGCTTATGGTCTAGCTCCTTCCCTGCTGCCGCTGTTGAGACAAGGCTATTGAGGCAGTTTTAGAGGCAAAAAACATAATGCATGTGGGAAGCAGTGACACTAGATATGAGGAAATGTCGCATAGGAACACACTGGCTTGCCATGAGCCAAATGTGCATTAAAAGCTTGACTGCTCCGTCAGTATTTTGTATACATGGTACCTTATGGCATAACTGACCCTAGGGCAATTATTCACAACAACTCCCACTGCCCCAGGTCTTCCTATCACTGCTGTCACTTCCCTCGAGGTGAGAGACACTCTGACTGAGACTGTTGCCAGACAATATTATCCTGTATCAAACATGTGATCTTAAGGCACCTTTAATGAGTAGAAATATAGCTAGAATCTATAAGGAAGATATTAGGAATATAATATTGTGCTTTTGAATTATGCTCCTCGTACCAACACTAAGTATCTGTGCACAATTATTTATCTGCAAACAATTTCTTATATGACCGTCGGCTTAGCACTGCAAGCAACATAAATAATTGGGGAGCATACATTAACATATATCATTTCTTTTTTACGTGGCTCAATTTCACCTTCCATGCAATGCAATAAAATTGCCTGCTGCAAGGACAGCTCCAACATAATCAGAGAAATGTATGTGTCGCCTCCTTAAATCTACCGCTGCGTTTTGAGGGCACATCATCTTCTTTGGAGAGCTATTATCACCTGTTCCATCTCTGAGAATAGTCTTAATTGCTGTTTCCTTGTGCAGGCACTAAAACCTAAACAGAAAAAAAGAAAAAAAAAAGTAAAGCCTCCCTATTCATGCAGAACAGTGAATGTAAGCTTCCTCGTCAGACCCTAATGGGGTTTTAATAAACGCATTTGCCTGTGGGAAGACTTTTAAATGTAAAAGGAGACTGGTGTTTGTTGAATATCACAAAGGGAGATGGGCAATTTGTGTGAAAAATATACCCACCCACCCCAGCATTGACCCAGTTAGGTACAAAAATATCAGAATATCAACGAGTGATTTGCAATCACAACCCACCAAGACTAGTGTTTTGTAGGATCTGTGCTTGACATTTGACATTCAGATAATTAAAATGTACAAGGGTTAAATTGAGCGCCCTTCCCTTCCACTTGTTTGAGGCTGATTATACAGTCCTGGCCAAATATCCCGCTGTGCAACATTTTTTTTAATATTAAAATAAATCTCTCAGTGGACCAAATTATGTTAGGAAACTGGTTAATCATTTGATTAATATTTTAAACTTAATGTATTTATGTACATTTGTTATGCTGATCCAGACATTTTCATGGTGCCTGTCATTAATGGTGTACATCCTACATGTGCCCAGTATTATGCTGCATGTTTATTATGCTTCACACAATCTCATATTGTGCATTTGTGCTGATGCACACAATCCCATGCGGCATGGCTGTGTTTATAGCAGATACAGTCTCCCGTGTGTATGTATGTACAACATATATGGTGGGACAAATAATCTCTGCTATGTACAGGTTTGAGATCTGTTATCCAGAAACTCATTATCCAGAAATCTCCAAATTACGGGAAGGCCATTTACCATAGACTCCATTTTAATCAAATAATTCACATTTTTAAAAGTGATTTTTGTGATTTTCCTTTTAATAAGAAGACGGTACCTTGTACTTGATCCAAACTAACCCTATGGGGCATATTTATTATGTTGTGTAAAAAACAGTGGATACACCACACATCGCCAGGCTTTGCCATGTAAAAAAATGGCGTACATTTTTTATGTTTCTAAGGGGCATATTTATTATGCTGTACAAAAAACAGCGGAATAATACATAACACATTGGCAAGCTTCACCACATAAAAAACGGCGTAAAAATAGTGTAAAATTTGTATGCGTTTTACCTTATGTGACTTCCACCAGAAGCAATGTAAAATAACGGCGCCAAATCTGGTACTCACATGATGTAAAATTACACACACCTTCCCCAATTATTTTATACAGATTTTGATCAGCGAATTTTGTTTTACACAGAGTAATAAATATGCCCCATAGAATGTGTTGCGCCAGAAGCAATGTGAAATAACGGTCTCAAATTTGGCGTTTGCATGGTGTAAAATTACACACAACTTGATAAACTCGCCATTTATTTTAGCACAGCTTTTTACACTGGTTTTTCTGTGAATTTTGTTTGAAGCAGCATAATAATTATGCCCCTATATGAAAGAAAATATCTTATTGGGTTTAATAAAGGTTTAAGTGATTTTTGGTAAAGTAGTAAATATTGAGATCCACTTATGGAAAAATCCCTTATCTGGAATGCCCCCAGTCCTTATAATTCTGAATAACAGGTCTCATACAGTACCTGTATATATTGGTGTAAACAATACAATGTAGTATGTATATGCTAGTGGAACAATGTAATGATGCACGTTTTGTAAAAAAAAAAAAATCTTATGTTACATGTATATACAGGTGCAAACAATGTCTTGCTGTATGTGTATGCTGATGCAAATTAATTCATGTTATATGTATATGTAATTACAAACAATCTAACGCTGCATGTAAATGCTGGTGTAGACAATCTCATGTTATATGTCTATGCTAATACAGGTATGGGATCTGTTAGCCGGAAACCCGTTATCCAGAAAGTAATTAAGGAAAGCCTGTCTCCCATAGACTCCATTTTAATCAAATAATCCACATTAATAAAAATGATTTCATTTTTCTCTGTAATAATACAACACTACCATGTACTTGATCCAAACTAAGATATAATCAATCCTTATTAGAAGTAAAACCAGACTATTAAGTTTATTTAATATTTACATGATTTTCTAGTAAATCGACGAAGATCTAAATTACGGAAAGTTACGGTTATCCGGAAAACCCCAGGTCCCGAGCATTCTGGATAACAGGCCTCATACCTGTATGAATCTAACTTTGTATGCACAGTATATACTAGCGCATGCAATATACTGTTGTGTATATATTTGCCTGTGAAACAATGCCACACTCTCACGTTGCATATTACATGCTGGTGCAAACAAAATAAAGCTGTGTGTATATGCTGATCCAAACAACCTTAGGTTACATGTGCATGTTGGTGCAAAGATCTCTTGTTGAATGTATATGCAGGAGCACAAGACAATTGATATTGTATGTATATGCTGGTACAAACAATATTATTAACATTACGAATAGCATGTAGTTATAAAATACCAATATGTTCTGCATCGTTGTACAATATATAGGTGCATATATTAAAGATAAAGAAAAAAACCACAAAAACCACAATCAAAATATGATGTTGATTACAGGGCCACACAATCTATTGTTGTGTGTATGTGCTTCTGCAAGCAATCTTATTTTGCCTGCATGTGCTGGCGCAAACAACGTTATATGTATAAACTGGTGCACTCAATCTCCTTTTTCTCGTGTAAATGCCTATAACCATATGTTCTCCAATGTTTTAAATAACATCCCTATGACTAGAGGCCTGTCTGCTTCTCACACACCGCATTAAAAAAAAAAATTTTGGTTCCTTTAATTAAAACCCCATTATCACAACTTCTGGCTAATTAAGCACTTAAATACCAAATAAGCTACAGAGCTACAGCATGGGTTTTATGGAAATGCCTCATTATACTTTCCTTTATTATCATTTCAGCCTGAGATCACAGCACAGGGGCCAAACACCTTTCTTTTTTTTAAAAAAAAAAATTCTATGTATATTTATTGGAATGTACCATAATCTGAGTGACAGGTGCCTATGAATGTAAACTCCAGTGGGAGCAGGGACTAACGTGCATGAGGTATAGGGTTGCCACCCGGCCCAGTACTTTACCAGCCTGACCCTAAAAATGATGGCTGATCCCCAGGGCTGGATTTGCCCTGAGGGTGCATGGAGGCTGGCGTCCTCCGAAAGATAGTGCGCATCCTCTTAGCTTGATGCCGAAGCATTAGCCTTTTCGGTGCTTGATGAGCTCATGAGGCTGGGCGGCATGCCGCCCCTTAATTGATGCCGTCCTAGGCCTAGGGTTGTCACCTTTTCCAAAAGTTTTTACTGGCTGGTGGGGGGCGGGAACAAAAGGTGGTGGTCCATGATGCAAAAGGGTCGGAGCCAAGCAATGTGCCACAAAAGTGGCGGAGCCATGTCGAGCATTGGCCAGAAGGCCGAATAAAAGGTAAGTTCTAAGAGAATTGAGGACGGGCCAAGGGCTTTTTTTAAGGGTATTACAAATTTACAGGCAACTACATTGTCGGTAACTGTGTAATACCGACCCCGGCCTTGGCAGGAGTTTTACTGGCTAGGCTGTTAAAATACCAGGTAGCAACCGTACCTAGGCCTGAGTCTTTGCGGCCTCACTGCAAATCCGGGCCTGCTGATCCTAGGGTTGCCACCTTTTCTGGAAAAAAATACCAGCCTTCCTATATATTTATCTTTTTTTCCAATTAATAACATTGGGATCAACCTTAATTTTTACCGGCCAGGCCGGTAAAATACCGGCCAGCTGGCTACCCTAGCTGATCCCAATGTTATTAATAGGGAAAAAGATAAATATATAGGAAGGCCAGTATTTTTTGCAGAAAAGATGGTAACCCTAGGATCAGCAGGCCCGGATTTGCGGCAAGGCTGCAAAGGTGGCAACCCTACTCATGAGGAAGGGCGGCATAGCTGCCCTTTAATTGATGCCACCCAAGGCTCGGGCCTTTGTGGCCTAGCCGCAAATCTGGGCCTGCTGATCGCAATGTTATTTATAGGGAAAAAGATAAATATACATTAAGGTATTTTTTTCCAGAAAAGGTGGCAACCCTAATGAGGTATAATCTGTGTGGAGCACTAGAGAATATGTCAACGCTATGGTTATATAAAAAGGATAATAATGAAGAGCATTGGCAGTGAAAGAGTTAAGAGATTTTACAGCCGCTTTTGACAGGATTTTGGCACCTGCTTTAACATGGGGGGGGGAAGCGGCAAAGCAATTCCGGCTGGATGCGGAAAGGCCTTCATTTTACCACCCAGAGGAAGAGGAACTAAAAGGATTAGAAAAGTTCAGATGAAAATGATATGAAATCCAGCATTTGGCTGCAGCCCCAGCGCCTAGGCCCTGCCGAGCTAATCTGTATGCACTCTGTGACCTCCTCGCAGCGAACCCTGCTAAATATATTATTCCCACGGGGGCTTTCACTGCTGCTTGGTGTCAGAAATCAATATGTATGAGGCGCGTGGATGGGAATTTCTAATAGATCTGCCTGGCCCTGCGCTGCTTTTCAATATCTGCCTTGGACTATTAGTGCCGCCTCGGTGCCTGTGAAATAACCGAGATAATCTTTTAAGGTGCGCTGTTAAGGTGGAACCGCAGTGTTACCCTCAACGAAAAGAAAACAAAAAAAGCGAGATTTCTAGAAAATCTATATACACACGCATACGTATACATGATTTGCTTCTGCCCAGCCTTGTCTAAGTGCCTTGTAAGGCTCATTAGTTCATTGGGGATTAAGGTATTAAGATGCTTCCAGTTCCATTTAGTACAATTCCTACACAAAGGAGGGTTACACCAATGTACCACAGGGCTGCTACTGCATAGCACCATATTCTCCCTTTCTTATGGCAGCTCATAAGCCACACAAATAGAGACCAGCTGGCTCTTCTTTTTTCCACATGTTTTTGCATATTGGCACATGGCTGAGTTCTATATTTACAGCAGAAACAGTGGCATTATATAGAGATGATGGAATTATTTTCTATCAAGCAGTACTGGGTTCTGCTATTAACCAGGGCTCATTTTAAAAAGGTGGCAAAACAATTATGATAAGAACTGCCTTTCCTTAAAGGGGACCTGCCACCCAAACCTAAAAAGCTGTATAATAAAAGTGCATTTCAAATTAAACATGAAACCCAAATTCTTTTTTTTTTATTAAAGTATTCATAGCTGTTATAAACTCATTTAAAATCTCAGTTAGGCATAGGGGTGGGGCAGGCAATTACTTTCACTTTCCATTCAGCACTTCCTAGATGTCACTGCTCTCCCCACATTCCCCCGTTCTCTTTACCATTTAATTGTGTAGCCAGGGCATGGGGATGGACATCAGGTCCCCATTCTGGTGCACAAACAAGATTCTGAGATGATGCAAGGCTTGCCTTAATAACAGTGTCCACAAAATGTCTCCTGCCTGCTTGATATAATTATGAGTTCCCAGACTGAGGGAAACACGATTCAAATAATTTATATAGTGTAATTATATTTTAGTGACGGGTCCCCTTTAACGGGGAAGTCTAAAGTTGAATAAGGCTAGAAATGCTGTATTTTGTATACTAAACATAAACCTGAATTTACTGCACAACAAGCCTAATGAAACAAACGATTTATGCTTTCAAAGTTGGCCACAGGGGGTCACCATCTTGTAACTTTGTTAAACATTTTAGCGAGACCAAGATTATGCACATGCTCAGTGTGGTCTGGGCTGCTGTTGGGAGGCTAGGCTTAGGGATTGTCATAAATGATCAAAATAGCACAAGTCAAATAATATCTGCCAGAAGCCGATACAGCAAGACTGATTAATAATCAGAATAGGCAGACTGCACTGGGTCCTGTGCTGTCATGTAATCTTTCTCCAACTCTGCAGAACCAGTGGCTGCAGCAAAATAATCCTCCAAATGGAATCCCAGTTTATCAGTTTAGTTTATACTTTTTGAGTTATTTGCCTTTTTCTTCTGACCCTTTCCAGCTTTGAAATAGGGGGTCACTGACCCAATCTAAAAAACAAATGCTCTGTAGGCACCACATTTATTGTTATTGCTACTTTTTATTACTCATCTTTCTATTCAGGTCTCTCCTATTCATATTGCAGTCTCTTATTCAAATTAGTGCATGGTTGCTATGGTAATTTGGACCCTAGCAACCAGATTGCTTGAATAGCAACCTGGAGAGCAGTGGCGTAACTATAGAGGAAGCAAATCACACAGTCGCAGGGTGGCCCTGGGAACAGGGGGCTGGACTGCGAGCTCTGCTTCCTCTATAGCTCCCTTTGCGGCAGAGAAGGGGGGTGCAAGTCGGCATGGGCAGGTGATCCCAAAAATAGTGATCCTCAACCAGTGACTCATGAGCAACATGTTGCTCTCCAACCCCTTGGATGTTGCTCCCAGTGGTCTCAAAGCAGTTGCTTTTTTTAATTCCTAATTTGGAGACGTTTGGTTTCTGCCAATCAGAGCCTCCTGTAGGCTGCCAGTCCATATAAGGGATACCAGCATACAGATACCCAATCACAGCCCTTATTTGGCACCCTCAGGACCGATTTGGATACTTGTGTTGCTCCCCAACTTTTTTTACACTTGAATGTGGCTCAGAGGTAAAAACAAAAGGTTGGGGACCCCTGCTCTACATCATCCCCTTTTAAATGCAACCTTTGCTATATTATTGCCAAATATTGATATACACAGGGATATTAAATGGGCACCCATATGGCAGCTGCTATTATGTCAAGCCCCTCTCTAACATCTCAGCTATTTTACTCAATGCCCCTCTTTTTATAGAGGTGATGGTGGAACAGCAGCCTCCCACCCACCAGAATTTCATACAACACCAGTATCCACTTGCTTCAAAGCTGAAAAGGGGTTGTCTAGGGCTGTAGTTGCTATTGGTGGTGGAATAATCAGTGGCGTAACTACCGGGGGAGCAGGGGGTGCGATTGGGCCAGGGCCCGCACCCCCTCAGGGCCCCCCGGCAGCTCACGCGCCACGATTCCAGCGGTTCCGGGTGTACGGAGGGGGGCGGGGGCCCGGCAGCGCGTCCGGCGCCAGGGCCTGTCCCCCTCTAGTTACGTCACTGGGAATAATGGGAGTTGTAGTCTATCCAATACTGAAGGGATTGGAGGAACATCTGGGAAATCTGGTATAGGTTTCATAAAATTCAACAGCATCATAGAGAGAAGAAATGCAAATCTCTTGCTATACAGATAACGGATGCAAAGAGACAGACAGACAGGAGGATAGTTAGGAAGCAAGATATATAGTGCAAGGTTCTCTTTACTTCTTTTATCGCTTATTACTTGTATAGTTGTATGTTGTCAATATGCTATATATGCATAATACAGTGGTATTATGATAGATAGATAGATGCAAGGCCAAATACATATCGGTGCCTTTTCTCTAAGAAAGTGATATGGTTGTGGGTCGGAAGCACAGTAAAAAATCCCTGTTTATTCTCGTGCTTTGTTCTCAGATCCCTTACGAGGAAGGTGTCTCAATTCATCGCACACAGAGGTGCAGCCTACAAAGGCTATAATGTGAAAAGAGGCCTTTTTATTAGCACGGGAAAGGTAGCAGCACTAATGCTTGCATACTGTACATTTCCAGGCACAGGACCTTGCAAGACTGAGTTCAGACACTGCCAGATAGCAGGCATCTAAAATCCATCATCCTGCTTCTTTTTTTTCTTTTTTTAAATTCAGCTTGGACATGTTTGCCCTTGTGGGGTTGTCGCCTTACCAGAGGTTGGAAAGCTGGAATTCAGCCTTGAGTCTGTGCTGCACACTTCACTTAGCACAGCGCAGTCCACCTGACAAATCACTGAAGAAAAAATCTCTACTGCCTGTCTGCCCCTGACTTATCTAGGCATGACTGCAGGAGACAGCGAGCTCAGATTAAAGATGTGGAAACATTGCAAGGAATCAGAGTGTTTAGAGGGCATATATAATTTCAGCAAGACAGGAAAACATGCGTACTTAACAGGGAATTCTGCAAACTCATGACTTTGTGGGTCACGTCCTGGGCATCAAAAAGTAAAAAAAATCCTCTCAGCAGAAAAAGTTAACGTTTGAATGAAATTTTAACATTTAATCATTTTATTCTGTAATTTGATTTCAAAGTGTGAAATATGATGAGTTGCTGGGAAGAGGATTAATTCCAAACAATGGTGTAACTAGAGATTTCTGGGGCCCAGTGCAAAATTTGCTCCTACTTGAAGCAGGACAATGCTATAGTACCACAGGCCTCTGGTGCAGTCCCATACCCTGCAGCCCCTATACTTGCACCACTAAAAGCCAGACATAATCTCTGGTTGCCACACCATTACTGTGTGATGTGGACAAAAGAGTCTGATTGTTATTCATGCTTGGGAGGCAACTAAAGCAGTGGACAAAACGTTCGAGATTTTCCCATGTGCAATTTCCCTATCATATTAGAATGAGTTGTTTATACCCTGAAAATACCAAAATAAGTGATAAGCAGATAAAGTCATATATAGGTATAGGGTTCGATAACCTGTAATATAAAAAAAGTTTTAGGCTATGGGCACAAAGGCTGTTGGCTGTGGCTGTTGTCAGCCTGAGAAATGTTGCAGGCAGAGAAAAGCAGATCTGCTCAGTGCCCCTGCTCCATTGATTGGAATCATATTAGCCCGTGTACAGACACACGCTGAGGTCAGCCCAAATACTGACCTTAGCTTCAGCTCCACTGTGTCTGTGTGATTTAACAACCCAGTCATCTGTAATAACACCTGAATCCTTACCTACCTGCTCCATTTTAATACATAGAAACAACTAGGCGCCCAGGTGCGTAAAACAGAGGAAGCAGACCCTGTGGCTGCAGGGGCACCCAGGAGGTAAAGGGGCCCTATGAGTTCTAATTCATATACAATTTGAATAAATATAGGTAAAACAGGTCAACCATTATAGACATTTTGGGGGCCTGAAAAATTATTTGCTGTGGGACCCAGTAATATCTAGTTACCGACTGAAGATGCCCTTGATCGTGACCCCTTTCATACACGAGTCAGGCCTAGGGAGCAGTTATGGGGCTATGTTGCCATTTCTCTCACCCAAGTCCCAAAATGGGATAGGCAGACAGACTACATGTAAACTGATCCCTGACCATTGCACCCAAGGCACATGGCTCATCTGTGTACCCTAGTTCTGGCCCTGGAGAACACTATAAGGAACAGGGCAGACAAAGGGTTGGGTGGGTTGGTGGTGTGGCCAGGGGCATGATAGGCTGAAATAAGGTTCTCCCAAATTAGTTCCAGTTGACATCTCTAAATAACTGCACTTCAGCTCGTCTCACATTCAATTCAATGGAAGGGATGGGAGGTGGTCAAGGGCACTTATAAGCAAGTTGTACTATGGCTCATATCACACAACTGTTACTGGCTACAGTCTTTGTTTCCCTTGGGGGATAATAGCTATACCCCCCCCAAAAAAAAAAAAAAAAAAAAACATTTAATTCTAGACAGCCACAAGTAGCAGAACCAAATCTCTCTGTGTGATTTAAGCCTCAAAAAGCAATTTAACATTGATAGAACCAATACAAATCTACAGCCACCTAAGACATTGAAAGATTGACTAAATAACTCCCTCTGTCACCTACATGATCATAGCATTCTAATTAGGAATCTGTATTGGCTAACCACACCAGTGACCATGGATTTATAAGAATCCAACAAACTGGAGAGTGCTCTAATGGTCTATGAGGCCACAGCTGGAATTGTGGTCTATACCTCATACATTTCCTATGTAATCCAAATCCAAAGGGAATTCGGCTTTATTCTGGGAAACTGTTTCAGCGAGAAAGCTATTCTGAAGTAATGAATGGCAAATGCTCCTTCAGTACAGGAGAAAATGAGACAGTCTCATTTGGAAAGCTAAATTAGGAAAATGGTTTTTATTAGCTGTCTTCGAGCTGATTAAATCTACCTGTCTGAGATTAGAGGAGGATCAGAGTATGGAGTCTGAGTATCCACAATTGAGTTCAGTAAGCTCCTTTCAGAGACGTTCCTGATGAACCTAGTAGAAGGCGCAGGTATAGTAAAGGAACTACTTATGTTTAATTAGATTCTAGCAAATGAGTGCTTTGTTGTTCTGTTTGTTCAGTGCTTGCGGTAGTTCAAAGGAACATTATTAATAATAATTCCCAATGAAACAGAACACTTTGCTGTACAAACTATGGTCTAACTGTCATGATATGGCCACAACATGTGTATATGTGATGAAAAAATAACTTAATAAAAATAATGTATCCCTGGTTAGCCCCATATCTGGCTAGTCCTATGCTCAATTTTATCTGATTCATTAAGAATTCTATGGACTACAGCTCCCATCATACTTGTCAGCTCATGGTACAGAATGTTGGGAACTGTAGAACTACGCTACACTGCTGTGGAAGATATATGCCCCCTTTAACATAAGTGATAAAAATCCATAGCATCTCACTTGCACACAAAGATAGCCCACTTACAGAAAAAAACTATTTTTGTGTTAAATAAATAACCCATTTTCATAGGTCTCATTCACCATTTTTTTATAACTTTTAGGACATACCCAAACCACATCTGATTCACCAAGAATTCCACTGCTTCATTATACATTCCAGAAAGGCACCAAGTTTTGGAAGCAGTGGAATTCTTGGTGAATCAGATGCGGTTTGGATGTAGGACTGGCCAGATATGGGATGATTTGATGTAGTTGGCCAGCTTAAATATATTGCAATATATGGACAAACAATCCCTGTTATGTTGAAAGGGTAAGGCATTTTTCTGTATGCACACAATGTCTCAGGGGCACATTTACTAAGCTCGAGTGAAGGATTCGAATGAAAAAAACTTCGAATTTCAGAGTATTTTTGTTGGCTACTTCGACCATCGAATAGGCTACTACGACCTTCGACTTTGATTTGAACGATTCAAACTAAAAATCGTTCTACTATTCGACCATTCGATAGTCGAAGTACTGTCTCTTTAAAAAAAAACTTTGAATACATACTTCGGCAGTTTAAACCTACCGAGGTACAATGTTAGCCTATGAGGACCTTCCCCATCACTTTTCTAAGCTTTTTTGATCGAACAAAAATCCTTTGATGGATCGCTTAAAATCGTTTCATTCGAAGGATTTTATCGTTCGGTTGTAGGATTTGCGCTAAAATCCTTCAAATTCGATATTTGAATTAGAAGGATTTTACTTTGAGGGTTTACTAACCCTTGATATTCGACCCTTAGTAAATGTGCCCCTAAATGTCTTAAATATATTGATAATGATCTGTAACTTGCAGCATTCTAAAAAAGTTCCCAGGTGCTATTCCTGGTCTTTATTGTGTGGGAACCTTTACATAGAGTGTTTATATGGGCATTGTTCTGCATTGTTTTGTAGCATAAAGGTCATATCAATGCTCAACAATTGCAGATGAATACATAAGGCTCTCATTTACTTAGGCAAATAACGATACGCCCAGTCAATAATTACCCTTTAATGAATCTAAGCTTCTATAATAGGGTCGGGATAACTAGGATTTGGTCAGGCGAATCCTGATGCTCTAGATTCATTACTAATCTCCGTGGAAAGAGAAGGCAAAGACCAAACTGCAGAGAAATGTGTCGGCTCATGAAATGTAATTACTTGTGATTTCTTCCTAGAGGAAACATTTTTCCCAGGAAAGTTTTATAAAATATTTCTGGTGAATCAGTAGGAGAAAAAAATGATTTATGCCATCCCTATAAATAATTGAATCAGCAGATCAGCAGACATTTTTGCTTATTTAAGCTGCTAATGTATAATCAACCAGCTTTAATGTTCTTAGAATATGAATTTCATCAGGTTTCAACATACAGGATCTAATTACGTTACGTTCAGTATTTGACACGAAACGGAATAGTAGGAGTCCAAGGGCAAATTCGAACTCATGTCTTTTATTGTTATCATTTATTAATAATCACCAACATATTCTGCAGCAATTTCACAGAGATTATACATAATTCCATGCCCAGAAGTGCTGCCTGTCCCCCCTGTCTTAAGTCTTAAGAGGGGCCCCTGCTTCGCACCGACCCTGCTCCCGCCCCTTTGCAGTCCAGGGGGGTATATTTATCAGAGAATGAAGTTAAAGATAGCCACAGTCCACTAGAGTGAAATACCGCCTCTCTCCAGTCATTTCTATGGGATTTTTAAAGGCGTAGTAAACTTTCACCCTTTGATAAATACGCCTTTAAAAATCCCATAGAAATGAATGGAGATATGGTATTTCACTCTAGTGGACTGTGGTGATCTCTAACTTCACTCTTTGATAAATATACCGCTAGGTTCCCTTGTTCCTCAGGTCTGCTTCCTCTATTGTTACGAAACTGTCCAAGTTCATTACAGTCTAAGTCCGTGGTTGTCAAAAGATTTCCATTTAAACTCTATTTGAAGACCCAACCTTTGGCCAGGGCGCCCCTTGAAGGTCCAACCATTGTTCAGGGCCCCCCTTAGTTCATGAATACGTTCCAATTCATAGTAAAATATCAGTACATTGGTCATTTAGTTATAGGTTGTCATAGTTTCAGGTATATCTAGAAGAACTCCTGCATATTTGCACCAACTGTCCATCATGCTGTACTTTTTGGTGTATCCAAGCACTAAAAAGCCATTTTCACCCTAATTGGTCTACAAGCTGAGCACCCCCTTCTATTGATCCAAGCCCCCCCCTCCCCAAAAGGACCAGACACCCTGTTTGCTGGCTCCTTATCACGTCCAGAGTGCTAAATTTTTTTGTCTTTTCATCTTCCTGTATGTTTGTTTTTGGATGGGGTCTTTGGGGTTGAAAACCAGATTACTCAGAGGAACCCTGCACAGACACAGAAGATCATACAGACTCCTTGCAGATATTGGCTGGAATTGAACCTCGGACCCCACCTCATCTTTAAGACTGATATGAGAAATTAAGACTTGGTTTATTATTTTTTAAAAAATAAAAACTTTTGGTTGTCAAAGTGTATTTACTATTCAGTAAAATGTTGTTTATAGGAAATTTCAACAACAGGTATGACCGGAAGTACAGTGCAATTTTGGATGCCTGTTTTTACTGTCAATGTAGCTCCCCTCCCCCCCATAGTTGCAGAGTGGTTGTATCTGTTTGGGGAGTTCCACCCACTACAATTGTGCAGAACGCGCCAATAATAATGCAATTGTGTGTATGTGTTTCAACAAATTACATGCAAGTTGCAGCCAAAATTGTCACAGTTAGGATTTTGTAACTGATAGTGTCAATATCGCATTTTCACACAATTTCTTTTTTAAAGGTAGCCATAGACGTGCAGATTTACCTTCACATCGGACGAACAATCATTTTGTGACATTTCCCGACCTGCCACTAACCATGCAGATCAAATAAAGTAGTAAAAGAACAGATCAGATGATATTCTGCCCCTGACAGCAATCGTACGAAAGTTATGTCCGACAAATATGCAGAGATATTATCGGTAGCCGTAAGAAATTTTCTAAGCTGTCCGATCGTCTGAACAACCGATCGCCAGGGCACGAAAAATCGGATTTTTACATCTATGGCCAGCTTTAAGTCTGTGGAAATTGTAGAATTCACTCCTGTCCTCCTGTTGTTTTCTTTCAGTAGGATTCTCAATCTTTAGGAGGCGATAAAGAGGATTAGATGAAGAAGAAACAGGTAATGGCTGAGACAAGGCAGTGATTAACAGCTTTATTAAAGTTACAGGAATGTGATTATATTTACCCAACATTTTCCATTTGCAAAATAAAGAGCAGAAGAAGGATCATTGATAAATCAACAGACAGTATTTTTATTGGAGTTTTAACACCCTATATAATTCACAAAAGGACTGATTCCTGAAAACTCTGTGATTACTGCTTAATCCATGAGTATTGTTGGTTGGTAAGAATGAATAAGCTTCAATGTGACTCACACTCTACTATTCTCAATCTGATTGCTTTGTGTGGCCATGAAGCTTTGCTAGGATCACGTGAAATCCCCAAGCCTTAAGTTAGCTTCCCAGACTCATGGCCGGGATTCTTTAGAATCTTGTGCTAAAATATAATTTTTCTTCTCGGAACAGAATGATTATTATTTTTGTACATAAACAGGATAAGGATGTGTTTCCAAGGGACTTTCATTTATACCCCTTCATCAAGTAAGTTCACTGTATGATTTAGCTTTTTTATGATGGATACATATACAATACCTTCAGTTTTCATTTTCACACAATGACTTTTCATTGGTTCGTTAGATTTATATTGCTACATTAGGTTATTGAAACTGAAAACTATTGGTGCAATCTGCCATTTCTCAATGTAAAAGTATTCACTAAAGACCAAAGAAGGTCCCTCATATTATCAGGAAGGTCATCGTTCAGTGAGGCATGCCAAAAAGAGATCGCAGGCCTTCTGAACACTGCTGAACTGGAGGTGGCTGCCATTGTAAAACAACAACTGATGAAATCTGGTAGTGGACTGGGCAACATAATGGTAATGACACTGACCCACAGAAACATTGCACAAGTGGTTGTGCTTGTAATACAGGTATGGGACCTGTCATCCAGAATTCTCAGGACCGGGGGTTTTCCAGATAACAGATCTTTCCATTGGATCTTCATACCTTAAGTTTACTAGAAAATCATGTAAACAGTAAGTAAATCCAATAGGCTGGTTTTGCTTCCAATTAGGATTGATTATATCTAAGTTTGGATCAAGTACAAGGTACTGTTTTATCATTACAGAGAAAAAGGAAATAATTTTTCGGAGCTTTCTGGATAACAGGTTTCCAGAAAATGGATCTTATACCTGTAGTAAAGGGATTCCCAACTATATGCATTTTTATAAACTCACTGTACAGTGTAGAATAAAAACCAACTGATTGTATGTGATGTACCCGTCACTCCATGGATAATAGGGATGCACCGAATCCCTTTTTTTGGATTCGGCCGAACCCCCGATTCGGCCTAATACCGAACCGAAGCCGAACCCTAATTTGCATATGAAAATTAGCGAGGGGGAGGGGAAAATAGTGCCGTTCACGAGGTGTGTGGCAAAAAAAACTTTTTACTTCCATGTTTTGTGACAAAAAGTCACATGATTTTAAGGATTCGGTTCAGGCAGGCACAAGGATTCGGCCGAATCCTGCTGAAAATGACCGAATCTTGACCGAACCTAATCCTGGATTCGGTGCATCCCTAATGAATAAGAAAGAGTGTATAATTATAATAATATAAGAGTTATAATTATGAGACTGAAATCTATATTGGGTCATATTAGACAATGAAATATACTAAGTAAATGTGGACTATGGAGAACACTATATATATATATATATATATATATATATATATATATATATATATATGCAAAGACTTGGGCACACACTGTAGTACCAATTACCTGGGTGCTGAACAGGATAGTTGTATATTCATTCGAAAATGTTGACGCACACCAGGATTTTTCTTCAACAATACTTATTTTATTGATCGACGTTTCGATCCCCAGAGGGATCTTTATCAAGATAACAACACACTGAACTGTGAAACATTATAAAGACTCACCCACATGTGACCCAACACCAAAGCACCTCCCACAAATTCAATTGAGTGGATTAACCCTTTGTGAGCCATATGAGGCAATTGGTTAATTGTGTAGGGTGATCTGGAAGACAAAGTGCATAGTGCCATAAGTTAAATATTATTATTATATACATAAAAAATATATTCAAAATTTAAAAGAAATGTTAAAACACTATATAAAATCAATGTGACTAAAAATCCTGTTTGCATATTAAACAATTTATGGTTACATACTTCCTATTAATAAATATACAATAATGGCAATTACGGTTGAATAATTCACCTTATTAGGTGCCAATCCAGCCCAATATTATCGTAACATATAGTGGATTACAAAAATGAATTATATGAACAGTATTCATTTAAGCCGCTAGGAGCTGTTGTATTTAATGTCTTAATCCAGAAGACCTCCCTTTGTGACAGCAAGCGGTTCCAATCACCTCCCCTATTAGGTTCTGGTACCATATCTATACCCATAAATCTAAATGTAGGTAATCTATGCCCCATTTTCAGATAATGTTGTGGTAGGGGTAGATCTGATTTTCCCGACTCAAATGCCCATTTAATTGAAGATCTATGATTTCCCATCCGTTCACGGAGCGTATTCTGTGTCTTACCCACATATGATAAACCACATGGGCATGTTATCATGTAGATAACATGTGTTGAAGTACATGTGATGCGGTGTTTAATCAAAATTTCCTTGCCAGTATGGGGGTGTCTAAACGATATACCTGCTGTCATGGACCTACATGTAGTACAACCAGCACATTTATAGCAACCCTTTTTCAATTTACTTGTGACACTGCTGTTTCCTGCGTAACACTTGATGGGATCAGATTGCATCAAAAGGTCTCTTAGATTTTTGCCCCGTTTATAGCCCCATATAGGTTTTTTTGCCACATTTTGTGCTAATTTTTTATTGCTTTGCAGGACCGGCCAGCTATTTTCTACAATTGTTCTGATAGCATTCGAACCCGAGGTGTAACTACTTGTCACTATAAACCTGTCCTGTTCTTTTGGCTGCTTGTCCTGTTTTGATGTTTTTTCTACCGTTATATGTTCTCGGGCCTTATTAAGGGACTCTGTTAATATATGCTGCTTATAGCCCCTCTGTTTAAAACGATTAAATGTGTCCAATATCTGTTCTTCCCCTATAGTGCAATCAGAATTATTTCTCATAGTTCGCAAAAACTGTGAGAATGGAACAGCCTTTTTTGAACTGGGGGGATGATAACTTGTGGCATATAGCAGTGTGTTTCTATCGGTGGGCTTACGATACAATTTGTAACCCAATTTGTTGTTAACTCTAAACAGTTCAACATCCAAAAATTGTATGCATTGAGTGTTACATGTAATTGTAAACTTAACAGGTGTATCCAGTGCGTTAATTGTGTCCACCATATTTAAGAGCTCACTTTCTTGTCCACGCCATATTAAAAGAATATCATCTATGTAGCGTAGATATAATAACAGTGAGTCTCCAAACTGGGGCATAATGTTACATTGTTCAAAGGCTGACATGTAACAGTTAGCATATGCAGGAGCCATTGCAGCACCCATTGATGTGCCTTCTTTCTGTAAATAAAAATTGTTTTCAAATCGAAAATAATTATATTTCAAAGCTAGTTCCAGAAGTTGACACATAAAATTAATGGGTGGACCTGCATATGTACTCGAGTTGTGTAACGCCCAATGTACCGCCTCTATTCCCTGTTGATGGGGAATAATCGTATAGAGGCTACATACATCCAGACTAGCTAGAATAATTGGTTCGTCTGGCAGTATAATCTGTGATACAATGTTCAAAAGCTGTTGTGTGTCCTTAAGATAATATGGCAATGCTTGAACAGTGTCCTGTAAATAAAAATCCAAAAATAGTCCTCGAGAGAGAGTTTATTGTATCCGATAGGACTATTTTTGGATTTTTATTTATGCAGGGGGCATAGCAACAGTGGGGACAATGTGGGGTACTGGCACAGAGCACATTTTCTTTTTCGAGAACCTGTAGTTCGTGCAGTGGTGTTCTATGGAAACAAAAACTTTCTGTTAGTGTTAGGTTAGTTTGTTAGGGAAAAAAAAGATTTTTTTAAGCTTTGAACTTCCACAAAAATCTTAATGCATTTCATGCCTACAATGAACTTCATTGTAGGTATGAAATATGTTAGGCTTTTTACGGACATGTCATTTGAATAAAAACTTTATTGCTTTCTTGGACTGAATGTTGGAGTTATTGACAGCGCAAGTGCAAATTTCATTTTTACAGTGTTCAGTTCCCATTGGCTGAAGGTTTGTGCTTTATATATACTGTTGAGCCTTCTCTCCTATTTCAAATAATTATCTACTCTTCATCCATGGAGACCCTTTGTATGATCAAACCTACTTACAGTATATTTTCATATGTACCAAGGTTATTTTGGGTAAAAAAAATAACGCATGCTCCAATTTGTGAAATTTTTTTTGCAAAATAAAATATTTCTCCAGAGATCTTCCAGATATCTACTGGGCAGATTTAAAAATCTCAGCACACAAGAACCACATCAAGCTGTTTATGTGGTCTTCTCCCAATGGGTCTGCATAGTCCTCAACCTCATCAGGCTGTTTATGTGGTCTGCATAGTTTTCACCTGGGTGGCCTCTTTTTCAGCTCCAATTCACCTAAATGGGAAACTCCTGGAGGATGTGAGCACTGTTCAGTCTGAAAATACCGATCTAATACATTGCATTAATATATTATTAGTATACAAGTATGGGACCTGTTATCCAGAATGCTCGGGACTTGGGGTTTTCCGGATAATTTGGGTCTTCATGCCTTAAGTCTACTAGAAATTCATTTAAACATTAAATAAACCCAATAGGCTGGTTTTGCTTTAAATAAGGATTAATCATATCTTAGTTGGGATCAAGTACAAGCTACTGTTTTGTTATTACAGAGAAAAAGGAAATCATTTTTAAAAATTTGGATTATTTGGATAAAATAGTGTTTATACTGTAATTCGGAGCTTTCTGGATATCGGGTTTCCGGATAAGGGATTCTATACCTGTATATAATAAAAATAAATACTTGTCTGTTGCCTCCGTCATCTGGAGAGGCAAAGCTCTCTAGCCTCTAATAACCTGATCTCCTCGTGCTGGCTTTCAACTTGTTGACCAAGACTTTTGTTCAGTTTGTCTTTCATTCTTTCCGTTAATTAATCATTATTATTATTATTACTATACAGATAGTAATAAAACATATATCACTGAATATCCCAGAAAGGTCTTCCTAACTCTAGGAACTCTTTAATTAATTTTAGTAACTTGTGTGCCATACAGTGAATAGTCACTGGATCTCCTGTTCCCTCAAGTGTTCACAGCCTCCAACAATGGTACAATAAATGTATTATGACTGATTAACACTGGAAAAAAAACTGGTCCTAATGTATAAAATATAACGCTTAATATGCAAGATGCTATACATTGACTCTATGAGTTTTCTTCTATCAGAACCCCTAGGGTTGTTACAACATCTTTGTAAATTATATTAAAATAATCACGCTGGTGCAGATACAGAATGAGATTCTTCCTGTGTACCCAGTACAATAGAGATTCACATGGATCCAAAAATTGTCATAAAGATGTCTTACAGAAATGATTCTTTACAGTCTGGGCAGTGGATATTATTACAGAGAATTCATTAATTTAATATATATGTTCTGCAAATCCAGCTGCCAAGGGCATATAGTAAAGTGGCCACCTGTTTAATTTTTGGAAATAGTTGAGCCAGGGAAAAATCCAATTAATAGTTTTCAGGAATGTACCCTAAATAATTTAAATGGTTTTAGATAAGATAAAATATTTAAATGTTTATTTATATGGCATTTTCAACTTTGCTTGTCGGCGCTATATAAATAAATGATGATGATGATGATGATATAATTCTGAGGCTCCTCAGTCATCCTTCTTCAACTTTACAGCATTCGATTGTCTTTATTTTTTCATGTATAAAACAATTTTAAGACTCCTGCAGCAGCCATTACTTCTTATAGATGAAACGCACCTCAGTTGGGTAAGGTATGTTTAAATTCAACCAGAATTTTCAGATGTAAGTAGTTACATGGGTTCACATGTCATTGTTAATTTCGTACTTGTTAACGGGTTTGTTCACCGTTAAATTATTGTTTGGTATGATGCAGAGAGTGCTATTTTGAGACAATTTGCAATTGGTTCAAATTTTCTAGTTATTTAGCAGTTTTTCAGTTTGCAATCTGGTTGCTAATTGCCCTATCAACCATGCATTCAAATAAGAGACTGGACTATGAATAGGAGTGGCCCTGAATAACAATAAAATTGTAACATTACAGAGCATTTGTTTTTTTAGATTGGATCTGTGACCCCCATTTGAAAGCTGAAAAATTAGATGGTGGCAAATAATTTGCAAAAAAAAAAAAATGGGCAGTGAAGGCTAATTGAAAAGTTGCTTAGAATTAGCCATTCTATAATATGCTTAAAGTTAACTGAAAGGTGAACCACCCCTTTAACCTGTGCAATGCATGGTTTGACATGTTTCCTTTGTTTAAAGGAAAACTATACCCCCAAAATGAATACTTATGCAACAGATAGTTTATATCAAATTGAATGACATATTAAAGAATCGTACCAAACTGGAATATATATTTACATAAATATTGCCCTTTTACATCTCTTGCCTTGAACCACCATTTCGTGACTCTATCTGTGCTGCCTCAGAGATCACCTGACCAGAAATACTACAACACTAACTGTAACAGGAAGAAGTGAGGAAGCAAAAGGCAGAAATCTGTCTGTTAATTGGCTCATGTGACCTTACATGTGGTTTGTATGTGTGCACAGTGAATTGTACAATCTCAGGGGGCGGCCCTTATTTTTTAAAATGGTAATTTTGTATTTATGATTACCCAATGGCACATACTACTAAAAAAGTACATTATTATGATAATGGTTCATTTACATGAAGCAGGGTTTTACACATGAGCTGTTTTACTCAGTATCTTTTAATAGAGACCTACATTGTTTGGGGGGTATAGTTTTCCTTTAAATAAAAATTTGTTTGTTCATGAAATAAAAATATGTGTATTAGCTTCTTACATAACCTTTCCAGATCATATAGAGATGTGCCACAAGGTTCAGGGAGTACGATCTTCAGTTCTATTCATTATATGATGTGCCATGTGCATGAGCAGCAGGGAGTTTCTGTAGTGTTCTAAATTATACAATTCTGATCTTTAAAGATTTAAGAAATTTGGTTTCTGTTGTTCAGCTACCAATGAGCAATAATTTCACTTTTTAACTTTCTTTATTCATCTGGTTTATTCAAAATAGTTTGTGTAAAGCTCTGGCGCATATTAAGAACAGCAATGAGCTGGTTAATTTAGCCAAAATCACATGGGTCTAAGCTAATGGGATTCTATAAAGCTCCCTCATTATATGGACAATTGGATTCAATGGAATCCCTTGCTCCACTGGCTGCATGGAATTTTTACAAAGTCTGCCAGATTTTTAGCTATCTGTTCCAAGAGCTAATTAAAGAATACCACAGTTGCTGTGTCCAACAAATTCCATTAAAAAAACGCACGCAATTAAAGGACTCATATTTCTGCAAAATATTTGTAAGGTACAAGAGATATTTACCGAGTAGACAATCAATATAAAAACTAGTTTCTATGTTTACCAAATTGATATAAAGTTTTCACAGGCTTAAACAATATGGCCTGGCCATGTAACCTGTAGTGACCAAATTAAGATAAGGCTGCTTTCAACATTTAAACTCTGTTAGTGTAAGGAAACCTAATTGGTAATTGGTTGCTATGGGTTACTGGACTGCATGTAATTGATTTAAACTTTTAAATTGAATTTGTTTATTGATATGTTTACGTTTAAAGGCAAGTCGTTTTTTTTTAATTTTGTCACATTGCAAGCTGGAAGTAGGGGACAGATGTTCACAGGGAACAGCTAAGACAAAAACCAACTTAAATTAAACAATAAATTGACCAGGATTGGTTGTTGCTTCTAGCAAATAGTTTGGCTGGGATGTTTTCCCCAAGATATTCATCTGTTGGTTGATTTGCTTTTGTCTTTTAAATAGGGCATAAAATCATAACACACCTGTAGGTATAGGGTGATGAGGTCCTTAGGACCTCCAAGAGTTTTTGGAACTCTTATTGTTCATTTATATACAAAAGAGGCAAGAAACAAAACAGTGAAAAAGGGGGAGAGAGGGAGAACAGATCAACCGGTCACCCCATATTTCTCCAGGCAGCCCTTGCCAGTTAGATTAGTCTTTTGCTAAGGAGAACATTTTTGATTAACTTTTTTCAAAACTCCTTCCTAGTGCCACAGCAGACAAGGTGCCAGGGAGTGTATGTTTGGAAGTTCCAGAATTGAGTCAGTAAAAGTCAGAATCTCGGTCCAAAATTGTCGAATCCTGGGACATTTACAAAAAATGTGCATATAGTTTATTTGCTCTAGGTTGCATTTGGTACACATATCAGAGTAGCTGGGGTAAATCTGGGCCAGCCTGTAAGGTGTCAGGTACATACGAAAAAGAAACTTGGTATGTAAATATATCTATCGCTACAAGAGATATTGATTTACGGGATTTGGTTTAGGATTTTTTCAAAGTCCCCTCATCTAACTGGGTCCTGCTGCCATGTCTAGGTGAAATGTATCAAAGGGTCAAAATCATCCTGCAGGAGGAGGGTGTAGAACCAGCTCAAAAGTTTAGTGTGGGCCATAAGTAGGGTCTCTGCGGACCCCTGAATCGATGGGGAAAACAAGGGACCTCACCCAGTTTGCTTGGAGGCCAGAGAATTTTCCAAATCTAGATTTTTACTGCAACAGTCCAGATCAGGATTCCTTCGGGTCTGCCCAGGTATGTCAACATTAATGCATACAGCGAAACTTTTTCTTCCCTAGTCTACATTTGCAGTCCCAAATAATAGCAGGGTTCTATGGCAAGAGCAAAGAGGTAGGGCGACAATGGGCACCCCTGCCTATATCCCTTTGTCAATGGGAATTCCTGTGACATACCAGAGTTTACTCGTACCTTGGATGTAGGGGAGTCAGATAGGGCCCTAATCCAGGCTATAAATGTATCCACCATAGGTAATTGTTATGGACTCCTGGGCCCACTACATATTCTGGTTCCACGCAGGCCCCAGGTGGTGTAGTCTCCAGCAGAACTACTGTTAGGTGCTGCATTCAGCTCCACCCCCCCAGAACTGTTTACTAGTTATCTGGTTTATTCACTAACCAGATTTTGGTCCTATACAGAGGCCAATAATAGCAACCAGGTAAAGGTTGCTTATTTATAATTTAGGCATGAGTGATCTCAATATGATATACTTCATTATATATTTAAAATATTCACACTCACATTTACTTTTATATAAAGGTGCTTTAGTGTGTCACTACTATATTATCAGTAAATTCAGAATTGTTTGACTTGCAATTGAGTATTTATATTTAACTTATTTAGTCTTAGTCACACTAAAGACTATTATTGACTTGAAGGTTATCTGTAAAAACTCCTGTGAAACATTTCACATGCTTAAAAAGATTGACATTTTCCTGCTTTTTCATAGGATCGCCATTTGCCATCTTTAAGAATACTATCTGACATAGAGATATGTGCCATTTGTAACATATTCTATAAATCTGTTATTAATTTGCATTAACATGCATGCTTAAAATACAGAAGTGTGCATTATTATTATTCCAATTGTTAAAAAAAAATAATAATAGTGTCAAAGTACTTAGTTTGATATTCTTAACATGTTGTAAATTTCCAGATGGAAGAACGTTATGTCAATTAATTCCCTTTACAATGCATTTAGTTAAATCATTTTAAATGTGCGATCTGTTTAATCCATTGTTCTGCTATTGCAGCAACACAAAAAGATGTTAAGCACAGCTCTAGAATAGAGATACATTATTATAGTGTCAGTCATGCAGGTTTCTTGCACACTTGCCTCAGCGATATAGAAATGATTTACAGACCCTCAAAGGGAAAACTGTATATTGCAGAGAGAGATTCCCATGCCCTGATATAGATATAAGACATATACTAAGAAGGAAAAAAAAATTGTAGTTACTGCATGAAAGTTAAAATTTCATTTTTAATGTACACAGTAAAAAACTAGTCACAACAAAGCTTACAAAATAATTAGCCAGCATCTTCTGAGGTGTCTCAAATAAGAACGTTTAATTACATTCTCAAAGGAATTTCATCTTCCTAATATCCAACTTCCCTTAAGTCAAAAGGGACTAATTATTGAAAATGATACCACCGTGATTAGTCTTTAACCTGCAAATAAGATGTGTACTAATAATTGCTGATGCATTTCCCATGGCTTGTACTGTAAATAGTAACACTCTGCAGAGAGGTGCTAGTGTGGGATGGTCCTTGTTCTTACCGACTTCTTTATTCTGATTCACATTCCACTGTTTTACATGTGAGGGAGCTGAGGATAAGCCAGTGAAGCAGCGAGGCCACATTAAATGTCCAATAAACACAACAATAAAATTGGCCTAATACAGCATCAGCTAAAAAAGAAGAAACAAACCACCGAGAAGATGGAGGTATAAAACAATCCCACCAGTAGAAGAAAAGAAGTTTCACTGTTGCCTGGACTGCTAGAGACAATCACAAGTAACACAAAAAACAATAGGCATTTGGCTTTGTTACTTTATTAAGGCAATACTGCCCCTTTCAGAATCATGGGCTATAAATACAGTCATATGAAAAAGTTTTGGAACCCCTCTCAGCCTGCATAATAATTTACTCCACTTTCAACAAAAAAAGATGGCATGTCTTTCATTTCCCAGGAACATTCAGAATTTCTGTGTTTTACTTGGCTTGTGTGACCTAACATGTATGGTTTGTTTGTGTGCACTGTAAATCTTACGATCCCAGGGGGTGGCCCTTATTTTTTAAAATGGCAATTTTCTATTTAGGATAATCCAATGGCACATACTACTAAAAAAGTATATTATTATGAAAATGGTTTATTTACATGAATCAGGGTTTTACACATGAACTGTTTCATGCAATATCTTTTTATAGAGACCTACATTGTTTGAGGGGTATAGTTTTTGTTTAAAAATAACTTTCTTAATGTATGTGTAAAGGTACATGAATTTCAGCATTTCGTTGAACCTGTCCTGGGCAAATCTTTGGTTACCGGATAGCTACATATGGGAATTTCTTAAACGACCCTTGTTAAATGAAAATGAATGCTCACGCTCAATGTGTGTCTTGCCGCATGTATGTGGTATTGGAGTAGCAATTCCATGCAGCATGAAAAGGAGGCTTTGCAGAGCAACCACTGGCAGGGGCCAATGTAGTGGGGGTGGAAAAGGGCAGTGAAGGAAAATGAGGGAGATAGGTTTATTACAGTTAAGAGGGGACAGAAGGGTAGGGGGGGTGGTCCACATCTAATCAAAAGCAACAGATTCATTTTAGCTGAAGATGCTGGAGGGGACAGATGTGAACTGGCATGTGTGGAGCAGGCTGACTCTCAGAGCACCCTGGGAGTCATCTCTAATGTGGGAGGTGGGGGTTGTGCGAGGAAGGAAAGGCAGATTTAAGTTATAAGGGACTCAATTATTAGAAAGGTGTATAGGGTAAGCTGTTGAAAAGGCCCTTCATACCGAACAGTCTGCTGCTTGCCTGGTGCTAGGGTTTGGCATGTGGTGGAACGAGTGGACAGTTTACTGGGAGTGGCTGGGGAAGACCCAGCAGTCTTGGTACACATAGGTACCAATTACAAAGTTAGAGGAGGGGGAGAAGTCCTCAAGAATTATTGTAAAAATCAAGGTGAAAAGTGGGGACTTCCAAATTTCAGAGATATTACCTGTGTCACAAGCAACGTTAAGACAAAGGGAGCTTAGGGAGATTAATGCATGGCTAAGAGATTGGTGTAGGGAGAAGGGGTTTGGGTTTTGGAGAACTGGACTGATTTCTCAATTGGCTACAGGCTCTTTGCCAATGATGAAATGATGATGGTGCAGCAGCTTGAGAAAGGACCTGGATGGTCCAAAACATTGCTATAGTTACCATATTTAATAATAAAGTAGGTTTTATTTTTACAAGATGGGAGTGCTGCTATCTTTTCAACTTGGAGCAACAGTATAACCAGGACAGTTAATGGGAACAAGTCTCTAAACTTGTTGCATGACAATTTTATTGCACAAGTTGTTGAGGAGTCAAACAGAAACCATGCTATACTGGATCTAATGATCTCTAATAACCAGGAACTTACAGCATATGTGCAAGAAATGAAACCCCTGGGTAATAGAGATCATAATGTGATATCATTTAATGTTTGGTGCTAACAACAAATATTCACTGGGGCAACAAAAACTCTGTATTTCAAAAAAGCTAATTTTAGCTCCTCAAGGGCTGCTCTTCCAAGCACAGATTGGGGCATTATGTTTTCTGCTAAAAACACAAAACAGCAATAGTTGTTATTTTAAAAGATATTAAATTGTTACTGTCCTCTATTTATTCCCTTGAAAAGTAAATGTAAAAGCACTAAGAACCACCCTATGTGGCTTAATACAGAAGTAAATAAGCTAATAGGAAAGAAGAGAAAGGTATTTAAAAAACTACAAGTACTGTATGTGGGGACAGAAGAGCAATTTAATGAACATAAACACTATAATAAATTTTGTAAAATAGCAATCTAGAAGGCAAATATAAAAAATTAGGAGAGCATTGCGGAAGAGGCTAAGTCTAACCACAAAAGTACATTGATAGTAAAAAGATACATGTTAAGAGAGTGGCTCCTTTAAATAATGCTACAAATCTGGTTGTAATAGATAACGAGAAGGCAAATGTGTTAAATCAGTTCTTTTCTACAGTATATACAATAGAAGAATCAAAGTTCCCCCACCCACCTCATAGCTGCATTGTTGGTTTACCCCAAACTAATCAATGGCTGACTCAGGATATGGTACATGAAGCTTTACTAAAAATTAATGTGAACAAGGCCCAAGGACCAGATGACCAGAATATACCCTTGGGTACTAAGAGAGCATAGTTTGGATTTACTGTAGACCGGTCTATATTTCTGTTTTTTCTCAGACTCACTTTCAGTGTATGACATGTGGATTGGAGGAAGGCTGATGTAATTCCTATATTTAAAAAGGGATTACGAGCATGAAAATTATAGGCCACTAAATTTGACATCCGTGGTGGGCAAATTATTTGAAAGGTTGTTATGGGATCACATTGAAAATTTTGTCCTGGTGAATGGCATTATAAGCAGTAACCAGCATGGCTTTATGATGGATAGGTCATGTCAGACAAACAGCAGGGGAGTCGTTGATGTGATCTATTTGAATTTTGCCAAAGCCTTTGATACAGTGCCCCACAAACGACTACTTTGGTGTGTTGGGCTTAATGAGGATGTTTGCATATGGATAGGAAACTGGCTACAGGACATTCCCTACTTGGAGTAAGGTTCTTAGTGGAGTCCCTCAAGGCTCTGTATCCACTTTTATTTAACTTATTCATTGATGACTTAGGGGAGTGTATTGTAAGTAATGTATCAGTGTTTGCAGATAACACAAAACTAGCAGCAGGATCATGACAAACTTGCAATCTGGGCAGCTATGTGGCAGATGAGATTCAATGTTGATAAATGTAAATTCATGCACGTGGGATGTAAAAATATGCAAGCCACTTTTACCCTTAATGGGACTTCGCTAGACAAATTAATGGAAAATGAACATTCCAGTTTTTCACTAGAAAACATTTTTTCAAGGAAAACTTTTTCGAGATTTATTCTACCCCGATGCTGCAAAAAGCCAGAATCCAAAAATCCACCATCTCAAATCAGGGTCTTCTGTGGTTTTCACCAGAAAATCTGACTTTTTCAGGGTTTTCAGGTAAGTACGTAGAATTCTTAAAATAGAGTGATTCGGGGGAAAAAGCTTGAAAAATTGTTTTATTAATAAATAAGTTAAAACCTGACATGGGGGTTTGGTCATGGCTTTTTTTATGAAATATGAGATCAATTTGAATTTTAGTAAATAAACCCAATAATGTTTAGTCATTATTTCTGAATGCATGTTCCTTAGCATGCCAGTTAATCTACCAAGTGGTTTTGCTCTTCTGTGTTATTTATACATCCTTTAGTTCTATTTAATAGGGATGTAGCGAACTGCCGTTTATGTGTTCGCGAACGCCGTTCGCGATCACCGGCAAAAAATGCGAACAGTTCGCGAACAGTTCGCGAACTTCGAACATCCGCAAAATAGTTCGATTCGAACGATCGAAGGATTTTAATCGTTCGATCGAAGGATTTTCGTTTGAATCGAACGATCGAAGCCATTCGATCGAATGATTTCATTCGATCGAATGGCTTCGATCGCTCGATTCGAACGAAAATCCTTCGATTTTAGCGGTCGAAGGAATCGAATGGTCGAATGGTCGAACGATTTTTGTTCGAATCGAACGCAAACTCGTATTGGCGAACGTCGCGCGACGTTCGCGAACATTCGGCGGACGCGAACAGTCGAAGTTCGCGCGAACAGTTCGCTACATCCCTACTATTTAAACTAAGGAAACCACAATTGTTTTTTGCTTCGGTGGTTGAACTCCTCGATAGTTTTTGTTTAAATCAGCTATTTGTACGAATACACTAGGGAAAATGTTTGGATGTGGGGATGTATGTTTAACTATTGGTAATTGTTGATATGCAAAAGTAATTAGGTTTGCTAAATACCATACCTGGTTCAATCTTTACCGTTTGTTCACCTTCATTATTATATATTACACTCAGTGTCAGACTGGGGCACATGGGACCCATCAAAAAATTTATCCTAAGGGCCCCACATCGTGATCACTAATGGTACAGCGATTGTAAACATGAAGAAACAGAGAAGTGCACCCTGTTTGAGCCTCTGCAGATCAGGCTGACATACTTTAATTTTGACGGTGCTCTTCTCCAAGACACGCTTCTCATTCACATTGAACTGTGCACCTATTGGAGAAGACAACTTAGACATCCAATCTTTCTCAAAAGATGTGTGCAAAGCAGTCTGGAGTAGAGCAAGTACATAAAATTGTTTTTTTTTGTGCTGCAAGGGGGCCACAGGGTTGGGGCCTGATGATATAAGCAGAGCACCTCCTTACAAGGGCCCACTAATATTTTTCCCAGTATCCCATTGGACCAGTCCAAAATGGTACAATGGTCTTATTTTTATAGAATAATCTGAGTTATTTACACATTGACTGATACAATGGTGCTTCTACTCCGA
This sequence comes from Xenopus petersii, assembly GCA_038501925.1. Classification (NCBI taxonomy): domain Eukaryota; kingdom Metazoa; phylum Chordata; class Amphibia; order Anura; family Pipidae; genus Xenopus; species Xenopus petersii. Next base: position 64,478,458 of record CM076673.1, on the reverse strand, counting down.
CTGCCTTGGGTGCATATTTGCATAATGAACTTTCCCATTAGATATATTATCAGTAGCATTCAGTGTGCTTTTAGGCTGCTGTTATTCATCATTCTGAGACTAATATAGCAAAAACAAGCCAGGTGAATTTAGCCTTGAGCCACCAGCTCTCATGGATACCAGGAGGAAAGTCTCCGTCCTGTCTCCAGCCAAGGAATTCAATTACTTAGGACTTTCAGTTCACATTTTCTATGAAAACAGCTTGGGAAGAACTATGGGTAATTAATTATGTGCATTATAGGACATTCTCATTAACCATGAATGCCTACAAATGCCATTGTTAAAGGGGCACTATACCCCCTTGTTCAGTATGAGTGCAATGAATAGGGCCTATGCTTAACTTATTTTTGCCTATTGTTTTTGTCACAAAAAAAATGTGGAAGAGGTGAAGGGATGGGGCTTGATATTGATAATCTGTTTATGTAGATGAAGGGATTAGAATGTATACTGGTAATCTATAGTGATCTATGTATCCACCTTGCCTGGACAAAACATGGAGTAGCCTCTATTTCCCCATTTTCCCTGATCTATGTATCCATCTTGCAAGGACAAAACATGGAGTAGCCTCTGTTTCCCCATTTGCCGTGTCATCATAAATTAAATATAACTTTTATTAAAATAAACATATAAAACATTATTATTAATTTATTAATAATAGAGTTAATTGCATTCTAAAAATACAATTTTATACCTCACTAAATTGCTTCTTCTAATAGTAGGCATTATGTTAAATAAGATTATCGTTCATCTTAATGTGATGTTCCATGTCACACAGAATCCATGTAAATCACAACTGGTGATGATGGACACGGGGAGTTCTCCATCAGAATGTATACTTTGTGCTAGCAATACTGTTATTACACCATAACACTGTGTAACTTCAATGTGATGTTCCACAGAAGCATGAATTAAAATCCTTCATAGATAGGCTGCTGTGCAGACATTTATTTGTATCCAACCCTGGCCTCTTCCAGCAAACTAGGACAATATAGACATAATGCTAAAGTCAAGCATCGTAGAGTACAATATAGGATAGTTTGGAAATGCTGTAGCTTGCAAAGCTTTCATCTGTGCAGTCATTTTATAAAACAAGTGATTGCATAATCAATAAAAACAAATTAGCTTTTCATCTTTAGTTACAAAAGTTAAAACCTCGTCATGTGAAAAAATCATTCACACTTTTTTCCTGAACAAACTCAGATCAAGTGCCTCCACTGTTTATAATAACCTCATCATCTGAGAAAAGTATTCAATAAGACAAAAGAGAATAAATGAAATAGACTTAAGAGCTCACTTCCCAGAACATCTTAGCATCACTAGAGCAATTGAATTACAGTGCAATTAATTTAAAGTGCATTCCCTCTGCTACCAATGAAATGATGAACTAGATTTTGTAACATCCTGCCTGGATTTGGACCAGTGACCTGCAGTTACTGAACAGTCTGCTACACCTCAGTTCTATGTGAGCAGGTAGCTAAGTTCTTGGTTCAATGCTTTGGTATCCTTGAGTTTTCCCGGACAAGCACAATTTGTGTTTCAGCAGTTATTAATCTGGTCACACGTGCTCAGAGTTAACCATCAGTCTGCTAATATGGTTCCCAGCTCTGTGCTCACTCACTGCCTGTTGTAGGTCAAGTTCACTTGTTCTGGGTGCTCAAAATCCATATTCTTGTTGTTTTCCCTGATTCTTGCTTCCCTAGTCCCATCACTTGTGTTTCTATGTTCATGTTTGCCTCAAAATTCTAAGGTTGGTATCTGGTTCTGATCTGGCCTGTCTGACTTTGTCTAGTTCTGTCTTTACCGGCTCCTTCTTGGTATTTACATTTGGCTCTGCCACTTGCTCATGTCACATTCTCTGGATTCTTGTGTAGCTCTGGTAGCTGAAGGCCAGCCCGAAGCCAAAAAAGCAAAAAATAATAACATTCTTAACTAAGTTACATTTTTTTGATGAATGACATCTTTTTATATGAGAGCCACCTTTTTAATTTTTTTTAAAAGCTGTAATTTAATTTTTTATCACTTTTTTATACTATACCCAGTTCCCTGGATTTGTAATCTTTGTGGTGTTTGAGCTGAGTGCAAGAGCCATATTTGCATATTTGAACTACATTTCTTCCCATCGACAGTTATTAATACACTTAACTTTTTCTTGCATTGCAGAACATTTTCATGAGAGCACATACCGTGGCTTTAAGAAAATCCAATTTGTTTTTTCATACCTTTATTCAAGTTCTAGTTGTAAGCCAGTAGAAGAGAATGAAAGGACAATTACAAATGCACAGAGCACTTTTCCATCCAAATTAATGCCTGCTAGGTAAGTGTTTACACAGTCCCTGCAGAAATTATACATATATGATATTTGGAGAATGTGAACCTGAAGAAGGTATTCGATTGCATGGTGACCTGATATTACCAGGATGATCTTTACAATAAATAAAGAAAGAAATCAATCAGTGATCAAAATTCACACATTTCGCACATTTCTTGTCAGGAATGATAAAGAACATGATGTGACATTGGACACCACAAACATGTATCAAAGAGATGTCCCTTTATCAGGGTAAAGCCTCTGAGTGCATGATTTCTATTTTTGAAATAGTCTGAGAAACCCTAGGATTTAAAGATGGAATGCAGGTCAGAGTAACAGATTATGATAAATGAACTTGGCTGGGTTTAAGAGAAACGATTAATCTACGGTGGGATTTTCTGCAATTTAAGTGTGATGTTTCACAGATGCAACTACTCATTTTGAGGGGTTTAGAAATTTCTCAAACACTTTCTTCTTCTGTGTGGTAAACAGAGGTAGATTAACATGATAGAAGTATAAACCTCAATTTAACATAACCTGATTTTACGTTTTCCCTCATTATACACTATTTGTATGTTGTAGAAGTTGTAGTAACTGTTGTCACAGTCAAATGCATTTAGCTGTATTTTTCCTCTCCAACAGCTCACCATAGTAATCACTTTTGTAAAACACTCAGAGATGGCAGGTTTTCTCAATTAGTTGGTCATAGTAGTTAAAGAATTGAAAAACTCTCTGAAAAAAGGAGCAAAGAAAAAAATGAACATTTTAGCACACACCATTAAATGAGACATTTGAGGAGGAAATATGCAAAAACAATGAGTAAAATAGTGAAAGATACTCTAAAGAACAGATGTAAAAGTATGGAGTATATAAAGGAGATATTGAGAGGGATTTGGAATGGAAATGAGCTACTGTTACAATTGGTATCCCAAACCCAAAACAAACCCCAAGGTCCCGGTCACAACTCAGACTTCTGCCTTTAACAACCACCCTTCATTTTGGGAAAAGCCCTCTGCTACTTGGGTGCAGCCAGGTCTTAATATGAACGGAACAGGGAGAGAGTTCTGGGCAGGCAAGGGAACCGCAAGTTATACAGAAATGGAGAACAAGGAGCATAGTTGAAATTTCAGGCCGGATCAATAACAAACAGGCAGAGCAGTACAGTAGCAGAAGACAAGAGCGTAGGCCGGGTCAATAACAATATGCAGCGTGAATACGGGATCCAGAAGAATGGTCTAATACAGACCTTCATCCTGATGGGTTTTCCCCCTGAAACGTTGATTCTGTAGGTAGTAAAATAAAAGACTTAAGCTCCCTGACTGCAAACAATTGTGTGTGTGCGGATCCGTTTGAATACATTTGCTGTTCCTAAGGGACCTGGCCGGGTCCACAGAGGACCAGCAACACCTGTGCGGTGGAAGTGAACTACAGGTGTGCGGTTGAATTATTACATGAATCTAATACAGGCAGAGGTCAGGACAGGCAGCAAGACAGGACTTGGTCAGGATCAGGCAGGGTCAAAAACAACTATAAGCACACAGAAATCGCACCCAGGAACTACAACTAGATTTTTATGTAGGGCAACTAGTAATTGGCGCCTGTTCCTTAAATAGTCCCCACCGTCGCAGCCCCACTAGACCACCAGGGTGAGTTCTTACAGCTCCTTTAAAAAAAATGGCAGGGAGTGAGGCAGTATTTAAATAAGGTTCAGAAGTGGAGAATGCAAGAAGAGAAAAGGAAGAGAAACATACAGAGAATACACCAAGTGAAAAAAATTAACAGTTTTCAACAAATTCTAGTTCACTTCCCAAGCAACATACTGACATGATCACAACATTGCATTTAAAATTAATTGCTATTGATGTAGCAATCAATTTCTTTTCTTTTCTAGCCATTACAAGGTGGTTATTTTATATAATATACTGCTCCTCAAAAAGCAAGTCACTATGCCACTATGCTGAGGGTCTGAGGTTACCTTCAGTGAAGACAGTAAGACATTGGAATTATGAAAAGCTACATGTAACAACAGATTCTGTCACATTCTAGCTATATCTTATACGAGCTTGTATTAAATATATGTGTTTGCCTACAAAAATGTGGTCAGTCAGAGACACTGGTAGCTTGACCTGTTTGGCTGCAATTTGCCAGTGTCCATTTTGGATGCGGATAAGTAGAGACTGCCCTGAGCTTACTGTCTATTGAAATCATTACATATTATAGAACTGTCTATAAACGGATTATTTACTAAACTCTGAATGGAAAAATCATGTGAAAAAAATCCCGATTTTTTCGAATTTATTAAACCCTGAGGATGGGAAAAGTCTGAAAAATCCGGTATCTCAGACCTGTTGAGGTTGCATATAAGTCAATGGGAGAAGTCCCAATGATTTTTTGATGTGCGATGGGTAAATAATACGATTTATGGTCAACAAAAGTAAAGGAAATTGCATGCGGCTTGAACAAAGAACATTTGAAACAGTAAAGGCACAAACTGTGATCTCTGTAGTAGAACTGTTACAAAAAAGACAGAGAGAGAGCAATAAGAATGATTGAAGGGAGATTACGCTCAGTTCTATTATACTGTATGTCCTTTGGACAGCTACAAAATATTCTAAATGTAGAATACATGCATCAGAATACATTTTTATCAGCTATATTGTATTGTATGATATGTTCCCAAATGTCTTGTGTGATACATAGATAAAAAGTCTAAAGTCACTTACCTTTTTACGACAAATTATGCAAAATAAATTAACTTAAATAAAAGATTCAGTTAGTTAAGAATGACACAGGCAAACCTTCTCAATTACACCTTCTGAAATCCAACTAGGTTTTTAGATAGAGTTATGGGCATTTTGGCAGTAGTTCTTACTTAATGCAGAAATCATACTTTCCTTTATTCTTCTTATGGATTTATTCTTCTGGCACCATATTCTTACTGAAATGCTTTCTGTTATCTTCACACGATACCATACCCTCATGGAAAACGTGCCCACTGGTCTTTTTTTCAATCATATTACAATGCCACTATCAGTGTTGTATTTGTTATACCTGTACTATTAGTTCTAATTTCTCACTTTCTAAGAGTGGGGACCAGAATCTCCTTTATATTTTGTTGCTGGGTCCATTGGGTCTCTATATAAGACTTTTAGTTGAGATTTGGTCATGAAGTATCACATGGCTTCTGTTCATTATTTGGTTGGGTTTGTGTGAAAGAGAGAGTATTATAGTATCGTTCTTCTTGAGTTTACATGAGAATCATGTCTGGTGGCAAACTTGTTTTCTAACACATTGGCCATGGAATTATATGTCAAATGCTTATTTCTTTATTAATATTTATTTCTATGTATAAATATTTATAATAAATATGTATTTATTTACCAATGTTGGAAATTTTTTTCCGAACCTTACAAATTTACCAAAATACAAAAGATGACAACTTCCCAATAAAAACAGAATGCTGCTGGAACAAAATATTTCTGTAATAAAGATGTTTTTATATTTAATGATTTTTTTTTTTTTAAAAACAAGACACCACAAACAGGATTGAGACATATCCCACAGCAATCAACAAATATTAGTATGATAACGAAATCTACATTTTATTGGCAAAATAATGTATTTTGTAGGCTACAACGAAACCTTCCGCTCTTAAAAAATAACTAGATGACTTTGCGTTAATTCTGAATAAAACTATCCAGCTATCAATATTTTAGGTTAATCAGTTCATAATGGAACCATTGCTTAAGTTTCTGTTCTGCCTTTCATTTCTGGAGGTAAAATGTTGCTAGTTTTAACTAAACAGTTTTTTTACAGAAATGCAAGTGTTTGTAATACTAAAGTCCTTTATTTAACAACACAGAAATGTCACAAAAACAACTTTACCGGGCAATTTAATGTGTATTTTTACAATTTTTTTACATGCCCCATAGGTGATTTTTTTTCTCATAAATACACTGTTTTCCAAAACGGCTTTTTTTTCCATAACTGCACAAGCATACATACACCTTACACATATATCTGTTAGAAAATGTTATAAATAACAGCACAGTTCAGAAATAGTAGAATACTGTGAAGGGAGTGCATATTGGTGGGCCACTTAATGTTCCTAACAAACTAACAGACAAACAAAAATGAAAAAAAAAAAATCTTTGTTTCCTTGTTTTTATGAACGTGTAATCATTCTAGCATCCAGTAGGAGCTGTCTTTTTATTCACTAGGAACATAGTAGATCTCAGTGTGAGACTGCCAAATTTAATGACAAACAAAATCTGGAACATTTAGCTGCTACATGGAACCGACTGTTTGAAATCACTATGTATCTAACCATGATCAAAGGCCTACTACTGTTTTCTGCTGCAGATATATTCAAACCTAAAGAGTATGTTCATTTAATACATTTCTTCCCTCATTACCTGATTATAGATGTAACCAATGTAAATATTTTCATCCTTTTGAATTAATTGTAAGAGTTACATGCCAAGGGGTTTGAAACACAAATAAGCATTGTTGTCTAGTACAAAACTTGAAATGAAAATTCAACTCACAAATAGCGTACATATTAATCATCACATTATTTTAATCTAGTGCACGTTGAAAAAAAATCTTTTTATTTTAAGTCCTATCTGTCCTCTAATTGCAATATACATTATAGCTAAACATTTTTTTTTTAATACTTGCTTTTCAAAAGAAACCCGTAAAGTACGTTTCAATTTGAAAACATCGAAAATATGTATCAGAAAATGTATTAAAAAATAAATGTTTTGTGAGAGAAGAAACCAAATGACAATAAAACGTAAAGTTCTTTGATCACAAACTTTTAGAAATTTGAAAAAAAAAAAAAAAATTAAAGAAACATATATATATTCTAAAGAACAATATCCAGAATTATTAACATGACTAACAAAAAAAATCATTCTGTTTTCAGTTTCAAACAACATGTAAAACAACACATTTACAATATAAATCCATTGTTTCTTTAAAGGAATTTAAAAAAAAAAAAACACTCCTACACACACATCAAGACATGCAACATTAGGGTATTGGACAGTGAGTGCATTGCTTGTAGTATCTTGGTAGATATTGTACACCTGGGGCAGATTTATTAAGGGTCGAAATGAAAATTCGAATTTACAATTTTTTCTTATGGTCAGAACTCTCAAATTTGAATTGTGAATTATCCAAACTCAATTTGAATTTTAATTAGAATTTAGAGATTTATCAAACCATTTCACTTGGTTCAAATTCAACTATTCGCCACCTAAAACCTGCCGAGTTCATGTATAAGTCAATTGTAATATATATATACAATGTAATGTCAAGTTTAGTTGAATTCGGTTCCAATTCAATTTGAGTTTTCGGCTTGGTAATATTCGTCCGAGTTTTATATATTAGATTTTTTTTTTATTAAATAACCCCCAGTCAAATTTCGAGTATATTCGAATTTACTCACATGAATTCGAAATTCAACCCTTGATAAATGTGCCTCCTAATGTATCGTGAACTGACTCATTTATATGTTTGAAAGAGTAATTCATTTTTTTTATAAAAAAAAAAAAGGTAAAGCAAGGTAAACAGCACGTGAAATTAAGGCTTATTTTAAAAAGATCAGTTATTTGAATAACTTGCTATCCACCAGCCAATTGAAAGCTGGGGAAGCAGATTATTTAAAAAAAATAACTTATTGAGCTTGGCAATAAATTGAACAATTGTTTTGTGGGAGACAGGGTGGAGGGGTAATATCTATTTTTGTACTACCTTGCAAAAATGTATGGATTTCCAATGCTTACAAAAAACCATAAAGCCAAACAGAGAATAAAAAGAGAAAACACTCAATTGCAGGTTAGAGTTTGATTTCTACATTGACTTATGCTTAGCTGCTATCTACTGAACATGATAAAAATTAAAAGTTAAGGGGCAGATTTACTAAGGTTCAAATGGTAAATTTAAATTTTTTTTGGCAGTCAAAACTCACAATTTCAAATTTAAAACCTCCAACTCGAATTTGAATTTGAATGTGAGATTTATCACACTTCGACCCTGGACAGAGGTCCGTTGAACTATTTGAAGATGTTCATAGCTTTTCTGACATTCAAGTTTCGAGGAAAACGTGATTCAAATTTAATTCGGATTTTCGGGTCGTTCCTATTTGATTAAGGGGCAGATTTACTAAGCTCGTGCGAATAGTTTGAATGCAAAAATATTGAATTTCGAAGTATTTTTTGTGTACTTCAACCATCGAATTGGTCAAATCCGATCAAATTTGATCGAATCGAATGATTCAAATGTTTCGAAGTAAAACGTTCGACTATTCGACCATTCCATAATCGAACTACTGTCTCTTTAAAAAAAACTTTGACTTCATACTTCGCCACATTAAAGCTACTGAAGTACAATGTTAGCCTATGGGGACCTTCCAGAGCACTTTTTTTTGATAGAATAAAAATCATTCGATCGATCGCTTAAAATCGTTCGATTCGAAGGATTTTATCGTTCCATCGAACGTTTTTTATCGAATATTTTGCGCTAAAATCCTTCGAATTCGATATTGAATTCGAAGGATTTTACTTTGAGGGTCAAATTCGGGGGTTTTTTAACCTTCGAAATTCGACCCTTGATAAATCTGCCCCTAAATGTTAGAAATTAGAGTTCACTAAAGTAAAATTCACATAAATTCGAAGTCAACCTTTCATAAATAACCCCCTAATTTCTAGATCCTTTTTTAAGTCTTAATTGGTAAGCTGGACACGAATCTTCCAAATAAACTACTGTAGAGGGATTTCTGAGCAGCCTGAACTAAATCTACAACAGAAAGGCAATTCCAGACAAAATAAGGTAAACTTGCTAACAAAGCACACTAATGACAAGGGATGCACCAAATCCATATTCAGGATTCAGCTGAATTCCAAACATTTTTCAATTATTCTGGTTCGGTTAAGGGACAGGTTATTAATTTTTAAATATAAGGTTTGATAAAAAAATAAAGCAAATAAAAAATTAGTCGCATTTTGTTGCAATCATGATTTTTTTTATGATCACAAACATATTTACAAAAAACTTAAACTGGAAAAATCAAGTTAATTAGTGGAAAATCTCATCAAAGATCACATTGTTCCAATTAAAAAAAAAATAGTTGGAATAGGTATTAGTGTGTATATTTTATTTATGTGAGTTATCTGTATATATGTGCACTGGAAATCATTGGAGGGGTTGATGGTCTTTTTTTTCAACCTGATCTAATTATGGATCTCTTGTGGAACTGAGCTGAATCCAAAAATGATTTGTTTGGTGCATCCACACTAATAACAATTACCTTCAACAGCAATGAAAAAAGCAAATTTTAATTATATGCAATGTGCATTAAGTATTTTTTTCATAAAGAGATACTTTTTGTCAGTTATCTAAGCGTCAGGATAATCTGTGATTAATCATTCCAAGTGACCGTATACTAAGTAGAACCTACTAAAAAGCTATTCAGCAGCATATATTTAATGGTGTGTAAAATATTTAAAATGTTAAAAACAATGCTGTAACATTAACCATTGTAACCAAATTTTTAATGCCAGACTAATGGCTAAAAGGACATTATTTTACACCACTCTAGATCTGGCATACTACCCTGCAGCCAAATGGGCAAATCCAGGCTGTAAATACTTAGTGAAGGGAAAAGTGGTGCAAAATTCTCAATGAACTCAACAAAGAATTTAACATGGCAATTTTATGCCATAATACCTGGCTATGCATTTTCATAAAATCATTATACAGCTTTGTCAATATTGTATACATCGCCCCTTGGCATGAAAGTGCTGATGTTCACTGGAAACCAATGCTGTTTGTTACACACCTTTACAAATATAATTTACTTAAATTTAGTAGAAGACTTCACAACTATTAAATTAGACCCTTGAAATAACATTTTGCAGCCTAAGTGTATTCTCCTCCACTTTTGGGGAACACCTAAGATGTCTGGAATTGCTCCTCTGCTATATGTGTGTGTGCTTGTGTGTATTTTACTTTGGTCATTCCAGTGAGAATGCATTTATATTTTACAGTGTTTACAGTTACTATAGAAAAACCTAATCAGAAGGCATGTACTCAGTTACATGGTCACAGTACACTTCTGTTTCCCTGAACAAATAATTCAAAAGATTGGTCCTACTGGGCTGAACTACAATGCTGCAGTATGCTGCCTGACACTGCCCTACAGAGAAATTGGGTCAGTTGTCGTAAGTGCTTTATCACAAGGGATATCCATTGAACATAATGACACAAGTGCCCACCAACTGCAATGGCGCATCCTTTTGCTTGAATTGTGCCTATAAAAATGTAAAAGGTGTCCTGGATAATAAGGTAGCTTGGCCATTTTTAACAGATGCAATGAAATAAATTTTGATCTCCTCGTTTTCCCTACGCTTGACAATTATTGATAGACGGGTCATCATCTTTTAACCTTGGGGAATTACAAATCGGATCTCTGGGGATGCATGATATAATACAGTGCTGTTGCTGCTGCTGTGACTAACCAGCTGGCAAAATAACATTTAAAGCTAGAATTTATTGCTCCAGATTTAGGTTACAGAACCACACTGCTGAGTACAAACTGTTAATCTTCATATAGATGCTCAGACATGATTGTCTCCTTGTGTCTAAATGCACAAAATACAAGCAGCTATCTGTACAGTTTACAGTACTGAAACACATATTTGGAAATGAAGTATAGATATTTTTTTTTTCAAAGTTACATCATTTTACAGCAGGCGGTTCACCCAAATGATTTCCTATCAGTCATTTTAAAGTAGACAACAATTTCACTGTTAATTATAGCTAAATTACATTAAAGTATGAACCTGTGTATTAAATGTAGGGTGAACCAGCTGATCCCAAGGCTCAGGTGATTATTTTATTTTCATATGTTTGAAGAACCCTCTGTACATAAATGAAAATAGTCTTTCCGTAAATTCTTCAGTTGCGGACATTTGCAGTTCCCAAAACATGACCAGTTTTTGTCACTCGCCTTTAAAATAACATTTTTTTTCAAGTTTTAAAAGAACCATCGGAATGCTTCGGCGCTGGGGACCGGTGTTCTCTGTTGAAAAGAATTAAAATAAAAACATTTAATCACATTTTTCTTTCTAGGGTAATTTCAAACACTACATGTACTTGTTACGGTGATAAATACCAAAATCCTATAAAAATCAAATCTGCAAAATAACAACTGGATCTGGGTGTTTGCCACTGACACCATTATTCTATCAATTTAGGCTGCTGTATTCATATTTATTATATTTATATTGCTTATGGACTTGTAAACAATGCTCACACACACATTAACCTATACAGATGGGCTCTGTCCTAAAACACTCAAATGAAAAGATGTAGTTTTTACTAGCCCAGTATCTAGCAGAATTAAGTCAAAGTCAACTGGACATTTACTGGGTTATTTATCAAGGTCCGAATTTACCTTAGTATTTCTAATATCAAACTTCGAGCAACTCCAAATTCCTGAATGGATCTTATTTATGGAGAAAAAAAGCCAGAAAAAATAGGGTTGGGCAAACTTCGGAGCTTTCCCCAAATACTCTGAATTGTTTGGAGTTTTCCGCAAAAACTATGAAGTTTTCTGAGTTTTTTGTGCCGAAACCCCAAAATTATTGGCTATCGGTACCGACATCAGCGCAGACACTGGGACCTTCCACATTGACTTATAAAGGACCTTGAGAGCTTTTAGATGCCTGGGTTTCGGATTCTGAGTTTTTAGACCATTTTTTGCTCTGAAAACTACGAATAATTTGAGGTTTGGATATTCGGACCTTGATATATAACCCCCTTAAAGTTTTTCTTGAAAACTCTAAGGGGGTTATTTATTGAAGAATTAAAAAAGTTAAATATTCAGGTTTTTTGCTATAAAATTTTAGTGGAAAAAAATCTTGAATTTAGAATAAAGATTTAGGGGGTTATTTACTAAACTCTGAATACCCGAAATTCCCCGAAATCCGAAAAATTTGTGATTTTTTTTGTGTTATAATAGCCTTATAAAAAAAATCACAAATTTTTCGGAATTTATTAAACCCCGAGGGCTAAAAAGCCTGAATATAAAAACACAACATCTCAAACATTCGAGGTTGCATAACAGTCAATGGGAACAGTTCCATTGATTTTTGGTTGTGTCGGGGGTTTCGGGCAATTTTCATGATGTTTTCAGAGCTTTTGGGTGAAACTCCGAAAAATTCGGGGAAAATTCACAAAAAAACGTGAAAATCTGAGCTTTTCCCGCAAAGGTATTTTTTGGGAAAATGTAATAATAAATAAGCCTTAAAAACCCGAGTGGGTTAAATGGAGTTTGTAGCAGCCGATATTGAGATAATTTTGGACCTTGATAAATAACTCCCTTATTCGTACTCCTGAGGTTGCAAAATTCTGAATCCGAAAATCCGACATCTCAGACCTGCCAAGGTTATATTTAAGTCAATGGGAGAGGTCCCTGTCCTATTTGGAAGTTTCTGTGGTCTGCACTGGAATTAGCCTGAAAATCTGACTATTTTAGGCAAAGATCTGAGAAATCCAGGCTTTTAGGGAAAAAGCTTGAATAAATTGAGTGATTTGGGAAAAAAAACAAAAAAATTGTACGATTTGTTTTTTTCCTTGTTTTTAATCAAGTTTTTCTCTGATCTAGTTAAATCAAGTTTTTTTAATACTAATAAGGTCAAATTGTGGATTCTAGTCTGACTTTTTAAAAAAAAAAAATCAAAAAATTTGGATTTTGATAAATGACCCCTTAAATGTCCAGTTAATTCTACTAGATACTGTATATCATGACCTGGATAAATCAGAATCTTCATAGACATTTTACTAACCCATTGATCATCCATCATATATAATTATTGCCCCCTTCTTGCTCCCAATAATAGCCAAGGGGCAATGTGCATCTATGTTCAGCATTAGACTGATATGTAGGGAATGTACTGAAAATGTGTTATTTTTTAAAATAAAAGTACTAATAGATCAACTTTTTGTATTTTTACTCTTTCACCTCCTTTAATCAGGGGAGTTAGTTAAAAAAAGCTCTGTATAAAAAAGTTCCTATGTTCATTTTTACAGAAAAGGAGGTTTTTGTCGTAAAGGGGTTTACCTGGGAAGGATAATGTAACTCTATAAACTTCTCTTCCACCCAATGCAATTGTTTGTAGACACTAAACCCCCATATATGCACAATGGACTGTTAATCATAAAGGTTTGGTCAATTTTTTATTTTAATTAGATACCTTGCGAGTGGCCTCATTGGCTTTTAGATGGCACCGCATTTCAGAAGCTACATAGAAAGTTCACATTCCCACTATTTGCTGTGTTTGGCACAACTTGCTAGTTGGTTTATGACTAATCCCAGCATTCCTTTCCAAAGAACCACCTTTACCATTTAACACATAATCATATCATAATCATTTTTAATATTAGTCTTGTTTGCTACAAAATGAGCAAATAATTATCAGCTGGTAATAACCAATTTAAATTTCTAGTACAGAATTGTTCCTGAATATACCATATACTTTGAGTATACGGAGTGTTCATTGGTTACACAGATTGTTGTGTGAACACATACATGCCAGAAGTTTATTGTATTTGTGCAGTACTCATACTGTCTCATACTATGCATTATGGCTTGCTCATAAACTTTCGGGCTTTCTAATGAGGCCTACAACAGAAAGGGGCACATTTACTATGGATTGAATATCAAGGGTTAATTAACCCTCGATATTTGACCATCAAAGTTAAATCCTTCGACTTCGAATATCGAAGTCGAAGGATTTACCGCAATTCGTTCGATCAAATGATTGAAGGATTTTAATCCATCGATCGAACGATTTTCCATCGATAACAAATTGCCCATAGACCTTCCCCATAGGCTAACATTGGTGCTCGGTAGGTTTTAGGTGGCAAAGTAGTTTTTTTTAAAGAGACAGTACTTTGACTATCAAATGGTTGAATAGTAGAACGATTTTTAATTTGAATCGTTCAATTCGAAGTCGTAGTCGAAGGTCGAAGTAGCCAATTAGATGGTCGAAGTAGCCAAAAAAATACTAATACTAATTCGAAGTATTTTTCCTTCTAATCCTTCACTCGAGCTAAGCAAATGTGCCCAAAAGTGTCTGCACAATGAAGTGCTATATATTATGGTAATCAGCAACTTTCTCAGCATTGGCACCCAACTGGGGTGATATTATGGCACAAATATTGTGTTGGAGCAGGTACTCTGTTGATAAAAAAACAGCTGCAAGGTTTATTGGACAGAGTATTGTGCCAGCAGCCTATTCCCAAGTTTATATCCTTTGATTTCCTGGGGATGCTGCCTGCATACACAATATAGTTTCTAATATTAATGCATTTCTCTAGAGACATGAATTTTCATAAATTGTTTCTCAGCGGCAGAACGAAGCCCAGTTTGATTGTTTCTTCCACTTAGAATTTCTCTTCCACTCTATGACAATAGGTGATTTAGAAGCAGGAGATTGCAGACTAAAATTGCTTGTCATACCAGTTAATATATTGCAGGGACCTTAACAATGAATAGTATGTGTGAGCTCTGACCATGTGGACACAAACCTTTCTCAAGGAGTAGAAGATAGCCCACAGCAGTTGTATTCTTGTTTACTGTCAAACTGAGCAGAATTATGTACAGGTATGGGATCCATTATCTGTAAACCTGTTATACAGAATTCTCTACAGTATCTAGTAAAATTAAAATAACCCAGCACCACCCTAAGACAGAAGTCACTAGGGAAGATGTGAAAGATGGCAAACTACCATTTTTTGGACTGTGCAACAGTTATCAAGGAGGGAGGAAACTTGGATATTGTAGTAAACAGGAGACCCGCTCACACTGATCAATATTTGTTGTGTATTCCCATAACCTTCTGGAACATAAACTGGGAGTTATAAGAACTCTACACCATTGGGCTGAAACTGTGGCAACCAATGCAGAAGCGATAAAGAAAGAATACCAACATCTGAAAGGAGCTCTGAAAACTTGTGGTTACCCAGACTGGGCCTTTAGCAAAACAAAATCAGGGGGAAGAGCTTAGCAGGGGAAGCAACATCCCCATATGTCATCCCATATGTGGCGGAACATCAGAAAAACTTCTAGAAACATCATATTTTCTGGAAATATCATATTCCTGTGTATTTCAAACCCAGCAACAGCCTAAGACAGAAAATGGTGCACCCTAAAGACCCAACACCAAAGAAGAGCAATGTGGTCTATGCTGTCCAGTATAGTGAGGAGTGCTCTTATCTATACATTGGGGAGACAAAACAACCACTATGTAAGAGAATGGCCCAACATAGAAGGGCTAACTCCTCAGGACTAGACCCAGCAGTCTATTTACATCTCAAGGAAAGGCCATTCCTTTGAGGACAACAATGTGCACATTTTGGATAGAGAGGACAGGTTTGAAAGAGGTGTGAAAAAGGCCATTTTAGACAAAGTGAAAAAAACGTTCCTCAACAGAGGAGGGGGCCTGTGATATCCTTGTCATCAACATACAATGCCGCTTTGACATCCCTAGTCTGGCGGCTTCACAACAATTCACACCTAGTGATGGGCGAATTTATTCGCCAGGCGCAAATAAATTTGCGAAACGGCCGGGAAAATTCGCCGGCGTCAAAAAAAAAATGGACGACAGCGTCCGTTTTTTGGACGCAGGCGCATTTTTGCCAAAAAACGAGACGCCATCACCATTTCATGAATTTTTCGCCATTTTGTGAATTTCGCACCAAATTTTCGGTGAAACGGCGCAAATTCACCCATAACTATTCACACTCTCATAGACTCCATTTTAATCAAATAATTCAAATTTTAATTAACTTAACTGAGATATAATACATCCTTTTTTGTGGCAAAACAAACCTATTGGGTTTAATTGCGGTTAAAACATTTTTTAACAGGTATGCCTTTTTAGTAGATGTAAATTACAGGAAGATCCCTTAGCAAGAAATTCCCAGGTCCCAAGCATTCTGGATAACAGGTCCCATGTGTTTTATTGCTTACTATTACTGAAGTGCCTGACTCTTTAAATTCAATTCAAACTCAACAAAACACATGGAAGTTCAGCTGCAAGATATTAAGCCCTTTTCAATCTTGTGATCCTCATTGTATGTAGAAGGCAGAAAACAAATCAGTTGGGATACTGACATATCATGCCAAATAATATGTAACTTAATTTATATCAGCTGAGGATGCAAGGGCCTGATTAAAATTAAGCCACAAAATCATCTGATTACAACACTCCTGCATGTAGGCCCATAGAAAACATATTGATAAAGATCTCAATGTTTTCTTATTCACAAATGTTGGGCTTATTAATCTTTTGACCTCAGGCCATTAACCTAATTAACATAAAACAAGTCAGCATTTAATAAAGGCCTATGCATAGGCAGCTCAACGTTGTAGGAAAGTTGCCCAAACCATAGGAAGGTAATGATTAGAATATATAAACATCTCTCACCATAACATACTTTCAAATAGTTCTAAATCCAATATGATGGTTTGGTCAGTCTTATCTATAATTGCATTTCTTTGCACTTGAACCTTTTACACAGGGCAGCAAGGTGGTGCATTGCTGCCCAGGGAGTTTGTATGATCTCCCCATATCTGTGTGTGTTTCTTCCTGGTATTCTAGTTTTCATCCCAAACATATGATTGGGGTCATAGATTTCAAGATAAACCGGAGCATAGACCCATGTTAATTAAATATAATCACTTTAAAACTACATAAATAAAGAATAATATATATATATATCATTAAAAGAAAAAAGGCCAACATTTCGGTCCCCATCTTGGACCTTTAGATAAAGGTCCAAGATGGGGACCTAAAAATTGGCCTTTTTTAATTTAAGTTATATATTAAATAAAGGATACGTTTTTATTTTTCTATAAAATCCCAGTGTGCATCCAGATTTTTTGATAACTGAATAGCACCTGGGTTAATGAAAGATTTTCAGAGTGTGAGTGCTTGATCCACCACAACATATATATATATATATATATATATATATATATATATATATATATATATATATATATATATATTATATATAAGCAAGGCACGCACAGATCTTAAAATATGGTGAAAAAGAGATAAAGTTTATTTGTTATTCCAACGTTTCGGTCTTCCTTGAGACCTTTGTCAAGGTAACAACAGAGTGAAAATAATCAAACCTTATACCACTCCCCTTGAAATAGTAGATTTTGGCACCTTTTTCACCATATTTTAAGACCTGTGAGTGCCTTGCTTTACATGATATTCTATACAACTTCTCTGTAGTGTGCACCCAGCCTTTTTCTCCAGTAAGTGAGTGCAGCCATTTTTCCTTTATATATATATATATATATATATATATATATATATATATATATATATATATATATATTTATTTATTTATTTCATATATGATAATCATATATAGTATGTTTTCACTTGCCCTGGGGAAACGGAGTGATTGAGTGTGCCACTAATTGCAAAAGAAACCCTACCACCGTAAGAAGGCATTTGGAGCATGTTTGGAGTGTTTCAATAGAGAATATTAATATTTAATAATTGAAACATTAACCTTTGCCCCTATTCAATGGTCTTATCCACATAGGATATTCAATTATAACAGCTAAGGTACAAAAATGGATGCATTTCCCTGATTTAATTACAATGTAAATCTATTTGGACTACTGCTTATTTTAAAGTTGCTTATTATTATGTATTTACGTTATAGAAATTATATGAAATGATGATCAACCCCTATCTCTACCACTGCATGTTGTCCATACATTTGTAGAGGGACATATATCTTAAAATAGTCACTGCAAAATATAGAAAGGCACCTAATAATGTGAGATACATGAGTAGAATATTAGACAATAATGTTCAAGGTTGCCTTTATGTTGAGGATAGTGTTATAAAACATTTTATATCCCTGATGCACATTTATCTGACACATGTTTGCGAGGCCAATGTCATAAAGGAATAAAGCAAGGAAGTATGGCAATATTCAAAGAGAAAGCCCTATGCTTAAAAAAATCTGTACTTACAGAAACAGAATGGTCCAAATGCACACTGGAAACAAACAATTCTAATAAGGATTGTTTACATTAACATTAAGAACATGTTTTAATTATGGAAATACAACATAATACATTTGGTGAACCCACCTAAATTCAGCTAATACTAATATGCCCTAGCACTTTGGAATATTTCTTATAAGGTTAAAACATATGCAATAAATTATTCATGTAAACTCCTGGCAAGCTAGATCATTTGCAGAAAAATATATGCCATGCATTAAACGTGCATTAGTGTGCAAAGCATCAGCAAGGGAAAAACTCTCAAGTGCATCTCCATTTAATATCAAATATGTATTACAGACCAACAGGGGTAATGGTGGATAACAGATCTAGCATTAGTAGAATTTTTTTCCCCATATTTTTATCTTTCTGACCTATTCTTAACATTGGTATCAAGCCTCATTTTTATTGGCCAGCATGCAGTTGCTTGAGGGAAATCATATTCTAAAACAGGTTATTAGAGTTGTAGGTCACCTTATAATTGAAGGGGTTGTTTAACTTTAAATTAACTTTTTGTATGATGTAGAGGGTGATATTCTGAGACAATTTGCAATTGGCTTTATTTTTTATTAATTGTAGTTATTAGTTTAGCCTTGTATTCAGCAGCTCTCCAGTTTGCAATAACAATCTGATTGCTAGGGTCCAAAATGTTTGGAACTTAAATCAGTAGGATAGGGCCTGAATAGAAAAATAAGAACTTGAAAATAATACTGACAATATACCACTCAGAATGGATCTGTTTTCTGCCTGCTGGGGTCAGTGACCAAGGTAACAAACTACATTAAGTAGTTTATTAAAGTATTAAAAAATGCAGATTTTTTGGGTGTCAAATCTAAAAAATTTGGATCTTTCAATCGGTTTTCGTGCAACAATCCAATATAGTCGTGCTTCATGGGTTTTTTTTAAATGATAAAAAAGGG
This sequence comes from Xenopus petersii, assembly GCA_038501925.1. NCBI lineage: Eukaryota > Metazoa > Chordata > Amphibia > Anura > Pipidae > Xenopus > Xenopus petersii. The sequence goes on along the minus strand of CM076673.1, from coordinate 64,459,083 downwards.
TAAATCGTGGATTCTAGTTTGGTCTGACTTTTTTTTATTTAAAACATGAGAAAAATTCGGATTTTGAAAATAACCCCTATAAGTTGCAGGCTGCAACTCATAAGTGATTGAAAAGTTGCTTGAATAGGTCCATCTGTAAAATACAGATACAAAAAACTTTTGGATATCTGGCATCACACTGCATTATTTTGCTGTTATGTATTTGCTGGTAGGTTTAGTTCATGCTAGAGTCCTCCACTGAACCAATTTCTAAGACCAAACCTGCGACCCGCGACCCGAACCGCAACCCACATATTTACACACTTTAATCCGCTACCTGACCTGGACCCGCTACTGCCTTATCCGCATCCTGACCCGCAACCTGCCGACCAGCATCAAAGAGGAAGTGATGGTGCTGTAAACCGGAAGTGACACCATCAAAAGTAGGTGGGGACAAAAACAAGTTTTGTAAAACTTTAAAAGGAGTAAAATATAGACAATATTACATAAGATAAGAAATTTAGATGAGATCCACAACCCTACCCGCGACCCGCAGACCTGCGGGTATACCCACACCTGAAAATCCTCCCCTCATTCCACAGGGTGCCCATTTTTTTTGCAGGTAACCCGCAGGTACCCGACCCGCTGCAGGACTCTAGTTCGTGCAACATTAAGATTTCACATAATGCTACATTAATTCAAATCTGCATTTTTAAGAAATGTAAATGCAGGTTTTCAGGTTGGAGCCTTAAAAGCAAAATATCATGAATTAAAAGATTGCATTTAGCAAGTATGAATGGATTTTATTTAACCCTGAACAAGTGGGCATAGGGAATGCATTTTTGTAATAATTAAAACATTATAAATCTCAAAACAAGTTTTTATGCATAAAAATAAGTCAAATGCAGTTAAACACTTACTAAAATTATTTACTAAAATCCCCAAATTTCCCATTATTTTCTTAGAACACTTCGACTAAACTCCCATCCACTTTTTTACTCGAAAAACATCTGGTGTGGGAAAAGACTCGATAAAATCGTGAAAAAAAATCTGAATCGTACGATTTTTTCAGATTTGACTCCCGAAAACCACAAATGAATCCGATTTTTGTATGAAACCCAGCGCACTAGGTTTTCCAACTGTATATTGGACATCTGCCATTGACTTTTACATGACCTCGGCAGGTTTGAGATGAAGTATTTTTATATTAGATCTTTTAGCAGCCTCAGGGGATTTAATAAGTCTTGGAAAATTAGTGGGTTTTTTTCTAAAAAAAAAGATTTTGTTTTCTGACTTTAATAAATAAATCCCCTTCATGTCTGAGATGGTTCTTCTAAATGTCCCAAATTCCGAAAATACTACTTTGCTCAAATGTTGGTATCACAAGGCTTTAGGGTGAGCTGTGTCAGCATCGATATTCATTCCCATAGACTTCATTATCAGACAACTACATTTTTTTAAAAAAAAATTCAGAAATGGTTCCCTTTTTCTCTGTAATAATAAAACAGTACCTTGTACTTGATCCAAACTAAGATACAATTCATCCTTACTGGAGGAAAAACAATCCTGTTTACTTAATGTTTGAATTATTTCTAAGGAAACTTCAGGTGCGGAGCTCACACGCATTCTGGCTAACAAGTACCATACCTGTACTAAATTATGCCAGTAAAGAACATGAATGCAAATATTCAGACATTAAGAAGAGCTGTATTAACAAAACACACACTTTTATGATATCTTATCTATCAAATACATGTAAGTCAGTATTTGTTTTGGTTTGGTAAAACACCCATACTAACATTGCAAACTCAAATGAAGATTGTGTACAGTGCTGGCGACCCGACTGCCTATGTCCCCTCCCTCCTCACCAGCATGCGTACAAGCATGTGACCATGCATTTGCAGAAGGGCGCATGTGCTTAATATGCGCTACATCTAGGGAAAGGCGGCAGAAGGGGTACATGCCTGGAGCCCTTTATATTTGCACCCTAGGCACATGACTCTTCTGCCTACCCCTAGTTCCGGCCCTGACAGTGTGCATACCATTATCAAGTGGATGTGGTCCACCATTTTGAAAAGTGGTCTCTGTATACTATATACTTGGGTTGACTTAATACTTGTAAAAAGAGGATGTGCATTTACTCATGCCATGTATTTGGCCAATATGATTGAAAAGAGTCCACGTAAATATGAATAAAAGCTCAGCCTGGGCTTTTGCAGAGGTGAGGGGAGTTGCCAAGAGAGCACCCAAGGGACTCATGTCCTGTCTAGGTGAGATACAGTAAAAGGAAACATAGAATCAATGGTGGAGGTCAGGTCTCTAGCACACGGGTTAAATAGTCTGCTAATAACAGCTCTCATGACTTTTTAGTTTCAAGGGAGATCACACATGAAGAGATACATCTTATTCAGCTGATATTTGGATGAGATCCTTTTTAATGCGGCAATTAGCCATATGCACAAAAGGTTAATGAGGTAAGTTTCCTGTGATGTAACGGTGTAAAATGATGCTAGAATGAAGAAATGATCTACCCAGCTCTCTCTCCCTGCTTCTCTGTATATTACTGACTACTGGGAGAGAGAAGCAAATACAAATGTTAGCCTGGTTACTGGTAAATAAAGAATTTGCTGCTTTTTTTAAGGCAGATTCTTTATTTAAAAAAAAAAAAAGTGTTCCTTTAAAAACTAAAACCCAATACTTTCTGAAAACATTTTCTCTGCGACATTTTCACAGAATTTGCACAAGGGCCTTTATCTCTCTGGAGTAAATACTGGCCTAATATGACATTATTTTTTTCCTTCCAATAATGTGACAAAACAGATGGCTGAAAATTGCATTTTATTGATTTTACTTCTATTCAATAAAAGAAGAGGCTTTGAATGAGGAACACCGAGGGAGAGGTTATACTATGCTGCTGACCAAAATTCCTATCAGAATGGAAGAGATTATCCGTGTGAAAGATCTCAGATTGTGCGGCAGCGCATTAGCGCCTATGTGTTGGCCATCTCTGTTTAACAGGAGAAATTCAAGGGACCCAGCTGCGGAATCGAGCAATTGATGAGATTACGGTAAATTTCTAGATCTCAGTTATGCTTGCAGGGAATCATTATCCTGAGTGACAAGGAAGGCAGATTTCCCGGGAAATGAAGACGAGGGGGAAGGGCGTTATGAGATCTGAGCCGATTCAAATTCTCTGAAGCATCCTTCAAGGCTCAGACGTAAACACTGGCAAAAGCAGCTTTGCTCCCTCGGGAGATAACACATGAAACCTGCAGCCATGACTCTCGCTAAGAGGTAATGCCATGAAGCAGGGTCAATGAATACATTATGCACGGAGAACCTGAGAGGAATTGACCTTAACAAACTTGACAGACCTAACCAGATAAAAAATTAAAAACCTACTACCAGCTCCTTGCTCTCACTCATCATACAGTGTCTAATCAATGCTTTGGTATTATAGCAGAACTTTTATATTTCAAATATGTTTTCCCAATTTATTCTAAACTCTTTGGCTTTTGAATATGCTCTGACGTTCAAATGTTTTTTGTTGTTGCAGAAAGGGACATTTACAACAGCAAATGTAGCAGGCAAAGTGCAATTTGCTATGTTTTGTTTACCCAGAATGCATCTTTATTCCTATAATTGCAGGGTAATAGCAGGTATAAGGAGAATTGCTTCCAACTGCAGCGGCTTCTGAAATTGGAAAAATTGACTGTGAGAATTTTGACAAAACGGATGTTCAGAAAATGTTTGCATTTAAGATTGTGTGCCCTTGGCATCATATCAAGAGTAGGGATGTAGCGAACTGTTCGCCGGCGAACTAGTTTGCGCGAACTTCGACTGTTCGCGTCCGCCGCAAGTTTGCGAACGTCGCACAACGTTCGCCAATAGGCGTTCGCGTCAAAAATCGTTCGACCATTCGATTCCTTCGACCGCTAAAATCGAAGGATTTTCGTTCGAATCGAACGATCGAAGCCATTGGATTGAATGAAATCATTCGATCGAATGGCTTAGATCGTTCGATTCGAACGAAAATCCTTCGATCGAACGATTAAAATCCTTCGATCGTTCGAATTGAACGATTTTCGGATGTTCGAAGTTCGCGAACTGTTCGCGAACTGTTCGCATTTTTTGCCGGTGTTCACGAACGGCGTTCGCGAACACATACTCGGCGGTTCGCTACATCCCTAATCAAGAGCATTGCCCCTTTTTGCAACTGCAATGATGCTGGAATTCTGGGGGAGAACATTGCATTGTGGGGGAAAAGCATGCTGAGCTTAAAATTGCACTTTGCTCACTGCAAACAAAATAAGGCCAGACTGCAAAAAGCATTGATTAATATCAATCAATATCAAACACACAAATGAATTCATAAGTACATTTTGATGACCTGCGAGATATTTTCATTTTAAAGTTATAGGTCCCTTCAGAAATCTCTCTCTTGGAAGACTTGACTTCCTTAAAGGGCAACAATCACAAATATAAATACCTCTAATAATCTAGCTCTTACTAAAACAAATAACTTTGCAAATATGTTTAATTAATAATGTGTCCAGGGTTTTCATCATTCACCTTAGTATGATATATTGCTTTCTCAGCAGTCTTCTTCTATTGGACTGTCTATAGGACCAAATGAGCTATGGAGATATTGTTTTTGTGATATTTCCACTTTACGTAACATCCCCTCTTTGGTTACTAACCCTCCAGGGAAGGATGCTGTTTGGGAAATACTCTTTATTCCCTCAGAATCTCCATAGAGTGGGGAGGTATAGGCACTGTCGGACTGGCCCACTGGGATACCAGGAAAACTCCTGGGTGTCAGTGGGCCCTCTTCCTTCTAAACATTTGACCTATTTCATGGTCATTCCCTATTTCTTTATGGGGGAAAACGACTTAATAATGTAAGAGAATAAAGGGGTTGAGAGGAGGAAAATAAAGAGGTTGAGTGAGGAGAGGAGGAATAATAGTTTGGAAAGTTGGCTCACGGTCAAAGGTTTTTTGGTGGGCCCCTGGCATCCCAGTCTGACACTGGATATAGGGCAGTACCCCTCATTCTGAGAGTCCTTGCCATAAATAAGATAGGGCCAGAAAGGAAACAGAAATAGTCACACGTGTAGCAGGAAAAAAAATTCATGCAAACATGAAACGTGCCAATGTTCCAGCAGTACAGTAATAGTTTTTTCCAAACGTACACTAATTTACAAACAATTTTTCATTGTTTTCAGGCAAAAATAAAAACCTTTTTTTATTAAAACATCCCTATATATACATTCAGAAGGTGCTATCTCAAGCCAACACTTATTTATATTAAAATGAAAACAGACCACTGTTTGGTCCACATCTAGGACCTTTATATATATTATATATATTTATAACCCCATAGGTAAGAATATCAGACAACTCACATGGGTTTTTCAGGAGTCATCCTGATTTGTTTAGATAAAAGCTAAACCTTGCCATTGATACTGTAAACATTGACCACATGTCTGAAAATCCTCAGGCCGAGTCAGGGCATAGGGTTGCCACCTTTTCAGTTCAAGGAAAAAGGGCCGGGCTGGATGGATGATGTCAGGGGCAGAACTGTGATGTCAGAGGGTGTAGCTGGTGTCATTGGGGGAGGGGTTGATGCCATTGGGGGTGGGACTGATGACGTGTCGATAAACTTTGGACATTAACTTCAATGTCCAAAATGTTCCAGATAAGAAAAATCGGACAGTTTTCACTTGGATAGCCCTTCCAATAACCGGGCTGTCCGGGTGAAATCCGGACAGGTGGAAACCCTATCAGGGCATGATCAGAGGCATGACCATGGGTGTAACAGGTGTGGCCAAAATACAACCAAAGCTTAAAGGAACAGTAACACCAACAAATGAAAGTGTATTAAATTAATGAAAATATAATATACAGTTAACCTGCACTGGTAAAACTGGTGTGTTTGCTTCAGAAACTCTGCTATAATTTATATAAACAAGCTGCTGTATAGTCATGGGGGCAGCTCAAAAAGGAGAAAAAGGAGAAAAGGCACAGGATACGCTTGAATAGCTGCCCCCATGGCTACACAGCAGCTAGTTTATATAGACTATAATGATGTTTCTGTAGCAAACGCACCAGTTTTATCAGTGCAGGTCAACATTACATTATTTATTCATTACTTAAAAACACTTTCATTTTTTGATGTTACTGTTCCTTTAAAGGGGTGGTTAAGCTTTACGGTAACTTTTAGAATGTTATTGAATTGCTAACTCAAAGCAACTATTCAGTTGGCCTTCATTTTTTATTCTTTATAGTTTTTTAATTATTTGCCTTTTTCTTCTAACTTTTTCTAGCTTTCAAATCTTAAAAAACACCTCGTTCTATTCAGACCTCTCATCTATTCATATTCCAGTCTCTCATTAAAACCAATGTCTGGTTGCTAGGGTAATTTGTTCCCTAGCAACTAGACTGCTGAAACTGCAAACTGAAGAGCTCCTAAATATAAAGCTAGATCACTCAAAAAGTACAAATAATAAAAATTGAAAAACAATTGCAAATTGTTTCAGAATATCACCCTCTACATCATACTAAAAGATAACTCAAGAACTTTTTTTAATACTACTGGGTTGCTAGGAACCTCTGTGTCACGGCCGGCACCCGATACCAGAACAAATGCCAAGCACCCTGGTCTCGGCTTGGCTTCACCAGTAGTGTGACCACCGTTGGACTTCGGGAGGAGCCCTCAGCTTACTTGGGTGCCACCTGGACTTAACGAGGGGTGCAAGGCGAGATGTTCTGGCTGGCGAAGGGGCACGGCTGTTAGCAGAGTCTTTTGGGCCAAAGGTCACAGTACAAATGGAAAAGGCAAGAGAATCGTCAGACAGGCTGGGTCGAGGCAGGCAGATATCAAGAATCGTCAGGCAGGCAAGGGTCAAACCGGGTTGTCAATCAAGGGGTTAAGCAGGAAGAGTTGTCGTAGGCAGGCGAGGGTCAGGATACAGAATAGTCAGGAATAGGCTGGGTCAAACACGGGTAATCAAATGGACTAGATACAGAACAGATCAGACGCACAAGGCTCAGGAACCACTAGAAACAAGTTCTATCACGGGCACTGGCTGGGAGTATGAATAGGCCTTAAATACTTTCAAATTTCGCACCAAAACGTGCGCCAATGCGCGCTAGCGTAATCACGCCAGCGCGCCTGTACCTTTAAGAGGTGGCGCACGTGCCCTAAGAAACCAAGATGGCACCGGCGCTGGAGACAGGAGAAGTAGCGCGGCGGCGTGGCGGCTGTCCACGCCGCCGCGCCACTAGACCACCAGGTATTTTTATTACACTCTGGTCCTAAAAAAAAGTGTATTAAAGTGTACTTTTTCCAGTCTGATTTCTACAAAACCAAACTGGATTGGATTCATTCATCCTTAAACATATTCAACCTGATTACAATAAAACACAGTTGATAATGCTTTGTATTATTAATAATGCAAAGTATATTTTGCACATAGGGTTGCCACCTGTCTGAATTTCACCAGATTTTTGGAAGGGCTACCCAGGTGAAAAATGCCTGTCCAGATTTCCAAATTAGGAAATCCAGACAAGACATTGAAGTGAATGGCATGGCGATCAGCCATCCCGACTTCAGACCTCCAACGTCAGTGCCCGCCCCCCAACATCAGTGCCCCGCCCCCACATCATTCAGCCCATCCCCTGATGTCACTGGCCTGCCCCTGACATCACCAGCCTGTCCCCTGCCCGTTTTCCCCAAAGAAAAAAGGTGGCAACCATATTTGCATGTGTATATGTATGTGTGAAATGCTAAGATGTGTAAATTGCTTCTTACTTTAAAGCTGCTGTGAATTTAATTGATAAGAGTGAAGGCAATGTAAGGACCAACACTGGAGTAAAAAAAAAGATCAGATTCAATGTATGACAAGTAAATGGTTAATGCTAGTGATGTGCGGGCCAAGAAAAACTCAACCTGCACCTGACCCTATCCTGCTGCGCCTTAACCCGCATCTGACCCAAACCCGGCACGTTCCACTCTTTATTACCTGTGTCTGCCCTGCTGTGACATCACGAGAGGGGTGGGGCCTGTGAGAATATATAAAAAGGTGTGTGCAAAGGCAGAAGTGGACAGAAGAATGCTGTGAGTGGTGAGAATGGAGACTGAAGTTCAGCCTGAACCTGCCTGTGGCCGCTTCCAAGTTAATGCCAACTTGGTTTTTGTATTCAACAAATTGGAGCTTTTGAGACAAGAGAATATAACTAGCTAAGGTCAAAATGGAGAGAGGTATAACCAATAACTAAGAATTCTAGCAACAAACATACCATGTTTCTGCCTGGAAGTGTACATTAATGTGTATGGCTTCCAGTCAAGCCTCCATGGTTTAGCTATTCATCATTGGTATAATAAAAGGTTTCATTTACATTTTGTTATAGTATAGGTTTTTACAATAGTTACATCTAACACTAGTATTAACGACAGAGACTATAGGTCAGGGATTTAAGGGCACAATGGCATTACTATAGGACACCAAGGAAAATGTACACACAATGAAGCAGTCATTGACAGTCCTGGATCCCTGCTGACTGTCAGGAACCAACAATATGGTCCTGGGAAAAATAATTGCTGTGCCCTATAGCCACTGTACGCAGACGGAAAGGCTGCCTTCTAAATATATTGATTGTATCTGCTGAATTGTCTCAGTGGGAAATCAGCATCCTGAAGTATAGTATATTTCCTGCATTTTATTTTTCACATTTAAAAAGTCTCATTTTTGTAAATTTCAGTTGCCTGCATATCATCTTTTAACAGCAGAATCTTACTGTATCATTCAAAGATATTACTACAAATAAAAAATATCTAAAGATATGCTGCACATTATATTTTGGGCTTCTGTGCCAGCCCAACGCAACCACAGTCTTTTAGCAGTAAAGATCTGTGTCTCCAAAGATGCCCCAGTAGCTCCCCAACTTCTTTTCTGCTGATTCACTGCACATGCTCTGTGCTGCTGTCACTTACTGAGCTTAGGGACCAACAATATACTGAAAATAAATAAATATATATATATATATATATATATATATATATATATATATATATGTCACAATATAATTCTGATTAGTAAATAATGCAGGTTATTGGTACATAGCATCTTAGAAACCAGCACGATTAACATGTAGAATGTAATAATCAGCCCTGTAGCATCAGCTTATATTACAGACAAACCTGATTGTCAAATTGTTTTAAAAATTAGTGGTGAGCACAACTTTCCCTTGTTTGTTATAGTTATACAGGAGCAGTGACCAGCTCCATGTTGTAGCTCCCACCCTTCCCAGCTATAGTCAGGTGATCCCACTGGTGTCTAATAAAAGGGCAGCCAAGTTTGGGAGTTTTACTTTGAAAGCAGCAAGTAAGTTGCAGGTAAAAGTTAGTCCCTTTGTAAAATGTATACTGAAGCAATAGACTTCTTAATGAATCAGATAAAAATTGAGCATAGGACTGGCCAGATATGGGATGACTTTGACGTAGTTGGCCAGCTTAAATATATTGCAATATATGGGCAAACAATCCCTGTGTTGTTTAAAAGGTAAGGCATTTTTCAGTAGCAGTATGCACAAAATGTCTCTGTCTTATATATATTGATAATGGGTTGAGCGCAGAGGACCTCTTGTATTTGTCTATATATATATATATATATATATATATATCACAATATAATTCTGATTAGTAAATAATGCAGGTTATTTGTACATAGTTTCTTAGAAACCAGCACGATTAACATTAGAATGTAATAATCAGCCCTGTAGCATCAGCTTATATTACAGACAAACCTGAGTTTCTGCTTGATAATTTGCAATGACCCCTAAGCTTAGCTTCTCAACAGCTGCTCAGGGCCCACTGAGCATTTGAGTGTCACAGATACTCGTCGCAATATCCAAGAAGGCTGAAGTGATGCTAATCTTTTGGCTGGTAAAATTAGTTCAATATAAAACATGGCATTTCTTGCTGTAATCATTTCAGTGAGTTTAGATCTCCTTTAAGGAATTTAGATTCTAATGATGGAGATGCAGTTGTCACCTTTCAGGAAATGTATAAATTGTAGTACATACAAGAGGACGGCACTACGGTAAAAGGGAGGTTTTATTGCAGTATCCTGCAGATATCTATGGCCTTATGCGTTTTGGGAAGTCAATCCCTTAATCATAGACTAGTCTATGATTAAGGGATTGACTCCCGAAACGCGTAAGGCTATAGATATCTGCAAGATACTGCAATAAAACCTGCCTTTTACCGTACTGCTGTCCTCTTTGGTTTTTGGAATATGTGTTGACAGTGGGGACACTGTGGACCAAAAACCCGGCCATTCATATGAGAACAGCTATGGGATCGTGAGTTTAGAGCAGTGCCTTTTATTTTTGTGTATAAATTGTAGTAGCCTTGCAGAGGCCTCCAACCCAGTGCACCCTCCCCCTCCGTATTAGCCCCATTTGCCCATCTGTTTCTAATGCAGAGTAGTGTAGAAAGGTTAGAGGGCACATTACCTAATCTTCTCTGTAAAACAATCACCAACAGTGAGGATAAAGAGCTGAAGCCACTCCAGACCTGATTTAACTCCCCATGTACAAGGTGATGGATCACTCCAGAGAGAGAGTAGATTAATTGGCCCAAATGTGGCCCTCTGTACTGTGCTGCATTTAGGAACACATAGGGTAAATGGGGCTGTAATGGTGGGGCACACTGATGCATTTCCAGAGAGGGGAGGGGCTCTCCAGGGCTATTTCATTTTATTTTTGACTTAAGTTCCTTTTTTAAAAAAAATCTATAACTCAGCAAAAAGGGTTCAACAAAGTCATACTTATGCTTAACGGGGAACTCCACAAAATGCTTACGCTTTTTGAAAAGTAAACACAATTTCAAACAACTTTGCAATATACATCAGTTAAAAAATATGTAGACTTTTAATGATTTGTAATGGTTTGGAACAGTTTTCCCAAGCCTAGCCCTCTGCTCTCCTTCTGATCTCTCTGACTACTTTGCTGAGCTGGCTGACTACTGTTTGTACTTTGTATCAGCAGCCAACTGTCCTCAGTCTGCATCCTCCAAACCCCACAATTCCCTGCACCCATGATTTCAATAAGGAACAAAATATCATAGGGCAATGCATTGTGGGTTATGTAGTTCCTGAATGCTGTCTGTAAGCTGTGGAGAAGTTGTTACATCAGTGTTTTAGTCCCTCCTTCCCTGCCAGGATTTCAAATGATTCAGAAAGAAAAGACGGGTTTAACAGCTGGATTTCAGCATATAAATGGCATTTATTCATACTTTTTGAAGAAACCGATAATGATGAAGGTGATAGGTATATTCAGGGTTTCTGTGTTATGTGGGCCTCAAATTTAACAAATTTAGGTTTGGAAGCTGGAGTTCCCCTGTAAGAATGTATAGGCCAGTTGGAGCTTGCATCTTCTAATTTCAAAACCTAAATTAGGTTGATATTCCCAGCATGCACCACAATGCACATTGGTTTAGGAAGAGATGACATCAACTCATTTTCCTATCTAGAAAGTACAGACTATGTACATACAACATGCAGCATTTTGTGTCAGAGTCATCTATAAAACCAATTCCTTACCAAACTACCAGTTGCACTTAATGCAAAATAGGCATTGCACAATATACACAAATAAACACCTCCTAAATGGTCCCAATTTAGGGCTGACATTCTCAAACCACATACCTTAAATGGGGTGAAGCTTAGGAAAATGTGAGGAGTTTTAGATGGATGGAGGAGTGCTTGGGTATTGTCCCAGAACCCAGAGTCTAAATGACTGTAAAAGCCTATCATCCACTATAATGGATTCCATCCTGTTTGTGAAATGTGAATCTCCACTTTGGACTAGTAAAATAAATTAAAGAATGACAAATATAAGCTGCAAATATCTATCCAAGATGTCTGAAGAGTGGCTAAACTAAACTCCCTTCCAGATACAAATGAAAAAAACAACTAACCCCATACAAGCAATAAAAAAAGGATTTTCATTGGGACATGCTTCTATGGCAACAGCATAGAATACAATCTCAGGTTTTGCTATTTCTCAGTTCCAGTGACAGACTCTAAGGGTAATTAAGTGATTAACTGTCGTTAACTGCACTGTTGGTGATGGCACTGCAAATTATATGTATGCCTCCAGCACTTTTGTACCATGATATATCTTTAATATTGTAGTCTTATGGCCATAGGGTTTGGCTGCAAGTGACTACAGTGAGGTCCTGTACATTAAACAATCGGTTAGGCGTAGAGGGTTCTTTTAGCCCCTGGAAACAAGCCATAAAACTACATTTGGGTGCAAGAAATAAGGTATTTTTAATTGTGCATCACTGTTGCATATCATATCATTTGATGATTCCTTAGTGATTAAAGTAGTTTGGTAATGCAAGAACCAATTCGGAGAAGAGTAAAATATAGCATATCATATCATTTGATGATTCCTTAGTGATTAAAGTATTTTGGTAATGCGAGAACCAATTTCGGAGAAGAGAAAAATATAGCTTCCAAACCATTAAAAGACCGATACATTTTTAATGGGTTCACCATATTAGGTATTAATGCCTAGATCTGTGCAGCTCTCCTGAGGGCTTTTACAATTGAAAATACTCCATGGTGCTGAAAATGAGCTTGAGCTTAATGTAACCTGACAAAAACGCTGGCACCATCACATATACCATGGTTGTGTTTTATGTGTATACAAGAAGTGCATATGAATATATGTAAATATATTTTTTTTTGATAGTCAGTTCAGTGTCATTGTTTAGCAAGCAGCTGGCAGTGTCAGATATGCCATGGCTGTATTTTATGGGTACACAAGAACTGATCCAGCACTAACTGAGCCCATTCCTGGGTCACATACTCTCTAATGTGTATTGGCGTGTGGTGTGATACAATTGATCAGAATCAAGCTAGGAGCCCTCTGTGAGAAATTCTGATTGCTTAATCCAAGCAAATGCCTAAAGGAGAGACTCGATTTCATACAGCAGATCAGCAAAGGCTGATCTGGTTGCTATGGGTTAATATATATGAAGTAAACTTTGCATCTGTCAAGGCAGTGGCCATGCTACAAATCTCACAGAAACTGTATAATTTTAAAATACAAAGGAGCAAAGTTCATTTTATATAGCAAACTTTTATTTTGCAAGAACTGACCATGGAACTGGCCCAAGTCAATTAAACATATTTCCCCAAACACAATAAAAAGCGCTAAGTTTGCCCAGGAACAGTGACCCATAATAACCAATAAGAACAGTAAACTGTAACTCACAGCTAACAATAATTTTAATAATTTGCAGAGGGAACCCTAATTTGCAGAAGGATCTCTAAGTCTTTACTTTAAGACAAAGAAGTAGGATATAAAACTAAAGCTTAAATGTTGGGTTGCTTTCAGTATCTATTTATGCAGTATATTGGAACTTCTACAACAGACAAAAGCTGAAAATAATAAATATAGTATTCTGGGATTTTTTTTCTTTTTTGCAATTTTAAATGGTGGAGCTCGCCCCTAGCCAAGTTTCCTTACCCATACACTGAAACAAGCAGCAGAAAGCAATTTCACATCTGCCAGAATCCTCATCCACCCCCATCATCTCCAAACTAGCTATCTTCCATTTCTCTCTCAATCCATAAAATTCAGCAGCAAATCTGTCTAAAAGATGTGCATGCCATGGGAATAAAACGAATGCTACAGTCACTAATCTCTCTGCCCTATGTCGCCCTACCTGTCAGCATGCAATGGTAATTTCATCTCAACCAATGGCATAAATCAGGTCCTCTCACATACACAAAATATGTGCCAGGGCTCTGTATATGAACAGAGATATTTAAAAAAAAATTGCATCCAATCCGCATTAAAGAATGATTCAATCCTTCATTAAAAAGATGTAATCCTGCTTAAACAAATGATGTACACACATTAAGGGGCAGATTTATCAAGGGTCGAATTTTGAAGTTGAAAATACTTTGAAATTCGACCATCGAATTTAAATACGAATATTGAATTTTAAGTTTTTTCAGCAAATTTGGCAATCGATCGATCAAATTAAAATCGTTCGATCGAACGATTAAATCCTTTGAATCGAACGTTTCGAAGGATTTCAGTGATCGATCGAAGGATTTTAATTCGATGTGTAAAGACTTGGAAAAAGTTTGTAGAAGGTCCCCATAGGCTAACATAGCAATTCAGCAGGTTTAATTTGGCAAAGTATTGAAGTTTAAGTTTATTTAAAAAGACAGTAATTCGAAGTCATAGTATCCTATTCAATGGACGAAGTATCGAATTTTGATTTTTTTTTACTTCGAAAATTCCCTCGAATCCACTTCGACCCTTGATAAATCTGCCCCTAATTATTGGGATAATACTAATTCATTTATAATGAATAAAATTCTGTGTATGCACACCCCCTGACTGAATTCTGTTCACTAGCTAGCCTTGGTACTACAGGTATGTGATCTGTTATCCAGAATGCTCAGGACCTGGGGTTTTCCAGATAACAGATCTTTCTGTAATTTGGACTTTCATACCTTAAGTCTTGTAGAAAATCATGTAAATATTAAATAAACCTATACATTGGGTTTGCATCCAATAAGGATTAATTATATCTTTGTTTGGGTGAAGTACAAAGTACTGTTTTATTATTACAGATAAAAAGGACATTATTTTTAAATATATGGGCTATTTGATTATAATGGAGTCAATGGGAGATGGCCTTTATATAATTTGTAGCTATCTGGGTATTGGATTTCCGGTTAACAGATCCCATACCTGTACAACCTTGACCTTGAGGAAGAACCATTTGATTGGATATTTGAGTAGTTCTTTGTTTTTCTGTGCTGTGAAGAGATATCTCTTGCAATGGTAACACTCTTGTATGCCCGTAAGTTCTTATGTAACGTTCCCAAGTTTATTTGAGCTTGTGTCAAATAAACTTTATTTTTATCTCAAGTGGTCTCCGGTTCTTGAAGTTCCACAACAATACCTTGTGCAAGAACTGTTGACCTGCTTCCCCCCCCCCATTGGCATTGGCTTGCCAATTTGTGGTTTGATTACAAAACTGTAACTTCCACAGTTAGTTGTCTTTCAACAAAATTGTTTCCCAGATTTCATTCGATTTTGCATGCAAAAGAGGTGAGTGATTTGGCTCTCTTCAATATATATGTGCAGTATTAGTATTTTCCTTATTTACACAGTACCAATATTTAGTTCCTTCCCCAGTGGAGCTTATTAATTATCACATACTGTAAACATATACTATAGCTAATTTTATCAGAAGGCAACTAGCCTGCTCATAGGTTTTTGGAGTTTGGGTGGAGACCAGAGTTTGCACAGGCACTGGAATAACATAGAGTACAAACCCATGGCTGGAATAGATCTAGGACCCCAGCACTGCAAGAAAAATCTAACTTCTCAATTGGCTGACATAAAATATGTGTATTTACATATTATGATTTAAATATATTTTAGCTGCTTATACAAGCTATTCCTCCAGTTTGTTATTAGGGATGTAGCGAACGTCGGAAAAAAAGTTCGCGAACATATTCGCGAACTTGCGCAAAAATGCGAGCGGTTCGCGAACCCCATAGACTTCAATGGGAAGGCGAACTTTAACAAAAGACATTTCTGGCCAGAAAAATGATTTTAAAGTTGTTTAAAGGGTGCAACGACCTGGACAGTGGCATGCCAGAGGGGGATCAAGGGCAAAAATGTATCTGAAAAATCTGCCTGTGTGTGCTTGGAAGAGATAGTGTAGGGGGAGAGCTGTTAGTGATTTCAGGGACAGATGATAGTAAGTTTGCTGGCTAGTAATCTGCTTGATACTGCTCTGTATTGGAGGGACAGAAGTCTGCAGGGATTTGAGGGACATTTTAGCTTAGGTAGCTTTGCTGGCTAGTAATCTACTGTTCTCTTTAAACAACTGCCATACGTTGACCTTGTAGGCATTGTTTGCCCAGTTTTTTTGGACGCAGCCACTGAAGCACAGTTGCCAGAAAAAATATGCCATATAAATGCTGAAAATAGTCATTTTTCGCCATACGTTGACCTTGTAGACATTGTTTGCCCAGTTTATTTTGGACGCAGCCACTGAAGCACAGTTGCCAGAAAAAATATGCCATATAAATGCTGAAGATAGTAATTTTTCGCCATACGTTGACCTTGTAGACATTGTTTGCCCAGTTTTTTTGGACGCAGCCACTGAAGCACAGTTGCCAGAAAAAATATGCCATATAAATGCTGAAAATAGTCATTTTTTGCCATACGTTGACCTTGTAGGCATTGTTTGCCCAGTTTTTTTGGTCGCAGCCACTGAAGCACAGTTGCCAGAAAAAATATGCCATATAAATGCTGAAAATAGTCATTTTTTGCCATATACGTTGAGTCAACGTATGGCAAAAAATGACTATTTTCAGCATTTATATGGCATATTTTTTCTGGCCTCTGTGCTTCAGTGGCTGCGGCCAAAAAAACTGGGCAAACAATGCCTACAAGGTCAACGACGTGGTCGCAGCCACTGAAGCACAGTTGCCAGAAAAATTATGCCATATAAATGCTGAAAATATAAATTTTTTTGGTTGCAGCCACTGAAGCACAGAGGCCAGAAAAATTATGCCATATAAATGCAGAAAATATGCATTTTTTTGGTCGCAGCCACTGAAGCACAGTTGACAGAAAAATTATGCCATATAAATGCTGAAAATATAAATTTTTTTGGTTGCAGCCACTGAAGCACAGAGGCCAGAAAAATTATGCCATATAAATGCAGAAAATATGCATTTTTTTGGTCGCAGCCACTGAAGCACAGTTGACAGAAAAATTATGCCATATAAATGCTGAAAATATAAATTTTTTTGGTTGCAGCCACTGAAGCACAGAGGCCAGAAAAATTATGCCATATAAATGCAGAAAATATGCATTTTTTTGGTCGCAGCCACTGAAGCACAGTTGACAGAAAAATTATGCCATATAAATGCTGAAAATATAAATTTTTTTGGTTGCAGCCACTGAAGCACAGAGGCCAGAAAAATTATGCCATATAAATGCAGAAAATATGCATTTTTTTGGTCGCAGCCACTGAAGCACAGTTGACAGAAAAATTATGCCATATAAATGCTGAAAATATAAATTTTTTTGGTTGCAGCCACTGAAGCACAGAGGCCAGAAAAATTATGCCATATAAATGCAGAAAATATGCATTTTTTTGGTCGCAGCCACTGAAGCACAGTTGCCAGAAAAAATATGCCATATAAATGCTGAAAATAGTCATTTTTCGCCATACATTGACCTTGTAGACATTGTTTGCCCCGTTTTTGTGGTTGCAGCCACTGAAGCACAGAGGCCAGAAAAAATTAAACCAGTACGGTTTGCACCCTAGTTTGTAACGGTGGCGGAGGGAGGAGGACGCTAAAGGACAGCTGTGTGTGGAGTCATGAGGCTTGAAGAGAAGGACAGCTGCATAGAAGTCAGAACAAGTCTTCCGGCGTGCAGTAACCCTCCGAGATCCACCCCTCATTCATTTTAATAAAGGTCAGGTAATCGACACTTTTGTGACCTAGGCGAGTTCTCTTCTCAGTTACAATCCCTCCTGCTGCACTGAAGGTCCTTTCTGAGAGCACACTTGAGGCTGGGCAAGACAAGAGGTTCATGGCAAATTGTGACAGCTCTGGCCACAGATCAAGCCTGCGCACCCAGTAGTCCAGGGGTTCATCGCTCCTCAGAGTGTCGATATCTGCAGTTAATGCCATGTAGTCCGCTACCTGCCGGTCGAGGCGTTCTTTGAGGGTGGATCCAGAAGGGTTGTGGCGCTGCCTTGGACAGAAAAACATTTGCATGTCTGATGTTACAGACCGGCCAAAGGGCTTTGTCCTTGCAGGTGTGCTCGTGGCAGGATTACTGGCACCTCTGCCCCTGGAATGTTGATGAGTTCCTGAAGTGACATCACCCTTAAAAGCATTGTACAACATGTTTTGCAGGCTGGTTTGTAAATGCCGCATCTTTTCGGACTTGTGGTATGTTGGTAACATTTCTGACACTTTATGCTTGTACCGAGGGTCTAGTAGCGTTGCGACCCAGTATAGGTCCTTCTCCTTAAGCCTCTTGATACGGGGGTCCTTCAACAGGCATGACAGCATGAAAGACCCCATTCTCACAAGGTTGGATGCAGAGCTATCCATCTCCGCTTCCTCATTATCAAGGACTGCATCATCCACGGTCTCCTCCCCCCAGCCACGTACAAGACCAGGGGTCCCCAAAAGGTCACCACTAGCCCCCTGGGAAGCCTGCTCCTGTTGGTCCTCCTCCTCCTCCTCCACAAAGCCACCTTCCTCCTCTGACTCCACTTCTGGCACCTCTCCCTGCGTTGCAGCAGGTGCCTGGGTTCGTTCTGGTGATTCCGACCATAAATCGTGTGCTTCCAGCTCCTCGTCACGCTGGTCTACAGCCTCATCTGTCACTCGTCGCACGGCACGCTCCAGGAAGAAAGCGAAGGGTATTAGGTCGCTGATGGTGCCTTCGGTGCGACTGACCATATTTGTCACCTCTTCAAAAGGTCGCATGAGCCTGCAGGCATCGCGCATAAGCACCCAGTAACGGGGGAAAAAAATCCCCAGCTCTGCAGATCCAGTCCTACCACCCAGTTCAAAAAGGTACTCGTTGACGGCCCTTTGTTGTTGCAGCAGACGTTCCAACATAAGGAGCGTCGAATTCCAGCGAGTCTGGCTGTCAGAAATCAAACGCCTGACTGGCATGTTGTAGCGCTGCTGAATGTCAGCAAGGCGTGCCATGGCTGTGTAGGAACGTCTGAAATGGGCCGACACCTTTCTGGACTGGGTGAGAACGTCCTGGAATCCTGGGTACTTGGAGACAAAACGTTGGACTATTAAATTTAACACATGTGCCATGCAGGGCACATGTGTTAAATTGCCCAGTCTCAACGCTGCCAACAGATTGCTTCCATTGTCACACACCACTTTTCCGATCTGCAGTTGGTGTGGGGTCAGCCACCGATCGGCCTGTGACTGCAGAGATGACAGGAGTACAGATCCGGTATGGTTTTTGCTTTCCAGGCACGTCATCCCCAAGACAGCGTGACAACGGCGTACCTGGCACGTCGAATAGCCTAGGGGGAGCTGGGGGTGCACAGGTGTGGAGGAGGAGAAGGAGGACCCAGCAGCAGAGTAAGAAGAAGAAGAGGAAGAAGACGAGGTAGAGAGCGATGGAGGAGTAGAGGTGGTGGCAGAACCGCGTGCAATCCGTGGCGGTGACACCAACTCCACTGTTGTTGTTGTTGAGCTACCCATTCCCTGCTTCCCAGCCATTACCAAGTTCACCCAGTGGGCAGTGTAGGTGACATACCTGCCCTGACCATGCTTGGAGGACCATGCGTCAGTAGTCATATGGACCTTTGGCCCAACACTAAGTGACAGAGATGCAGTAACTTGGCTCTGCACATGTTGGTACAGGTGTGGTATTCCCTTTTTAGAAAAAAAATTGCGGCTGGGTACCTTCCACTGCGGTGTCCCAATTGCTACAAATTTGCGGAAGGCCTCAGAGTCCACCAGCTGGTATGGTAAAAGCTGGCGGGCTAAGAGTGCAGACAAGCCAGCTGTCAGACGCCGGGCAAGGGGGTGACAGTCAGACATTGGCTTCTTACGCTCAAACATGGCCTTCACAGAAACTTGGCTGGTGGCAGATGACTGGGAATGGGAACAGGTGGTCAAGGTGGAAGGCAGAGTGGAGGGTGGTTCAGACGGGTCAAGGAGAGCAGAGGTAGAGCAGTAAGATGCTGGACCAGAAGGAGTGTGGCTTTTAGTTTGCCTGTTGCCTTTGAGGTGTTGCTCCCAAAGTGCTTTGTGCTTGCCGCTCATGTGCCTTCGCATAGAAGTTGTACCTATGTGGCTGTTGGGCTTACCAAGGCTCAGTTTCTGACTGCACTCATTGCAAATTACAATGCTTTTGTCAGAGGCACACACATTAAAAAAATCCCACACTGCTGACTTTTTGGAAGTGTGCGATCTGGCGGTAACAGTAGAAGTTGGCGGCATTGGCGGCAATGGCGGGTGCGTTGGCCGGCTGAACACAGGTGCCGATACATGTTGTTGCCCTACTGATCCCTGCGGGCTGTCCTCCCTGCTTCTTCTAAGTCTTATTCTCCTACTGCCTCTCTGACTCTCCGTCTCTCCATCTGAACTACCCTCCTCTTGCTCTCTTCTACTAGGCACCCACAAAACATCAATCTCCTCATCATCATTCTCCTCAGATGCATCAATTTCTTCTGACACATCACAGAAGGAAGCAGCAGCGGGGACCTCCTCCTCATCACTCATCATTATGTCCATCTCTGTCGTGTTCTCTGCCAGAATTAAATCTGGTGTAACGTCCTCATCTCCTTCATCTTCTTCTGGCAATAATGGTTGCGCATTACTCAGTTCAAGAAACTCATGGGAAAATAACTCCTCTGACTCCAGTGAAGAAGGGGCACCGGTGGTGGAGGAAGTGTTACGTGGGGTGGCCATAGCAGTGGAGGATGAGGAGGATGTTGTGGTAAAGTTAGAAACGGTAGAGGATGGGGTGTGCTGTGTAAGCCAGTCAACTACCTCTTCAGCATTTTGGGAGTTCAGGGTCATTGGCTTTTTAAAACTGGGCAATTTGCTAGGGCCACAGGATTGCATAGCAGCACGGCCCCTAGCACGGCCTCTGCGTGGCGGCCTGCCTTTGCCTGGCATTATTTTTAAAAAAACAACAACAACAAAAACTCAGTTGGTTTTTCTGGAAACGATAATACACACAGCTAGATGGCGGTTTGAAGAAAACAGTGTGCAAATAATGCCTACAAGGTCAACGTATACACAGCGGTGGATACGGATTACGTAAAATATATGAATGCTGCTTGAAAAAAAATAGCTCAAGTGGTTTTTCTAGAGACGATAATATTATCAATATTTAGACAAAATGTGAACAAGCTCACACAGCTAGATGGCGGTTTGAAGAAAACAGTGTGCAAATAATGCCCACAAGGTCAACGTATACACAGCGGTGGATACGGATTACGTAAAATATATGAATGCTGCTTGAAAAAAAGTAACTCAAGTAGTTTTTCTAGAGACGATAATATTATCAATATTTAGACAAAATGTGAACAAGCTCACACAGCTAGATGGCGGTTTGAAGAAAACAGTGTGCAAATAATGCCCACAAGGTCAACGTATACACAGCGGTGGATACGGATTACGTAAAATATATGAATGCTGCTTGAAAAAAAGTAACTCAAGTGGTTTTTCTAGAGACGATAATATTATCAATATTTAGACAAAATGTGAACAAGCTCACACAGCTAGATGGCGGTTTGAAGAAAACAGTGTGCAAATAATGCCTACAAGGTCAACGTATACACAGCGGTGGATACGGATTACGTAAAATATATGAATGCTGCTTGAAAAAAAGTAACTCAAGTGGTTTTTCTAGAGACGATAATATTATCAATATTTAGACAAAATGTGAACAAGCTCACACAGCTAGATGGCGGTTTGAAGAAAACACTGTGCAAATACTGCCCACAAGATCAACGTATACACTACTACAGCGGTGGATACGGATCCCGTAAAATTTATTATGGCTGCTTGAAAAAAGTCACTCCGGTGTTTTTTCTGGAGACGGTAATATTATGGATATTTAGACAGAATGTGAACAAGGTCACACAGCTAGATGGCAGTTGGTTGAATAACACACTGGGCAAAAAATGCCTACAGGGCAAATAATGCCTAAAAGGTCAACTTATACACTACTACAGCGATGGATACGGATCTCGTAAAATTTATTATGGCTGCTTGAAAAAAGTCACTCCGGTGTTTTTTCTGGAGACGGTAATATTATGGATATTTAGACAGAATGTGAACAAGGTCACACAGCTAGATGGCAGTTGGTTGAATAACACACTGGGCAAAAAATGCCTACAGGACAAATAATGCCTAAAAGGTCAACTTATACACTACTACAGCGATGGATACGGATTACGTAAAATTTATTATGGCTGCTTGAAAAAAGTCACTCCGGTGTTTTTTCTGGAGACGGTAATATTATGGATATTTAGACAGAATGTGAACAAGGTCACACAGCTAGATGGCAGTTGGTTGAATAACACACTGGGCAAAAAATGCCTACAGGGCAAATAATGCCTAAAAGGTCAACTTATACACTACTACAGCGATGGATGCGGATTACGTAAAATTTATTATGGCTGCTTGAAAAAAGTCACTCCGGTGTTTTTTCTGGAGACGGTAATATTATGGATATTTAGACAGAATGTGAACAAGGTCACACAGCTAGATGGCAGTTGGTTGAATAACACACTGGGCAAAAAATGCCTACAGGGCAAATAATGCCTAAAAGGTCAACTTATACACTACTACAGCGATGGATACGGATTACGTAAAATATATTATGGCTGCTTGAAAAAAGTCACTCCGGTGTTTTTTCTGGAGACGGTAATATTATGGATATTTAGACAGAATGTGAACAAGGTCACACAGCTAGATGGCAGTTGGTTGAATAACACACTGGGCAAAAAATGCCTACAGGGCAAATAATGCCTAAAAGGTCAACTTATACACTACTACAGCGGTAGTAAAATAAAAAAAAGTAAAATAAAAAAAAAATGAATATTAAAAAAAAAAAAATTAAAGTTGGTGCTGCTGAACTACTAGGAGCAGCAGATTAGCACACCAGTCCCACTCCCCAACACTGCTAGACTAATAGCACTGGGCTCTTATAGTAGTAGTAGTAGTAGTAGTAGTAGTAAAACAACAAAAAAATAAATAAAAGCAGTCCTTACAAGGACTACTGTTATTGCAGCAGTCAGCAGATGAGATCAGAAGCAGGACAGCTGCCCACTGCAGCTACATACAGAGCACTGCAGTAGAAGGTAGATTACTAGCCAGCAAAGCTACCTAAGCTTAAATGTCCCTCAAACCCCTGTAGACTTCTGTCCCTCCAATAACAGAGCAGTATCAAAACGATTACTAGCCAGCAAACTTTCAACTGTCCCTGAAATCACTAACAGGCAGCAGTTCTCTCCCTACACTATCTCTTCAGCACACACAGGCAGAGTGAAAAAACGCTGCAGGGCTTCGGTTTTTATAGGGAAGGGGAGTGGTCCAGGGGAGAGCTTCCTGATTGGCTGCCATGTACCTGCTGGTCTGGGGTGAGAGGGCAAAAAAAAGCGCCAACAATGGCGAACCCAAAATGGCGAACGTCGCGCGACGTTCGCGAACTTCCGGCGAGCGCGAACACCCGATGTTCGCGCGAACAAGTTCGCCGGCGAACAGTTCGCGCCATCCCTATTTGTTATATGCAGAAGGATTTGAAACCACTACTGTTTACATTGAACCTTTCTTTCACCCAGGGGTTTGTTCTCTTCTTCCCTCTTGTTCCATCATGATTGCTCACTTCACAGACGTCTTCCTCTATGCTATTAAATCCCCAAAACACTACACATAGACATGTATGCAGTCTGACAAAAATGCTGTAAAGGCACTTATTAAACCCCACTGGAAGGCATCTAAAAGTTAAACACTTTGAAGGAATGTTTCTTTTAACTTGAAATCACAGTTATGTATGGAACAGTCTGGCAGTGAGTTTGTATCAGTATGTATTCTTCTGTATAAATTAGGGAGGGTTTCACATTCAGTGTAGCACATTTCGCATTGTTTAGATTTTTATTGACTGGAAGAAAATGATGTGAGACGAGAAAGCTTATGAGCCCTCTAAATTCTGAAAGCAGTGCTATGTGGTGGAAGTGTCAAACATAGTTTCCAGCGATGTCAAAGGTATTGATTAGCTCACTGACAGAATGTTGCCAAAGGCCAGTTCTTGCTCCTTGGAGTCCCATGGCCTATATCTCTGCAAAGAATATATATCTTTGAGCTATCTCTAACTCCTTTTTTTGCACTCTTGCATTTGACCCAGTAGCCTCAGACTTCCTCCTGCCCACAGCTGCTTTGTCGAAGTGTTACACTGGAGCAATGAAAACTACTGAAGTACAGCAGAATGTCCATAACACCCAGAAGTGGATAAAATCATAGTTATAAAGTCTTCATAAACAAGCAGTTATTTCACTATGTTTTTTTCTCATGTTGATGCCTGTATCTCCTTGAAGAGGCACATTAAGCTGAGCATACACTATAAGATCCGCTCATTTTTAATCAAAACTCATTTTGGCCACCGACACACTACAAAAAATCCAGATCTGGCCCAAGGGCCAAATAATCAGAGCATGATGAAGCCTAGGGAAAACCTTTACGAGAGGACTGTCCCTTTACCCCTTCTGTATGTATATCTGTATGTTCCATGTATAACAACCGATTATTGTACAGCACCATATATCTTATCTCTTTATAAATACATATTAATAATAATATAAATAATGTGGCCCTAGTTGAGGGGATCTTTGATAGTAAATATACAAGCCAATAAGCCGCCAACTTGGTCAGAAAGTTTATCATCAATACATAGGCATGGGGATTGTGATACTGGAACACGATCCACAGTGAAACTTTGGTAAAACAAATGCAGCTTTATTAATCCATTTAAAACACAATCAAGGAAGCAGGCAGGGAGACAACAAGCTTAAGCTTGTTGTTGCCACGGCCAGGGCGGTGAAGTGGGATTAAACCGGTGAGTGGATGTTTTGGACTTCTCTCCCCTGCATACAGCGTTTACCTCTCTTTCTGAAGGGTTTAGGCTTTTATCAGCATGTGAATAACCATCTTTAGGGCCAACACATGCACAAATCACCCATTTTATTTATCTAATGAATACTGAGTTGAATGTTTAATTAAAGAAGAAAAATGTACTCATCAATGCATATTTGTAATACAGTGTATGAATGGACAACAACTGAACTTCAATCAGGTTAAAGTGAGCCATGAATTATTGTAGTGCAACTGCTTTTTTATAGGCAAATACCTGCTGCAAAGTTACAATACCCACAGCCCAGCCACAGGCTCTGTGCAACCGTGTAGGCTGTGTGTAGCACTATTCCCTAATTTTACTATTCTTTTATAATTCTACAAGAAGTACACTACTTATTGTTAGAGCTTATTATTAGCTTATTTTTAAGTATTTATTAAGAAGTTTGCAATGTTTCCCCTGGTCACGCATGACAAGCAATCCAGATTTTTTTACTATTCATTCTAATATTTGGGGGGTGGATGATCCCGACCAAAATCTATTTACTATCGCGCATGTACAAAAAGTTATTCTGCCAATGCACTGTATCTGCCCTGGCAGATAAGGAAGTGAAGGGAAGCACATCTTCACCTCCTTGCTGTTTCCCTGGGTTCAATTTGAACCAAGGGCGTTGAATAACAGAACCATACAATGTATGGACACTTGTACATGTATGGCTACCCATTGGACATTTGGTAAGATACTGTCAGCCCATGTATGGCCTTCTTAAAGGAACAGTTCAGTGTAAAAACAAAAACTGGCTGTGCAAAATAAAAAGTATTTCTAATATAGTTAGTTAGCCAAAAATTGTAATCTATAAAGTCACTCCAGCTTTTATAGATTACATTTTTGTCTAACTAATAAAATTAGAAATATTTTTTTATTTTGCACAGACTGTCTATTCACCCAGTTTTTATTTTTACTCTGAACAATTCCTTTAAAGAAAATAGAGCTAGTTTTCAGTAGCAATTATATTTGCAAATAATATCAAGACCATTGAACTTTATTTATTTATGTGGAACAATATTTAAAGGGAAAATATACCCCCTTCAAGATGGGTGAGGAACTGGCAAACACAAAGGCAGTCTATTACGCCTGTGAAATCAGATATATCTGTATAATAATTAACTACATTTATATTTATATGTGGCAGATTAGGCACAGTTTATGCAAATTTTCTGTGCATTTTCTGTGCCTAAATTACGAAGGTTTTGAAGTTATTTGTAAATGTAATTGCTACTGGAACAGTTTCTGTCAAGCTGTACTCTGCAATACTGGTTCTGCCTCCTTAAACAATATATCAGAATCCAGCTGATTAACCTAGAGAGTCAGAACCAGAGAAGAGCAAGGGACAGACAGATACTGTTTTCAACAGATTACATTTACTGATAACTTTAAAAGAACTAAAGTTATTTTCATTATACAGAAAGCAGTTTTGGGAGGAGTTCTCCTTTAAGAGAAGGCATAATCATTTTTCATGTTTCAGTATAAGAATCAAACATCTTCAATTTTTTTCTCTCAAGGCATACACTTGCAAAAAATTGCCTTGATTGTGTATTTCATGAAAATTTACCATTTAAGTTTATGTTTTATGCTAAAATGTACATTGGCTATGAAATATGATTCCATAATCTGCGTGAGTTAGATGAAAGCTTTAAAATATCTGTGATGTAGTGGCAAATGAAAAGCCTGTATCTGACAAGCCAGTATGCAAACCTATGCATATCTGATGTTAGTCTGATTTGCAAGCATAGTTTATTTCTCCTATGTAATTATAATCAACAAGTAAGGGAAATTATGATGAAATATCTGAAGTAAGCACAGCAATAGTACACAGTCCATACCTGGACTGGGGTTTGTGGATTAAAGAATATGCACATTTTACATAAGTATCAGCTTTTACTGAAAAATGTAGCATTTATAGTCTAGCCTTTTTGCAGTACAGTTAGTAGTACTCAATCTATGTAATTTGCATTATTAGTACACAGTTTAGTCCATATTTCGTTTCATTCTGTTAAATGGACAATCAGACTGATTTATGAAGATGCTAAATTGCTTTATTGCACTTACTCAAAGCAACCAGAATCAGAACTTTGTTTCTATTTTCTAACTTGTAGTAGACTGTTCACATTGACAGCTAATTGCTGATTGCTTGCTCTTGTCAACTGCCCTACTCACTGTTTAAGTGCCACCAGTTTATTTTGATTGAAAAGCTTTATTTAACTTGGATTTGGGGGAAATGAGATTGTAAAGGCAGTATCCTAGAGGAATGCTCTACCATTTGCAATGGGGTTCATAGTTAGGGTAGCCAAATGTCGGGTATTCAAATTAGGAAATCTGGACAGGGCTGTGAAGCGAATAGTGTGTCGATTGGCCAATCACAAATCACTGGACCATAGCTAAGAATGAGAGCTAAGAATTCTGGAGACAGATTTGGCAGAGATTTTTTTCCTTTTGTTTCCATTCATGCTCCAATTAGTGGCAGAATACTGTCTGGGGCTCTGTCTAAGGGGTTTTCCACAAAAACATGTAATCCGAACATGTTGCCACAACAAATATTTACTATTTTATTATTATTAATAATACTAATAATAATAACAACATTTCTAAAGCTCCACCACATCCTGTATAAATTAAATAAACAAAAAAGAGTTTGAGTTTACAAAAAAGTTTGCACACAAGCTTAAGTTAAGTTCAGAGAGAGGTATTTCATACCTATCAGTATATTAAGATACCAATTTAGAAAAGAATATGCAAAAAATGATATCTCAATCTTAACTAGACAAAATGCACACTCAAGGGGTCATTTAGGACCTAAATTAGCCTAAATTATCAGTTACTAAAGGTACTTACATAAAAATGTGCTTGTTGCACTTCCATAAAGTTGCATTTAATGCAGCTGACTTCTTCCTGCCTCATGCCCCAAATTAAGCACAGTTGCAACCCATGGCCATGGCATTAGATGCACTTATCAAGTGCTGTTAACTGCGTTTGAAATTGCACTGGACTTGCAGACCTAAATGGCTGTCTTTTCTAATTGGACATCTTATTACCCAAATGCTGCTGTACTCCCAGCAACCTTCTGCTCATTATCAAGAATTAGCATGATGAGAGCTGTAGTCCAGCAACCATAGAGATGAAAGTTTTCCAGGGCTAGTAGCCCAATTGAAGCAAAAGCATCTTCCATTAAGAACCCCACCTGAAATGTTTATATTTGGTATTTAAGTTTCTCAAGAGGGCAAATGTATAAAGCTGGTGGTTAGTATCTGAACCCTTAAAAGGCTTGTAATGCAGAATTATGGGGATCACGCATGTAGAACACTTGCTATAACTGGGCTTATTTGTGGAAAATGGCATTGTTTCTACAGGAAAATGCTTAAAGGGATTATGTCATGATTTATATGATGTTGTTTACTGTTTACAATATGACTATGAAGATTTTCATTCATCCAGGTCATTGTATATCTAATATAAGTAATTCAAAAATAAACAACTTGGACTTGAGTAATTATTGATGACGTTTCACTGCTCATCTGAGCATCTTCTTCAGTTCAACTGACTGGTGTGGGAAATTCTCGGCATATAAACTCTTCCACTAATCCAATCACAATAGCACACTGCAACTCTTCAGAGAGGTGATATCTGAAATTCACAGAGGTGTTGATTCTGTGTAGTTACTGTGATAGGATTACCCATGTGTCATGCAACTCCTAGAAACAGGTGTTAATGTGAGAGTTGCATGAATGGATGTGTGAAGTGTTCTGAAACTGCGAGGAGTGCACTGATCTATACATTGGGGAGACAAAACAACGGCTCACCAAGCGAATGGCTCAGCATAGGAGGGTGAACTCTACAGGGCAAGACTCGGCTGTCTTTCTACACCTAAAAGACAAGGTACACTCCTTTGAAGATAGCAATGTCCAAATCTTGGATAAAGCAGACCGCTGGTTTGAAAGAGGCGATTCATGTCAAGGTGGAGAAACCATCCCTGAACAGAGGCGGGGGCCTTCGACACCACCAGTCTGCTACATACAATGCTGATCTAACTTCTGTTCCCTGGCGGTTTCAGAACACTTCACACATCCATTCATGCAACTCTCACAAGTAACACCTGTTTCTAGGAGTTGCATGACACGTGGGTAATCCTATCACAGTAACTACACAGAATCAACACCTCTGTGTGTTACTTGTGAGAGTTGCATGAATGGACGTGTGAAGCGTTCTGAAAATGTTGTGGTACAGATGTTAGAACAGCATTGTATGTAGCAGACAGGTGGTGTCGAAGGCCCCCGCCTCTGTTCAGGGATGGTTTCTCCACCTTGACATGAATCGCCTCTTTCACGCCTCTTTCAAACGAACGATCTTCTTTATCCAAGATTTGGACATTGTTATCTTCAAAGGAGTGTCCCTTGTCTTTTAGGTGTAGAAAGACAGCCGAGTCTTGCCCTGTAGAGTTTGCCCTCCTATGCTGAGCCATTTGCTTGGTGAGCAGTTGTTTTGTCTCCCCAATGTATAGATCAGTGCACTCCTCGCAGTTTCTATAAAGGAACAGTAACATCAAAAAAATGAAATTGTTTTAAAGTAATGAATAAATAATGTAGTGTTGCCTGCACTGGTAATAACTGGGGTGTTTGCTTCAGAAAGATTGTTATAGTTAATAGCTGATGTGTAGCCAAAGGGACAGCCATAATAGCTGATGTGTAGCCAAAGGGGCAGCCATTCAAGGACAAGTAGATAACAGATAAGATATGTAGAATCACATTGTATACTACATGGCTTATCTGTTATCAGCTGCGTATCCTGTGCCTTTTCACCTTTGAATGGCTGCCCCCATGGCTACACAGTAGCTTATAAACAATAGTAGTCTTTCTGAAGCAAACAAACCAGTTTTACCAGTGCAGGCCAACGGTTCATTATATTTTCATTCATTTAATACACTTTAATTTATTGGTGTTGCTGTTCCTTTAAGTCTGTAAATTTTTTACATTTGTTGATTCTCATTATTCTTGATTAAAAGAGGGTTTCTTTCACTGTTTTTGGCAGGTGATCACCCACAGGTGAAAACGCACGTTAATGTTTTACATTACCCCACACGTGCACTTCTGATGTCTGAATGGAGTGCATACCCCCCAACATTTTAAATATTGAAAGAGGGACAAAAAGATCTTCTGCATGCAGCACTGCAAAATTTAACATTTTTTATGATAGCTTGAACACATTTTTGGGAGTTTTAGGGCAATGTTTTATGTGTTATAAGAGTTTTGCTAATAAAGGTGAAATTGCCCTTTAAGCTGTGAGTCTCAATTCTCCAAAGAGACTTGGTTATCTTAAATTGTATCTTTGCTTATCTTAAATTGTTACAAATGTATCTAAGTGCCGCTGAGGAGTGTTCCGGGTCCTCTGCTAAAAAGCCTTTTATTTAAATTAAGTAACAGAAACTGTATATTTTTCTGGAGTCAGTGCAGGAGATCAAAGAGAAACTCTGGACTTTTTTTTATAAAAACCCGGGACTGCGGGCTGAGCTGTCAAAATCGAGACTATTCCATAGAAAATGAGGCAGCTGGAAGGTATGGAAATATAATATTAACAAGTAAAAATGTCATGAGAATGTCAGTACATTAGAAAATAAAATCACTGATGTAGTATTAGTAGGGAGTGTTTCTCATTACAGAACCCTCATGCAATTGTAATTAAGATAGATTGCTTACTTTGGAGAACTAGGGGGTGCAAAATAGCCGGTTTTGGGGAGCTTTATAAGTGCTCCTAGACCCCCCTTCATTCTTCAAATGAACAAAAATCAGATGCATGGGAAAACACTTCTAAACTACAAAGTATTTCGTTATGAAACTCGCAATCTACTGCATTATCTATATGGAACAGTGTGTATGATGTGAAGATATTAATACAGTAAGATTGTTTTGTAAGTAACATACACTTATTTATGTAAGAAAAAGCACTGCAAGTGTTGTAATTCAGTATTGTTGGTGCTCTCTTTTACTGTAGGTAGAGGTCTTGTGTATATAACAGAACATAGAAAACTCAAAAGTAAACTAATGAGCTCTGGGAGTTTCAGTCCCCCAGTTTTCTCTCTTCTGAATCCCGATAATGGTGCAAACAAAGCAAGCTGCACTTAAATTAAGGCAGGGACACTTTAGCAAGCTACATATGATGTCCGATTATGATCTACATACATAAAGGCATTGTTAGCATTCTGTCCTATGGAAAATATTACTTGAGTACTGATTTATGAGAAAATGTATTTTGCTATATTTAACAAACAACTATTTCTTATGTAACCTTAACATAATAAATATCTGAATGAAAAGCATGAAATAGGAGGTTGATTTAGACAATCTGTTTGTTGATTTACTGATCACCAGCTAAAAGTCTACTGATAGATCCTTTTGGGCACCCCTGATCTAGAATATGACACAGCTAATCTGGATGCACTGTAAAAGCTGGCACCACCAATTCTGAGGCCAGTATTGCTTATAGCAAGCAAATGAAAGAACACCCAGCCTTAGTGGCTACTACCATAAGGGCTCTGCTAAGCACTTTCAGCAATAAAGTCACCCATATGGTGCTGGCCTTTAACATTACATTTGTTTATGATCCAATCATCTATACTGCTTATCTGACTCTAACTGTAATCTCATCAAGTTTTTGGAGGGGGAACACATTCATTTGGTCATTAGACAAATTCTGAAAATAAGAAAATAAAAGCAAAATCTCCCCAAAATGCTCATGTTTGTCATTTGTATTGATACCAATAATAATCTGTGAAAGCCATAAACAGAGTGCTTCCTTAGTTTTCCTATGAAAAAAATCCCCACATAGCCCTCAATGAGACACCATGCAAAAGGAGTGTAACCACAACATTCAATTAACTGCCTAGTTCTGTCCCATGTGGTGTCACAAAAGGGGAAAAATGTAGGGAAGTCCAGCAGGTTTACACACATTGACACCATGAAAGGTTGTGTGTCAACTCCCAGCACCCAGCAATAGGGGTGACTAATGAAATAAAGAAATATAAATTATTGCAGCACAGTGGGCTAAGAGTGAAAATGTGACTTTGTTGGCTCAAAAACTAACAATAAGTCTTGTCATTTTATTTTTTTAAGACCTTAAATTCATACTTTCACTATTCATTTTGTCCAATGTGCTAAAATAAAATATTGAAAAAGGAAAGTGTTTTAAAGTAATAAAAATATAATGCACTGGTAAAAACTGTCATGTTTGCTTCAGAAGCACTACTTTACAACTGCTGTGTAGCCATGGGGACAGCCATTCAAAGCTCAAAAAAGGAGAAAGGGCACAGGATACACAGCAAATAACAGATAATCTCTCTACTATTCAATGGGATTCGTCAGAACTTATCTGTTATCTACTCTGTAGCCTGTGCTTGAATGGCTTCCACCATGGTTACACAACAACTTGTTTATATAAACTATAGTTGTGTTTCATCATTCCATACATCGTGTTTACCAGTTGAGGGCAACAGTACATTATACTGTAATTTTTTTAAAACCTTTTTTAATTGTTGGTGTTACTGTTCCTTTAAATTAACATCTACTAAAACACAAAGTATTACTTGTGTATTGAGCACTCCCATACCTTTGGTTTCCAACATTTAATGACATACTATGGCCACCAATATTTCATGGCTGTGTGATCCAAAAGCATTTCACGAAAGAAACACTGATGGGCCCCTCAGCATTTCAGGACCCCATCAGAACTCACTGTCCCTTTGTCTCTAAGGGTAGGACTCCACGAGCGTTTTCAGGGCAATCCGACGGGCTCTGGCTTGTCGCATGCTACACAAATAGGGTAAGTAATATAATTGTTGCATCGTTAATCCGACTCGACACGACTGTCGGATGCAGACGCTGCGTCTGCAGCCGACAGTTGTTTTGCGTCTGATCAATGCTGCGACACCATGCGACAATTCTATTACTTACCTTATTCTTATCGCATGCGTTTTGTCGCAGCACGTCAGATTGCGCTGAAAACGCTTGTGGAGTCCTACCCTTAGACACTATGCTTTATACTGTGTGGGGCGTGATATCACGCCTCTAAGACTTTAGCGATATGCACACGCATTTCTGCTGCACAGTTTCAAATAGTTCAGATAATTTCAAGTTGCACCAACACAAATTAAAAATCCTCGTTCAGTGTGTGGTATCCAGTGCTGATTTAACAGGTAATGAGATATTTTTAGAGCATTGCTAAAATAGCGCCAGCTTTTTTCACTATTGATAAATGTATGCTAGGTACTCTTCAGAGCACAATACGCTGCTACTTTAAATCTCCTGAGCCACTCTAATTACCTGCAATGCATTGCTCTGTCAGCCCCGGAGGAGTTTATTTAGTTTCTGCCTTTTACTGGAAAAGAAGTAAAAGCTATAGTAAAGAAAATAAAATCTATAAATGAACACAATACGGTATATGGCTTTCCTTTACTTGTTTCCTTTTGTAGAATTTGAAAATTTTCTCCTCTGTGCTTTACATAGGATTAAATGATATGATCACAACTTCCTAGCTTGATAGCACTGTCATAGGGGCTTCCCGCAATCCCTGTCTTCATTTCTTATTCTATAAAGCAGGCAGGCACATTCTTACTTATGCAAGTTATATTTTTAGTATTTAACATTTGATGAAATAGGTTATTTCTGTAACTATAGCTTTAGTTATCATGTATGCATCTCATAAAAAGGGTGATAAAATAATCTTTCTTCCTTAGAATAGCTTTCTTTGACCCCGATTCAGTTTATTTATTCTCTGTATTTTGGTGTTTAACCCTCTAGGAAGAGGATATTA
This sequence comes from Xenopus petersii, assembly GCA_038501925.1. Classification (NCBI taxonomy): domain Eukaryota; kingdom Metazoa; phylum Chordata; class Amphibia; order Anura; family Pipidae; genus Xenopus; species Xenopus petersii. The sequence continues at coordinate 64,425,546 of CM076673.1, read as the reverse complement.
GTGATATATCCCTTGTTACACACTGAAGTTTTGAGAGAGAGACATGCAGATAAATCATATGAGCCGCGCGAGCCAGTTTATGAATCCAGTGGGCGGAAAGTTAAAAGCTGCATGACTGTGAGAGTGGAAATCCAAAGGCATTTTGTGTGTTTGTGGGAGGCGAAATTAACCAGAAGGATCTGCACTTTGGTTTCTGAACCATGGCCTGCGGCTATGCATAACATAGACCTCCTACTTGGCTAGAACAGGGAGACTTCTATAAGACTGTGTGTGGGCTTCTGACCCATGCTTGCAACAGATAAAAACCTCAGATATTAACATTTACAGCACTGCACTCATTTTGCTGTTTGAACATAGTTTACCACTGATAGATATGTGTATAGTGCGTAACATTCTTTGATACATAGTACATAGCATCTGAGGTTAAGATAAGACTATCAGGATCTAGGATACTGTTTATAATGATGGCTATTAAAGGCCCCTATACATTGGCAGATAAACGATGCCGACAGACCGAGTGTGCGGGGCCGTCTGAAGAGCTTCCCTGATCGATATCTGGCTAAGAGTTGGCCAGATCTTGATCGGGCAGGTTAAAAAATCCCGTTGGATCGCCGTTGCATCTGTGCATTTAAGCGGTAATACGACCACCCATTTTGGATGCATTATGATCCAATAGTTGGGCCCTGGGGCCAATGATCGGATCAGCCCGATATCACCCACTTCAATGTGGGCATATCGGGGAGAGATCCGCTTGTTTGGCAACATTTTCAAACGAGAGGATCTCTATGTCTATGGCCAACTTTAGAGTTAGTATATAACAGATATTCTACTTAACGGGTTGGGGAAAGCAAACCATGCTTATTGTACATTGATAAAGATTACATTGCTTACAAAAAAAATGCCATATACAAAAACAGTTTCCATCTGTCTAAAGCACAGATGATTTACAAACTTCTATTAGCTTCCTACCATCAAATGATATTCAATATCAATTTAAAAAGCAAATTCTGGCCCCAGCATTTCAATATAATTTTCCAGGAGGTGTACCACATAAGATGTCCCTCTAAAGGAGAACTAAACCCTACAAATTAATATGGCCAAAAATTCCATATTTTATATAGTCTTATAAGAACTTATTGCACCTGCACTTGTCACAGGGGATCACCATCTTGGAAAGTGTCTGCGACACTCACATGCTCAGTGGGCTCTGAGCAGCTGTTGAGAAGCTAAGCTTAGGGGTTGTCACCAGGCCCAGACTGGCAATCTGTGGATTCTGGCAAATGCCAGAAGGGCTGCTATAAGGTGCCATAGAAAGTCACTATAGTCACTAAAGTGGGCTGGTGGGGGCTGTTTGGGCCTCTATGTGGGCTGATTGAGCCTCTGTGTACCTGAAATGCCAGGGCCTATTTTAATTCTCAGTCCGGACCTGGTTGTCACAAATTATCAAGCAGAAAATGAGGTTGGTCTGTAATATAAGCTGATGCTACAAGGCTGATTATTATATTCTGATGGTAGTTGCACTGGTTTCTGTGCTGCCATGTAGTAATTATCTGCATTAATTACTAATAAGCCTTATATTATGGCATTTATATTCTATGTGTACTGTATATTTTAAGTAGATCCCTAAGCTCAGTAAGTAAGAGCAGTACAGAGCATATGCAGTGAATCAGCAGAAAAGAAGATGGGGACCTACTGGGACACCTTTGGAGACACAGATCTTTACTGCAAAAGGGTTGTGGTTACCGTGGGATGTTACACAAGTCCAAAGCATAATGTACAACATATCTAGTTAAAAACATTCAAGTTAAGCTTTAGTTTTCCATTAAATGGCGCACATACCATACAATGGACATAAGTATTGTAAAATTGTAGCAAAGTACTGTAGCTGCAAATAAGCAGAATCATATGTAATTACCAAAGTATTAAATGCACACATTGTCCATGATCCTTAATGAATTTTTCTTCAAAATGTGCTGCTGGAAATCTAATTAAAAAAAAGGTCCAAACCTTTAACTGTGAGCACACAATGTGGAATGTTACCCAAAGTTTATTGACCTTATTTATTGAAGTCCCGGCTCCCAGATTGTACCCCTTAGTATTCTTTTAAACAGTATTTGCTCTGGGGCATTGCTGGACTCTTAAACCTGGTGGTGTATTAACAATTCAGGGCAAGTTGAGTGCAGTGCTGTTGGGCACAAGACAGTCCTATATACTTAACACCATTAGCCAGTTTGTACAGAGCTCTGCTGCACCTTGCACCCCCTAACTTGTATGTCACATGTGAGGATGGGTAGGGGATGCCCTAGACCCCTAGTGCTTCCCTCAGCCTGTTCCTCATGAATACATCACTGCTGAATTCCCTGCAAATGAGCCCACATAAAATACGATCATTTATAACCCAAGACGCTGCCAAAATTCTTATTCACTCTCTCATCTTATCGCGTCTAGACTACTGTAACTCTGTTTTAATTGGCCTCCCCCTCCAGAGACTGTCACCTCTCCAGTCCATAATGAACACTGCTGCGAGGCTCATACACTTCAGCAACCGCTCCTCCTCTGCCTCGCCATTCTGTCAATCCCTGCACTGGCTTCCGTTACCTCTCAGAATCAAATTCAAATTAATGACACTGACTTTCAAAGCACTTCATAACTCTGCCCCACCCTACATCTCTGAACTCATCTCTATATACTCACCCACTCGCTTACTACGGTCCTCTATTGACCTGCTACTCAACTCTTCTCTCATTAAATCCTCACATGCTTGCATTCAAGACTTTGCAAGGGCTGCACCCCTCCTCTGGAACGCTCTCCCACGGTCTGTCCGACTTTCTCCCAACCTTTCTGCTTTCAAAAAATCTCTGAACTCACTTCTTTCGAGAAGCCTACCCTCACTCTGCTTTACTACCAAACGCAACACCACATACAATACCACATTTGTCACCCACACCTTGTGTATTACTCCCTTCCCTTTAGACTGTATGCCTATGCATAGGGCCTTCCTCACCTTTTTGTACCTGTATTGATTGTGATGTTTGTTACTCCATATATTCTATATATGTAATTCATGTGATGTAGTTGTATAATCACATTTACTTGCTACGCAATATGTTGGCGCTATACTGTATAAATACAGTAATTTATTTAATAATAAAATAACATATTATACAGATAAAGTATAGCCTTCCAGGGGAACATCCCTAACTTAGCCTTATTTTTCTTAGGATAAGAAACCACTGTACCCTTATCTGTATGGAACCACAATAGATATTTTGAAAATATCATTAACACTTTTTTATGGTAAAGCATATTTAATATTGGGCAACTATATTAACATTCTACCCGAATATATAGTAGAACCCTCATTTTACCTTTTTCAGGGGACCTGAAAAAATTGGTGTAAAATCCAGGAAAATGTAAAATCAGGCAAATGTATTATGCATAATATACAGAAGGGACCACAAATAAACAATGTAAAATGAGGGAAAACTTAAAATCAGGGGACTTAAAATGGGGGTTCTACTGTATTGTTGAAAATGAGGAACTAAAGCATGAAAAAACACAATAAGAGAATGGATTTAAAAAGTAAAATGTGACCTTGGCAAAAAAAATGGCACATTGATTTGCCTTGAGTACAAAATAATAATGCATATCATTTCATATTAAAAAGCATCTCTTATGGCTATTAAATAATACCCAGTCGTAGCTTGGCAAACCACAGTTTAATGTTAATAGCCTGGAAGGGTTTCCAAGAGGCACCTCGTGTGTCATTCACTTGAGAAATACAGTATTGAACAAATTGCAAAAATGCAAAATACTGAAACCATAGAGGAGCTTTTTATAGCTATGAAATAAATTAAGTAGAAGTCTAGGAAGAGGGGAAAAGGTATTCCCATAATATTCACGACTAGAAGTTAACAAGCCTGCTGGGATCTTTTTAGCCCCTGCAGAGCCGAGACTTCAACATTATTAAATGGCTGTCGCATCTGAAGTATGGTGAAACATAACTCAATAAACAAGGGAAAGCATATGATAGTGAATGGGGAGGGGGAGCCTGAGATTACCCTGCAGAATAATTTAGTTTTAGGACAGGTGCTTGCTTGTAATAGAACAAGCTTTGAGTGGCAGGGACACTGCAGTGCAAGCGCTTTATAATCAAGTGTTAAAATAAAATGTAACAGCATATCAGAGTTGTAGCAGTCACTAGTATCCGCAGTTTGTTAGATCTTTGGTGTTTAAAGAAGAACTAAACCCTAAAAATGAATATGGCTAAAAATGCCATATTTTATATTAGGGATGCACCGAATACATTATTTTCGGATTCAACCAAACCCCTGAATCCTTCTCGAAAGTTTTGAACCGAATCCTAATTTGCCAATGCAAATTATGGATGGGAAGGGGGAAACATTTTTTCCTCTTTGTTTTGTGACAAAAAGTCACGCAATTTCCCTCCCCGCCCCTAATTTGCATATGCAAATTTGGATTTGAATTCTGTTCAGCCGGGCAGAAGGATTCAGCCAAATCTGAATCCTGCTGAAAAAGGTCAAATCCTGGATTCGGTGCATGCCTATTTTATATACTGAACTGTCTGGTTTCCAGAGTCTTATTTACCTTAGCAACATGACATTTGAAAACTGGAAAGGTGTGGAAGTGGAAGGCAAATAATTTGAAAACTATACAAAATAATGAAGACTAATTGCAAAGTTACTTAGAATAGGACATTGTATAACATACTACAACAATTTAATGTAAAGGTGAACCACCCATTTAACCCTGTATTTAACCCTTTCCCTGCCAGCCGTTTTGTCCTAGATGCGAACATCTACTGCCAAGCAGTTTTTAGATATTTTGCACTCTTTCACTTTAAGGGCCTTTCCTGGGGTGGTCTTTTAGTTAACCCAGGAAAACAATATATTGTTTTTTTCAGGACAACCTGAACTTTCACAATATGCAAGAATTTTGGTGTAATTCTACTTCTCTAATAAAATATTGGATTCTAAGTGTCAAATAAAATGAAAAAAATCATGTTGCACGAAGAACAATCACATATATCAGAAACATCATTCATTTTATGTACGAGAACACAGCCGATTTAGAAAGGTCTATGTCTCCTGAACGCGACAATACCAAATATATATAGTTTTATGGAGATTTCTCACTTGTATAGCTCAAAATCTACAAGCAGTACACAACCAAATTTCCAAAGCAACACTTCCCAAACGGCATACTTTTGATTTCAAGGCCAAACATTCCGCTAACAGTAGGTTTACCCTAGAAAACTACCCATTACTAGAAAGAACAGATTCTGGTGAATCAAAAATGGGTAGAAATATCTTTGTACTCCAAACCACCAAGTTGCAATTGTTTCCTAAAGTTATAATGTTTTATAGAAATTGGTGAATTTTTTGAAAAATGACCTCAAAGCTTCCACTCTACAGCAACATATCTCCCACACATCATTAGGTATCAATGTAAAACACCCCAAATATAAAATCCTGGGTCCACTGAACAGTTTGATGCCCAATATGAATAGATGTACCCAAGCACGTGGCATAGGAGGCCCCAAAAGGAAGACCCCCCGTTTGTTCTGTCATTTCAGATACTGCAAAATCAACACATTTACATCGTTTTGGGGGGCGGCAAAGGTAGAAAAAAGTATGTTCACCCCAGAAAACCATATATTTTCGGAAAGTACACATTCCCCTGAATCCAAATTGGGTATGCATGTCTTTCTACACCAAAGTACCAAGCGGCAAACCATTTCTAAAGTTGGTGATTTTGGCGACATTTCCAAAAATCACTTAAAAATTTCTACCCTGCAGCATCGTATTACCCACATACTTTTAGGTATCAAGACAAATCACCCCAAATATGAAAGCCTAGGGTCCTCTGAACAGTTTGATGCCCAATATGTATAGGTGTACCCAAGCAAGTGGCATATAGAGGCCTGAAAAGGAAGACCCCCATATGGTCTGTCATTTCAGATACTTCAAAATCAACACATTTACATCGTTTTGAGGGGGGCAAATGTAGAAAAAAGTAAGTTCACCCCAGAAAACCATATATTTTCGGAAAGTACACATTGCCACGAATCTAAATTGGGTATGCATGTCTTTGTACTCCAAAGTACCAAGCCGCAAATCATTCCTAAACTTGGTGATTTTGGTGACATTTCCAAAAATCACTTAAAAATGTCTACCCTGCAGCATCGTATTTCCCACATACTTTTAGGTATCAAGAGAAATCACCCCAAATATGAAAGCCTAGGGTCCTCTGAACAGTTTGATGCCCAATATATATAGGTGTACCCAAGCACGTGGCATATAGGGGCCCCAAAAGGAAGACTCCCATATGGTCTGTCATTTGAGGTACTGCAAAATCAACACATTTACATCGTTTTGGGGGGGGGGCAAAAGTAGAAAACAGTAAGTTCACCCCAGAAAACCATATATTTTCGGAAAGTACACATTCCAACGAATCCAAATTGGGTATGCATGTCTTTCTACGCCAAAGTACCAAGCCGCAAATCATTCCTAAATTTGGTGATTTAGGTGACAATTCCAAAAATCACCTCAAAATATCTACCCTGCAGCATCGTATTACCCACATACTTTTAGGTATCAAGACAAATCACCCCAAATATGAAAGCCTAGGGTCCTCTGAACAGTTTGATGCCCAATATGTATAGGTGTACCGAAGCATGTGGCATATAGGGGCCCTAAAAGGAAGACCCCCATATAGTCTGACATTTCAGGTACTGCAAAATCAACACATTTACATTGTTTTGGGGGGGCAAAAGTAGAAAACAGTAAGTTCACCCCAGAAAACCATATATTTTCGGAAAGTACACATTCCCACGAATTCAAATTGGGTATGCATGTCTTTCTACGCCAAAGTACCAAGCCGCAAATCATTCCTAAATTTGGTGATTTAGGTGAAATTTCCAAAAATCACCTCAAAATATCTACCCTGCAGCATCGTATTACCCACATACTTTTAGGTATCAAGACAAATCACCCCAAATATGAAAGCCTAGGGTCCTCTGAACAGTTTGATGCCCAATATGTATAGGTGTACCGAAGCATGTGGCATATAGGGGCCCTAAAAGGAAGACCCCCATATAGTCTGACATTTCAGGTACTGCAAAATCAACACATTTACATTGTTTTGGGGGGGCAAAAGTAGAAAACAGTAAGTTCACCCCAAAAAACCATATATTTTCGGAAAGTACACATTCCCACGAATTCAAATTGGGTATGCATGTCTTTCTACGCCAAAGTACCAAGCCGCAAATCATTCCTAAATTTGGTGATTTAGGTGAAATTTCCAAAAATCACCTCAAAATATCTACCCTGCAGCATCGTATTACCCACATACTTTTAGGTATCAAGACAAATCACCCCAAATATGAAAGCCTAGGGTCCTCTGAACAGTTTGATGCCCAATATGTATAGGTGTACCGATGCATGTGGCATATAGGGGCCCTAAAAGGAAGACCCCCATATAGTCTGACATTTCAGGTACTGCAAAATCAACACATTTACATTGTTTTGGGGGGGGCAAAAGTAGAAAACAGTAAGTTCACCCCAGAAAACCATATATTTTCGGAAAGTACACATTCCCACGAATTCAAATTGGGTATGCATGTCTTTCTACGCCAAAGTACCAAGCCGCAAATCATTCCTAAATTTGGTGATTTAGGTGAAATTTCCAAAAATCACCTCAAAATATCTACCCTGCAGCATCGTATTACCCACATACTTTTAGGTATCAAGACAAATCACCCCAAATATGAAAGCCTAGGGTCCTCTGAACAGTTTGATGCCCAATATGTATAGGTGTACCGAAGCATGTGGCATATAGGGGCCCTAAAAGGAAGACCCCCATATAGTCTGACATTTCAGGTACTGCAAAATCAACACATTTACATTGTTTTGGGGGGGCAAAAGTAGAAAACAGTAAGTTCACCCCAGAAAACCATATATTTTCGGAAAGTACACATTCCCACGAATTCAAATTGGGTATGCATGTCTTTCTACGCCAAAGTACCAAGCCGCAAATCATTCCTAAATTTGGGGATTTAGGTGAAATTTCCAAAAATCACCTCAAAATATCTACCCTGCAGCATCGTATTACCCACATACTTTTAGGTATCAAGACAAATCACCCCAAATATGAAAGCCTAGGGTCCTCTGAACAGTTTGATGCCCAATATGTATAGGTGTACCGAAGCATGTGGCATATAGGGGCCCTAAAAGGAAGACCCCCATATAGTCTGACATTTCAGGTACTGCAAAATCAACACATTTACATTGTTTTGGGGGGGCAAAAGTAGAAAACAGTAAGTTCACCCCAGAAAACCATATATTTTCGGAAAGTACACATTCCCACGAATTCAAATTGGGTATGCATGTCTTTCTACGCCAAAGTACCAAGCCGCAAATCATTCCTAAATTTGGTGATTTAGGTGAAATTTCCAAAAATCACCTCAAAATATCTACCCTGCAGCATCGTATTACCCACATACTTTTAGGTATCAAGACAAATCACCCCAAATATGAAAGCCTAGGGTCCTCTGAACAGTTTGATGCCCAATATGTATAGGTGTACCGAAGCATGTGGCATATAGGGGCCCTAAAAGGAAGACCCCCATATAGTCTGACATTTCAGGTACTGCAAAATCAACACATTTACATTGTTTTGGGGGGGCAAAAGTAGAAAACAGTAAGTTCACCCCAGAAAACCATATATTTTCGGAAAGTACACATTCCCACGAATTCAAATTGGGTATGCATGTCTTTCTACGCCAAAGTACCAAGCCGCAAATCATTCCTAAATTTGGGGATTTAGGTGAAATTTCCAAAAATCACCTCAAAATATCTACCCTGCAGCATCGTATTACCCACATACTTTTAGGTATCAAGACAAATCACCCCAAATATGAAAGCCTAGGGTCCTCTGAACAGTTTGATGCCCAATATGTATAGGTGTACCGAAGCATGTGGCATATAGGGGCCCTAAAAGGAAGACCCCCATATAGTCTGACATTTCAGGTACTGCAAAATCAACACATTTACATTGTTTTGGGGGGGCAAAAGTAGAAAACAGTAAGTTCACCCCAGAAAACCATATATTTTCGGAAAGTACACATTCCCACAAATTCAAATTGGGTATGCATGTCTTTCTACGCCAAAGTACCAAGCCGCAAATCATTCCTAAATTTGGTGATTTAGGTGAAATTTCCAAAAATCACCTCAAAATATCTACCCTGCAGCATCGTATTACCCACATACTTTTAGGTATCAAGACAAATCACCCCAAATATGAAAGCCTAGGGTCCTCTGAACAGTTTGATGCCCAATATGTATAGGTGTACCGAAGCATGTGGCATATAGGGGCCCTAAAAGGAAGACCCCCATATAGTCTGACATTTCAGGTACTGCAAAATCAACACATTTACATTGTTTTGGGGGGGCAAAAGTAGAAAACAGTAAGTTCACCCCAGAAAACCATATATTTTCGGAAAGTACACATTGCCACGAATCTAAATTGGGTATGCATGTCTTTCTACGCCAAAGTACCAAGCCGCAAATCATTCCTAAATCTGGTGATTTAGGTGAAATTTCCAAAAATGACCTCAAAATATCTACTCTGCAGCATCGTATTACCCACATACTTTTAGGTATCAAGAGAAATCACCCCAAATATGAAAGCCTAGGGTCCTCTGAACAGTTTGATGCCTGATATGTATAGGTGTACCCAAGCACGTGGCATATAGGGGCCCTAAAATGAAGACCCCTCCTTGTATGTTCTGTCATTTCAGGTACTGCAAAATCAACACATTTACATCGTTTTGGGGGGGGGCAAAGGTAGAAAAAAGTAAGTTCACCCCAGAAAACCATATATTTTCGGAAAGTACACATTCCCACGACTCTAAATTGGGTATGCATGTCTTTCTACTACAAAGTACCAAGCCGCAAACCATTCCTAAATTTGGTGATTTTGGGGACATTTCCAAAAATGACTTCAAAATTTCGACCCTGCAGCATCGTATTACCCACATACTTTTAGGTATCAAGACAAATCACCCCAAATATGAAAGCCTGGGGTCCTCTGAACAGTTTGATGCCCAATATGTATAGGTGTACCCAAGCACGTGGCGTATAGGGGCCGCAAAACGAAGACCCCCATATGGTCTGTCATTTCAGGTACTGCAAAATCAACACATTTACATTGTTTTGAGGGGGGCAAATGTAGAAAAAAGTAAGTTCACCCCAGAAAACCATATATTTTTGGAAAGTACACATTCCCACGAATTCAAATTGGGTATGCATGTCTTTCTACGCCAAAGTACCAAGCCGCAAATCATTCCTAAATTTGGTGATTTAGGTGACATTTCCAAAAATCACCTCAAAATATCTACCCTGAAGCATCGTATTACCCACATACTTTTAGGTATCAAGAGAAATCACCCCAAATATGAAAGCCTAGGGTGCTCTGAACAGTTTGATGCCCGATATGTATAGGTGTACCCAAGCACGTGGCATACAGGGGCCCCAAAAGGAAGACCCCCATATAGTTGTCATTTCAGGTACTGCAAAATCAACACATTTACATCGTTTTGGGGGGGGCAAAAGTAGAAAACAGTAAGTTCACCCCAGAAAACCATATATTTTCGGAAAGTACACATTCCAACGAATTCAAATTGGGTATGCATGTCTTTCTACGCCAAAGTACCAAGCCGCAAATCATTCCTAAATTTGGTGATTTAGGTGACATTTCCACAAATCACCTCAAAATATCTACCCTGCAGCATCGTATTACCCACATACTTTTAGGTATCAAGACAAATCACCCCAAATATGAAAGCCTAGGGTCCTCTGAACAGTTTGATGCCCGATATGTATAGGTGTACCGAAGCATGTGGCATATAGGGGCCCTAAAAGGAAGACCCCCATATAGTCTGACATTTTAGGTACTGCAAAATCAACACATTTACATTGTTTTGGGGGGGCAAAAGTAGAAAACAGTAAGTTCACCCCAGAAAACCATATATTTTCGGAAAGTACACATTCCAACGAATCCAAATTGGGTATGCATGTCTTTCTACGCCAAAGTACCAAGCCGCAAATCATTCCTAAATTTGGGGATTTAGGTGACATTTCCAAAAATCACCTCAAAATATCTACCCTGCAGCATCGTATTACCCACATACTTTTAGGTATCAAGACAAATCACCCCAAATATGAAAGCCTAGGGTCCTCTGAACAGTTTGATGCCTGATATGTATAGGTGTACCCAAGCACGTGGCATACAGGGGCCCCAAAAGGAAGACCCCCATATAGTCTGTCATTTCAGATACTGCAAAATCAACACATTTACATCTTTTTGGGGGGGGCAAAAGTAGAAAACAGTAAGTTCACCCCAGAAAACCATATATTTTCGGAAAGTACACATTCCAACGAATCCAAATTGGGTATGCATGTCTTTCTACGCCAAAGTACCAAGCCACAAATCATTCCTAAATTTGGTGATTTAGGGGACATTTCCAAAAATCACCTCAAAATATCTACCCTGCAGCATCGTATTACCCACATACTTTTTGGTATCAAGACAAATCACCCCAAATATGAAAGCCTAGGGTCCTCTGAACAGTTTGATGCCCAATATGTATAGATGTACCCAAGCACGTGGCATATAGGGGCCCCAAAAGGAAGACCCCCATATGGTCTGTCATTTCAGGTACTGCAAAATCAACACATTTACATCGTTTTTGCGGGGGCAAAAGTAGAAAACAGTAAGTTCACCCCAGAAAACCATATATTTTCGGAAAGTACACATTCCAACGAATCCAAATTGGGTATGCATGTCTTTCTACGCCAAAGTACCAAGCCACAAATCATTCCTAAATTTGGTGATTTAGGTGACATTTCCAAAAATCACCTCAAAATATCTACCCTGCAGCATCGTATTACCCACATACTTTTAGGTATCAAGACAAATCACCCCAAATATGAAAGCCTAGGGTCCTCTGAACAGTTTGATGCCCAATATGTATAGATGTACCCAAGCACGTGGCATATAGGGGCCCCAAAAGGAAGACCCCCATATGGTCTGTCATTTCAGGTACTGCAAAATCAACACATATACATAGTTTTGGGGGGAGCAAAGGTTAAAAAAAAGTGCATTCACCCCAGAAAACCATATATTTTCGGAAAGTACACATTCCCACGAATCCAAATTGGGTATGCGTGTCCTTGTACTCCAAAGTACCAAGCCGCAAGCCTTTCCTAAATTTGGCGATAAAAGCAACAGTTTTTACATTTTTGAAAATTGCCTAAAAATATTGCAATTGGCCGCATTTATCTCACCCAATTTCTTACATACAATTCTAAAACACCATAAATACTGATGCCAAGGGTCAATTGAACCGTTTGATGCCCAATATGCATTGATATACCAAGGCAGCTGGCATGTGCGGACCCAAAATGAAAATAGTGCATATGATTTTTCTCCGCTGCCGATTCGCCTTCTGTGAACATAGACCCTTGACTTCATATTATATGCCTCAAGACCCTCCTAACAGCAAAGACCCCCCCAAAACCATATATTTTTGGAAAGTACACATTCTGACGAATCCAAAAAAGATAAAGACGTCTTTCTACACCAAACTGCAAAGCTTTTCTAAACGCAGAGGTTTTTACATTTCTGAAAATCGCCTAAAATTGTTGCAGTTTGCCGCATTTATCACACACAATGTTTTACGTATAAAGAAAAATCACCCTAAATATGGACGTCAGAGGTCTACTAAATAGTTTGATGCCCAATATGCATAGATTTACCAAAGTATGTGGCGTGTACGGACCCCAAATGAAAAACATGCCTATGAATTTTCACGCTAGCCAACTAAGCTGCAGAAAAGAGAGCCCCAACTGTGCGTTATGTGCCATAAGACCCCAAAACTGTAAAAAGACCCCCAGAAACCCATATATTTTTGGAAAGCATATATTCTGGCGAATCAAACTAAGTAAAATAAATCTTTCTATACCAAAGCACCAAACAGCAAAACTATACTAAAGATACATAAGGAACAATAATGCATGGATAAAATTGCAATAAAACCACAAAAATAGCGTAAATCAATGAAATAACAAAATAATTGATCCGGCAGCGTAATTAGTGGCCGAAATCGATTATCCAATAGTCACGCTGTCAAAATAACATGCTTTTAGGCAAAACAAACAGTACAATGAATAAGTAAAAAAAAAAAAAAAAACCCCTGCTTGTGAGTTTTTGTGTATACATATTTGTGCACTAATAAAAGTTGTCTGAGTGTGCAAATACATGTAATTAAGTGTAAATAAGTGTACAAAATCGACTAAGTGTGCTAAAATAAAAAAATAAAAAATAAAAAAACACAAATTTTTACTAAAATGTTCATCTAAGTGTATAAATGTACTGTAGGTATGTGTAAGTGCAGGTAAGTGTGTAAAAAAAAGTGCACTTACCGTTTTTGTAGCAGGAGGATCGCTGGAACCGAAGGACGACTCCTGGCAGCGTGTCTGCAGAGTTACTGCGCAGCAGGAAGTGACTGGGCGCGTGGTGCGACGAGGAGGAGGTAAGCCAGCAGCAGCAGCGCTTACATTGCGCTTCTGCTACTTTGAAGTCGGATCTGCGACAATCGCGTCGCAGATCCGACTTGACAGCCCCCCAGCCACGTTGCCCAGGGGCCTGTCTACCCTCCTGACTCTCTGCAGAGGCGGCAAAAGCCGCCGATGCAGAGAGAAGGGCTCAGCTGCAAAAGAACGTACGAGGTACGTTCTTGGCAGCCTGAGCCCTGAACCGCCAGCACGTACGCCGTACGTGCTTGGCGGTTAAAGGGTTAATACATTTTGAATGCACAGACCTGCACTTTGCACTTTATTCTGCAACCAGCTTGATAAAAGGCCACATCGGCCTGAAACGTTGCTGACCAGGTTTGCCATGAAATTTTGAATAAAGGCATTTTTTTTAAACGACAAGGTGCTGTGCGAAGAAGTTTTGTCTGCAACCAGCCTATGGGCACATAGCGCATGTGAAGAGATGTGTATACAGAAGACAGGACATCTCTTAAAGGGGTTGTTCATCTTCCAAACACTTTTTTTTTTTCAATTCAGTTGTTTTTAGATTGTCCCCCAGAAATAAAGACTTTTTTTCAATCACTTTCCATTATTTATTTTTTAATGTTTTTCCCAAAATCTAAGTTTAAAGTTTAATGTTCGTGTCTCTGGTGTTTGAGTCTGGCCTCTCAGGGTCAGACTCTAAACTGTTACAATTTTGCAACATTTAGTTGATACATTTCTCAGCAGCATCTCTGGAATATTAGCAACTATTGTATCAATTCTGTATCAATTCTAACAGCTGCCTTTCATGAAACCCAGAGATTCTGCTCAGCAGGGACAAAGAAAGAAATGTATCAACTAAATGTATCCATTTACAACAGTTTACAGGGTCGGCGACCCCCCCCCTCAGGGCTGCTTTAGGAATGTAAAAAATTACACTTTACACTTCACTATTAGAAAAACGATCACACGTAGAAAGTCATTGGAAAAAGTCGTTATTTCTGGTGATCTGAAAACGACCTTGTGATCATAAATACTGTAAAATTCAAGAACCATGTAAAAATGTTCAAAAAGGGATTACCAAATTAGTCTCCAAATGGCATTTTAAGATTTTGCTTATTCCAGCACAGTACTTTACAAACCATGCATTACATGTATCATCCCAACAACAACTGAAGCTGAGACTGTGATGCTCTGAAGTGTTTACAATGATATTTGGGCCTCCTTCACAGAACTGATTAAAAAAAAAAAAAAAAACTGGATGCTTAGTAGAATGTTTTTTCAACCCAGCCAAAAAGTAAACCAAACAGGTCACAGAAAATGTGTACAGATCACATCACTACAGGCAATACATCTGATTTTTTTCAGCAACTCCTCACTGATCAGTAGTATATAGTGCACAACTACATGCCTCCCAACATTTTGGAACTAGCCATCATCAGGCAACAGCAACAGAACATGGTGCTAAAAAATGCCTGGGGCTTTATAAAGAATAAAAATAAATACCCTTTTTCTTTATCTATTTATTAGCCATACTCACAGATTTTTACTTTAGAAAACAATGTTGGGATTCCACAAAGGCTGATCAAAGTCTGTTTAATTGCTAGTAGCATAATTTTTCTTTTAAATATTTAAACGGCTAGCAGTGCACGACACATCACAGGGGTATGACTTTCAAGTATTTACACAGCCCATAATGTGATAGATTTGCCTTACACAAAAAGCAGACTCCAGATGGGAAAAATGGTGCTTCTGCATTATCTCAATTAGAAAAATATTTAGAAGCAATATAGCTATATCTATTTAGGTAGCAAAGCCACAGGATGCTGATTACAGAGAGTTTCTATATTTAGTAAATTGACATATTTATCATTGGACTCAACAAATTTCAGCATACTAATCAAACCCAATTGCTTATTTTTTCCCTTGGATGGGAAACAGGCATCCAAGAATTTTCTAAAACCAGTGTATCCTCAGCTGTATAATTATAGATTGAATAGATATTTTTTAAGTGCATAAAATCTGCTTAAATCACACTTGTTATTCAGTTAAGACAAATAAGGGACCACTCTTCACATGCAACTCATGGACTGACATATGTCCTGGGTGCCCAGAATTAATTTGATCTAATGTGACAATCATGATATGCATATCAATTAAGATTTGTTAGTGCATTCGATTCATTTTTTAAACTAAATGTAAATTACAAATAATTCTACCAATTTTCCAAAACATATTAGTTGGTATGCACTAAATTCATAATTTTTGGAATTATGGACAAATTCTAGTTTGAATTTACATTATGGATTCGGTATACATTTGATCCTTGATCTGACTATTTAGATATGAACAAAAAAGTTAATCTAAAATCATGCAGTACTTTAAAATCCACTGGGGTGTTGGCAATTTGTGAGGCAGCCCAGTAAATATAATTGCTAACTTTAGACCCAGGGCCGGAGCTCCTGTCTTCTGCAAAGTGGGGTGATATTCCTGCCACCATCTTTCCCGAGCCTCAGAGATCCTCTTCATTGTCTAATAGTGAGCATGTGCAGTAGATAAAATATACAGCAAAAGTTACTTTACTCTTTTGTGAAAGTGTGCTGACGCATTGGCACAGCTGGCAGCGCTACTGGAATAGTACCCCAGGCCAGTCTATGGTAAGCCTAACACATTGGCAACCCCAGTAAATATCACTTTACTTGACTATTAAGTTCATATATACATATATCCATTCCAGTGGTTAAGTTTGTATATTGGAGCTCACTTTTTGAAGACTGTCCTGGGGAAAGGTATTTAATTGTTGTTAAGTGTTAGGAAGCTCTCTCTGAGCAGGGCACAGCACAGGAAGATTACCTGTCCACTGCAAGGATCAGAGGGAGACTTGACCAGGTGACTGAGAGTCAAACGGGATTGAGGAAAGCCAGAAGGTGAGATAGGCCAGAGGCTAGTGAGCTGGTATACCAGGAGGGGATAGTTAGCAGGGCTTAGAGAGAAGCCCAGAATATTCCAGAGTGTGGAAACCACCCTGTATGGTGAGAACCCCAGAGTGTGAAAAGTCCTGAATGCATGCTGTTGAAATGCTATATGTTATCTTTATGATGGTGTTTTTGCCTGAAGACATGTTGTCCCTGTCTTTATACTCCTGATCATACACTTACCTGCCTTCCATTGCTAATTTTCCCCTAAAAATTAAGTGTCCAAGCAGCTAGCTTGTCACAATATATACAGTATATATCCATAAGCACTATGAATTTGGTCAAATGTAGATCCTGCAAAAAGTGCTGAGATTGAAAGAAAACTGTCAGGGATGACCATATGAGTAGTGGAGAATCCCCAGAACTGCAGGCCAGACTAGAATGAGGTAAAAAGCAGGACAAATTAAGCAAAGTGTAGTCTGAGTCCGGGCTGAGGTCCAGGCAGGCAGCAAAGCAAACTCAAATGTCCAGATTATACACAAGGAAAGGTCAGAGACAAGACAGTCAGAACTACTGTAGAAACAAGCAACAATACTTAAAGGAATACTATATCCCCCAAACAATGTAGGTCTCTATTAAAAGATACTGAGTAAAACAGCTCATTTGTAAAACCCTGCTTCATGTAAATGAACCATTATCATAATAATATCGTTTTTAGTAGTATGTGCCATTGGGTAATCATAAATAGAAAATTGCCATTTTAAAAAATAAGGGCCGCCCCCTGGGATCGTACGATTCACTGTGCACACATACAAACCACATGTCAAGTCACACGAGCCAATTAACAGACAGAGTTCTGCCTTTTGCTTCCTCACTTCTTCATGTTACAGTTAGTGTTGTAGTATTTCTGGTCAGGTGATCTCTAAGGCAGCACAGATAGAGTTACGAAATGGTGGTTCAAGGCAAGAGATGTAAAAGGGCAATATTTATGTAAATATACATTCCAGTTTGGTAAGATTCTTTAATATGTTATTCAATTTGATATAAACTATCTGTTGCTTAAGTATTCATTTTGGGGGTATAGTTTTCCTTTAAGCCATTTCTTAAGAGAACCAGCTCTGTTATTAGCTAACAGGTCCGTAGGGATTCATTTAAAACACAAGGACCACTAGTCTGCTTTTCTAGCTCATCATCATTTATTTATATATCAGAGCTCAATTGGGAGACAGGTCAATGGATGTAAGTACTCTGTGCCACTGCAAACACTTGCATCTGACTACTCAAAAATACTACCCTCACGCATAAAAATGCCTAACACCTATGGTAATTAGACAATTACATTTAGGTGAAAACAGCAAGGCTCAGAACATTTCTATCTGCCTACCATGAATATAGTCTGCTTGTAACCTTATGGCTGTCTTTAGTGTTATTTCCCAAATATTTCTAGGGTAATTGGTGACATTAAGACGACCCATGGTTTTGGCCTGAACACAGGCTCATGCATACATGTGCAGTAGCAGTTGTTTTGGCAACTGTCATATTAAAGGAACAATAACAAACTATTTAGGTGTTTTAAAGGAATTTCATTATAACGTACTATTGCCCTGCACTGGTAAAACTGTTGTGTTTGCTTTAGAAACACAACTATAGTTTATATTAACAAGCTGCTGTGTAGCCATGGGGGCAGCCATTCAAGCACAGGATACACAGTAGATAGCAGACACGTTCTGAAAAATCCCATTGTGTACTACAGAGCTTATCTATTATCTGCTGTGTATGTTGTGCCTTTCTCCTTTTTTTTAGCTTTGAATGGCTTATGGTTTCACCACATCTTATTTATATAAACTATTGTAGAGTTTCTGAAGCACACACATCAGTTTTACCAGTGCAGCAGAAAAGTACATTATATTTTCATTACTTTATAAAACTTTCATTTTTTGGTATTACTGTTCTTTTAACTCGGGGGAACTGTGTACCAATGTCTAATTGTTTCTACTGAATCAATCAATATGAAAGCTCCCACTCATATGTTATTGGTAACAGGTGATACTCTTATAATTACAGTCATATGAAAAAGTTTGGGAACCCCTCTCAGCCTGCATAATGATTTACTCCACTTTCAACAAAAAAGATAACAGTGGTATGTCTTTCATTTCCCAGGAACATATGAGTACTGGGCTGTTTTCTGAACAAAGATTTTTAGTGAATCAATATTCAGTTGTATGAAATGAAATCAAATGTAAAAAACTAGCTGTGAAAAAATGTGGGTACCATTTTAATTTTGCTAATTTGAATGCATGTAACTGCTCAATACTGATTACTAGCAACACCAAATTGGTTGGATTAGCTCTTTAAGCCTTGAACTTCATAGGCAGGTGTGGCCAACTTGCAATTTGTTCAGAAAACACCCCAGTACTCAGATGTTCCTGGGAAATGAAAGACATACCACTAAATGTAGTTAAAGTGTGCTTCAAAAGCGGATTAGGCTCCTTGCAGCCCAGGGTGCAAGCCGTACCCCCTGCCAGGGCAAAGTATACATGTAGCAAATAAAGCAGCAGCACTCCGGTATCTTTGAAAGATTTGCAAAACTTTACTCAAATGCCATAGGCAACGTTTCGGGCTACACAGGCCCTTTGTCAAGCCAAAGACATACCACTGTTATCTTTTTGTTTGTCTCTCCTCTGAAGAGTAACAGCATGGCATTCTCAAAGCAACTCTCAAAAAATCTGAAAACAAAGATTGTTCAGTATCATAGTTTAGGGGAAGGCTATAAAAAGCTATCTCAATGGTTTTAAACTGTCAATTTCAACTGTAATGAATGGAATCAGGAAATGGAAGGCCACAGGCACAGTTGCTGAAAACCCCAGGTCTGGCAGGCCAAGAAAAATACAGCAGTGGCAAATGCGGAGACTTGTGAGTGGTTACAGACAACCCAAAGATCACCTTCAAAGACCTGCAAGAACATCTTGCTGTAGGTGGTGTATCTGAACATCGTTCTACAATTCAGCGCAATTTGCACAAAGAACATCTTTATGAGAAAGAAGCCCTTGCTAAACTCACGCCACAAACAGTCGCTTGTTATATGCTAAAGCCATAGTTATTTTGGAACAAAGTGCTTTGGACTGATGATTCAAAAATTTAGTTATTTGGTCATGACAAAAAACTCTTTGCGAAGAAGAACACTGCGTATTGCATATTTTCTGTTAATCCAAAAAACTTTATGTCACTGCTGAAATACTACTGTTTCCATAAGGCAGGTTATATATTAAAAGGAAATTGCTTCTTTAAAGTGGACCTGTCACCCAGACACAAAAAGCTGTATAATAAAAGTCCTTTTCAAATTAACCATGAAATCCAATTTATATTTTTTTATTAAAGCATTCATAGCTGCTCATTTAAAAATCTCAGCTGTCAATCAAATATTGTCTGCCTCTCCTCTATGCCTTAGACATAGAGGAGGGGCAGACAATTACTTTCACTTTCCATTCAGCACTTCCTAGAAGTCACTGCTCTCCCCACATTCCCCCGTTCTCTTCACTGTTTAATTGTGTAGCCAGGGCATGGGGATGGACATCAGGTCCCCCATTCTGGTGCACAAACAAGATTCTGAGATGATGCAAGGCTTGTCTTAATAACAGTGTCCCCAAAATGGCTCCTGTCTGCTTGTTATAATTATTCAAATATTTTTTTATAATGTAATTAAAGTTCATTTTGCTTGACTAATGTGATAAAACAGGATTTTTAATAATTTTTTGGGTGACGGTCCCCTTTAAAAGCCGAGCCACTGATAAACAAAACTCCAAAGAATTAAGAGGGGTTCCCAAACTTTTTCATATTACTCTATATATTAAAATATGATGTCAGAGATTAGTGCGACAGCATGGGTCACACAACACAAATATATATATATATATATATATATATATATATATACACTTTTGATCTACCTAAAAACAATAATCATGTAGAAAAATAGTAATACAGTAGAATGTTGGGGACAGCTTCAAAACAGCATAACTCCCAAAAAAAAAGTTAAAATGCGGGGGCATAAAATCAGGGTTTTACTGTAGATAAATTGAGTAATTATGTGATGACTGTATTCTTTTGAGTTCACGTTTAAGCACTTGCATAGTTGCATAAGGATTATTTTGAAATTAGACATGAACCAAAGCTTGGAAACAATTGTGCCAATGCAGATGCAGCAGTCTTACATCAGTGAAGATCTGTGTATCTGAATATGTCACCTTTAGCTCCTAAATCTTGTTTTTACTGCTGGGGCACATCACTTGCTCAGTGTGCTCTTGGCTGCTGTAGATCAGTGGAGCTTAGGGAGCCGCATATAATACAGAGATCTGTCAAATGTTAGGCAATTAGCGTGAAAAGTAACTCATTTCAACCTGCCCTCCCTGCTCTCATGCTGGGAGAGTAGAAAATTACACAATTTCCAAGTAATTGATTATTAAATGACTGCCAATCAGTTTGCAGTAGTGGGAGAAATTGCAAAACCCAGTCCCTTTCATCAACCACCCTGATACCCTAGACATAGAACAGGTCAAAAAAAACAGACATGCATAATTGTTCATGTATTTTGCTTTGATCTTCTTAACACCTTGAGTATATTGAGCAGAAAATATTACAAGCCAGATACCGATAATTTAGGTCCAATGAACACTACTAACTTTAGTGTTTACTATTGAGCAAAGAAATGAAATTGCAGAGACAGGCTTTGGTTCCCTATTAGGTCAGACTCGCTGTTGATTGGCTTCTATACCACAGTGCAGTTGAGTGCTGCCGGCTCCCCTGCACAGCCTGGGAAAGCAGGCAGCAGGAAGTGGAATGGATGGGTGGGGCAGTAGGGTTTTTGCAGAAATTTTCAATAAACCTGGCTGAAATACTACTTTTTAAATCTCTTTTCTTCTGTACTTAAAAGAGCATAATGCACTGGCACTTTCTTGTTTTTCACACAATGGGGCAGATTCACTAAAGGGCGAAATAGCTAGCCAACATTTTGCCAGAAATTCCATCCGCAGGGACATTGCCAATTTACTACCAGGTGTAGACGACAATTCACTAGCGAACAGGACCGACAATATTGTTTGTTCGCACTCTATCGCCAGATGACTTTTCGCTCTAGTGAACGGGCATAACTCTGCAAATTCACTAAGATGCGAATTTCACCAGTTTCCTTCGTCGCCTCAGACCAGGCAAACTGCTAAAATTAAGTTACATCTTCTCTCAGTCTCAGTAAAATCATATCCTGTCTGCCGGAAAATGCATTAAAGTTGTAAAAACGCTGGCGACTTTTCCTTTTTTTAAGCGGGATTGACTGCAAAAGTCCTAACTATTTAACTTTTTTTCCCCAGACATTTGAGGTTCATGGAACATTCGTTTTAGGGTGGGCTCATGTGTAAGGCATTAGAGGATCTCTTTTGTCTTTATTCAGGTTCCTTGGACTTTAGTAATAAAAAGTGGCCACTTCAAGCATCTGCACCAATTTCTCTAATAAATATGTCCATACAACTTTAATGTACCAGGCCTTTTAAAAGGGTAAGGGAGCTAACAAAGTTTCGCTGGGCAGAAGTGATTGCTAGCATCATTTGGAATTTTGAAATGCTGGCATTGCCAAAGTACTGCTAGC
Organism: Xenopus petersii; assembly: GCA_038501925.1. Classification (NCBI taxonomy): domain Eukaryota; kingdom Metazoa; phylum Chordata; class Amphibia; order Anura; family Pipidae; genus Xenopus; species Xenopus petersii. The sequence continues at coordinate 64,403,395 of CM076673.1, read as the reverse complement.
TAAAAGTTGCCAGTGTTCGGCATCCAGGACGCAACTTCACATTTTAGTGATTTAGCATAGTGGTAACAAATTTTCACCTGGTGAAGTGGCGCAAAGTGCGACAAAGCATTCGCTGGCGACAGTTCGCCTTTTAGGGAATTTGCCCCAATATGTCTCCTTTAAAAACTGTTGCAAGAGATGTATTCAAATCAATTTTGCATGTAGAATGCATTGTTGCAATTACAATAGGCATTATTTGTGTCTGAAATGCTGTCATTGCTGCAATGTACATGGTAATGGGTAAAGTAATTGCGATTTGACATGTGCAGCAAACCACCCTGTCTGCCATTGCCCTTAAAGTGTTCCCAAATAAAGGAACCGCTCTGTGATGTAACTTTATAGCTAAAACATGGAGGTGGATGCAGTAAAAGTAAGACTACAAAATTGGACACCTTTAAAAGCTCATACCAAAAACGGAACACCTATAAAATTTAGTAAATTCTGCATCCCTTGTTTAAATGAGAATACATAGTAAATAGGTGCTGCTGCAACAATCCATTAAATCAATGCCATACAATTGAGTAATATCTACACGTCACACATGCAGCTGCGTCTGTAAATGAGCCCTGTAACATTCTAAAAGTGGTCTGTGTGACATGGCCCATATGACTAAATTCTGATTACATACGTGTGGTGCCAAGTCTTCTTAGTGTACCCTTTTAATTGTACAGGTGGTCATTTTTAAAGATATCATTGGGCAACTCTAAACCTTTAAAACCAAAGTCCTAAGAAATCGACGTGTTGCGATGACAATTTGGATGAGGTTTACAATGCACGGCAACATAAAAACTGATAATTAGTATAGGACCTGTTATCCAGAATGCTCAGGATCTGGGCTTTTTAGGACATGGGATCTGTCTGTAATTTGGATCAGCACACTTTAAAACCTTTAAAACCAAAGTCCTAAGAAATCTATGTGTTGCAATGACAATTTGGATGAGGTTTACAATGCACGGCAACATAAAAACTGATAATTAGTATAGGACCTGTTATCCAGAATACTCAGGATCTGGGCTTTTTATGATATGGGATCTTTTTGTAATTTGGATCACCACACTTTAAAACCTTTAAAACCAAAGTCCTAAGAAATCTACGTGTTGCAATGACAATTTGGATGAGGTTTACAATGCACGGCAACATAAAACCTGATAATTAGTATAGGACCTGTTATCCAGAATGCTCAGGATCTGGGCTTTTTAGGATATGGGATCTTTCTGTAATTTGGATCACCACACTTTAAGGGGCAGAATTATCAAGGGTCGAAGTGAATTAGAGGGAATTTTCAATGTAAAAAAAATCGAAATTCAAAGTAATTTTTTGGATACTTCAACCATCGAATAGGATACTATGACTTTGAATTCGATTCGAAGTGAAATAGTTTGAATATTCAAATATTTGATAATCAAAGTACTGTCTCTTTAAAAAAGCTTAGACTTCAATACTTCGCCAAATTAAACCTGCCGAATTGCTATGTTAGCCTATGGGGACCTTCTACAAGTCTTTACACATCCTTCGAATCGCTCGATTTTAATTAGATCGTTCGATTGCCAAATTTGCTGAAAAAACTTCGAATTCGATGTTCGAATTCGAAGTATTTAATTTCGATGGACGAATTTCGAAGTATTTTCAACTTTGAAATTTGACCCTTGATAAATCTGCCCCTAAGTCTACTAGAAATTATTTAAACACTAAACCTAATACGATTGTTTTGCTTCCAGTTAAGATTAATTATATCTCAGTTGGGATCAAGTACAAGGTACTGTTTTATTAGTACAGAGAAAAAGGAATCATTTTTAACAAATTTAATTAATTGAATGAAATTGAGTCTATGGAAGATGGCCTTCCTTTTATTTGGAGCTTTCTGAATAATCGGTTTCTGAATAACGGATCCCATACCTATACAGTCTGTGTTGATTAGTAATCTGTAATTCTTTGTGTCATTGGCAATTCACTTCCATTTCGGTTTATGTTTTGATGAATTAACAGTATTATAGTTTTCTTTTGATGTACTAAAATGTGTCATTACTTAATGCTGCAACCTGCTCAAAAAAAGAATGTGGAGCACTTTTTGCAAAACATGCTAGAATTCTTCTCCAGACAAGTTGTGTTTTGGACAACAATGCCTATTCACTACATACTGTAACTGCGAGCAACATCTCATTCCAGCAATTCTGCCCCCCCCAGCTTTTGCACAGCCAGAGTATCTTGAATAAGGTCGAATAAGGAGCTAAAGACTCATGGTGGACCAATATCCGTACTTCATTTTTGCCTGCAGTGACCTGCTACCCATTCCAACTTACAACAGTTTCATCTGCAATCCACTGGCCTCCATAAACCCTAAGGAGCCATCAACAAAGGGTATGGGAAAGATGAAAGGGGCAACAGAAGACAGTTTTGTGACCCTGTAGGAATGCACGATTACCTACACTTAGGGGCAGATTCACTAACTTCGAGTGAAGGATTCGAAGTAAAAAAACTTCGAATTTCGAAGTGTTTTTTGGGCTACTTCGACCATCGAATGGGCTACTATGACCTTCGACTACGACTTCGAATCGAACTATTCGAACTAAAAATCGTTCGACCATTCGACCATTCGATAGTCGCAGTACTGTCTCTTTAAGAAAAAACTTCGACCCCCTAGTTCGCCATCTAAGACCTACAGAACTCAATGTTAGCCTATGGGGAAGGTCCCCATAGGCTTTCCTAAACTTTTTTGATCGGAGGATATTCCTTCGATCGTTGGATTAAAATCCTTTGAATCGTTCGATATCCGAAGTCGAAGGATTTTAATTCCCAGTCGAATTAATTAACCCTCGATATTCGACCCTTTGTGAATCGGCCCCTTAATCTGCCCAATACCGAAAATTTCATTGGGTACCATCAGTTACTCTATCTATCTGCATTCTATCAGGTACAATGTTTAAATAATAACAACTACTGTCTAACTCCCTTGTAAATGTATCTGAGAGCAATCAGTACAAGAATAAACATACAGACTCCTGCATCATATCAGTATAAAGCCATTACTCACTAAGGTAACACTGAATCTCTACATATTACTGAATTTCCCTATCCAGTATGCTGTGCTTGACAAGTAATGCAATGCAGATGCCTACAGATGTTTCAGTATTGTCTCCTGATCAGAGCTTCTCTGATGTAAGCAAACTTTCACTTCTGCTGCTTTGAGATCCTAATTTAATTGTGCATGGCATTCATGTTTTCTACCACTGCTGGGTCTGCCTAAAATGTTTCATTATAATTTACTAAGGTTTTACATTTAGGGCAACTGAACATCACAAACAAAACAGACTATGGAATGAATGAATTTCATAAAAAGGGGTAAAAAATGTCGGAAAATGTAATTGAACAGCCAGAGTGTGTCCTAAAAGGCATCTTTTCAGGCCATGTACAGTACCTATTAATGGGAGATACATAATTTGGACTCCTCTTGCCTATGGGTAATTGCTCAGTACAGCTATTTGTAATGTTTACATTAAGCAATTATTACAAGGCATGCTTTGTGCCTCAAAAACAGCAATTACTGCTCAAACCATTATACCTACAGAGAGCATGTGAACTAACAGTGGTGGTCAGGAAGGCCATTAATATTATGCTGACGTCAAAGATAATGAGCAATTTAATTAATCTGTCATGTCCACCAACATACAAGCTGCATACAACACTATGCATACTTCATAACTGAGACAATAATATTTCAATGATACTGATCTTTGTAGTAAAACCTGACACTGGGAGGCACATTTATCAAAGGTCAAATTTCGAATTCATGTGAGTTTTTTTAAACTCCTTTAAATTCAAATATACTCGAAATTCAATTGGGGGGCTATTTAATAAAAAAAATCGAATATCGAAAACAAATTTTACCGACTTGAAAACTTGAATCGTATTCAACTAAACTCAATTAGAGTTTTTCCCCTGAAAGGAAACAGGAAAGCTACTAACTTCAAAAATGGTCCCTGGACCTCACCCATTGACTTACACATGAACTCGGAAGGTTTTAGGTGGCGAATAGTCAAATTCAAACTCTTAAAGGAACAGTAACACCAAAAAATTAAAGTTCTTTAAAGTAAAGAAAATATCATGTAGTGTTGCCTTACACTGGTAAGTTTGCTTCAGCTGGGAGATTGACAATATGTCTCGCCCCATGTTAGATTTCAAAATTGAATATAAAAAAATATGTTTGCTCTTTTGAGAAATGGATTTCAGTGCAGAATTCTAGTGGATCAGCACTATTAACTGATTCATTTTGAAAAAAAAATTTTCCTGTGACAGTATCCCTTCAATGAAAGCCCAATGGACTGGTTCTATTATTATCATCATCATCATCATTTATTTATATAGCGCCGACAAGATACGCAGTGCTTTACCTTAGTTATAACAAACAGGGAATAAATGGTGGATAGCAAATAAGGGTTACAGAGTACAATAGGATTAGAGGGCCTTACAAATTAGAGTTTACAAAGTAATGGTGAGGGTACAACAGGTGGGTCTTTAAGGAGCGCTTGAAAGTTTTGAAAGAAGGAGAAAGTCTGACAGCTCGAGGCAGAGAGTTCCAGAGAAAAGCAGAAGTCAGAGTCTTGTAGGCAGAGGTGATGAGAAGAGAAGCAAGGCGAAGATCAGAAGCAGAGTGAAGGTTTTGTGAAGGAGAGTATTTGGAGATAAAAGATGAAATATAGGGAGGGGCTTCATTATTAAGGGCCTTGAAAGTGAGTGTTAGTAATTTGAATTTGATTCTAGAAGAGATTGGGAGCCAGTGAAGGGACATGCATATGGGAGTAGCTGATGTTAAGCGGTGAGATGAATGAGTCTAGCAGCCGCATTTAGAACAGATTGGAGTTGTGAAAGGTGACTTGTTGGAATGCCTGCAAGGAGTATGTTGCAGTAATCAAGGCGGGAGATGATGAGCAACTGAATCAGTGTTTTAGTTGATTCTGAACTGAGATATGGTTGTATTCGGGCAATGTTGTGCAGTTGAATACGACAAGATTTTGCAAGTGTTTGAATGTGTGGTGAAAAAGACTGATGTGAGTCTAAGATAACTCCTAGGCAGCGTGCCTGTGTGGTGGAATGAAAGGTGGTGTTGTTTACTGTGAGTGATATCTGAGGGACAGGGGAAGATCTTGGAGGAAATATAATGAGTTCTGTTTTTGAGAGGTTCAGTTTCAGGTGGTGCTGTGACATCCAGGAGGAGACAGCAGAGAGACAGTCTGTGACTTGGGAAAGGACAAAATTAGATCAGGAGTAAGACAAGTCATCAGCATACAGGTGATACTGAAGTCCAAATGACTGAATACGTTTTTCTAGTGAAGTTGTATAGAGCGAGAACAGCAGGGGGCCTAGAACAGAGCCTTGAGGAACTCCGACAGAGAGAGGGAATGTAGTAGAAGTTGAGTTAGAGAAGGCAACTTTAAAGTAACGGTCAGATAGATAAGATGTAAACCATGCAAGAGCAGTGTCACGAATGCCAGCTGAGTATAGAATGTCTAGGTGTGTGGTCAACTGTGTCAAAGGCTGCAGAGAGATCTAGAAGGATGAGTATGGAATAGTGACCTTTAGACTTTGCCAGTAGAAGATCATTGTTTACTTTGGTGAGTGCAGTTTCAGTTGAGTGTGATGGGCGGAAGCCAGATTGCAGGGGGTCAAGAAGGGAGTTTAGAGCGAGATGCTGGATCAGGCATTTGTAAACAAGCCTTTCTAGTAATTTGGATGTGAATGGAAGAAGCGAAACCGGAGAGCTGGGATCAAGGGAAAGTTTTTTGAGGATAGGAGTGATTAGTGATTGTTTGTATAAAGATGGAAAAGTACCAGTAGAGAGTGAAAGATTAAATAGGTGGGCAAGTGCAGGAGAGAGTGTATCAGAGATTGGATAGAGGAGGCGAGAGGGTATGGGGTCAAGGGAACAGGTTGTGGGTTTTGAGCAGGCTAGAAGTTTGTTAACTTCATCTAGTGTTGCAGGGGTGAAGGAGTTCAAAGTGGATGTGAGTGGACTGCACGTTAGTCTGAGATTGTTGTCAGACGGTATGCTCAGCCTAATGAGATGGATTTTTTTCATTAAAGAAATGAGCAAGATCTTGGGTAGTTACATTAATGGGTGGAGGGGGCATAGTAGTGAGTTAAATGTGGCAAACAGTCGCTGTGGTTTAGAGGACAGAGTCGATTTTAAAGAAGAGAAATATTGTTCTTTAGCTAATGATAGAGCTTGATTGTAGCAGAAGAGCATGAATTTGAAGTTGATGAAGTCAGGATCAGTTTGTGACTTTCTCCGCCGTCGCTCAGCTGATCTACTTCATCTTCTGAGGTACCGGGTTACACCAGTGTGCCAGGGTTGGGGTTTAGCTGGTCGGCTGTGACGGGTGGTAGAAGGTGCAAGGGAGTCAAGAGTTGTTGAAAGGGCATCGTTGTAGAGAGAAGCTGCCATATTTGGACAGAAAATATTGTTAATATGAGAGATGGGTTGTGCTGATATTGTTGATAATTGTTGTGGATCGAAGGCGTTTAGGTGTCTGTATGTGTGGGTAGAGAGAGATGGTTGTGAAAAGTGTTATCTGAAAGGAGAGTAGGTGATGGTCAGACCCTCGAAGTGGGTAGGTGAGTCGGTCCACTGAGAGAGACCAAATTAAGTTGTTAGAGAGATGAGTTTAGAGGTAGCAGGAGAAGTAGAGTTGTCAATGGGGAAGTTGAAGTCACCTAAAATGAGAGCACGTGTCTCGCTGGAGAGAAAGTATGGAAGCCAAGCAGCAAAGTGATCCAAGAAAGTAGAGTAGGGACCAGGGGGGCGATATATGACAGCAACACGCAGAGAGATTGGAGAGAACAAACGTATGCTGTGGACTTCAAAAGAAGTGGAGAGAGAAGTTGGTGTGGTTAGATTTTGAAACCTACATATGGGGGAGAGAAGAAATCCTACCCCACCGTCATGATGCCCATCTGGTCTAGGGGTGTGACTAAGTGAGAAGCTTCCATAGCAGAGGGCAGCAGGTGAAGCAGTGTCTGTGGGAGAGAGCCATGTTTCAGTGATAGCCATACGGTGAAGGGATTTGGATATAAAGAGATCATGGACTGCTATGAGTTTATTGCAGATTGACCGTGCATTCCAGAGGGCACATGAGAAAGGCAGAGAGGGGGATGGCTTTATGTGAATAAAGTTTGCAGGATTAGAAGTGCGTGAAGTTTTAGAGACTGGAAACATTGTAAGATGCCTGAGAGTGAAAATAGGGGAGGGGAGAAATGAGTGAGTGGGACCAGGGTTTGGGGAGATGTCCCCAGCTGCAAGTAAAAGTAATAATGAAAGTGAGACAAGGTGTGACCTAGATTTGACAGTGCGAGCATTGTATTGTTAGATGGGTTGAGAGGGTATAAGAGATTTAACAATACAAGACAGGGTGCTTAGATTGAGAGAGGGTGATGGGAGCAGTGAAGAGGAGATGACAATTTCAGGATAGTTTGATGGATGTTGGAGAGGATATATGCAGAAGTATAGAGGAGAGAGAGAAAAAGAAAGCAATCAAATTAAACATTGTTAAACGGTATAATCCAGCTATTATTTATAAGGATTAATTATATCTTAGTTTGGATCAAGTACAAGGTATTGTTTTATTATTACAGAGAAAAAGCAAATCAGTTTTAAAAATTTTAATTATTTGGATAACATGGTGTCTATGGGAGATGGCCTTTCTGTAATTCAGAACTTTCTGAATATCGGGTTTCCGAGTATAAAGGATCCCACCTGTGAACACAAGTGGAATGCAGAAAGTTGCTACAGATATAATCATATAAAAAGGAAACCCATAAAATATTGCTAACTTCACATACTACAGAATGTATACAGATTTTATACCTAACAGTCCTATCTCTTCTAATCTTAATTTTTATATAATGCATGTTTCATTTATTACAACATGAGCATTTATAATCTTATTAGTTTGCAGTTTTCTTTCCTTTTCGATATACAATTTAAAGATGACTAACTAGAGCATCCAATGCGGACCTTAAAAAATAACGATACCCCTTTTCCTTCCGCTGTTTCTAAACCAGCAATCAGTTTCCCTTTTCCCTTGTTTCTGTCTTTAAGACAGCTTGATGATGACTGCGAAAGAATGTAGCTCATCTCTGCAGAGCAATTAACAGCTGTCTTCAGCCAAGGGAGGAAGGGAAAGGCTTCTGTCCCCAGTCACAGTATTTAAGCACTAGGCTAATTGGGTGGAAACTGGAAAACAGGAGTATAACCCCTAGACACTCTGCAATACACAGTTACAAGCCTCAATATATTAATCTAAAACAACTGCTTTTCAGCAGCCAGTGAGAATGTATTTATCCTGTGCTGTATTTGGAAATTGAAGGGAAAGTATATCCTGTCTAAAGAATGCATTCAAAAATCTTTGCACATAATATAGCATGGGTAAGCCTACGGGAAAGAATTGCTCAGGGGAAGAATTAGGTATGGGGTGGTAATATTAGAGGCAGAGTTGTCACTCTAATCAACTTCATAGTAATTAAGCCATTATTTAAGTTCCAGATAACACTGCAGTCAATTTAACCCCATGCACATCAACATAGCTTAACTAGCCCAAAAGTACTATGAGACCCTGTATACATAGGGGCAGATTTACTAAAGGGCTTACGCTGGTGTAAATTCGCTAGCGAAGTCAACCTACTGTAGCGCTACTGCGCATTATTACGCCAGGCATAGTTGTGCTATGGCGAAGGGACTACGGAACTATGCTAATTCACTATCTTGCGCATTTTAATGAACGTTACCTCTTGCGCCAGACTTGCCTTCACCACCTCAATAGAGTAGATACGGATTGCTTCAAAAAAAGTTAAAGTCCCAAAAAACGCTGGCATCTTTTCCTTTTTAAAGGGTGATAGGCTGAAAAAGATCGTAAATTTTTTTGGGGGCACCCTCCTTTCCCCCTACATTTCCTAACATATGGCACCTAAACTATACAGTGGGCACATGTATAGGGCAAAATATCAACTCTATAGCTTTCCCAGGCTTGTGTAGTGTAATGTATTTGCTGCTACATATACGTCTATTCAACTTTAACTTGGCGCCCGTATGCATATTAGGCATCGCTAGCGTAACTTCGCTTTGCTTGACGAATTAACGATAGGGAAAATTCTCTACCATTCGCCTCCCTGAGCGCAACTTCGGATTTTAGTGAATTAGTGGCGCCCTGGCGAAACTTCACGCGGCGAACTGTGGCAAAGGCGCTGCTAGCGCATTTTCGCTGTTTAGTCAATTTGCCCCATAGGCTCTACTTATTGGGTAACTTTTTCTGATATTTTTGCTTTTTTGATTATGTTTATGAAATAAGGACAGTATTTTAATGCAATACCTTTTAAAAAGTATGTATCATAGAGAGATTCTAACCTGATAACAAATTAGGCAGTTGGGCTGCTAGAATTCCATCAATTTCTATGTGCCTCAATTAACAGTTATATAGTGCATCCTCTTGATCCCACCCCACCCATAACCTTTGTATTTTACCAGGTAAACTCTACTGACAAATGGGTATGGTTTAATTACATCAATGAAATTAATTGACAGCATCATTATAAGCCCCACCTTGAAATGACAAATTTGACCTGTGTTTCAAGCAGGCAATACACAAGTACAGTCGACAACTTAAGGCCCCCATACACGGGTCGATAAAAACTGCAGACAGACCGAGTCGGCAACTTATTGGCCCATGTGTGGGGCCATCCGACGGGCTTCCCCAATTGATATCTGGCCAAAGGTCGGCCAGATCTCGATTGGGCAGGTTAAAAAATCCCGTCGGATCGCGGCTGCATCTGTGCGTTTATGCAATCCGACCGGCCATATTGGATACATTATTATCCGATTGTTGGATAATAACGGTCGGATCAGCCCAATATTGCCCACCTCAATGTGGCCATATCGGTGAGAGATCGCCAAACAATCAGACCTCTACGTCTATAGCCACCTTTAGTGGCCTGTCTAATAGTGATGTGCGGGCCGACCCGATACCCGCGGGACTCGCAGTGCTCCTCGCAGGTGGCGCCACCTTCAAATGCCAGCATCCGACTTCTGGGTTCCTGTTTTATAGTCTTGCGTCTGCTCGCCCCTTTTGTGACGTAATTGTGACATCATCGGCGGGGCGGGTCGGCGCAGGTCTATAAAAGGACCCCCAGAAGCGGGTGCGGGCAGGCGCGGGTCATAGCAGGGCGGGTTAGGGTAGAGTGCAGGTCGGGGAAACTCTGACCCGCACATCACTACTGTCTAATGCCTTTCAGTTGCATGCACTTTTCTTCCGGCAAATCAGAAGATATCTACTGGATAGGTTTGAAAATGCCTGGAACATAAGTTGCCAAATAAATCACAGTGCTACAACATGTGGATGACCAGCTTTACAGTCCTAACATGTCATATATGGCAGAACAATACATTTTACTTTTGATTTTTCATGCCTTTACAACCCCAGCTGTGAAGATATACCGTACCTGAAAAACTTCCTACACTGTTTCCAAAGGCATTCATTAATGTGATTTAACTGAAGGAAGAAGACAATGTGGTGAACGATATCTGAATGGGGGCTGGTTAAGTAAATAAACACGTAAATAAATTATATATTTCTGGCTATCAATTATTAGTGGTAAGATTCATTGCTGGCTGGGCAAGATTTGTCCAACCTAAGCAGTGATAAAGTGCTCCGGTGAGTAAACGCTTTTCAGTTCCTGTGTTATTTTATGAAACCTATTTATCAAACTGTCAAAATATTCTCCTTTGATAATGGCGCTCCCAAGAATGCTACAGTAAGTTCAAGAATTTCTGAAGAGAGTTTTTATCACTGTTGTGTAGAGGTGCTTGAGGTTCTTCTTAAGAACCCCAACAGTTTAGACCTCAGAGGCTTTCATATACAGCTGCATTACAAGAAGTTACAAAAAAAAGCCCTATAAGCTCCCTCTGTTTGATTAGGATAGCAGCTGCCATTTTAGTAATAGTTTACTGGTATTACTGGTATATTTATATAGACCTGTCTGATAAAGCTTACTTAATTTTAGTCTTTCCTTCTCCTTTAAAAAGGGCAAGTAGCAACAGTAAGAGCACTAAGGTCACAAACTCAGGTGCAAGACACATTGCTGCTAGGTGCAAGGGATCACTGTACTTAGAGGAGAAGGAAACCCCCTGGGTGTAAAAACCCACCCCCCTCCCCTGTGTTGCTTCCCCTCCCTCCTCCCCCTTGGCCTACCTGTCCCGCTGGGCAAATGCCCCTAACTTGTTACTTACCCCTCTGCGCAGGTCCAGTCCACGGAGTTCACAGACGCCATCTTCTTCCACGCAATCTTCTTCCTGCTTTGACTGGCGTTTTTGCCACATGCGCAGTAGGAGCATTTCGCCGGTACGGATCTACTGCGCATGCGCCAAAAGTCACAAAGTTTTCCGATTTCACTTCGTCACTTTTGGCGCATGCGCAGTAGATCCGTACTGCTGAAATGCTCCTACTGCGCATGCGCCGGTCAAAGCAGGAAGAAGATTGCGTAGAAGAAGATGGCGTCTGTGAACTCCGTGGACTGGACCTGCACAGAGGGGTAAGTAACAAGTTAGGGGCATTTGCCCAGCGGGACAGGTAGGCCAGGGGGGAGGAGAGAGGGGGAGCAACACAGGGGAGGGTTTTTGCGCCCAGGGGGTTTCCTTCTCCTTTAATGCCTGCTATAGGAATTCAGCCCGACACTACTCAAGTGGCACATTGTCACTAGATGCCCAATACCTCCTGAATACGGCACTGCTAAATGCATACACTGTGCAACCGTTTGTGCTCAAAAGTACAACGGGCTTTCTGTCCATTTTATGAACTTTGCACCAGTTTAATTGTCACATTTTCTTATTATTGCGCAGAAAGGGGAAATCTATCACGAAAACTTTGTTGAAACAATGCACTATTTTAGCTGTCAGGATAATGCACTTCTGAATAACAGACACTGAGACACCCTGTTCTGTTTCTTGTGTCTCCCTATTACATATACAATAGGACAAACAGAGTGCAAGTAGAAAAGTGGCTTTTTTTACTGTTTTTGGAATTAAAGTCATTTTTTCCAAATACTACTTATTGACTAAATGATCATATTTTTCTTTATGTTAAAACACTTTCTATTTTGCTGATAATGTCCTTTAAGTCTTTCTACAGCAGACTAATGTTTCCTGATAAAGAAATGAGGCATGCAAATGGAAATTGCTTCCTGCAGCCGAGTGAAAAACAATATTTGCAAATAAGACTTTTGCCTGAAGTATAATCAAGGTATTAAAGGGAAAATAGACTTATTTGCTTGCATCACATCACAATACAGAGGGCATTATCCTATTTTAGCCTATGGAATTGATTACTTTCACAGCGAAACCGGGTACAAATGAAACTGAAATGTGACATTATTATTTTTCAGAAATATTTAAACATTACCAATAAATCAGCTGTATCGAAAGTATAAGAGTTGGTCCATCACTTATAATTGACATATATACAGTATGCACATAAATTAATTTCATATTAATATGCTGTCACCATGGTACCACAGGTTAGTAAGCATAACATGACTATAAAAACATCTAGAGGATAAAGTGATTTGCCTGGGCCTACAATGAAACACTGCTAGGTACAGTATTCACATGAAAGTCCACACAAGGATCAGAAAATTACGCAGATACCTTTTAGGAAGTCAAATACAATCCCAGACGTAAAATGAGAAAGCCAAGGTCACCAAGGTGATGGTGATACAGGTGATGATTAGCACAGTAAGTATTTTTTTTATTATCAGATCATTGTGAGGTTACCCATATGATCACTTTACTGTATATGGAGAAAGCCAGTGATATATTGGATATGATCATTCAAAATTAATATAGTGATAATGGTGCCAATTGGCACTTTTAAGCAGCTAACATTAAGGTGTGAACATGCCACACTTGTATCAGTGCACAACCAAAGACAAATCAGAGACAACCAAATTGCTCAAAAGAAAGTCTACTGAAAAATTCGAAACAATGAAAGAAAAGAAAAACTTGCAAGATGTGTGATCTAATTTTTTTCGACTCTATGGGGCCGATTCACCAAGGGTCGAATATCGAGGGTTAATTATTCTACCCCAACCTCAAGAAACAAAATTTAACTGTTAAGAAAAAAAAGCATTAATGAGCATCTGGGAATTTATAACCAACCTACTATCCACATAATATTATTATGCTTTTTCAGTTTCCGTTCAGTTTTATTAAAGGACAAGTTTTAGAAACTGTTAACTTGCCTTGATACATATGTGCCTCCCAGCCTCTGGCCAAATACCAGTATCTGAATTTTCAAATATTGGCATTTTAGCATTTGCTGTTTTAGCCTGTCAAAATATGTGACTCATGTGTTGTCAAAGACCAGCTCCCTATCCTAAGCAGTCCTTTTAGATGACACTCCTGCACATGCGACAAGCCAAAGCCAACAGGAAATGGTCATTCTTCATTAAATATCCAGGCTGCTTCCAGGCAGCCTGCCTTGAAGAGAGGCTTAAGATATTAAATCTAAATGTAATATATGGCTGACTTATAAATAAATTATCTCCTGTCCTAAAAGAAGGCATCCCATGAGCTAAACACCTCCCCTCTAGAAATTAACCAAAAATGAAGCTCAAGTTCCACTAAACCCTGTAATACAGTAAATGCCTGTTTCCATATGTAATAGTGGAAATTTGGATGCTGATGATCCATCAGCACATATGGGGGATCACGTTCAGGAGTTTTCCAATCATGTTGTTCAGTTCAAAGTCTGCAGCAATAAATATGTGGTATTTGGCCATCAAACTGAGCCAAAATTCATATGGATCTGAAAATATTAAACTGTATTTATTGCCAATAGATTAGCCCCAATAGTCAGGGCCGGAACTAGGGGTAGGCAGAGTAGGCACGTGCCTAGGGCCCCGGGCACATAATTGCTCAGTCGCCTACCCCATGTCTGGTCCCGTCTCCCCGACTGCTGCATCTATTCTTTGTATAAATGGGTTCCTGCGCATGCATGCACGCCGTTTCGCACATGCACGCTGGAACGCAGTATCGAATGTGCAATTGAGTGCGCACTCAGCCTGCGCTGTGGCCAGCCAGGTTGCCTAGGGCACCTGGCCAGGTTGGCCTGGCTCTGCCAATAGTGCAAGCTATAACACTATATTTATTGTGCAGAATGCTTTACCATACCTGAGTAAACAGCTCTAGACGCTCTCTCTGTTTGTTTAGGATAGCAGCTGCCATACTAGCTTGTTGTGGCATCACTTCCTGCCTGAGTCTGTCCCTGCTTGCTCATAGCTCTGGGCTCAGCTTACAGCAGGGAGGGAAGGAGGGAGGAGGTAAAACTGAGGGGGAACGGGAGAGAGGAGCAAACTGAGCATGCTCAAGCCCTAGCGATGGAGGTTTATGCTAAAGCCGGGAAGTCTGATACAGAAGCCCATGTATACACAATAAACAGAAAGAAATGCTGTTATTTTTGACAGAGCATTACTTTGAGGTGTATTTATATAGACCTTTCTGATAAAGCTTATTTAATTTTAGCCTTTCCGTCTCCTTTAAACATAAACATCTAAATATACAGCATGATTCCACAGTTCTCACTACAGGTCAGGTTGAAACATGCAATATTTGATTCACAATCTGCCAGGTTGGACCTCTGCTAGTAATAGAATAAAACTACACAAACATTCTCCATATGTTTAACTCCATACAGTACTGTAAATTCATAGCTATAACCTCTCCATGGTTTATTATGAGGTCTAACATGCAGGGCTCACAATTCCAATTGGGTAGGGAAGTTTCTCTCACAAAGAAACAACAATGTTTAGTAGAAACCTCATGTCAATACTTATAGAACTTAAAGGAACCGTAACGCCAAAAACATGTAAAGTATGGTTAACCTTTCCTTTAAAGATATTAATAATTTAACAGAGTCATTTTGTTTGGCATATTCTATGCTGTTTCATTCCAAACACTTTCTATGCTGTTTCACGTTGGCAAGTTTATAGTAGCATGAGTCCCATATTGCAGAGAAATAGAGGACATTTCTATGTTAAAAAGAAACATAAATGCAGAATGTCAATAGACAATTTGGTAGCAGCTATCAATGACCGTAACAACAACAAGATAAATGGTTGACTGGTCCAACATATTAGGAAACATGACACAAAACTAGATTATTGTTTTTAAAACGTATACAACATTACAATTCTAGAGAATGTTCCTTTAAGACAAAATATATCTCCTCAGGGTGCAGTATTTTAATGTCCTACAAGCATCTCAGTGTATAGCTAAGACCACCATGATGGTACCAAGAACATCTGGATTACAAGTTGGAGGGGCATGGTATGGGAACCAAGATACTGTATATGTGCTGACTTGGAACACACTGCGTTATTCATTCATTTAATATGGGAGTGAACTTAGAGATCAAACTACAAGACTTTCGAAGTTAAGCAGCACAACACGTTTAAGAAAATGTTACGCCTGAAACATTAAAGTAAGAAAATAGAATTTTAATTCTTATTGACTTTAAACAAGTAAGGGACTTGTTATCCAGAATGCTCGAGACCTGGGATTTTACGGATAACAGATCTTTCTGTAATTTGAATCTGCATATTTTAAGTCTACTAGAAAATCATGTAAGCATTAAGTAAACCCAATAGACTATAGATTAATTATATCTTAGTTGGGATCAAGTACAAGGTACTGTTTTATTATTACTGAGAAAAGGGAAATCATTTTTAAAAATGTGGATTTGGATAAAATGGAGTCTATGGGAGACAGACTTTCTGTTATCCAGAGCTTTCTGGATAATGGGTTTCCGAATAACAGATCCCAAAACTGTACTACCAAATGTTACAGTAGAATATTGTTACATTTGATGTATTTTATGATTCATATAAATCAAGCATATTTCATCCCAAAAGAACTCGGTTGTCATTAGCTTAAATAGGGTTCCAGATAATGAGCACCACATCTGTCATGAGCTTCATATATTAAATACAAGCTGTTTATTTTGCCTGGGGAAGGTGCAGGTCCAAACTGAGATTACAAATAGGTCCTGGCATTTCAGGTAGAAAAGAGGCCTAAACAGCCCCCCTCAAGCCCAATATATAGATAGCATCTTAAAACACCCCCTCTGGTATTTGACAGAATTTACAGATTGCCAGTCTGGACCTGGCAGGATGTTTATATGTTCTGGTATGCTAAGATCATGGTGGATCTAGTATTCATGATAGTAATAGTAGTGATCTAATTGAGGGGCTAGATGGGATGTCTTCATTGATGAAATGGCATCCCATGTCCTACAAGAAAGCATCCCATGAGTTGAAGACTTCCCCTCTAGAAATTAACCAAAAATGGAGCTCACCCTTCAACTAAACCCTGTAATAAATGCCTGCTTCCTTATGTAATAGAGAAAATTTGGACCTATCAGCAAACATGGGGAATCATTTTCAGGAGTCTTCCAATCACATTATTCAGTTCAAAGTCTGCAGGAATAAATACGTGGTATTTGGCCATCAAACTTTGCCAAAGTTCATATGGATCAGAAAATAGTAAACAGTATTTAAACATAAACATCTAAATATACAGCATGATTCTACAGTTCGTACTGCAGGTCAGGTTGAAACATGCAATATTTGTAAATTGCATTTGCAACCTGTCAGGTAGGACCTCTGCTAGTAACAGAATACAACTAAACCAACATGCTTGTCTTTAACTCCATACAGTACTGTAAATTCATAGCTATAACCTCTCCATGGTTGATTATCATTATCACCACCAAATGGGTGGCAAGTTTCTCTCACAAAGTAACAACACTGCTTTGTAGAAACCTCATATTAATACTTAGGGGTATATCTATCAAGGGTCGAACTTCGAATTGAAAAAACTTTGAAATTCAAATTCAAAAAGTCCATCCGAAATTAAGTCAAAGGTTTTTTTTTTTGGTCGAATAGTTCTGTATTCGCCGAATTTGAATCGTCCGAATCGAAGGAATAGCGCATTCGATTCGAAGTCCACCAATTGATTCCAATTCAACAATTCAGCAGCAATTCAACAGGTTTTAGATGGCGAATGCTTGAAGTCAAATTTTAAAGAGACAGTAAATGATAAATTTAGATATTCTAGTTTTCCGTTTTTTTTCTAATTCGAATCAAATTTGGACTATTCCCTAGTTGAAGTACACAAAAAATAGCTCCAAATTCGAATTTTTTTTCAATCGAAAATTCACCTCGACCTTTGATAGCTCAGCCCCTTATAGAACGTAAAGGAGAATTCAACCATTTTCAAAAAAAACCCTACCCCCCCACCCCACCCCACATAGACCCCCCCCTAAAAGGACCAGTAACACCATAAAAATGCAAAGTATGATTTATCTTTGCTTTAAAAATATGAATAATGTAACCATACTGTCAGACATAGTGTTTTAACATTATAAAAATATAATCTACAGTTGCCTGCACTGATAAAAGTTGTGTGTTTGCTTTAGAAACACTACAGTT
Organism: Xenopus petersii; assembly: GCA_038501925.1. NCBI lineage: Eukaryota > Metazoa > Chordata > Amphibia > Anura > Pipidae > Xenopus > Xenopus petersii. The sequence continues at coordinate 64,385,830 of CM076673.1, read as the reverse complement.
TATATTCGTGATAAGTGACATTTTTCACCAGGTATCGCTGCAAAAAAACACCCATAGACTACACTGAAAAAGTTGCTGCGAAAAAAAATTATTTTAACTGCCCCAATGGCTACACAGCAGCTTCTTTATCTATATTATATACCTATATTATGGTTTCTGAAGCCAACACAATAGTTTTATATATAAAATAAGAGTACATTTTCTTATAAATGGAGAACTAAGAAGTCACACGCCAACATAATTAGCAGCCCTGGAAATGGGGAATGACCCATCCGTTTTGTTGTGGTACCAATCTCTGATGTACATGTTCTGATTGTCTATCCTTGACAATACCACAAGAATTTAGGAAATTGGATTATTGAGCTGTAGAAAGTTGGTGCACTGTCGTAAGATATCAATGATAAGATTTCTTTGTGCATGTCTTTTATTTATTGTCCTTGGCCACCAATTAAAGGAATAGCTTTAGAAAGGGTAAGCGCTGAGGAGAATCTACCTCAACTTTTTTTATTTTTCCATAAAAAGAGACTAATAAAGAAAAGTATAGACTAAATAAAAATGACCCAGTATGAGTCCCAAGTCAGGCTGCACACATTTCTGCTAAAAATACATAAATTATGAATTATACACGCACACTTCAGACGTAAGTGTAAATAGATATGCACTAGCTCTCACCCTAGTTGTATCACCTTGGTGTCTGAAGAAATAAAAGAAATATTGACTACTAAAACAGATACCCACTAATTTGGCCAACCAAGTGGTCTGCTAAATCAACAGAATATGATCACTCAGCAATCTGGCTAATGATCTGAGGTCCATGAAGATACTGTCCTGGCAGCTCAGATTCATATCTGAATGAACCTTAAACATATCGGGGCAGATTTATTAAGGGTTGAATAGTACATTTTAATTTTCAATTTTTTTTGTTGTCAGGATTCACGCATTCGAATGTAAATTCAAATGTGAGATTTATCACAACTCGACCATTCAAATTGGAATATACGCCACCTAAAACCTGCCGAGTTAATTTACAAGTCAATGGCAGAGATCTGTTGAACCATTTGAATATGTTAATTGCCTTCCTGACAATCAAGTTTTTTCGGAGGGAAAACTTGATTATAATTCAATTCGGGACAATTCAATTGAATATTAGATATTTAAATTATTTCTTAAATAACCTCCTATTCGAGTTGTGAGTATATTTGAATTTATTAGCGTAAAAGAAATTAACACATAATTTTGAAATACAACCTTTGATAAATCTGCCCATTAATGTCTAGAGCAAAAAAGTTTTTGAGGCCATAATTGAGTAAATCTCAACTGCTAACCTAGTAAAGATTAAGGAACAGTAACACCAAAAAATGAAATTAATAAAATGTGATGTACTGTTGCCCTGCACTGGTAAAACTGGTATGTTTCCTTTAGAAATACAACAATAGTATATAAACATGTTGCTGTGTAGCCATGGGGGCAGCCATTCAAGCTGGAAAAAGGAGAAAAGGCACAGGATACACAGCAGATAACAGATAAGCTCTGTAGTATGCAGTGAGATTCTTCAGAATGAATCTGTTATCTACTGTATATCCTGAGCTTAAATGGCTGCCCCCATGGCTATCCAGCAGCTTGTTTATATAAACATTAGTAGTATTTCTGAAGCAAATACACCAGTTTTACCAGTACAGGGCAACATTACATTATATTATCATTGCTTTAAACCATTTTCATCTTTTGGTATTACACTTCCTGAAAGCCAGTGTTTTTGTATGGGTACGGTTATGATGACCAGCCGATCTCTATGTACTATGGATATTGGTTGGCTTGGGGATTAAGTAATTAGAAAGTCTAATCTTCCAATACACCATACACGCATGATGCAATCTGCAGCAGCAGATAAGGAATTGAAGAGCTTCTCTTCTCACTATTTTGGCTACATGCCTTGAATGACTGAATCATAAGACTGCCATATATGGCCCTAAGCATGATATCTATCATTTTGTTAGCCTACTGGTTAGATACCATGGGTATTGGTCTGTTTATGGCTGACTTTAGTGAACCAATCCACATATACTCTGAGGATCTAGATAAATTGCAGCATGCCAATGCATTCCCACCAGCAGTATTAGCTAAAAGAGTGATCAGAGATTCTCCAATAAACTCCTCCACCCTCCTCCTCCTCCAACAAATGCAGCCTTGACACTGACCTTACCTAGCACATTACAATAACTATACAATGATGAGACTGAGGTCCACCTAAAAATAACTTTTCTGGGCTACTACATTGAAGTTACAGTCACCAACAATACACAATAATTGCTATCTTTTTTCCCGTTAAACAGCATCAAAACATAAGGGCAGGTTTTTTGTGCACAAAACATTATTGTTCTTAATATAAGCTGTCCATGCCATACTACTTGCCTTTGCAGATTGAACGGGGTCTTAAAGGAAGAGTTCAGTGTAAAAATAAAAACTGGGTAAATAGATAGGCTGCGTAAAATAAAAAATATTTCTAATACAGTTAACCAAAAATGTCATCTGTAAAAACTGGATTGATTGGATATCTAACTTAACACAGAAAACTTCCTGATTTGCAGCTCTCTAAATCTGAGATAGTCAGCAACTTTAAGGGGGGGGCACATGGGACATAACTGTTCGGTGAGTCTGCTATTGATCCTTGGCATGCAGGTCAGATTCAAAGGCAAACAGTTATGACCCATGTGGCCTCCCTCTAGTCACTGATTGATTACTGCCTGATAACCAATCAGTAGAAACCAAGAGAGCTGCAAAGCAGGAAGTAGTGTTCAACATCCAGTCATTCCAGCCTTTATACATTACATTTTTGGTTAACTAATAGTGATGGGCGAATTTGCGCCGTTGGCAAAAAAAATTCGCGAAACGGCTCCCGTTTTTCACACCGGCACCCGTTTTTTCGACGCCGGCGCCCGTTTTTGACGCCGGCATCCGTTTTTGACGCTGGCTAATTTTTTCAGCGAATTTTCGCAGGCGTTTTGCAAACTTATTCGCTGATGGCGAATCGCACAAATTCGCCGCGAATTCGCGCCTGCCGAATAAATTCGCCCATCACTATTAACTAACTATATTGAATTTTTTTTTATTTTGCACAGGCTATCTATTTACCCAGTTTATTATACTGAACAGTTACTTTAAATAAACGATATTGTCTATAATGAATGCCTCTGTTGAGGTAGACAAAATGAAAGACCCTACTGAGCAGGATAATCAGAGACACAGAAGGAATTTTGTGCATGAAATTAGAAAGTTGTTTATACTTTACTGAAGACAAAAAAATACAAAATGTATCCTATTTATTATTGAGGTTGTTATCATTTGTGTTTAATGTCCCAGAAGCAATACAAAGATGAATATCTTACAAAGGTGCTTATCAGTACTTCCCAACAAAGTAGCCTCTGAGTACACTGACGTTCCTTTAGCTGAGGTTAAATTTCCGGTAAAACATCCAACTCAAACAATAATATAAAGCAACATAAACTCAGGGCGGCACACAATAAATCACCCTGTCAGCTGGATATTGATTTTGCTGGGGGTGGGGGAAAGATGAAATTTCCAGCAGTTCAATTCCTTTATTAATATCAATAACATAATTATGACCTTGCTTGATTTAAAGCATTAAATGTAAAGCCTTGTTTTTTTCTCATCAGGCCCTTTGGTATCTTTGATGCACTTATCTTTGCAAAAAGACAATTTAAAAAAAATGTAAGAGCATAGTACAGATGAACTGACAATAGAGAGCAAGTCTCAGTTGCACATTACACGTGAAAAGACATTGCATGTTCACTGACCCCTGTCTGCAAATCTAACATGCGGGGTGGCAGGAGTTGTGTGGCACTCTTTAGATACTGTGTTTGTATCTGGCTATAAAGACAAATGTGTACCATTAAGCTTTTACTGAATGAGTCTGAAGCTGGTAATTTATGAATGAATGCAGCAGCCATGCTTGTACTCTCTATAACAGAAACAGTACAGTTTCTATATACATTGAGGGATCTTTTTAGCTTCCTGAGAGATAAACACATCTTTACATACTCCAATATATTATGCTGAAAGCATCTGAAAATGTATAGACTTTATAAGCAATGTCTCTGGAATTAAGCTGCTGGGGTGTATTAAATCACTATTAACGGAATACATAGGTTACCCGTGCCAAACCAAATGGACGCAGTTTACAACATTCAGGTATACCGTTTATGTTGCACAAGCTTATAGTCATTTTTGCATTTATAGTAATTTAATGCCCCAATGGCAGCTCTTTATTGATAGTGATTTGTGCAGGTACAGTATATAACAGGGCAGGCCAGTAGGGCATCGACTTAAGAAACAAAAAATGTTGCAAAGTTTGGCAGTGACAAATATTATGAAATTACATTGTCTCAAAGTTTTACTTTCATAAATACAGTCAAACACGGACCAAAAAGACTTCCAAGTTTCTAGCATACACCTTTCTTTACACACATATTATGGTTTACAAACTATCTTTCTTTCTTCAGTAATTCAGTACTACACCACTGGAGAAATCGCCAATGATATCCACCCTGTGTCTGCAATGACATCAGTTCCCTCTGCCTATTACTGCTTAAAGGGGTTGTTTACCTTGAAATTAACTTTGAGTATGATGTAGAGCAGGGATCCCCAACCTTTTGAACAGAAGTAAAAGGAATTGGGGAGCAACACTAGCATTAAAAATGTTCTTGGGGTGCCAAATAAGTGCTGTGATTGGCCATTTGGCAGCCCTATGTGGATTGTCAACCTACATTGAGGCTCTGTTTGGCAGTGCACCTGGTTTTTATACAACCTTCCAAGCCAGGAATTCAAAAATAAGCACCTGCTTTGAGGCCACTGGGAGCAACATGTTGCTCACAAGCTACTGGTTGGGGAACACTGTTGTAGAGAGTGATATTCTGAGACCATTTGCAATTAGTTTTCATTTTTAATTTTTTGTGGATTTTAAGTTATTTAGCTTTTTTTTTAGCAACTCTCTATCTTTCTTTATCAGTAATCGTAAAAATGTTGTAGTGTTATATGAGACTACCTTTATCATATTCATTATATTGTCAACTTATTTAGTGGTTATTATCTACTTTGTCGCCAGTGGTTAAGTCATTGTTTGCTTTTATAGAATCTTCTATGAAATCTATAGATCTGTGTTCTGTTAAACCTCTGCCTGACGATTTCAACTGGACCTAGGGTCAGAAAACAATGGAGACAACAGCATTGGGGAAAAAAAGCATTGAACAGGTAATGTGTACTCAACAAATAGTTAATACTGGCATTTTCGGTCCATTCACCAGACAGAAAAGAAATGCTGAACACAGGAGAACCCGTCTGTCTGTGACATCAAAATAGAAAGTTAATGCTCTGTATTGGAGAGCAGATGTAGAAAGAGCAACTGCATCCTCACACACACATACACACACAAGATCTCTCTCTGTGTATACACAAATGTGCATTTATTACAACCTCACAATCTGGAGGGGCTTTCAGAGAAGGAATGGTGCATCTTGAAGGGAGACAAGAAGCACTGGAAGGGCGGGGAAAATGGGGGAATTAAGGAGCTGGCTAGGCAGGGAAAAAAAGAATCATCTCCTCTGACCTCTAGTGAAGTGCCAGGTTTTTTCTTAAGCTCTTCACATTTCCTAAATTTGCAGATCTGGTGTCCTGTTTTACGGTTCCTGCAACTGCTGCAGACTCCACAGTTGATGAGCCGCTTGCAGGGGACACAGACCCCACACCTTTTCCTCTTCTTCTTGGCAGGATTCCCGCCGGCTCCCGAGGAATTATTCTGCGGGCAGTCTGCCAGATTGGCAATTTGAAACGCACTGTCTGTGACGGCTGCCGAGGCTGCTGCGGGGGAGTGAAGGGCTGTCATGACGATGACCCCTGGAGGTAATGAGATGCCCCCTAGAGCTGGAATAGCGGAAAAAGTTCCAACACGTTCAGGGAGATTCATTATCTCTGCTTCAGCAGCACCGCATTTGAGCTTGTTCATGCATTCCCCTGCCAAAGGTCTGCAGTGTTCAGGGGATAAGGTGGAAAGGAAATTATTATTTGCCATTTGCAAAGACTCTGGCGCCCCGCCAGGCTTCCCCAGCCTCTGGGAGTCATTTCTGTGCATGCTGGTCCTATTAGGGTTGATAGCGGCTGATTTCCTCCCCCAGAGCATTGCATTATCACAGTTCCAAGGAGACATGCCAATCCGTGCACTGGGAAAAATGGGGGTTGTGATCCTGGCAATCTTAGCAGCCTGGGGGAAAGCACCATTGGTTTTGTAAAAGGTGGCAAAGGACCTATACCTCTCCATTTCTGAATTGTAATCCATGAGGCTGTTGAGAGCCCCCTCCACCAAATTATCCTTGGGGAGCACAGCAGCCTCGGGGTTCTGTCCATTCTCCACACAGACATTAGTGTTCATATTGGACATTTCAGAGGAGGGTAATTGGAAGGGGGTAGGGGGAGAGAGGGGGGGGAAACCACCGAAGCTGCTTAACTCAGTCACCTTTATTCCCTGGGCAAACCCTTCTACAATGAAAAATGATTTTGGTCTGGTGTGTTTTGTTTTTGAAGGAGACGTTCCTTTTATTTCTTTCTAGGTGTTTTTTCAGCAGACACCACTTTGTCACGGAGCATCTTCTTGTGCATTGTCACAAACGCCAACTGTTCCAAGTAAAACAAAGAGAATCATTCCAAAAAGGTGCACAAGAGAGGAGAGAAAAGAAATAAATATACTGTCAAGATCATTTCCATCACATTAATAAATACGGCTTCCCCCACCCACCTCCTACTCCCGTAGATAATTGAATTGCATAATAGCATTAATAGCTGGATGGAATACCTGAAGGTGGCGGGGGGAGGAGGAAATTGAGGGTGTTGACAAATGCCAAGAGAGAGGGAATGAGGAGATCAAAAGACATCATAGATGGAAAGGGTTATAATACCTTCTAACCAGAGGGCATTTAATGTTATGAAATGAATGAACAAAGTCTTGTCAAGGCACGGAAATGATGGAAGGCTGAGAGCAAAATGGTCTTGAGCAGAAAAATGAACAGGAAATTAGCAAATTAAGTGCTGAGAAAGTCGACAAAGCATCCGAGTATAAACTGGAGGGGAGCACAAAGCATCTGAGAGCCAGCCTGTATACAATCTGAACTAAAAAGGCAAGGAAAAATAGAAGCTACCAGCTGCCACAGTGTCCTTCTGTGTCTGACGGTCATTAGTTTGAATCCCAGCACAGCTGGCTCTGCTAGGGTCTTAATTCAATGTACCAAGGACAGGTCTCAATTGGAGCAGCCATTTAAATGGTGGGGAGTGGGGAGGTGGGCCCCTGCAACGTGAGGGAGGGAGAAAGGAAGCAATGGGAAAGAGAGGGAGATGAGAAAGGGGCCAGATAAAAATAAGTCAGGCAATTTCATATTCGTCTTGTGTTATCTAAGAGCCAGCAGCTGTACTGAAGCTGAGCTCTGTACAATCACAGAATAAGAAGCCCTAGCATCCCTAGGCACGGGTGGCAGCACCCAGGGAGGATAAAAAACACCTGCACAGAAATGACATACATATAAGGAATGATACTACAATGGCCTTAATAGCAGGGACACTTTGCATAAAAGGTATAAAACAAAACTTGGCTAGCAATTTTTTTCTTCCACCTTCTTAATATGCTCAAACTTTTTCCGGCATCAATTATCTATTCAGTGAACTCAACTGAAGCACTTAAGATGTGTCCTCCTGCCTATATCTACAATCACTTCCAAGTACCATTGAAAAAACAAATATTTTCTAAAATTGTCTTTCTCTGAAGCAGCTAAAAAAAAAAAACGTGCTACTTCACTAATTTAATATCGCCTTCGGATATGTACAGCTAGAGTCACGAAACGAGAGCAAACACAATTTCAGACTCCAAAAATTCAAAGTTCGAAATGGTTATCAATTACAGTAATTAGACACATAATTAGATTAATGAAGCGTTTAAAGCCAGCTTATGAGTACAAGGCTTGATCGTCAGCAGATGCCAGCTACACGATAGGAAATGAGAGTTTGTGTAAATAAATATAAAAGGGATCTAGATTTTGCTGAAGGATACACCCTGGGGGAATGCTGATAACACACTGTTAATCCCCGAAAGACCTTGGTCTCAGTGCCAAGAGTAAGCGCCACTGCCTCTGCCCTCTATCAAGGAAAGCCGAGACTCTCAACACGCTGAGGTTTGATGGCAGTACAAAAGGCTGCCCCAAAAGGCTCCAGGCTAAATGCATCCAAGGGAAAGAGACGCTGAGAGGAATAGGCACACATGGGACATTCTTCAGTTCCCACAGATTCAATCACATGCAATAACTTGCAAATGCACACAAACTAGTTATGCCAATTTAAGTGGAACCAAACAGGCAACTGCCAATCATTTTCCTCTTTCATTTTCATACCAATTGGACCACACCGACCTTCCTTTAACCACACAGATTCAAACGAAATAGGGAGACCACTTTCTATCAGCATGGCACAGGTAGTAAGCGCAAGGGTGTAACAGGTAAAATCAAGTACAAGAAGAGGAGAAAATAAAAATGCTGACCATAGACGATGCTCACAGTTTAATCATCTTCAGCCCACTTGCAGCTAAGCCAAGGTAGCAATGCCCTGCTCAATATGGCACGGCTCCTCTGGCTACTGAGGATCAAAGGTCATATTTAACATCAAGGGGGGAAGGGGCAGGAGCAGATTAATTAATAAATGAGCGCAGCTCTCTCCATATTATAGTAATATATCCCAACAGACTGAATGGGCACAACCATGCATGGTGAGGGGGGTAGGAGGAGTAAAATAGTCATATCCCAATTTTTGTACTTACCCCTATGTGTAGGATATAACGCAGATGCTGCTAGCTTGCCAATGCATATAATTACCCACAAATCACCCTGAGGCAAAAGAAATAAGGCCAAGTCCAAGTGCCCCTGTACCAGTTCCAGGTGACCCAATTTAATACTTAAAAAAAAAATACAGGTATATCCTAAAAGAAAAAAAAAGAACAAATGAAAAAAATGTCCAAGATAAGGATATAAGGTGACAAATCGGTGAGCGGTGCTGCAGGCTGAGGTAGAAAGAATAAAAACTAGGGAGGGGGATGAGTGTATTGTGCAGCTGATCTCTCGGTGGTCCCTGTTCTCCCCTCTGTGTTAGTGTGGATGTGTATGAGTGTCTATAGCTGCCTCTCCAGTCAGTTTCCAGTCGATGTGTGTGTGTGTGAGGGAGGGAGGGAGGCAGCCTGGGAGTCAGTCAGTCTCTCTCTCTTTCTCTGCGTGTGGCTGAGAGGCATGGGGGGGCTGTGAGAGGAGAAAGAAAGAGGGGGGGTAGGAAACAAGAGGGGGGATGGTGGAGAGAGGGAGAGAGAGAGAAAGAGAGAGAAGGAGGAGGGGGGAAGCATTAGAGGTGGAGAGTTATTGGCGCTGAGGTGAGGAGGATGCAGGGTTGTGGACACCTACTGATGATTGGCTGCAAATTACACCAGGAATGAGAGGCACACATGCGGGCACTGCTCTCTCCAGCCTCCCCTCCCTCCTTCCTCCAATTACACCCCCTCCTCCTCCTCTCCAGCTCTGACTTCCCAGTGCAAATCCTCTGCTTCAGAGCAGTAACGACCACGTCCCCCGCTCCCCCCAGCAGCCTCCGCAGGGACACGGCTGGCATTATTATTATTATCGTCTTGGGATGGTTATTAGGGGAGTCGCGCTGCCATGTCCTGCAGAGATACACAGGCTTATAAAGCATGGTCGGGGGAGGGGGTCGTAAAAAAAAATCCAGTTTTATACACCAGCCTTGGCCTTGGCAATGGATTTTATCTGACCTTTCTTATTTCCGAGCTGCGGTTTGAGGATAGAATAATATGGCACTACAGCTGATGCCCAAAGTCTAAATAAAAAGATGTGGAACTTGTTGTGTCCATCTACATGCTGTTAAACCATAGCTAGCAACACTAGGGTTGCCACTTTTTCTGGAAAAAAATACCATCCTTCCTATGTTTTTGCCAAATTTTCCTATTAATAACATTGACACCAAGCTTCATTTTTACCGGCCAGGCCGGTTAAATTAACGGCCAGGTGGCAACCCTAAGCAACACCCATATCCTATACCCACCGACGACTGTCTTTCTGGTGAGGCAGTATGAAGGGAACATTGGTGTTTAGTTGCCCTTCCTTTTCTACATGTTTAGTGATGGGAAGCCATTCCGCTAGGTATATACTCTTGGCTGGCAGGATTGGCTAGATTTCTGACAGGAATACCAGACGCTGCCATCAGTCCTTTTAGATATTTGAAAGGAAATGCAATTTTAAGTATGTGATGGTTTAGAAAAAAGAATGGTTAATCTGTGCAACCACCCCCAACAAACATTAATAGCTAACACTTCCTCCAATTTGTGCACCCCCAAGCATTAATGGCTAATCTGCAGCCCCCCCAAGCATTAATGGCTAATCTGCAGCCCCTCAAACATTAGCAGCTAATGTGTGCACCCCCCAAGCATCAATGGCTAAACTGTGCACTCCCAAATATTAATGGCTAATCTGTTCAACCCCCAAACATATAATGGCTCATCTGCAGCCCCCTCCAAGTATTAATGGCTCATTTGCAGCCCCCCCAGTTGCAGATGAATTACATCCGCCAGACAGAACTGGGTGCTGTTTTTAGCCATTACTGGAGGGACACAGTCTGGATATCCCTAGGCTGAATGTTACAAAATAATGCAGTTTAACGTAAGAATTTATTTTTATGCATGCATGACTGAATTGTGTATATCGGGTCAGTGGTTATAATGGGATTTGCTTATAATGAAGGATGAGGGAATTGAAAAAAATATGGAAAATAAATATTATTTTTTTTTAGCTAAAAAAGCGGCATCATTGCAATGATTGGTTCATTTGTTCATTTTGGTAATGTTGAAACTGATACATAGCCAAGTAAAGGAATGCAAAAATAATTTTTGATTTATGTGTTCACTGATTGAAATAATCCAGGGCCTTAATATAGTATAGTCCTTGTATTGGTGCTGGGACAATTTATTCTCTTAACCCTTGTGCAGCCTCATGCTCTTGCTTCCTTGAACTGAACAACTCTAGTAGAAAATGAGTCACCCTGGAAACATAATAGCAATTATCTGGCCATACAGGACAGGTCAGCTAATGCGCACTCCAATTTGAGGACACATGGCAGACTTTCAGTCTAAGCCTTCCATTTGCCTGCACAAGTCGTGCCTAGTGTTCAAATTTGCTGGCTGCCAGCAGAACAGAGTCACTTTGCCAAGTGTCATTTAACTTGTCAGGGGACTTTGCAAGATGTGTATACAAAAAAGAAAAAAATAGCATTGTTGGTGTGTGCACTATAAAGAAAATTTAGAATAGGGCTGGTCCTTATGTTGTTTATCATAATGTCAAGCCTGTTCTTGATTTCTATGAATATTATTATATGTGAATATTTGTATTATTTCTAACTGCTGTTAAGGTGGAGCAACACATGGAGGACCGTTTATAGAATATTTAGTAGTACACGACTATGGGCCACTGGGAGCTTTGATCAAACTAATTATGGGGCTACAATCTGAGACCAAAGGCTACTCGTGACTCTTGAAATTCCTCTCAAAGGAAAGCAGCATGTTGTTATTCCCTGTGCTTTGATAAGCAGCATGTGCCATAATGCAGATAGAGCATGAGTGAGGTAAATGTAAAGAGCTGGTTTCCCACAAGCTTAAGAAAACCTGGATTTTTATTTCAAGTTATAATAATCTACAGTAGTTTATATTATAGCTTGCCTGGTCTTGTAAATGTTACTATTTATTATCACCCACACATACAATTAGTCAATTACTTTTAATGAAGCAGGTGAAAGAAAAGGGTAATGTTACTGCAGGGATTGATTAAAACTTTGCAGTGCAAATGAAAAGTAGTGTAGAGAATGCAGTGAAGGATGAAGGTTGTCTTCTGACAGATATATATTGTATGTAAGGTAAACAGAATCGCAACAACTATCGCTAATTTGGGTCTGTTGAAATTCTATGTACTGACCATTTTCAGTTGGGACTATACTATAGCAAAAAAGGAAACAAATTTAAACAATTTTGAATTATTAGGCAGGGTTGCAATCAGTGTGACATCATAATTCATACAGACAACAAAAACTCTGCATTAACATACATATATAATATATTTAAAAGGGTAATTCACCTTCAGGATAATGTTTAGTATTTTATATATGTCCTATTCTTAGCAACCTTTTAAATGGTCTTCGTTTTTTCCTTTTTATAGTTTTTGACCCATTTGCCTTACTTGCATTCTTCTTCTGACTTTCAGCTTTCTAGCCCCAGTAGCAAAAAAACTATTGCTCTGTGAGCCTACAATTGTATTGTTATTGCTAATATTTATTAATTATCTTTCTATTTAGGCCCTTCTCTATTCACATCAGCCTCTCTTTCAAAACCACTGCCTGGTTGGTAGGTTAAATTGGACCCTAGCAAATAAAATCTAGCAACACATCCAGCTGGGTCAGCAACTGAAGGCCAATGAGGAAGGAACCCTCCTTGCCAAACACTATATTAAAGTGTGGCAGGGAGTGGTCATAATCCTAAGGGCCAATAACAGAATTAAGTATGTAAATTATATAACTAGATACTGTACATGGGCATATGCCCAGTAAGAAGTGTAGGGATTTAAAGCAATATGCTCATCCTATAAGTCCCTACATATACAAGGTTATCCTTGATTTGGCCAGTCTTATGCTAATTTTTATCTGATTTATTAAGAACTCTGCTATTTCTTTAGTCATTTTTATAGGAACTAAGTTTTATCTGCAACTTGCTTTCCATCTTTGCCTTTCTCTTTTTCTCTCTCACTTTGTGTTACAAATGTTCTTAAACATTTGCTTCTTACCCCAAAATACATAGTCCAAATACTGCCATATATCTTAAATTCTTTGAAAAATAGGAACATTGACTTTTTTTATGAACAGAATATTTTCATGTCCATTGACACAGGCACATGGGAATGGGAAAGGTTTGGTGCTAGCACATCGGGTAGATGGTAGAGGCATTAAATCTGTGCATGAAGATAGAGACTAAAGCTGGCCATAGACACAAAGATCTGATCGTACGAATAGAGGATTCATACGATTTTCGGACCGTGTTTGAAGTGTCCCAACATTTTTCGTCCGGCGGAGATTGGTCGTTTGGTCGATCGGACAGGTTAGAAGATTTCTGTCGGCTGCCGATAATATCCCTGCATGTATTGCCAATCCTACGATTTTCAGAGGGAGACTGTCACTAGTTTTTGTCGAACATAACTATCGTACGCTTGCTGTCAGGGGCAGAACATCGGCTGATTCTTTTGTACTTTATTTGATTGGAATTGTTAGTGGCAGGTCGGGACATGGGGAAGTCCAATCGTACAATGATTAGGACGATCGGATCTTTGTGTCTATGGCCAGCTTTAGGGGCAAGTTTACTAACTTCCGAAAATTCGCCAGAGACGTCTTCACTCACATCGCAACATTTCACAAGGCATAGATTTGCCAGGACAATGATAATTCACTAAAATCCGAAGTTGCGTCCAGGGCGGCGAACACTGGCGCTAGCGTTACTGTGGCAAGCGTATCGAAGTTGTGCTTGCGTTGTCTGATTTGCATACAGCGGGAAGTTAAAGTTGAATGGACGTATATGTTGCAGCAAATACCTTACACTACACAAGCCCAGGAAACCTTAATAAAATAAAATAGAGTTTTTGTGTATTGCCCTACACATGAGCCCAGTGTTTAGTTTATGTGCCATATGTTAGGAAATGTAGGGGGAAGACGGGTACACCAGAAAAAATGTACGATCTTTTGCAGCCTATCACACTGAAAAATGAAAAGTCACCAGCTTTTTTTGGGACTTAGAAAGATTTTCAACTATTTTTTGAGGAAGTCCTATCTATTCTATTGCACTTTGCCTGGTCTGAGGTGGCGAAGGCAAGTCTGGTACATGAGCCAACATTCATTAAAATCGGCATCTTAGTGAATTTGCGTAGTTACATCCATTCACCAGAGCACAACTTCACCAGGCCTAAGGGAGCGAAGTACTTTGACGTAGTTGGCCAGCTTAAATATATTGCAATATATGGACAAACAATCCCTGTTTTGTTTAAAGGGTAAGGCATTTTTCAGTAGCAGTATGCACAAAATGTCTCTGTCTTAAATATATTGATAATGGGTTGAGTGCAGAGGACTCTTGTATTTGACTGTGTGTGTTTTGTGGTCACAGCCTCCTTGTGGTGAGCACAACTTTCCCTTGTTTTATATATATATATATATATATATATATATATATATATATATATATATATATATATATATATATATACACACACACACACACTCACAGGTATGGGATCCGTTATCTGGAAACCTGTTATTCAGAAAGCTCAGAATTAAGGAAAGGCCATCTCCCATAGACTCCATTTTATCAAAATAATTCAAATGTTTAAATATTATTTGCTTTTTCTTTGTAATAATAAAACAGTACATTGTACTTGATCCAAACTAAGATATAATTAATCCTTACTGGAGACAAAGCAAGCCTGCTGGGTTTATTTAATGTTTAAATGATTTTCTGGTAGGTATGGCGATCCAAATAACTGAAAGATCCCAGCATTTTTTTTTTCAAATATATTACTTGGCATCCTGCTAAAGTGATATCCCAATTGGCCTTGAGAACCTTTTATTATTTTTAGTTGTCTTGCCCCTTTTTCAATAATTTGGCAGTATGTGCATCACAAACACACTTTTATGGGTCCATTTCAAGCATTTGTAAGCAAGTGTTTTGTCGTTCTGTGGGCAGGGAAAAATACTCAAAATCAATCCCTCATTCATTTCAATGTCAAATTGCCTGAAAGTGCATTTTTATGACAGGCGATTATTGCTCATAAAATTCAAAGTTTATGATACATAATCTCCTGTCAATAAAGTTCACTGACACTTTATTTACGTTATTTCCTTTCAAAGTGAATATGTCAATTCTGAGCTTTTTTCCCAATGCCATGGAGCTATAAAACACCTTAGGAGATAAAATGATCAATATTTAAAATGACCACATGTGACAATGACAGTATGAAAATGATATCTGTATTTGTTCCTTAAAGTACTATATAATGTATAGCTGAGTAGAATAATTTAAAAAAAGATGCTGACTTTTGAGTGAACATAGAAAAGGTTATTTCCTTGCTTCTTGCATAAAGCAGCAGAATACTTCTGTTGGATGCCCCTTTCATATGTTTATACATTTATGCTAGGGGTACTGTATATTCCAGTACTTTAATATACAGTAAGTACAGCCAGCCGTACTTTTGGAGAACTGGGTGCATTGTCTTAGGGGGCCCTGTACCAGATTCCCTTTGCATCTTTAGGTTTTTCCCTTTATTTGCTTGGTGCTTCCCCACTTCTCCCCACCATTTCTATGAGCTGCACATAATACATTTTTCATTGCACCCAACGTGTAATAATGCCTGGGGGTAAGATTTGCGATCACAGTGGGTGCTTTTGTAGAAGTGACAGGCAGCAGATTTTTGTTAATTGCAGTAGAATTTGTGTCTGGAATGGCTTTGGAGGCAGACACAATGCAATTATATAATTTTATACAGAATATTATAGAAACGTGAATGTTTATTTTTGAGAAATAAACACTTTGAGATACAATTGTGATGGATAAGAGAGAAATTTTCTATAAACTTCTATTAAAAATAAAGTTCATATTGACTTGTGACATTAGAAATACTCCACTGAAAACACCTATTTCTTTTATATTATATTATATTCTTATGTTATTGTCTGCTTTCCGGTATTATCAGTCAAGGACATATTCATATGTCTGGGGTTGCTGTCCGTGCAAGTCTGGGTCAATGGGGCAATGAGTCATTTGTTTTGCTAGTGCTCTTACTGAACAGTGTTTTCACCCTGAGCTCCGCTGTGTTTTATTTTAATGTTTAATTTAATGTTCTACCGCAGGGAAGCGCAGGTCCAGTTGCAGGTAATTCTCCTTTATAGGCCTGTCCTTACAGTGACTCATGCAAGTGCCGAATGCATTTGGAACGTAACATGCTGCTTCCCCGTTGGTTGAGCTGATTAAAACGGAACTCTGGGCGAAAAATGCCCGCCTGTAAGAGCCCTTAGTGTTGATGGGTTGGTAAATTAAAAGTATATTAAGGCATATTTTCTAACATAGGTGCTAAATTGTTCAAGTGCAGTGGCCAGTAGCAATCAATCAATAGCTTTGAAGAGTCTACTACAAACTAGAAACTGGAAGATCTATTTGCTTGCAGTGGTGCACTGTTATCCAGAATGCTTGGGATGGGGTTTTCCAGATCTATCCAGGTCTTTCCATTATTTTAGATCTCCATGCCATTCTCCATAATATAGTTAAAATAATTTAAACATTAATTAAACCCATTAGGATTGTTTGGCCTCCAAATAGAATTACCGTATATACTCGAGTATAAGCCGAGTTTTTCAGCATCCAAAATGTGCTGAAAAAGTCTACCTTAGCTTATTGCAGTCACTTTTAATCATTCCTATACCAACAGTTCGCTTGGGGAGAGACTGCAATATCACACAGCGCCCTCTGTTGGTTATATGAAAGAATAACAGTGCGCCCTCTGTTGGTTATATGAACGAATAACAGTGACTGCAATATCACACAGTGCCATCTGTTGGTTATATGAAAGAATAACAGTGACTGCAATATCACACAGCACCCTCTGTTGGTTATATGAAAGAAAAACAGAGCGCCCTCTGTTGGTTATATGAAAGAATAACAATGACTGCAATATCACACAGCGCCCTCTGTTGGTTATATGAAAGAATAACAGTGCGCCCTCTGTTGGTTATATGAAAGAATAACAGTGACTGCAATATCACACAGTGCCATCTGTTGGTTATATGAAAGAATAACAGTGACTGCAATATCACACAGTGCCATCTGTTGGTTATATGAAAGAATAACAGTGACTGCAATATCACACAGCACCCTCTGTTGGTTATATGAAAGAAAGACAGTGCGCCCTCTGTTGGTTATATGAAAGATTAACAGTGACTGCAATATCACACAGCGCCCTCTGTTGGTTATATGAAAGATTAACAGTGACTGCAATATCACACAGCGCCCTCTGTTGGTTATATGAAAGAACAACATTGACTGCAATATCATACAGTGCCCTCTGTTGGTTATATGAAGGATTAACAGTGATGGCAATATCACACAGCACCCTCTGTTGGTTATACGAAAGATTAACAGTGATGGCAATATCACACAGCACCCTCTGCACATGGTAGTGGGACAGTGGGACAATGCACATAGTAATCTGTTTGGCAATTCTCTGGGAGACAGGACTGTAGTTGTGTTTAGGCTTATACTTGAGTCAATAAGTTTTCCCAGTTTTCATAGGTAAAATTAGGCACCTCGGCTTATACTCTGGTCGGCTTATACTCGAGTATATACAGTAATTATATCTTAGTTGGTATCAAGTACAATGTACTGTTTTATTATACAGAGAAAAAGGAAATCAATTTAAATTATTGAATAAAATTGAGTCTATGGGAGATGGCCTTCCCATAATTCAGAGCTTTCTACTTAACGGGTTTCCATATAACGGATCCCAAAAAAATGGGAGTAAAGGCTACCCATACATAGAGCCCACTCTAGGCACATATAAGAATTGATATACTTTATATATAATATGGGGGGAAGAGGTTGCATGCTGGCATAATATGGTTGAGACTATAGCCATGCAGTCCAGGCATTTGTGTGCTCTTGCAGATATTGCCTTTTATATATACATAATTTAAACAACATCAGCAAAATAGTATTTCATAGCTATCCATTAGCAGATTCTGCTAGAGGAATTTTGCTTTTAAATTAACTTTCAGTATGGTATAAATGAACATATTTAAGCAGCGTTACAAATGGTTTTCTTTGATGATTATTTGTAGATTGAAATTACAGGTATGGGACCTGTTATCCAGAATGCTCATAAACTGGGGCTTTCCTGATATCATATCTTTCCATAACTTGGATCTTCATACCTTAAGTCTACTAGAAAATCATGTAAATATTAAATAAACCCAATAGGCTGGTTTTGCCTCCAATAAAGATAAAGATTAATTATATCTTATTTGGGTCATCTAAATGGTAGTATTTTATTTAAGAGAAAAAAGGAAATACTATTTAAAACATTTCATTATTTGGATAAAATGGAGCCTATGGGAGACGTAATTTGGAGCTAAGCGTTTTCTAAATAATGTATCCCATATCTGTCTTTCCTATGACTGAAAATGCTATTTGGTTGTATGGGCACTGACTCCAACAACTAAAAATAAATCGACTGTGTGGCTTCAACTTTATTGTTACTCCTATTTATTGCTTATATTTCTGTTCAGGCCCTCTACTATTCATCTTTATTAAAAGATTCAAATATAAAACGTATGGTAAAAAACATATGGCTGATTGATGCTCTAAAAAAAAATACGAATACATTGAAAACCTCTAATAATTCCAGTTTTTCGGACAATTCATAGTGGAAAAAAATAGGATCAGCACAGCTCCCATGGACTTCTATAGCACCTAGACAACTTTTACTTGGCAACGTTTGTTATTAAAAGTGTTTTGTTTTTTTTTACATAATAAATTTAGAGCTTTTTACAAATATAGGAAAACCACAATAAAGATTTCTTTAGAAATTCACAATTCACTTCCGGGGGGCGTGCCAGCAGCAATGGCCGCATTTTAACGGAGCTCCGCTCCTGCCCGCCTAACCCTGCAGGTTACTCACCGCGTTCCTGCTATTTCACCACGGCAGGGCAGCGACATCATTGCGGACTCACTGGGGACAAGTTGAGTCTTCAGCTCTCCCTCTCTTCTGCGACCCCGGAAGACAGCGCATCGCGCTCGCAGGCACTGGGCGCGGTCCCGACCCGCTAACCTCCACGCCGCCCACGCCGGCCTCCTGATCGGATAGACTTGCTCCTAGTAAGGCGCACGAAGTTTCCACACGGCACCCACAGATAAGTACCCCGACTTCGGGAGGCTCCTATTCGGCTTCATTATTTTCTCTGCGCAGTGGAGTGACACGAACACCAGGCCTACTACTCTGTAAGGCCTGCCTTGTCAAGGGGCGACACGCCTGGCATATTATATAGTTTTTGGCCCTCACAATAATTGCTTATATTTTATTTGGATACTGAATCCCCCTGCTGTTCATATATTCTACTTTGGACTCATTTACCCGGGACAATAACTCTCCACACCTGCCTTGTTGAACCTAATCAAGGCTCACAAATACTGCATACTTGCACCCTATATAACCCTTCCTTTGGGATACTGTTGATTTGGAAGGGAAGACAGTGAAAGTGGCGGAGGGGGTAAAATCGGAGGCACAGGAAGTCAAGGAAATAATGCCTACTTCCACAACTCAGATGGCGTAAGACCCTGCAAGTAATACAACCTCTGGCAATATGTTCAATTGAGGTGACATTCCTTTTATACAGGTCACACATCTTGCAATTCTAGAACTCCCACTACGTTATGGAAAAATACTTGGGACAACCTACCACTATGACATCCCGCAGAACAGTAACAAAACCAAAAGACAAGAAACAACCGCTGGAAGTCACTCAGACAGAAAGTGATTCAGAATCGGGTGTCCCACATGACCCCGCTACCATACAAGCTGAAGACATGGTACAAATCCTAGGCCCTTTGCTTGACCAAAAGCTGGCCAGCATTAAGGAATCAGTCTCTGAAATCTTGCAACAGATGACCAATCAGTCTCAAAGGCTAATCCAAGCTGAAGATAGAATATCTACTCTGGAAGACGACCTAACTACGGCACAATCTACCATTGATCTGCAACAAAAGGAAATTTCTATTTTATCAGACAAAGTGGCAGACTTGGAAAATCGTAGTAGGAGAAACAATCTTAGATTGGTGGGAGTTCCTGAATCAGTCAAGACTAAAGACCTGGAAAAACTCATTCATGAATGGCTACCCACGGCCCTTAACATTGATGACCAATATCTTCCTTTTCTGGTGGAACGGTTCCACAGAATCGGACCACCGCCTGCTAAAGATGCGCAACGGCCGAGACAAGTCATTTTCAAACTTCTAAATTTTACTGATAAAACCAGACTGTTGGAAGCATATCGAACGAAAAGGAACCTCAAATATGATGGACATTCAATCTTACTTTTCCAGGATTACTCAGCTTCAGTGTCGGCAAAACGCAGAGAATTCGCACCGGTGTGCAAAAAGCTCTACGATTCCGGATATAGATTCTCCTTATTGTTTCCGGCAAAGCTGAAAATTATTGACAAGGATACCAACAAGATACACATCTTCGAAGACCACAAGCAAGCATTCCACTATATCGACTCTAACCTACAAACATGAGAAGTCTGTCGGACTCTTCTTCTTACCAGTTGGAAGTAACTTACTCCAAGGACATTGTCTTACCATGGGGACTGTCTCGAGACTCTGACGCTTGACCACTAATATGCTGCTCAGCCCTTTTCCCCTTTTTGTCCAGTTGGTGCCCCCGTTTCACTTCCTTCACGAGACCCTGACTGCAGGGGATGGCTTGACTTTCTGCTGCTGAGTGGCTACTGCACATGTCCTCGGGTCCAGGAACTGTTAACATGATTGCATGTGCCCTGGTATCACAGCCCGCACCACTTTACTTTTCCACGGTTGGACTGGATATTGCGCCATGATGAACCTTTCACAGTACTCGTTCTTTGTTTTCCAATGGCGTTCTTGCATGTTTTTACATATTAAGTAGAAGATACTGTTTTTCATTGTCCTTTTGCATATCTCCCTACCCTCTTTTCTTCTCTCTTACTTCGTATTTTGCTTATTGCAATATTGCCAAATTTCTTAATTGAACTCTTCAGTCAATAATGACATATTTGATCTGTTTTTCTTTTACCAGTGAGGTTGTATTGGTAACTTACCGGTTATTATGACCAATTCAGAATATTTTCTTTTTTCATTGTACATAGTTGTTTTGTTTTCATTTTGTCAAGTGATTAATACAGATTTACGTATGCACCCCTCTTACCTTTACCACCAGGGTTATCCTGGGGTGGCTTCTGCTCGCTGGGACAGAATGCCTACCCCCGAATTAAGACGAATCGCCCAACTGACTCCTAAAAGGGGTATTGGTTAATCTCGCTACTATGGGTGAACCTACGCCTTATTTACATCAGGCTGACCCTCTTAGACACCTTAAGTTACTCTCGTGGAACGTAGACGGCTTAAACACCCCGATAAAACGACGGAAAGTCTTAGACTTCCTAAAACGGGAAAAAGCCCATATTACCCTTCTACAAGAGACGCATTGGAAAAACACAGACAAAACTATTTTGAGGGACTCCTGGATACAGGAGCAAGTAGCGGCATCATTTACTACTAAATCTAGGGGTGTGGTAATTTTACTAAGTAAATCATTAAATGGTTCCGTGACTAAAACGTACAAAGATAAAAATGGCCGCTATCTGATTGTAGATATTGAAACACCAGCAACGACATACACTATAGTCAATGTTTATGCTCCGAATGTTGAAAATAATTTTTTCTTTTCAGAATTGATGCAACGAGTTGACTCCTGGGGACCCACTAATCTGATAATAGGTGGAGATATGAATACAGTATGGGACCGCTTCATGGACAGGTCGGATGCCACCTCCAGCTACCCAATTAGAAGGATCGCACCTCTACGTACAATGTGTGAGTTTTTACAAATACATGATACATATAGACTTACTTATCCGGACACTAAGGATTACACATTTTACTCTGGAGCTCATGGTACGCATTCCAGGCTTGATTACTTCTTTCTAGCTGAATCCCAAATTTCTAACATCTTAGCCTCCACAATTGGCAACATAGCTTTAACTGATCATGCCCCAGTTACTTTAACTTTGAAACATATTGTTTCCAAAGCATCAACATTTAACTGGCGATTTCCTTCCTATCTGACTGAAAATACCGATTTTCAAACTTACCTTAGACAACACTGGGCGAATTACCTGGACGATAATATACAACACTGGGACGATCATAACCTACTGTGGGCTGCCTCCAAACCTGTTCTGAGAGGCCATATTACGGCTTACTTAATAAAACAGAGAAAAAGCTTCAAAGACAGGTACACGCTTTTACAAAAGGAACTCACGACACATTACAAAACCTTCAAGCGTACACTCTCTGAAGTGGACAGGAAAAAATACATGGACACAAAAGCTTTATTCAACACTTTATTACATGACAGTGCACACTACAAAATCTCTCACACAAAAAACAGGTTTTTTAGATGGGGAAATAAACCGGGTAGGCTCTTAGCTCGATTAACTAAACTTAACAATACTTCCCGCTTTATTAAGAAACTAAAAACAAAGGAGGGTTGGGCTAGAGACACTGAAGCCATTATGGCGGAACTCGAATCCTACTTTAAACAATTTTACGAAGAGAACCAAGATCATCCGGAGGAGGGTCTTTCCTTCCTACGAGATGCTCAACTTTCCAAGCTCTCAGTGCAGGATAGGGAAATTCTTGACGCACCTATCACAGAACAAGAAATTGTATCAACAATAAAACTTCTAAAAAATGGAAAATCCCCAGGCCCTGATGGTCTTAGTGCAGAATACTATAAAATCCTCCTTCTAGAACTTACCCCGCTGCTTACCACGCTTTTTAATGATATTCTACAAGGCTGTCCCTTATGGAATGAAGCTAATGAGGCACGGATCATATTAATCCCAAAAGAAGGCAAAGACCCTACTCTCCCATCCTCCTATAGACCCATCTCTCTGTTGAATCAGGACTTAAAAATCCTGACTAAAATCATGGCGGATAGGTTGCAACTCATCCTTCCACACATACTTACCAATCATCAAGTAGGATTCCTTAAGGGGCGATACCCTGTCCAAGCCCTGCGGACGGCGCTGGCTGCTATTTATCAGTGTAACCTGGAAAAGAGAGCACACGGCATATTAATTAATTTAGACGCTGATAAAGCCTTCGATAGAATCACGCACACCCACATTAAACGATTGCTTAAATTCCAACACTTTGGTATCCATATGCTCAACTTATTTCGGACATTATATTCCCAATCATATACTCACATCACGGCGAATGGACAGAACTCGCCTGGATTTCTAATACGGAGAGGTACCAGGCAGGGCTGTCCTCTCTCGCCATTACTCTTTAACCTAGCTTTGGACCCTTTGCTGCGACATTTACTTAATGACACCACCTTTCAAGGTATTAAAGTAGCCTCACAACAGATTAAATTGATAGCATATGCAGACGATATTCTCCTTTTCTTAGACAAGCCTAGTATGGAGCTGCCTGTAATCCTGCAAAAGATTGCCGCATTTGGCACTATAGCTGGATTTAAAATCAATATGGGGAAATCCGAAGCCTTACGCCTACAACATACCACCCCGTCAGACTGGACCAATCCATTCCCGTTTACAAAAGCCAAAACTCACATAAAATTTCTGGGAATCCATCTGACGCAACACCACAAAGACATATATAAATCGAACATCCGACGTGTCATAGACCAAATTGAGCAAGACACTCAGAAATGGATGAACATGAACCTAACGTTCTCAGGAAGAATCCATTTGATAAAAATGACGTTATTCCCAAAACTACTTTATAAAATGCAGATGCTTCCTTACCGCATCTCTACCACTGATAACAAAAGACTTCAACACATTTTTAGGATCTTTATATGGCATAAGAAACGTCCGCGAATAAAATTAGCCACGCTTCAACACCAAAAGCAAGACGGTGGACTCAATCTCCCAAACGTAATGGTATATAATGATGCTGCCCTTCTTAGATATGTAGGTGATTGGCTCCATCATAGGAATATTTACACTACAATATCTTTAGATGCCTCCCTGTCGGAAGGGATGTCGCTTAACTCACTACTACATACGCCATTACAGGAAATCCCCAAGAACATGCAGGAAAATCCCCTATTTATCCACGCCTATAAAACCTGGCACTCCATTCGGAAAAAAGCAGCCTTATCTCCTTTTCATTCGATCAACCTTACCTGGTTCAATAACAAAGCCTTTTCTCCGGGCTTGCATAGCCTGATTTTCAAAGATTGGCATTCCAAAGGCTTACAAAACATTAAAGACGTGGTCACCCCTACTACCATAATCCAACCCATTTCGGCCTTGCTCCTAAAATACCCATTTTTGCGGCTCCATCAGTTTTCCCTGATCCAACTCTTACATTTCGCTACACAACAACTGGCCAAACTCACGGACAGAGATAAAAACAATCCAATTGATTCCCTTTGGCCGAAACGTGAAACTATTAAATCCACCGCACACATCTACAAACAGATTAGGACTAATATCGATCCTGATACCACCACTATGGCCTTTACAAAATGGAAATCAATCATCCCACAAGCCGAGAATGTGGATATTCTCCGATACCACACGCGCCTGATGCAAATTTTGCCTGCTAGTACTTACCAGGAAATGTCCCTGCAATTATTGCACCACACTTACCTGACACCTTTGAAAAGATTTCATATAGGTACAACACACTCGGACAGCTGTCTGAAATGCGAAACTCCCAGAGCTGATATGATACATTGTCTATGGTCCTGCCCACTCATACAACAGTTTTGGAAGGAGGTCGCCAGTTATTGGGAAACCCTTTCTGGGAAATCTATACCCATTAACGCCACTTGGGCTATATTTAGCAAACTTCACTCTACCCCACATATCTCCAAGCCGGAGAGGGCCCTGGCGGAACGACTTGCGGCGGCAGCTAGAAAGACTATTTTACATACCTGGCTGTCCCGATTTCCTCCGCCAATCTCTTTGGTGCGACAGAAACTGCAATACCTCTTCCACTTAGACTGGATAGAGACCCTAACAAACAAAGAAAAAAACACTGAAAAATTTTTTGACACCTGGATGTCTTACATAAACACCTTCACACCACTTACAAGATCACTCACTCTTCAAATTTTTCAAAACACCACATGGTACGAAAGGGAGCTGCTGTTGGGGACCGATCCTGTCTGTGAGGCTGATCACCTGTTGCGATTCGTGGGTAACCCGCAACAATCACCTACGACGGGAACCCCCAGGAGTCATCATCTTAACCAGCTGTTTACTTCCACTATATCACGATCATAATCCTCCCACGTGCTAATCCATTGTCTACAAACGGTACTATCGTGAGTACTTTTCAATTTCTACAGTTAGGGGTATGTTTACCTGATTTCTTTTTCTGCGATCACTTGACGCTATTCTAGCCAATCTTTGTCAACCCTGCTTTACTGTATTTGAATCTGTACTTGACATGGTTTGTTTGCCTTATTTTAATTTCCTTTTATTTCTTTTGTTTACTGTAAAAATTCTTCGCACATATTGAAAACCAATAAAAACATTTGTGAAAAAAAAAAAAAAAAAGAAATTCACAATTCGAGAATTTGCTGAGTAACGTCCAATCTGCAATTTGGCTTTGCACAAGTCCAAGGCAATGTCAGTAAAGTTTTATAGAGGTAACTAACTGCATGTTGAACATGATATGACAGGAATCTATCATTGAATGACAAAATTAGGGATGTATTGAATGCAAAATTCAGTGTAGGAATCAAGAAAACCTACCTTAAGTTTCTGTGCTCACAATCGGGTTTCGGTACAAAACTGCTCATCAATTTCAATAATTTTCCCCAAACAGGCTTTTGAAATGAAGAAAAACTTTTAGCAGCTTTTAGGTTACCCACTTCTTCATTACCTACTTTCTTCTATTTGTTACGCATTTGATAAATACATTTCTAAACTTTCAACAGGAATAAATACAAAGTGGGTGAGTTTTTCTGTGGTTTTTTAATCTTATATTTTGATATATCTGTCATGACAATTGGTCCACACTAAATGCTATTATTTTGATTCATCTCAGATTTGCATATGCTAACTGGGACTTCTTGGTTACCGGCTGCTTGCCCTAACTACTGGGCCAGAAGAGCAGCTGGTGAGTTCTTATTTGCTCTTCTGTTGGGTCTCAGGTTTATGACACATTAATTATTGAATACAATAACTGTTGATTTGGTGCCTCCCTATACAGAGTATCTTATCTGGTGTACAGTGCAGTTAGACAGGCAGAAGTAAAAATGTATAAAAACGACTTATTTGGCTAAGACGACCTAGCATAATACTAGCTGCTTTCTTATCGTACCTCAGAAAATAAAAGTAATTAAGGTTATGTTCAAGAAAGTCAATTACCTGAAAGCTACAGTACTCCAGATTATCTATTTGACATTAGGCAGCCTGGCACTGTGCCACGGATTCCCACTGTAATAGCGGTTCCTTTTCTTAAAAAAAAACAACAATAGATTCTGGTTTACTTTGTAAAAAAAAGGCAGTAGGCTATGTGCATTATTCTGGTGTTTGGCTGTATTTAAATTATATTGCTAATATGGTTTCATTGGAACCATTTCCAAAAGAAAATCAAATATGAATGAATTTGTGGCCAAACATATATCATAAAGCAATGGCTACTTGGCACTGTACAGAAGCCTGTCTAAAGGGAATATTTGGCTTACAGTATCAGAAGTAAATAGTATAATGTGTGTGTCCTGCTATTCATGCACTGGTATTAAATCAACCCAACAAACCCACTAGTAAGCCTGCCCCTAATAAGAAAGCTCCCTTGATTACCTTGCCATTTTTTATTTCTTATTTATATAGTGTCTACCTATATATCGCAGTGTTTTACATTCAAATGTAAGCCATTTAGATTGTAAATTCCAGTGGGCAAGAAATATGGTTTGTTGAAGGGCCCAGGATCTTTATGGTAAGCCCTGTCCAGAGATTTGAGGCAGCAATATTAACCACTGTCCAACCATGATGATACATTAGCTCATACTGACATTGCATTTTTGGGTATTTATTTAAAGCAAGGTCTCTCATTTATAGCCATTTCAACTACTAACTAACTATTAAGTAACCCATAGCAATCCATTAATAATTATCAGTCTATTGTGTTTAAAAAGCAAATGTCTGGTTCCAAGGGTTACAACACTGTGCAGCGATAATAGTACAGCGGAGTAAACCATGTATCCTAAATGTTTGCAGTGTGAATTCAGAAGAAATAAGTTAATATAATTCTAATTTGTAGCTGTGTTCATTTGCGTACATCTTTGTATGGGTTATTTACTTATGTAAAAGCAGTGTGCCAAAAACAACTGCAATTGGTGTTTGCACACCTAACTCTTCTCTCTGCCCATTTTTTGTGAGCACAGAGCCCTGTGGCTGCACCAAAGAATACAGCTCTGGGCTGTATACATGAGTGTCAGAAGGTAAAAGGCATGTACCTGTCCTCTCACTTGCAATTGCTATCATTTAGGACGCAGGCCTCTGTCCTTGCCATCTGCCCTGTAGCACTCACTGACACACATGCTACACTTAGCACCTGATCTTTTATCTGGCTGCATATCACTGGGTATGGAACCCTGCCCAGGCCATGTCATATTCCAACCAAAGACCTCTCCAAAGTCCTTCTTAACCCTCATCATTCTGAACTAAAACCATTTACCTTTTCCTGTATATATCCTTATTTAGAGGGTAATGTAATGAAAGGAGCAATGTTCATTTCCGATCATTCTGTAGACAACAATGACATTGTGACGATTGCCATAGGCTGCTGATGGAGCTACCTCTACTTCCTCACCAGGCAGTAACTCCAGGGTTCCCTCAGTGCCCTGCGTCTATAGACAAAGTGTCCCCCGATTTGGAATGGAAAGCAGAAAGGACTGAGAGGCACTGAAAATACAAGTACATTTCATGAATGGCTTTAGACTCAACTCACTGCTCGACAAAGCGCAAGTTGCCCCCTGTGTAGGAGGATGAAATGAGCCCTCATTTTTTAAAAAAAAAAAAAAAAGGTTAATAATATCACAGAAAACTTTTTCCCAAACTGTTGGAATGCCCTACAGATGTTTTATTACTTGCTGTGGTCTTTATTCTACTGTTCATTTATAGTTGTATCAGTGTACTTGCTTGTCCCACATATATTAGGCAAAACATGGATTTTAGTAGTAAATAGCATTATACAACAGACGTAATGTATATACATACTATAATTTAATGATGTGGCCCATAGGTGGAAGTATCACTGTTGAGCCCATAATAAACCATGACAGTTTTGCAAGATAGACAGCATTATCTGTTGGATACCAGCAAAAAATGCTGTAGTGATGTTTCTGATTTAACCAGTATGCTTCCATCATGTAAGGAAATGAAGAATATTTGGTATTTCTCTATATTTTTCTTGTATCATGCCCAGATAATGAATATCTATGCACCATTGAATATAAGTCAAGAAATAGAACAAGAGAAATGTGACCATACCATGTATGGTCCCTTGTACTTTACGCTTCCATTTGACCCAGACTGTACTGTATCAGCCAGTGTAATGGCTGCTTGTGGTGGCAGATTAACTGTTCAGGCCTACAGGCCAATATTTACCTGTTCTACTCTGAGAAACATTCATCACAAGCAGGGCTGTAACTAGCGGTAGGAAGAAGATGCACATACCTAGGGTGCAATAGGTGTTGGTATGTACTCTAGTCAAATATTTCTCCTGTCTGTCTTCCCAAAGTTTCAGCCCTGGTTGATGGAAATGAAGGTCCTGGAGGATCTTTGGTACTGGTAACTAGAAATATGTAGGGAATATGTAAAACAGCTCTCCAGCATGGACCAATATGTGAAGTGTCTGATGGGAATCCTATTTAGAAACTGAAAAGGGAAGCAGATTATTTTCTACTGCAGGATGAAATAATTTGCTAAAATAATTTAGCAAATAAAGGTTACAGAGTAAAAAATTGGATTAGAGGATCCTTTCTTCCGGCATGCAAACAAATTTAAACAAATCAACACATCCATCTGCTTTGAAAAATGTATCAGTTTATTTATACTTACCTGCCAGTAAGTTTCTTGACAGACAGGAAAGTAATGTTACCTGTTGGGGCATAGAACTTCTTCCACTTGTGTCTTGAACAGCATTTAATCTTGAATGGAACTGTCTGTTGTATTTAACTTTACTTTGTATTTAATGATTTTAATTCTTGTATTGCCCCTTATTGTAATGTATTGCTCTGAGCAGAAAAGTAGAGCTATATAAATTAAAATATTCTACATACATACATATAAAAATATAGGAAAAAAGATTTACCTGCTGGGATACCTTGTGTATCCTCAGCTCAGTCTGACTTGGGAGATGGACAGTGTAAACCATACTACGATATGCAAATTTTTTCATAATGCTGTAATAAACATATGCACCGACACAATACAGACTCTCCAATTCTACCAATGTAGTTAGTAAATCCATGTTAAGTCACCCATGAGAAACCCTAAGTATACACATTCTTTTTTTGTATGGTTTGGAACAAACCCAAATATTTTCTTATTATTAGTAGTCTCTTCTACAAACTATAATGCGATGGGATAATTAATGATGAATTAATCTTTTGAGTACTCTCTGACCTGTACATCCAAAAAGGTGTTGACTTCACCGTGATGACTGCCTTGCACAGTTTATAAATTGAATTTGGGCCAGGATCCAGAATTTAATTTAAAAAATATGTTGGGGTTTTTGTTTAAGGCTCTGGAGAACGCTACCAATATATATCACTTGGTTATACTATATGTGTGGGCTTCCATAACATTACTCGAATATCAAAACACAATATTAGATTCATGACTATTTAATGAAGCAGTATATCCCCTTATTGGAGTCCTGCACTGGTCAAATTTTTAAAACCCGAACCTAGGCTGGACACTAAGGGGGTTATTTATCAAAGTCCAATTTTATCTTAACATTTTCTGCTGCAAACTCCAATCAAATCCGCTCTGTTATTTTACACTTATTTATTATTACATCTTCCCGAAAATTTGCTTCTTGAAAACGTCGGGGTATTGCACGGAACCCAGCACACATGAAAAAATCATTGGGACTTCTCCCATTGACTTATATGCAACCTCGACAGGTCTGAGATGCCGGATTTTCTGATTTAGACTTTTCCATCCTCAGGGTTTAAAAAATTAAGAAAAATTTGTAATTTTTTAAAAGTCAGATTTTATAAATAAAAAATCACAAATTTTCGTGATTTTTGCATTCGGAGTTTAGTAAATAACCCCCCTAACTTTTATCCATTTGGACCCGCTGCCTTACCTTCAACATAACTTGTTACCTTCTTACAACCATTAAACTGGAAGTTCTGCTGCTGCAGAAAGTGAAAACAAAAGTGGGCGGTTGCAGAAACATGAAAAGAAAGGTTTGAGGGGCATCTATACTAACATTGGAGATAAATATCTGGAGGGATTTCTAGAGATTTTGCCCATGGCAACCAATCAGATCTTTGCTTTTCTTTTCTAACGTATAGGTGGCTTTTTAAATCTAATTGCTGATTGGTTGCCATTGGCAACATCTCCAGAAATCTCTCCACATATTTATCTCCAATGTTCAAACATGCCCCTAAATGTGTAAACTGTATATGAGACCCTTGACCCATAGACAGGGGGGAGAGCTGTAAGGGGCCTCGAGGGTAAGGGGGCCCAGCCACGCCACACTTACTTGATTAGATGGGCCCCCCCATCTTTCTGAGAGTTGCTGACTTCGGGAAGGCTTGGACATTTAAGGGGCCCTGGCCACCAGTTTTCTCCACCAATTATTTTTTTCTCATGTGGGGTCCTAGCCACCTATATTTTTTAATGGGGGGGTCCTGGCCACAATTTTTTTTATGGGGGCCCTGACCACCAATATCTTTTTATTTTTTATGTGGGAACCCCAGCCACCAATATTTTTTTTGTTTTATTACTATGTGGTGAGGGCGGACCTGTGCGGAGGGCGGACCTGTAGGTGGGGTTTGCGGTGGGTGCAGCCCAGGGGGCCCAGGAAATATTGTTGTATGGGGCCCTGCAATTTCTGAGTTTCAGGCCTGCTACAGGAGTCTACCCCTGGTTATGTCAGGAGCACCCGACAACCACCAAGATGGCGGTGCCCATGGAAGCCACTTGGGTTGAGGAACCGAGGTGTCATCTTGCCATAAAAGGACGCAGAGGTCACGGGTTCAATGCCCGATTATAGGTCCTAATTATTGGTGTTTCTGGGTGTTCCGAAATATAATTCTAATTGATTGCTGGACTTTGATCCTGACTTTGCTCGTTTCCTGCCTGTCTTGAATCTTTTGCTGAATTATGACAATGACTCTTCTTAACCCTTTGGATACTTTTAGACCTAGTGCTTCCTTATTGTTCCGGACTTCTCCATCATCTGAGCCGCACGGCCCTGACACGTTCTTAATAATTTCAATTCCAATTCAGTTAATGCCTTTAAGAATGGCTTGGATGATTTTTTGGACAGACATAATATCAAAGGCTATTGTGATACTAAGCTCTATAGTTAGTATAGGTATGGGTAGATAGAATTTAATTAAAAGTAGGGAGGGGTGTGTGTATGGATGCTGGGTTTTCATTTGGAGGGGTTGAACTTGATGGACTTTGTCTTTTTTTCAACCCAATTTAACTATGTAACTATGTAAGTATGTAATTAATAAAGCTTGGGCTGAACTATCTTACACTCACTCATAATAAAGGGTGAATAAAGGGGGTTGTTCATTTTTTACTATACAACTAATATTAATGGTATGAAGTCTGAAATATAAATAAGCAAAGGAATGAAAATAAGCAGAATGTATTTACTAATGTGTATCCCCAATAGATTTCGATTTTAAGGCCATTGTGCCAGGTTGTTGTGCACAAAATAGCATTAACAGTCATTTAAATTGCCAATTGCAAAACTGTTTTGTGAACGTTTTCTCCCACCACTAATGCCACGTGAAACTTAGAGTGTGTGCATAAATATTCTCATTGTACAATTTTTGCCATATTTTAAAAGCTCTTATGGACATTTACAATTGGAAAAAAAATAACAATTCTATTTGCACATTAAATGAATTGTTAAGTATGAAAATAAAAACTGGGTAAATGGATAGGCTGTTTTACAATACAAAATGTTTCTAATATAGTTAGTTAGCGAACATGTAATGTATAAAGGCTGGAGTGACTGGATGTCTAACATAATAGCCAGAACCCAACTTTCTGCTTTACAGCTCTTATTGGTTACCAGTCAGTTACCAATCAGAGGGGCATATGGGTAATAACTGTTGCTTTTTAATCTGAGCTGCATCCTAAGGATCAATTGCAAACTCATTGAACAGTTATGTCCCATGTAGGACCCCTTATAGTCGCTGACTAAACTGAGTTAGAGAGCTGTAAAGCAGGAAACAGGGGTCTGTTATGTTATGTTAAACATCCAGTCACTCCAGCCTTTATACATAACATGTTTGGCTAACTAACCATATTAGAAACTTTTTTTATTTTGCACAGCCTATCTATGTACCAAGTTTTTATTTTGACACTGAACTGTTCCTTTAAATACACCACTATATAACCATGGGCAGGGCAAATATGTTCACTGTACAAATCATTCTGTGTTGTGTGAAGTTTATAAATGAGCCCCATTTTGTACAAATTCTGGTCTAGCCACTCCTACACCCAACATTCATCTGATTCATTAAGAATTCTACTGCTTCATTGAACATTTAACACAGGGATGAAGTTTTACGCTCCAGCTTTAATATATTGCAATATATGGACAAACAATCCCTGTTTTGCTTAAAGGACATTTTTTGTAGCTAAAGGCACAAAATGTCTCAATGTCTTAAATATATTGATAATGGGTTGAGTGCAGAGGTTGTCTTGTATTTGTCTGTATGAATTTGGTGGTCACAGCCTCATTGCACCCCCGCCTAATGGTTTAAAAATGAGTGGTGAGCACAATTTTCCTCTGTTTGTTATAGTTTATACAGGAGCAGTAACCAGCTCCATGTTGTAGCTCCCACCCTTCCCAGCTATAGTCACGTGATCCCACTGGTGTCTAATAAAAGGGCAGCCAAGTTTGGGAGTTTTAATCTTGAAAGCAAGACAGTACTGAGCAAAAGATAGGACAACATATTTGGAGTATCATAACCATATTAAGTATCTCCCTATGTAAACTGTCTTCATACTGAATTATTTGTTTCTCTGCAACTTACATTTTACAACTCAGTGATGGTGGTGCTGTTCAGGTAGAAGATGGATAGAAGGTTGAAGATTGTAACATAGACATCAGGGGAGTAAGCAGTGCGTAAATATGTGGAAAGTAAGTTAGAATTTGGGCATAATAGGTAAAAATGGAGATGAAGATTTGGACAAGGACATCATTAATAACATGGAGGTATTCTCCAAAAAATCATAACAGAATCCCTTTAAGATGAGTAATTCCGTGCACAGAATAGGACATTAGGTTTTAACCTCTAAAAATATGAAACAAAAATGGTTGTCATTGAAAATGATATTAAATCAGCACTGCTCTTATTTTACTTTATGAAGTAAATATAATCATGTTAAGGACTACCCTATGTGGCTTAACTTGGAAGTAAGGAAGATAAGAACTGTTCCAATGCTGAAAATAAATAGTTAAAGACTAAAGTGTTGGTAAAAAATTATTGAATGCTAACTATTATTATCAACACAAATCAGCCCCTAAGTTTTATTGTGACCTATTCCAAGCAATTTATCAATTATTTGCTTTTTATATTGTATGATTTATCTATTATTATTATTATTTTTATTTTGCTCCTCTCCAGCCTGTAACTGAAAAAGCTATCTGTTTGTCAGGATCACACAGGAGCCTCCTTAATTGAGAAGGATTTGGGGATTTTTGTGGACAACAGACTGTGCAACTTTAGACAGTGTCTCTTAGGCAACTTTATAAACCCATGGGCAAGTTTGCACCTGGGTAGTAACCCATGGCAACCAAAAGTTTGTTTCAATTTTTCAACCTCCACCTGGCCTATAAAATCTAGTTACAGGTTGGTATGGGTTTCTGAAAATGTAAAATATGCCATAGTGTATAAATGACCCTAGTGTCTTCTAACGCAAAGAAAGTACTATTGTGCATAAAAGGGTTCTTAACTTGAGCAATGAAAGCATAGTTTTGCTCTTTATAGATCCCCGGTAAGGTATCACCTTGAGTTTTTTTGTGAGTAATTTTTTGTCAAAGCAAAATGGCCCAGTTTCCCACCACAACTGTATTTGTGTATTTAAATCTGCTGAGGATAATTCGAAAGGGTCGACCTTAATGGTCTATTGCAATTTTTCAACCCAAATTAACTATTTAACTATGTCACAGTGCCTTGAATTAAGTGGATAACTGTCCCAAGATTGGTTCAAATAATCATAATAGGAAAAAGGAAAAAAGCGCACCACCCAGGTCTTCCTGAAGACGGCTCAAGGGCTAGAGCCGAAACGTTGATAATACATTTTTGTTAATTTTTACAC
Source organism: Xenopus petersii (assembly GCA_038501925.1). NCBI lineage: Eukaryota > Metazoa > Chordata > Amphibia > Anura > Pipidae > Xenopus > Xenopus petersii. Next base: position 64,351,318 of record CM076673.1, on the reverse strand, counting down.
TATTCAAAGTCCTGGGTGGTGCGTTTTTTTCCCTTTTTCCTATATATACAACAAAAAAAGTCCGCACTCATAGGTCTTGTGAAGTAAAAAGAAAGTGGATTTATTCAATGTTTCGGCTCCTCATCTCTGTAATCTGAGTAGTTTAGAAGTACTATACCCCCACCCTTATCAGCTGGGCGTATTACTAAATTTGTATCCTCCTGGAGAGATTTAATGGCAGCACGTTCATTTTTATTAATATTCTGTCTGGCCCGAGGAATAGGGGTATTAATTTCCAAATCATGTTCTACAGCATGTTTAAAGAGTTTAATTGACACATTCTTAGACAAGATAGTGTTATTTGAACAGTTTTGTTACTTTTACCAAAAATGTAGCTTTAGGTAAAGTAGACCTAGCTGATGAAAGCACCAATATTGTCCATTGTCTGACACGTTTTTTTTTTATGGTTAGCACAGCCCACATGGGTCATTTTGGAGCATGTGGTTGGGTGAGTGTAATTAGCTATTTATTCACAGAACATTTTTAATGCTGTATGTATGGTCTTGAGAAAGGTCTTAGGCAAAGACCGAAACGTTGACCTGTTTTTAAAGATGTACTAAATAAAGAAAGAGATGCTTTATCTTTCTAAAGGCACCTCGCTTTTTTGTTTTATATATATATATATATATATATATATATATATATATATATATATATATATATATCAATCATTTTTTCAAACGTTGTTGCTGATAATGGTGTTCATGAATTTTCTGCTAAAACTTACAGGTTTATGTATTGTGTCTGTAAATTAAGTAAAATTAGATTAGTCTACCTTAGTCATTGCTGTGACTTCAGGTTGCTTTTATACTGTATGTGAGACACAGAAAGTTAAAAAAAAAACAAGAGGTTCTTTTCTTTTAGACATCTTCCCTTTACACCATGGCGCAAATTCACTAAGCTCCGAAGCGCCGAACGCTAGCATTAATTCGCTAGCGTTTGGCATTTTTCGTTACTGCGCAAATTCACTAACGAACGCTGGCGTAGTTTCACTAGTGTTACTTCGCACCCTTACGCCAGGCGAATTTTCGCTAGCGACGTAACTACGCAAATTCACTAACTTGCGCAGTGTACTGAACGCTACCTTTTACGCTAGACTTCCTTCGTCACCTCAGACCTGCCGAAGAGCAATAGAGTAGATAGGGATTGTTTAAAAAAAAGTCAAATTTTTTTCTAAGTCCCAAAAAACACTGGCTTGTTTTCTACATGATGGGTGATAGGCTGAAAAAGATCGAAAATATTTTTGGGGCTCCCCTCCTTCCCCCCTACATTTCCTGACTCATGGCAACTTACCTAGACAGTGGGCACATGTGTAGGGCAAAATAAAATTTTTGAAGATTTGAAGATTTTCTAGGCATTTGTAGTGCTAATACGTGTTCCTCCATTGAAATTTGAATTTCGCGCCGTATGCAAATTAGCCTTCGCTAGAGTAACTTCGCTTTACATAGCGAATGAACGTTAGCGCAACTTCGCAAGCTTACACTACCCCTGTGCGCAACTTCTGATTTTAGTGAATTTGCGGAGCGCTGGCGAAACTACGCCTGGCAAAGTGCGGCGAAGTTGCGCCTGGCGCAACTTCGCATCTTAGTGAATTTGCCCCATGCATGTGTTCACTTTAATTACTATTCTTTATCTCCCCATTCAGTTGTAGCAATCACTAAATATCTGTCTCCTGCTGTTATTCATCAGTTCTTACCTTCATATATATCTAGGGCTTTCTTAGCTCTTCTTCCTCTTTACTACATTCTTTCTGATGTCATATTTCCATTTCTCCATTTGGCCTCTCTCTCTCTCTCTCTGGCTTTCTCTGGAGTCCTTGTTAAAAAAAAACTGTGTTCAGTGCATTTGATCTCCCTCACAAAGCTCAGAAATAAAAGGGAAATTTTCAATATTTGTCACAATATATTCAATGAATGTATACGTGTATTTAAAAAGTTATTCATATTTTTATAAATATATTTTTAACCCCTAAATATTAACATTTGTAAAACAGAAGGGAAAGAGTTTATTCTGCTTTATCAAATCGCTTGTTATGGTGCCAAATATCTATGCTTTAATTGTACAGTGTACATAACTCTTACAATTGCACCGACGTAGGGCTGGTCCCAAAGAAAGTCTATCTTTGAAAGTCTATATGTTTTATACGTCTGTATGAGGTCCAACATTTTTCCAGGCTTATATGGGTCACCAATTTCCAAAATTGCTTGTTTTCTCCGAAAAAAAATTTGTTTAAAAGAGCCTCAGCCAGATCCCTTCTCAAAGAAGGTCTGGTAACATTGGTAATTAATGCATACTGTATATCATTAGCCAGAATGTAATTGCGTTTTGGCATTCCCACCATCTGTGAAGAAATGATCTTTGTTGCCCACAGTTTATGAAGCAGAAAATTGAAGAGGATGGGTACCACTTTGCTAATATTGCTGGAGCCAAGGATGGAGTACTTTCTGTGAGTTTTCTTATATTGATATGTTTAAAGACACACTGGGGCACATTTACTATGGGTCGAATATCGAGGGTTAATTAACCTTCGATATTTGACCATCGAAGTTGAATCCTTCGACTTCGAATATTGAAGTCGAAGGATTTACCGCAATTCGTTTGAACGATTCGAAGGATTTTAATCCATCGATCGAACGGTTTTCCTATGATCAGAAATTGCTAGGAAAGCCTATGGGGACCTTCCCCATAGGCTAACATTGGTGCTCGAGGTTTTTTTTTAAAGAGACAGTACTTCGACTATCGAATAGTCGAATGATTTTTACTTCTAATCGTTCGAGTCAAAGTCGTAGTCGAAGGTCAAAGCAGCCAATTCAATGGTCGAAGTAGCCAAAAAATACTTCGAAATTCGAAGTATTTTTTATTCTAATCCTTCCCTCGAGCTAAGTAAATGTGCCTCACCATGTCTCTAAAAATATCTGACCAGGTATCAAGATCAAGAAAAAACCCATAGGTCTTGTTCATAGAGCTGAACAAATTTAAGATAATTTTTTGAGGTTATTAGAGTTATGTGGTCATACAGAAATTAAAATGCTCATATGGGAAGATATTTGGAGGCACATTAGCTCATAGAACAACCCAGTGTAATGTCTTATTTGAAGAAATCTGAAAATTTCCTGTAGGGGAATGTCACAGGCTGACCCCCCACCACCCACCACGATCGAGGGGCTAAAACATTCTATCTGCCCTACCGCCCACAATAGCATATATCACAGCTTTCAGAATTTTATATCCACACCAAGTCTGGGGTGATAAATATGAATTCTGGTTATTTTAATAAATATTGATATTGACTATTTGTATCCAATTTACACCTTCCTGGCATGCCTAAAAGATTTGCTCTACCTTACTGCTTACACTTATTGTGGCTCTGGCAGGCCCAGGTGTAATCGCCCACTCCCCTAATTGTTACGCCACTGATAATCATTAGAATTCTTTATTCAGACCAGGTCTGGGATGATGGATATTTTTACTGGTTGATTTACTAAATTATTGATATTGACTATATTTATCCAGTTTACACCTTCCTGGCAGATTAAATTAGTTCAAATCATTCTGAATTGATATAATGTACAGGGTTATTTATTTGGAATGGTAAATCCCAAAATCAAAATTGATTTATTCATAATACTTTTATAAATCAGCTCCAAGATCTAAAAATATTATATAAAATATTTAAGAAGTTAAATGAATCCATTTAAAGGGACTCTAAATCAAACACTCTTTTGGACCCCCTAACTCTTCAAAGAAAATTGCTCTCCAGTGTGAGCCAACACTAGTCTGTGCTAACTCGCCATGGGCAACAACGTGTTAAGGAAGTGAAATCCGTGTATTAGGTTACATGACTTTTATTTTATGGCTATAGCAGGTCTATTGAACCAGTATTCCTGGGAGCATAATCAATGCAATATACAGTATTAGAAATATCAGTCAACTGAACTAGCACACACTGGTAGTAACTGGATACATTGCAGAATATACTTGAGATAAACTCAGACCTGCTGTGGTGTCCATCCTGGTCTATATTTTAATATTGACACTGTATTCCACTAAGGTTTTAAATAAGTGAAATAGTGTGACTCTTACTAGAACATAGCACAGCGGGGAAACCACCCAAAGTTGCAAATTGATATGTATATATAGGTCAACATTTTTAGATACAACAGAAACACTTTAGTAAGGTAATTACTGATATGCCAAATAATTTTGATAGTCTTAATTATTTTGTGGCATCTTCTTATATATTATATATATGATCAGTTTTGCCCTAATTTCTGAACTGTGTTTTTAGTTTGTCGTTCCTATCCTCTACTCTGTTTAATATGCCATTTAAAATTGTAATTCTGCTTTATTAATCAAACCATGGCTTTTTACTGATTTTTTTAAATCACTTGAAAGAAAATTCTCTGTAAAATTTCTAAACCTTTCTTGCATCCCAGCTTTAATGTCTCAGTATACTCCTTTTTCTCTGAATAATCTTCTCAAGACTGTGTTTTATATCTACCCTTTGAAATACTGCAAAGCTTCCATATATACAAATCTTCTGCTTTCCGACTTTTGCCACAGACATTCTCAATGCAATTTATCTTGCAAACTTAGTGCTTCAATTTAAGCACTTAGGAAATTTCAGCTTTTCTTAAAATTATACCTGTAACACATGGAAGCACATAAAAAACACACAGAGAGGTGTACAGTTGGGTTATCTCATACTTTATGGTTAGCAAATAAATCAATAAATAAAACATAAGTCAAGAATAAAATATTTATATCTATAATGTAAAACTGTCAAGCAAGAACCTTGGTCGGGAAGCTACTATAATATAATAGTTTTGCTGCCTGAATTAGTATTCGTGATGATGAGATGAGATGTCATGTGTTCAGTATAAAGAGTGATATTGGAGACAAACAAAGGTATAAAGATTGGCAATAGAGACATAGAAATTATGTTACCAGATAATTTACATTTTTCCTTAGTCTTGTTTGAATATTTACTGTATGTACTCTTAAACATTTAGTGCACTCTCACATAAATAAGAAATCCAGCTTTGCAAAATAAAATAAAAATACAACAGAGCTCATTTATAAACACTGGGTAGATTTGAACCTGAACAATGACCCATTGCAACCAGTCAAAGACTGGCTTTTTTCAGTCACCTGCAGGTTGAACAATGAAAGCATACTTTTGATTGGTTGCAATGGGTTACTGCCCAGTCTGTTTTTAGTTTACAGACATAATTTAACTTTTTTAATCCAGATATTAGTTAGCAAGATATTTACTAGCCTCCATCTATAATAAAAAAAAAAAGATTATTTATGGCTACAGGTTATTAGATTGCTTTGCTTATATGACAAATGAACAGATCAGGCACACATTAGCTACATGCTAGGTGGTCATGCGACACTGATTCATGGATGCCAAGAGAAGGCAGAAACTTCTGTAATATCAATGTCAGCCAAGAGCTTCTCACATAATCCAATAGAGTGTGGGATTTGACAAAACTAAAAAACTGACGCTTTGGAAGTAGATCAGATGATAGTGAGCATCAGTGGCCAAAGCTTGAAGTTTGGCTATATTTTTGAATAAGTCACTATGTTTGTTTATTCTTTTAGCAGCTTATAATTGTATACCAGCATGCCCTTATTTTGCTTCCAAGATAGCAGAGATTCATATAACTGTATCAGATGTAAAATCAGCATGTTGATGGAATTCCAGAATCAGGAATTCACCTGAAGAAGTACATGGCAGAAGATAAATGAGAACTTGCTGCTGGCTGTTTTAGCCCATGTTCCCTCAAACACAAATACAAATACTGTAGATGATAGATCGATACAGTAGATAGATAGATAGATAGATGATAGATAGATAGATAGATAGATAGATAGATAGATAGATAGATAGATAGATAGATAGATTAGAATGGGAGAGTGAGTCTCTCATTAGGGCACAGCAGGTAGAAGACCTGGCTGTGTTAGGAACTGTGCCGCCTGAATCTGCATGAAACAGAGGGAGCCTGTGACCCTGACAAAGTTGTGCCAGGAGGCTGAATAAACACTACAGGTAGGAGTCCTGTGAGTACAGGGGTGAACCAACCAATACTGTTATGTTTTGACTGGTAGTCCACAAGGGGCCCAGCCTAGTCAGGGACTGCTCCAAAGTTGGAAGGTAGTGCCCAGTGGGCTAGGTTTTATTTTATGATTTATTGGTATGATATAATGGTCACCCCTGTCTCTGTGCCTAATTGACTGTTTGTGCAAAGTGGGAAAATAAACCTGTTTTCCTTGAAGAAGCTGTGTCCCTGTCTTTCTGCTCCTTTGTCCTATGCTGCCTGCCTACCATTGACTAATTCCCCCAAAAGTTACGTGTTCAAGTCGCCAGCTTGCCACATATGGTGTTTCAGATGCGAGCAAAATAAGGAGCAACTAAAAGACATACACCTGTTTAAAGGGCTGATGAGCCTAAGAGACTTTACCTATAAGCCTGTGATGAATATGGCAAATGGTGTTGCTAATCCCTGTACTTCAGATTGATTCAGTATGTTCAGCAGGAGGCTGTGTTAAAGTGACAGGAACAGCAAGAAGATGACTGGTGGATGCAGTTCCACAACGATTGGGAGAGAGAACGCACAGAGAGTGTGGTAAAGACACCAGAAGTGAGAGAAACTTCGCAGATGGTAAAAGAGACCGCTGCAGCTAGATGCAAGCCAGGTGAGCGTTCCAAAGTGCTGCAGGACCTGAGAGAGTGGCAGCAAAAGTTCACTGTTACGGTTCCGCAACAGCTGCAAATGTGGGCGAAAGTAAGGCCAGCAGCTGAGTCCGTGGCTGGTGGTGGTGAGTTGCCAGGAGCAAAGGAGGTTCCTACAAAGTCTTCAGTGAAAGAGACTAATATTTTCTGTGTACCACAGAGAGAGCTGTACAGACAGGATGTCTTGATGTTACAGCAGTGTAAAGTGAGACAGATGAAGAGGGATGACCTAAGCCACATGGAGGAGCCATGCTGGAGATGCCACAGAGTTGGTGAGTGTGTCCCGACCTGTCCAATGGTAAAGCGGCTAGAAGTGAGAGAGGCTTCACAAATGCCAGAAGAGTCTACTGCGTCTGGGTTCAAAGTCCAGTCTGGAATATTTGGCCAAAATTCATCCCCAGCGGTTCTACACAGGAGGCCCTACTACAGGAATGGTGAGACTATTCTTAAAGGGGTGGTGGAAAGGGAACAGCAGGCTGGTGGGTTGAAAGACTGCGACTCTTTATTTACAGGCAAGGTCTGGAGAGGGAACAGACTTTCCCTCAGTTCGGGACTCATTAAACAACAATGAAGTATTGCATGTGGGGCAGTCAAACCAGTTGGGTATTGTTTATCCTATGCAAAATGTGATGTTTAATTTTGCTGAAAAATGTTCAGAGGTGAATTCTGAAAGTATGACTGTGGGGAGCGAAGTAAAACACATAGAGAAAAGTGTAGGGGTGACCTCTAAATGTAATGTTCCCCTATAGCCTGTGAAGGAGGTTATTCACAGTGGGAAACATATAGAAGCAGAAAGTGAGTGTCTGCTCCACCATGATATGAGTGAAAATTGTGGTGATGATTCAGTTGGAGGGTATCTTAAAGGTGAAGTAAACCTTAAGCCCGGCCCCATGTATATCATGCATGAGTGTGTGTGCAAGTCTGAGACTGTGTGCAAAACAGAGTGCACATATTGTTTTGGCCCAGGTCACATAACTGATAATTGCCCCTTTAAAAAGTGTGACGCTGCAAGGGTGAAACTAAAGGAGGCATTTGACCTATACTTTAAAAGTAAAGACTTGCGTGAGAAAAGTGATTCAGGAGGGGATTCCCAGACCACCTACTGTGAACCCTTAGAGACAGAGGGTTGTGTTAAACTCAGTGAATGTGTGTTGAGTGGCAACCAAACTGAGTGTATTGCGGAGAATGAGTACATGGTGGCCAATGATGGTAAGCCACACGGTGTGAGTGTAGAGGAAAGTGAAGTTGATGTTAAACTTCCTCTTAGGGCTCCAGATTGTGAGATTCTGGATACCCCAGATCCTGTGCGTGTCCCTACTCCAGTTCTACAGGCCATAGAAGGAGTGTTGCAGACAGAAAGTGTCTGTCTGTCAGTGGATGAATCCAGGATGAATACTGATAATGCCAAATGTGAGTTGCTTGCTTATACTGAGCATATAACTGATTGTGTGTCAGTGTGTGTGACACAAATCTGTGACCAAGAAGGACACCCTACAGTGGGTAAATGTAAAATGCAGAGTGTGCATGATAGTGATGCCAACGCATGTGTGTCTGACTGGGTTGATACAAGTCCACCCAAAGTATCTTCCCCAGTTAATAAAAAGCAGGAGTTGTGTGTGACCACTCCCATAGCCATACATGTTTTGAATCCCTGTGATAGAGGTAATAAGGTTGCATTAAAGGGTTTATCCAAGAGAGTTATACCTTCCATGAGTGGGGGTATTCTAAGGAAAATTAAGCCTCCCTGTGCAGGTTCAGGCTTAGTGGCAGAAAGTGTAACTGCATGTGGTGAAAGTGACTCCCATGGTTCAGGCATGATAACCTGGGGGAGTAAATTGAAAAACAAAGGCAAACGCATGGTGATGTCTGAGAGTCGCTCAGCCTTACAAAGAAGCATGCATGTGGTATCCCTGATTGAGATGTCTGCGTTGGATCTCATGCATAGGAAAGAAAACATGAGGAGACTTGTAGAAATCCCTTTAAGAGAAAAAGAATTTCTATTAGGGTTTCAATGTGCTCACCCCTACAGATTGAAGCAGAGAGGGGGGGATATGTGGTAGAGTGACTAGGTGCTCCTTTGTCCTGTGCTGCCTGCCTACCATTGACTAATTCCCCCAAAAGTTACGTGTTCAAGCCGCCAGCTTGCCACAATAGATGTTCTATGTTGGCTAAAATATAGTCAGATAAAATGCTCATTGAGTTAATGCTCTGCCATTAGTCTTTGAACATGATTATCATGCCATTACAGATCATGGGGCAATGAGAGACAGAAATTCATGGTGGTACCTATATAGCAAAAGGGTGGCTGCAACGATGAAAGCGATATCAGACTCCACAATCTATGAACCTGGAAACTGCTATCTGGTTACTAATTCTTTATTACATTACCAACCAGGCAGAAATTTTAAGTCAGAATAGATCATGAATATGTGCCTGAAATCAAAGACTGTTGCTACAGTCATTGATCCTGAACTCACATAGAATTTTCAGTTAATAGAAAAGCAAATAATTAGAAACTTAATAAAAAGACCAATTTAAATGATGCTTAGAATAGGACCACCTAGAACATGCTAAAAGTTAATTTCAAAGTAAGCTTCCCCTTAGTTCTAGATGGGATTGATGTTGATATGAAGAATCCCACAATGCTAGAATACAACTTCCACAAAATTAACCTTTTTTCCCTATCCTTCAGAATACCAACCTCACTTGCTAAGGGCAGTGGAAACTGAATGTTAGGGTCCCGGAAAAACCACAATAGGCCTGGAAGAAACTTCTCAGAAGATTAAAAGAAGACTGAGTATAAAAAGTCAAGCCTGATATCCACATTTCAGATATGTCTGTGGATATACTCGAATGTGTGTGAATCTCAATTTCTCTGCCCATGATCCCCTTAGGGAACCTATTTTGAAATCATCTGAGGTATCTAGTCACAAAGGCTTTACCTGGGAAAGTATAGGTTTGTGTTTTATTCCCTTTTATTTTTAAGGCTGTCTGATCTATTTTCCTGTATTTTATTTGTAGCCTCTTTAACTCTTTTAGTGATGTTGTATAGTTGCAGTTGCCCATTAGGCAAGGAAATTAAAGTGATGAAGTTGATCAGGCTATTATATGTTATGATTTGCATTTTTAGTTTCATGAAATAGAGTAATGCTAATTTGTTTAATGCCAAGTACAATGTACTGTGTTATTATTTTAGAGAAAAAGCAAATTACTCGGAATGGTTATTGAAAAAGACTAAGGTAATCATATTACTGTATTTCTTATCTCTCCAGATAATAGATTCTATATAATAGATTTAACCACTCCTTAATCAAACATGGTTTTATATAGGGATGCACTGAATGCACTATTTGTGATTCGGCCAAAACCCTGAATCCATTGTGAAAGATTTGGGTGAAAACCAAACTGAATCCTAATTTGTATATGCAAATTAGGGACAGGAAAGGAAACAGTAAGAATTTTTTTACTTCCTTGTTTTGTGGCCAAAAGTCATGTGACTTCCCTTCCCACCCCTAATTTGCATACGCTAATTCGGATTCAATTCGGCCAGGCACAAGGATTCTGCCAAATCCTGCTGAAAAAGGCTGAAAATGCTGTATATTCCTTTTTAAAGAGGCACACTTACAGCATGGCACATACATGTTGGAGGTGTGTGTGAAGTCCTTAAAGCCTGATATTGAAAACCCATTAGATATATCATATCATATGGGGCCCTAAACAGTTGAGCAGGGAGAGGCATAGTCAGCCAAAGATACAAAGTGTCAAGCTGGGAAAAGAACAGTCATTTAGGTAGAGGCATAGTAATATGACAAAGGAATATCAAATAGGGGGATTGCCAGAGGCATAGCAGCAGCAGTGAAATACCAGGCACGGAAATGGACTTTAATATTTTTAGATCTTGCAAGCAGGGTCCCTGTTTTTTATAATATTACAAAGCAGTAAAAGGGACAAAATACCAGTTAGGTACACATGTGGGAGACCAGGAAGGCATACAGGGAGATCAGGCAGCACGAAAGATAGTCAGGAAGAGAGGAGGCCATTCGTTTCTTGCAGTGGCTTGCACCGCTCCCTTGTAAAGACAGCATCCTCTAGCTGTAGGGAGATTTTGATGCAAATACCTTTATTCAAAATGAATCAATTAATAGTGCTCTTCCAGCAGAACTCTATGGGGTGCCGTTTGTCCCAAATACATTCTGTATACAAAACTATCCCTAATACACAGAATGAATGTCTCTCATGTTATATAAGTATTTGTGACCATACACAGAGAAAAAAAATATACAAAAGACTTATTTCTATTAAAGAAGGAAAACAAAATCTGGTTAGTGCACAAAAGGATGTCATTATATCACAAACTCCATTCTATACAGTTTAACAAGCAATCTGTCATCACAAATGTATAACCTCCATGTAACGGACACACTTATGTGCAGAGTTACTTACAGAAATAACCATTCTGTGAAGCAACACAAAAAATTTTTTGTCATGTAGCGCGGCAAATTTTTTTTGACCACCCATTTTTGTGGCCACACCCTGTAATTACCATGTTCATTTTACAAAGTTTGGCAGGTTATAAAAGTTTGAAAATATTTCTCCTTATCTAAACTGTTAAAATTACTTATTTTCTTAACTCAAAATTGTTATAAAACAAATTGTTATAAAGAGTCAGGCAAAGCAGCCAGACAAGCACAGTAACTTCTGGTACATTTAATACAACATCGCAGGTGGGTGTGGCCTGTCCCATTATTACTCTCAGCTTAGACAGGAAGAGGAACAGGTGTGAGTCATAAGATAATGGCAAAACAGCAGGAATGCCCTTAACCAAAATGGCCAAACAAGCAGGTTACTACAATAAGAATAGCCATATCACCTAAAATGATCATATTTATGATACTTTTCATTCTCTATAATCATTATAAGTGCAGCATTATATTTCTCAGCCATTTGTAAAAACTTCCATTTATGAACCTGTAGTGTTTAACAGCAGCTCTTTTAGGAAAGTTTTGTTCATGTTCATTACTATGCAGCACAGGGGACATTAGAGGGCGCCCTCTATAGCAGGCCAGATACTTTGCCTTAGCCATGTGGAGCAGAGCTGACCACTTCTCATCTTGTTTGTATATGGCAATAAGCTTTGTTCTTATTGGTTCAGGAATGTGACTGACAGTGTTGCTTCACAGAATGGTTATTTTATCTGTTTTGTGAAACAAAACTGTCATTTTGTGGAAAGAATGAATCCTGTACTATAAAATCTTGCTTTCTGTCACAGATATCTATTTTTGTCAGTCAAATCTAGCTTGACAAGCACTAGTTAGTTACACTATTATATATTATGTCCAACTTTGTTTTTACATAATTCATGCATAATTCATAAATATATATTTATACATAGTCATCATATCACCCCTTAAGCGCCTCTTCTCCAGCATGAACATCTCCAATTTGGCCAGTCTTTCCTCATAGCTAAGATTTTCAATACCTTTTGCCAGCTTAGTTGCCCTTCTCTGTACCCTCTCTAATACAATAATGTCCTGTTTGAGTGATGGAGACCAAAACTGTACGGCATATTCTAGATGGAGCCTTACAAGTGCTCTATACAGTAGAAGAATGACCCCCTCCTCCCTTGACTCTATGCCCCTTTTAATACAGCTCAAGACCTTATTTGCCCTTGATGCTGCTGACTGGCATTGCTTGCTACAGCCAAGTTTATCATCTACAAGGACTCCAAGGTCCTTTTCCATAATGGATTTGCCTAGTGCAGTCCCATTAAGGGTATAAGTGGCTTGGATATTTTTACATCCCAGGTGCATGACTTTACATTTATCAACATTGAATCTCATTTGCCACTTAGCTGCCCAGATTGCCAGTTTGTCAAGATCATGTTGCAAGGATGCCACATCCTGGATGGAATTAATTGGGCTGGATAATTTTGTGTCATCTGCAAACACTGATACATTATTTACAACACCCTCCCCTAAATCATTAATGAACACGTTAAACAAAAGTGGACCCAATACTGAGCCCTGGGGGACCCCACTAAGAACCTTACTTCAAGTAGAGAATGTCCCATTAACAACTACCCTCTGTACCCGATCCTGTAGCCAGTTTCCTATCCATGTGCAAACAACTTCATTAAGCCCAACAGACCTTAGTTGAGAAAGCAGTCGTTTGTGGGGCACAGTATCAAACGCTTTGGCAAAATCCAAATAGATCACCCCTACTGCCCCCCCACTATCCAGAATCTTACTTACCACATCATAAAATGCAATCAAATTCGTCTGACATGACCTATCCTTCATAAAGTCATGCTGATTGTTGCTCATAATGCCATTCATTAGGACAAAATTTTGAATGTGATCCCTTAACAAGCCTTCAAATAATTTGCCCACCACAGATGTCAAGCTTACTGGCCTATAATTGCCAGGCTGAGATCGTAATCCCTTTTTAAATATTGGAATAACATCAGCTTTTCTCCAATCCATAGGCACCATACCAGATGACAGTGAATCTGAGAAAATCAGAAATAAGGGCTGGTCTAAAACTGTACTAAGCTCTCTTAGAACCCGGGGGTGTATGCCATCAGGCCCTGGAGCCTTGTTTACATTAATTTGCATTAAAGCTTTTTGAATCATATCCTGAGTCAGCCACTGACTAGATTGAGCTGAACCATTCAACTTCAATCACTCTTTACTGCTGTACTGCAAGTTGGAGTGATATCACCCCTCCCTTTTCCCCCCAGCAGCCAAACAAAAGAACAATGGGAAGGTAACAGATAGCAGCTCACTAACACAAGTTAACAGCTGCCTGGTAGATCTAAGAACAACACTCAATAGTAAAAACCCATGTCCCACTAAAGCTGGCCATAGATGCAAAGATCCGATCGTACGAATCATTGTACGATCGGACTTTCCCATCTCCCGACCCGCCACTAACCATTCAGATCAAAGTCTTACCAGTCAGATTAGTAAAAGAACAGAACAGCAATGTTCTGCCCCTGACAGCAATTGTACAATATCTATGTCCAACCAAAGCTAGTGACAGTCTCCCACTGAAAATCGTACGATCGGCAATACACGCAGAGATATTATCGGCAGCCGACAGAAATTTTCTAACCTGTCCGATCGACCAAACGACCGATCTCCGCCGGACGAAAAATGATGGGACTCTCCACACATGTTCCGAAAATCGTACGAATCCTCGATTCGTACGATCAGATCTTTGCGTCTATGGCCAGCTTAAGACACATTCAGTTACATTGAGAAGGAAAGAGAGCAGCCTGCCAGAAAGCATTTTTCTCCTAAAGTGCAGGCACAAGTCACATGACTAGTGGCAGCTGGGACATTGATAAAATGTCTAGCCCCATGTCAGATTTCAAAATTGAATATAAAAAAATCTGTTTGCTCTTTCAAGAAATGGATTTCAGTGCAGAATTCTGCTGGAGTAGCACTACTAACTGATGCGTTTTGAAAAAAACATATTTTCCGATGACAGGATCCCTTTAATGAAAGTGATTTAATGTGCAACTGAATGTGGGGAAAAGCACACGTTACCTACAGCATTTGCAGATGTAAATGAGCTTTAGGCAAACAAATGAGATACAGATTCCCTGGTCCCCAGTTTCATAAGTAATTTAGTTATTACAGGTATGGGACTTGTTATTTGGAATGCCTGGGGTTTTCTGGATCTTTCCGTAATTTGGATGTTCAAACCTTAAGTCTACTGGAAAATCATGTAAACATTAAATAAACACAATAGGCTGGTTTTGGATTATTTGGATAAAATGGAGTCTATGGGAGACAGCCTTTCGGTCATTTAGCGCTTTCTGGATAAAGGGTTTTCCAGATAATGGCTCCCATACCAGTACTTCGTTATTAGTCATTTATTTATGATCATAAATATGGTAAGCCACTATAACACATCAAGGTAAAGGACTACCATATGGGGTTTACCTTGATGTGCTATGGTGGCTTGCGAATTTTATGATCCTAACTTTGAAACTAAAAACCCCTGTTTTTAAAAATACATGCATTTGCATAAATGCTAAATTAATTATGAAACAGGGGACCAGAAATGCGCATTGATCATTCCTCTCTCTTTTGCTTGATTGTAGCTAATTTGTCCAGATCAGTTTCATTGTATTTTTATATTTCAACTTAGCCTTGGAGTGCTCCCTTAACTTTTTTGTGTAAATGATTTCTCAAAATGTGAGATTAGAAGTCACCACAGAAAAACATATCCACTTTGTATTTATTCCTATGGGATTTTTTTTAATTGTATATATCAAATGGTGAACTCTAACTTTCACCCATGGATAAATACTATTCATGGGATTGAATCGAAAGTGGGTGAGTTTTTCTATAGTAATAAAGCTAGTGTGTGCAAATGTGATGGAACCCCACATAGCAAGAATTAAAGCATACAGGCCACTGTAGTTAGGATCAGGACTGAGTTACTTAAGCATACTTGCAGATCACATGCTGTATCCATATGATGTTTGCTGGAGATATTAAGGGGGTTATTTATAAAGTCCTAATGCTAAAAACTCAAAAAAGTTTTTTTTACTATAAAATAAAAGTGGGAAAAAAACTCAAATTTATTATACCAGGAGGCTGCAAAAAGTCAGAATCTGAAAATACTCCATCTTCAACCTGTCGAGGTCCTGTTGAAGTCAATGGCAGAGGTCCTATTTGCAATTTGAAGATATTTTGGTCTGTGCTGGGTTTTAATCTGGGTATAATCTGAACATTTCAGCCTTTTCTACTAATTTCACAAAAAATTCAGACTTTTTGGGCATTAAATGTGAAAAATTCTGATTTTTAGTCTAAAAAAGTTGCGGTTTTCATGCGACAAAGTTGCAGTTTTTCACGATCCAATTTTGTTGTGTTTTTTTATTGATAAATAAGGGTAAACAGAGGATTCTAGTTTGGGCAGTATGTTATCGGTACTTTTTCAAGATGCCTACTTTGGAGAGTTGTGAGATATAGAAAACGATATGGTTCCCTTTAAAGTGTCTGTAAACATTTTTGTAAAACTGATTGTTTTGCACCCTCTTGCTTTCCACAGTAATAATCCCAAACTTAATAACAGATGCAAGATAATTTCCAAAGAGAACTACACCAACCATCATGCTTTATCCCTTGATAATATGTTCAAAAATGCTGAGAGGAGCAACACAGCTATGGACACCATTTTATAATGGCAGATCATATTGGTTTGAAATGTAATGCTTTGTCATATGATAACTTGCACTGGCTCTACTTACACTTGCATGTCTCTCCTGCATAAATAATTGCAGATTGTGTGCTCTAAACATTGTCAAAAGGAAATTGAAATGCCTTTTAGCATCTCTAGATTTCCAAAGCAGTTTTTTAATTACAATTTGTAAGTGTAAATAACTGTATCAATAACATTTAAGAAGTATTTTCTTTGAGTGGAAGAGTAATCCCAATAGATAAGTGCAACATCACCCTTATTCACAAACAGTGTGATAGCACACCAATAAAAAGAAGCTACTTCCAACTACTACTTCCAATTTGTATGAGCCTGCATCCTAATAAAGTTTAATACTTATTTAATTACCTTTTAAGCACTTTATCAATTTGCATTAAAAAAAATATGGCAAGTTTATTTTACTATGAAAGCAAATTTATCACAGACAATAACTTTTGGTTCAGACTAAAAAAATGGAAATTGCACAAAATCTAAATAAAATTGAACATGATTTTTAACTAGTTTCTTTCTCACCAATAAATTATTTGCTTACTCCATATTTAAGTCATATTTTAAAATAATTATGTTATCCAAAATTCAGAAATAATGATCACTAATTATAATAACGACAGTAAAAAAAAATTAAGAAGGCATTTGCAAGGACCCCTTTATCAGGCGATTTCTTTGGCTTCCTCTGTGCCGAGGCTTAGCTACTGCTGGTAATTAGGCAGGCAGCACAGGACAGGTGCCACGAGATAGTGTGACCTCCTGAGAGAATGATGGAGCACATACAGTGCTTATAGATAGAATCAAAGGCACAAGGGAATTTGTGATTCCCAGTGCCCCACCAAATAAATATTTCTGTAGCCTTTTTTATAGGTCAGCAGAAACCAAGCAGAAAAGGATAAAAAAAGAGACATCAGTGATACAGTCAAGCTTATATTATTTTTGGCCTTTTTTTTCATGTCAACAAAGCAAGAAGAATTTTGGAAGGCTTTTTTGGAAGTCGGGTTAGCACCTTTTTTTGCCAACAACAATTTGCTAATTTCTAAAAATACCTGCCAATTATTGATAATTACGAAAAAAATGTAACATTTTTATATTTTATATCGCTTCAGGCTGATATATATTTTTTTTTTGTTGTTGTGGCAAATTAATTTCGTTCCGTGAATGCCGTCTTCAGATAATTAGCAACTTTCTCTGCAGGAAGGATGACATGCTTTTCATTGAAATAAAACTACACGTTATTTTGCATGCTCAAAGCTTCACTGCTGAATGTGTCAAGTCCCAAGTGTAACAGGTATAATATTTCTTGCCAGTTACGCACTGAATAGGAATTGCCTACATTTATGCTGTGTATATCAGTGCTCCATTATTAATTTTTTTTTTTTGCTTGGCACATGCTTGGGAAAGAGCTTTGAAAATAGAGCTACTCTGTTGCTAGGATACAGTTGTAGAGCACATTCCTCATTCCATTACTATGGATTCACAGTGGCATGTGACTTCCAGACACATCATAATCCTGGCATATAACGGCCTTTATATTAAGATATTACAATTAAAAGCAAATTTAAAAAATCATATGATTAAAAGCATGTGTGTTGGCATATATGTTAAAACTTCTAGTGGTATCTTTTAACTTCAACTTGTTTCTTCTGCCTAAATCCTAGTTTATATGAATATTTCCCATATAGCATTATGCTTCTGTCTAGAAGAGAACAAGAAAACTTTATTGCAACATGTAATGAATTGAAATAGATCTTTTTAGAATAGTATAAGAGTGCACACTGACCTTTTCCATGCTGGAGGAAGGCACTACACTGTATCCTGTGTTTTTGCAGGCAAGGAAAAATAAGAAGAGAAATCCAAACCTATAACCTAAAGCATTAAACATTACAATGCTGAAGACAATAAACCAGTAAACTGTAATAGGAAGTGTAGAACCAGCCAGATAACCGAATACTATTAAAATAATTATACCAATTCATTGCTTTATACAGTTATAAATGTCTTCTTTGTTCCATTCATTGATTCCTCTTTTTGGATGTATTTCATAGTTTGAGGATTAGAGCATCATTCCTTATACAGGAGGTTTTGAGATATATTTATATATATGTTTGCTTATTATAAAAGGGGGTTATTTACTAAACTCCAACTGCAAAAATCACAAAAAATTTGTGATTTTTTAATATAAAATCGGACTTTTAAAAAAATCATGAATTTTTCTGAATTTATTAAACCCCAAGGATGGAAAAGTCAGAATCAAAAAAATTCAGCATCTCAGACCTGTCGAGGTTGCATATAAGTCAATGGGAGAAGTCCCAATGATTTTGGAGTTTCCAGGCAAAATTCAGAGTTTTCGGGTGAAAAATCCGAAAAAATCGTGAAGATTGTATTTTTCAAGATTTTTTAGGATTTCTTCCCGCAAACAAAATTTTCAGGAAAGTGTATTAATAAATAAGTCTAAAAAACCCATGAGGATTTGGTCTGAGTTTTTTTCAGAAAATATTGAGATAAATTCGGACTTTGATAAATAACCCCCTATAAGTATCCAGGGAAATAATTGAATCAAAAATAGCTTCAGGCAGTAGTTTTAAACTGCAATGTGTTTAATAGCAGTGTAGGCACTCTACAGGGCAAATTTACTTAATTAACCCTCGACATTCGACTGCCGAATTGAAATCCTTCGACTTCAAATATCGAAGGATTTGGCGCAAATAGTTCAATCGAACGATGGAACGAAAAATCGTTGGATCGAACGATCAAATCCTTAGAATCATTCGATTCGAAGGATTTTAATCCATCGATCGAACGATTTTTCTTCGACCAAAAAATACTTAGAAAGCCTATTGGGACCTTCCCCATAGGCTAACATTGACTTTGGTAGGTTTTAGGTGGCGAAGTAGGGGGTCAAAGTTTTTTTTTAAAGAGTTAGTACTTTGACTATCGAATGGTGGAATAGTCGAACGATTTTTAGTTCGAATCGTTCAATTCGAAGTCGTAGTCGAAGTAGCCCATTCGATGGTCGAAGTAGCCAAAAAAAAACATTCAAAATTCGAAGTTTTTTTTATTCTATTCCTTCACTCGAGCTAAGTAAATGGGCCCCTACGTGTTTCAGGCATAAACCTTTTTCAAGGGTAACAAAAGCAAGGCATTATGGGAATTAAATACCTCCAAACAAACCACTTCCCCCTACTTAAAGTGTTGAATTATGTATATATCAACACAGCTTTTTTCAAAAAAGTAAAAACATTATAGTCCATTAAGTCCAGTTATAAATACATCCAAGTGTCCGGAGATCAAGGAGACTGCCTCTTTCAGCCTATCCTTGTTCATTATAAACAAATAGTTCAATAAACAAGACATAAAGTTAGCCTACCCAGGGATGTACAAAGCCCAATATTTTATATATTTAGAAAGCAATTTTAGCCATAACTCCTGTAACGTATATTAAGATTATACTTGTTACCGTTTCACGGCAGGTGTTCCATGATGCTTTAAATCTAGCTGGCCATTAATACTTATCCAGCGTAACTTATAAAAGTATAAGTTATAAGACTGCAAAAACGGGCCAATAAGAAGTAATGTAGATTTCACGTCTTAGTCTAATTTTAATTCAGTGCCTTAATTCACATTGACCTTTTGTTATTGTTGCGGGACATTACAATGTTCTTATAATTTCTTTAAGGACAGAACACTCCAGAGAGCCATCACATTCTGAGCCTCAACCACCTAAAAAGTAACTACAATGGGGCATGATAGAACCAGGGAACCAATAAACAGATACAGAAATTTTACTTTTCCTTCCTGTCTTATAATAGCATTATTATAGAGACTGAAAAATGGTAACACAGGAACTGAAAATGCTATATCTATGTAGCCTTCTGCAAAATCTATTCATTTGATGCAACTGGCCCTATAAAAGAACACGCATTTGCATTCAGCTTAAATGGATACTGTCATGGGAAAATTTTTTTTTTTCAAAATTAATCAGTTAATAGTGCTGCTCCGGCAGAATTCTGCACTGAAATCCATTTCTCAAAATAGCAAACAGTTTTTTTTATATTCAATTTTGAAATCTGACTTGGGGCTAGACATTTTGTCAATTTCCCAGCTGCCCCTGGTCATGTGACTTGTACCTGCACTTTAGGAGAGAAATGCTTTCTGACAGGCTGCTGTTTTTCTTTCTCAATGTAACTGAATGTGTCTCAGTGGGACATGGGTTTTTACTATTGAGTGTTGTTCTTAGATCTACCAGGCAGCTGTTATCTTGTGTTAGGGAGCTGTTATCTGGTTACCTTCCCATTGTTCTTTTTTTTGGATGCTGGGGGGGAAAAGGGAGGGGGTGATATCACTCTGACTTGCAGTACAGCAGTAAAGAGTGATTGAAGTTTATCAGAGCACAAGTCACATGACTTGGGGCAGCTGGGAAATTGACAATATGTCTAGCCCCATGTCAGATTTCAAAATTGAATATAAAAAAAATCTGTTTGCTCTTCTGAGAAATTGATTTTAGTGCAGAATTCTGCTGGAGCAGCACCATTAACTGATTAATTATGAAAAAAAAAATTTCCCATGACAGTATCCCTTTAACTCTTCTATTGGAGGCTTAAAATAAATAAAAGATTTTTATCTCCCTAATGACCAGATTTTAGTGCAATCCTATAAATCTTTCAGGATAAACTTGATTTTACAATAATGAAAAGATCTAATAAAAATCTTGATGTTTATTGCCATCTTTACTATCAATCAGTGTAAACACCAGCATTGATTAATAAATAATATCTTGGGCAACACCTAGCACATAAACCTTTTGAAGACCAGTTGCAAATGTATGAAAATGATCCATATATGCTGTTTTGATCGCCATAAGACTTTGGGAATATTTGGTTTATTTTGGTATTGGTTTTCAATGTGTAGATATCCCATCGGGTTTTGCGTTTGTTACTACCATGCGATGAAAGTAGAAAATAATGCATGGTAATTAGAGGGCAAAAAAAATGTTTTTGGCACTTTTTCTTGTTACCCTCATGTCCTCAACCCAAACCCATATATTTTTAAAGCCCAAAATACAAGCTTCTTGAAGAGTCCATACTTCCAAATCACCCTTTCTACTTTTTACAATTAAAATTCTAGAATTACGTATTTCCAGTACCTCTCTGGTGGCTGTAGTATGCGTGGATCACCAGACAGCCATGTGTCAGCTTTATTTCTTGTTATATAAACTTTACAAGCAAATCTTTTGTGGGTCTGTCATAAACTTCTGATATGAAATTCAGCAACTACTCGAAAATGATGTGTAAAAAACTGTGACTATTTTTTGCCAATAGAATTTACTCACTATCAGAATATTTCCAACTGACTTCAAAGGGATAGGCCATAAAAATAAGTAAAAACTTTCTTCAGACCAATTTTGCATGTATTTTACACAGCAACATAATTTTTCAGTGTTAATTATTTTACACAGCATGAGAAATAGGCCACAGAGGATCTGAAACTAATGTTATGTGCAGGAGTGACACACGTGGACTGTCAAATACCACTTCCCATGTACATCGCTGGATTTCTCCCCCAGGCGCCCCGAGGCCTTGGGGTCCTAGCGTCCGCTATCGGCTTAGTAGTGCTGGGGAACTCTGCATTCACCATACATTCTAGGATGCGGCTGGGCACATGCTGCCCCTAAAATGTTGCCGCCCTAGGGCCAGGCCTTAGTGCCCTCACCACAAATCCAGGCCTGCCCATGTATTGTAGCCTTAAAGTAAGCACATATGGGGTGTTTTGTCTAGGGTTACCACCTTTTCCTGCTCTAGTACTGGGCAGGGGGGCGGGCAGTGACATCACTGGTTGGGGTGGTAGTGTCACAATGGGGGCAGTGCTGTCACAGGGCAGGGCTATGATGTTGCAAATGGTGATTGGTCAGTTGCCACAACAATCTTGGAAGTCTCAGTTTTGACCCAGGCAACCTTTTTGAAAATCGGGCTGTCTGGGTTAAAACCAGACAGGTGGCAACCTTAGCTTTGCCACTTGTGGGTATTGCACTACCAACCTGGAAATATCTTGGCATGGCATCTTACCAGTGGTTGAGATTGTTTGAAACTGCAGTTCGGGTATTCATGCTATTCAACAGTGTTTTCTAGTGGTTTGACACCTCTGGGGAGAGCTATTTCCCTTCAGCAACAACATGTCCCATGTGTTCTTATCTTAAATGAGAGGCAACACAGACAGTGTTGGCCATCCCACCATTAAAATATGTGGTGGTTTCTCTACCAGTAAATTGACCATTGTTCTATTCATAGTCTGTCCAGATTTGCCTCTGTGCATGACTGAAGAAGGAAGGAGTGGGGGGATTAGGGTTTTTTTTAACTAGATCCTATAAGAGAGTTCAGTATTGTATTGGGCTGCAACAAAGCAGTAAAGAGAGACTATCACTTATCAGAGCCAAAGTAAAAAATAGCTTGCCTCATATAAATTATTAAAATTACAAAGAAAACTTTGCACTTTTGAAAAACAAATGTAACCACAGGATTCCACTAGTGCTATAAACTGACTGAATTTTGGAAAAAGAGTTTTTTTTTAAAAGCACTGACCCACATATGTAATAAAAGGAGCTAAGTTGGCCAAGGTGCAGTAACCCATAGTAGCTTTTAAATGGAGGGGGGGTCGATTAAACTGCTGATAAGGTACTACACCTGGGCAATTTAGGGGGTTATTTATCAAAGTCCCATTTTATCTCAACATTTTCTGTTGCAAACGCCGATCAAATATGCTCAGGTTTTTAACACTTATTTATAATAACATTTTCCCGAAAATTTGCTTTGTGGGAAAAAAATTAGATTTTTTACCCGTAAACTCAGTTTTTTCTAATGCTTTTTACCTGAAAACTCTGAGTACTTTGGGGTATTGCACAAATGCATATCAAAAAATAATTGGGACTTCTCTCATTGACTTATATGCAACCTCGACAGGTCTGAGATGCCAGATTTTCTGATTTGGACTTTTCCATCCTCTGGGTTGAATAAATTCCGGAAAATTTGTGATTTTGTAAAAGTCTGGTTTTATATGATAAAAATCACAAATTTTTCGTGATTTTTGCATTTGGAGTTTAGTAAATAACCCCATTAGAGTCTTTCATTATATAATATATATATTCATTATATATTCCCTATGCCTATGCTGCTAATTTCCAGCGCAAAGCTGTGACATAGGGCATGCGCTTGAACAAAGCTCACTAGGAATGCATATTAAGGGGCCGATTCCCGAATTTCGGGTGAAGGATTCGAATAAAAAGAAATTCGAATTTCGAAGTATTTTTTGGGTACTTCGACCATCGAATTGGTTAAATTTGATCGAATTCGGCTTGCCTGTGATTTTTTGATCGAAGGATTTTCGTTCGATCGTTGGATTAAAATCCTTCGAATCGTTCAATTCGAAGGATTTAATCGTTCGATCGAACGAAAAATCCTTCGATCGATCGATCGCAGGATTTGCGCAAAATCGTTCAACTTCGATAATCGAAGTCGTACGATTTTAATTCCCAGTCGAATATCGAGGGTTAATTAACCCTCGATATTCGACCCTTCGTGAATCGGCCCCCTAAATGTGCAAGCAACATTTAACATATATATTTAGCCTAAAGCCCTTGAACATTATCACATGTGAATATTTTGCAAAAAATATCCACAGTTTTGAAAAACAAATCTAGTTGATTATACAAGGGGCTAATTAATTAAATTGAGATTTTGCATCTCCAAGATTAAGATCATTGTTTCATATCAATAAAGTGCTGATGGTAGCAACTCAGCTAGATTATACACAGTGGAAATGGCTAGATAGACGCTAAATGCCATCAGTAACAACTGAGCACCTGATATTAGCCACTCTAGCCAATTAGCATTAATTAGCAGCTTCTAATTTGTTGAAAATTGCTAAAGAGGCCCCAGGTAATTAAAGTGTAATATCATGCTCCTTTTAGAGCTCCTTCAAACTGATAGGCAAGCCATTGGAGCTTGATTCCTATTAAACCTTAGGTGTGAATTAAGACATTTTGGAATTTCACACATTATGTTAAAATGGATATCAGTGTCTTGTAAGGAGACGATATGAAGTGACTGTAAGGCTCATTTATGAGCGTTGTGCAAAGTGCAAAAGATGCAAACCACTATTTTTTTATGCATTTTCTAACAGAATTCCAGTGAAACTGTGGGTACACACTAAGTTGCGTTTCTGTAGCTTGTGTGCTATTCACCAATCCTATATAATAAAGTTGAAGTGACTCTGCGTCCAGTCCCTGTGTCCGTGGGATTGCGCTACTGCGCATGTGCCCCACGGACCGTCTTATTATTCAAATCTGTCTGTACGGGAAAGTGTGGGCCGCTCCGATCTTCTGTCCTGGGGTCAACTGATCTACTGGCCGAGCAAGTCCCCTTCCCCCGCTGTGCTGTGCTGTACTGTACTGTAGTGATTGTGTGGAGCAGTAAAACAGACCTTTATTGTAGCCCCGCTGTCTCCTGTACTTCTTCTAACAATCGGCTCTCAGCCAGCAGGCTGCAAACAGCAGACATGATCAGTGGATTGCAGAGTGCGCACAACATTACACTGTCTGCTGTTTGCAGCCTGCCGGCTGAGAGCCGATTGTTAGAAGAAGTACATATGACTGTGATGTATGATATGGTACTTCAGGTCTTCTACTCTGACCTATAAAGAGCATGGGCAATAGAAGCAATTTGGATCTGGCTGCAACTGCACTTGCCCTGTGACGCCACATTCAGGGACAGTGATTGGTGCAGTTATGTGAGTCCCCTGGGGTAAAGTTTGGAAGGGAGGCCTTTGGAGGGGGCTCACTTCCTTTGAAGAGGAAAAATTTTGAGCAGTTCAGCAAGGCTAAAGTCCTTACTATGGAAAACCGTTCAACCTGTAGTCATGCATTGCAGTGAAAGGAAAAATTGGTGTTAGAATTGCTGAACTGGAGATTCCAGGAACTAGCTGTGACTTTAATGCTTTCCTTGGCCCCATATAAGAGGAAGACAATAATATATATATATAACAATACTAGGGCTATCCCATATTACTTCCCTCCGCAACTGAACTGGCTCCAACGGCAAAACCAATAAACCCTCTAATCTGCAAGATTTGCTGCGTGGCCACAAAATAACCATTGTTATTTCTTTTCTTCCATTTTTTTGGGGGGGTGTGAGATATTTTTGGAAAAGCTATTTCTGCAGGAAAATATATTTGCCTTTTGCTAAAAAATTTCAACTCCCAGCAAATTTCTATTGGTGAATATTTTAAATGACAAACCCTGGGACTGTGTGTGTTATGCAATGAGAGGTCTTTTCATTCCAGCCTGTGCTCACAGCTCTCCTGACCTGGCGCCCCCTGTGTGTGTGGAGATCTCTTATATATAATCCTGCCGCGGCGGCACTTATCAAACTACAACTCCCAGAGCCTCCTGAGGATTTGGCTTCATAATCAAGAATTTCTATTCTCATTTTTAGCTAGTTTTGTCAGATGAAATGAGCCCCAAAATGCCCCCGTCATCAACCTAACCGTTGATAGAATCTAAATTTTATCCCTACTTATATTTCAGTCCCTGCATTTATTTCTCCTTAATATTTTTCCTACTGAAAGTCACATTTGGGAAAAATAATTTTTCATCATTTTTAATGCAGGCTTGCAAATTTCTTTAATAAAGTGCACATTTTCCTGCAATTTAGTAAAGATTTTTTTAAACTTCACTCTGGATTTTTCCACTTTTCAAAGGTATTTAGGGCTCATTTCTGAACACAACTTTTAGTATGACTTAGAGAGTGATATCCTAAGACAATTTGCAGTTGCTTTTCATTTTCTATTATTTGTGTTTTTTAACATACTAAATGTTAACTTAAAGGTGAACCATGCATTTAAAGGTACTTGTGTCACAGATGCTCCTTGCACTTCCTGCAGGTGCATCTAGCACCAGTGAGTCTGACCCGCCTTCTCTGATGAATGCCGACCATGTGTGCCTATTAATCCTATATGATAAAGTTGAAGTGTCTCTGCGTCCAGTCCCTGTGTCCGTGGGATTGCGCTACTGCGCATGTGCCCCACGGACCGTCTCTGTTCTGTTTTTATAAATGTTTGACTACATATGTTCTAGCGCCCGTTAATTTAACGGGCTTAATGTCTAGTATAATAATAATATTATAATAATTAAACATAAAATAATGTCATTGGCATTCAGTTCATTTGCCACAGGTTATTTGTGAGTATCAAAGAATTCTGCTAAGGGAAACTTAAAATCACTGGCAGCTAATGGTAATTCCAGGGTCCCCTTGTGTTAATGCATGCACTTGCATGAAAGTTATCAAAGCAGGCTGAAGTGGCATGAGTCACACAGGAGCATGTATGGATTCAAATATTCTGAAAAGCATCAATGTGTGCTAAATGTTGCATCCAACTGTGGGCTAAGCAATAGGAATTAACAGATTTTATACAGTTGCTATAAATGTATGTAAGAGATGATTAATATTTTATATATCATAGACCTTGGATCTAACCTCAAATCGTAGTCTGATGCATTAACATTTGTGCATGACTGAACTCGTTTCTTCATCCACAACTTCAGATTTCACACCCGAATAATGCGTATTTTTTGGATTTGATGCCCAAATACCACAACTTTTTCAGAAACCCAGCGCAAATCAATTGCCATTGACTTCTACGTGAACTGGGCAGGTCTGAGTTGGAGTCGTTTTTTATTTGGACTTTTAACACCATCAGGGATTAATTAATCATGAAAAATTCAAGGTTTTTTTCTACTAAAAAATCTTGGTTTCCCTCTTCAAAAGTCAAAACAAAATCGGATTTTGATAAATAACCCCCTGACAACTGTCCCACCACAGTTGTCAGGTGTGAGACAGCCATGGGGAGGGGGGGGGTTTGCTAAGCTCTAACGACCGTACAATGAAGTTAATTCACCGCAGACCCGTAATTCAACAATAGCCCCAAAACATAACAGGCCGGCTAGGTCCTTAGAATACAGTAGTTTTTTTTAATGGAGCCCATTCACACACTTACTGTATGCAGAAGTAAAGTTTTTTTTTTTAAACTGAGCTGCACTCATGCACATATATGCAGTTGCCTAACCCATTAATTTGACACATCAAAGTATCAACGTAATAAATGGGGTAAGCTCCTCAACTGCATACATGTGCATGAGTTTGGCTCTGTTTAAAAAAACATTACTTTTGCTAAGCTCTACCAGTGAATATACCTCAGGGAAATAACCATCCTGCAGGTCGCTCCCTAGCAACATCGAGATGCTGCATTCTATTAAGGGGGACTAAGTTTATGTATGTGGTGAGTTGCAGATGTGAAGTTGAATAATGCTGATTTCCTCACGCAAGTCTAAATATTACAAAAACCAAATTGGAAGCATGGGTTTTTATTGGGAACTGAGACTAGGGGATTAATCCCTGCAAACCATTCTCATTATTAGAATAGTTTTGTGGTTTACTGACCATCAGAAATTTGTAGAATTATAAAACTTGCCAAGTTACATCAGGAGGACAACCACAAAAGCGATTATTGTTTTGTTGACAAACAATGCACCCCTACCAGTGTTGCATAATACAATCAGAGGTCAGTGGTTGAAGTTAGTGTTGATCCATATTACTTAGCCAATGGGAAGTAGCATAAATATCATGGGTAGGACAGGGGAATTATTATGGTATGGGCCCCCTGTTAATGTAATCCATATAATATTAAACAGCATGCTGTATGTGGTTTAAGCATACTGAAAATAACAGGCTTTTATTTTATTTATATCTATATATAATTTTTCACATATGTACGTCAACTATGTACAAGTAGGTACATTTTCACATTTAATTAATGAATTGACATAACCTTGTTAAATTGGATCAATCCCATTGGTGATGGCTTTTTTTTACTGTCCAAGGCAAAGATTCCTTGAGTTACACGAAGGGATCTGTGAGGAAAAAGTGGAATACAAGAGATTGGCATGATCTGTGCTTGCAACATCCAATTTTCAGAAGAACCCTCTTCAGCAGCAGGTACCTGAAGAAAGGTGTTAAAATTCTAGGGACAGGGATTAGTCAATGGATACTTCTGCTATCCCCAAATACACATGAATATTGTAAGGCATAAGGCTCCCATACTCCCCATAGTAAGCATCACCGCTGCTTTTAAAGAGGTTCTGAAGCACCTTCATCAACATCAGCAAGGCATAGGAGTTTCAGCTAGTCTGTGCTTATAAACGTCGAATGTGATTAAGCATATATTGTATAACTGTTTTTGTCTATTTCATATTGTTAAACCTGTAAGAAACAAGTCATTTCCTTTCTAAACACTGAACTTGGCTTCTGTGTTTTGCCTTGATATTGCTTTGATTGGATACCATGGCAATTAATCTCTCTGTTAACACTACTCTGTATTGCCAGAAACATAGTTTTTAACACTGTCTCTCTGGCTAGCAGAGAAGATATTTTCTTTACTTTTTTGCTCCCTAAGGCCACATTAATCAGCCTATGGTATGAAACTCTGAAGGCATTAAAAATATGTCTCTCACATATCCAAGAGTAGTGCTGGCTGCATGGCAATACCAGGGAATAATCAAGAAGAAATACTTGTGTGTATCAATGATGATTTATTGCTAAGAATTGTTTCTTTTCCTCAGAACTACAAGAGAGCAATTTCAATATTTTACAAAATTATGCCGTTAATTTGTGTTTGTATGTGCAATTTTTTTGTTATTGCTTAATAATTTCCATTTTAATGTTAATGGGGAAATTTAAATGAAAAAAAGTTGTTGTTGGTCTGAAAACAATGTACACATTTAGCTAATAATAATAGTCTTTGACATATTAGATTTAGTTAAAACCTAAAATTACATACTAGCTCAGTTTCATCTAAACCTAGTTTGTAAAGCATTGTCATGAAAACCATCCTAACATCCTAATAATTTGCTTAACTCTGCTTCCCTTCCCTAACTAAGGAATACTTTAGAATGGCCCTGGGGAGGATATTCAAGTTAAGTCAAGACTTTATTTGTCATCACAACTGCTGTAGACAAACCTATGCAGTGAGATAAAGGGGGTTATTTTTCATGGTCCATTTTTTCTGGTTGGACTTTTAAAGTGGAAAACCACACATTTTTCGTAGAAAAAAAAACTTTTTGTGATTTATTAAGCCACGGTGGTGTTAAAAGTCCAAATAAAAAGGTACTTCAACTCAGACCTGCCGAGTTCATGTAGAAGTCAGTGGCAGATGTCCCAAAGATATCCTGATTTGGATTTTTTTATGATCTTATCAAGACTTTTCCTGCACAATCATTTTTCGGGAAAATTTAATGATAAATAGGGGGGAAAAGTCAGTGCGGATTTGGTCAGAATGGCTTTCCAAAAATAGTGGGATAAATTCAGATTTTGATAAATAAGCCCCATTATGTTAGGTTTCAGGCCCAGGGAACTTTTTACCTTTGATCTGGAAACGAGCAATTTCTTGGAAAGACCCAGGAGTGCGCTGCTTCAACGAATGATGTGTTCAGGCACAGGGAATACAATATTGGGGGAGGGTGTAGGCTGCTACTGGAAACAAGTCACATTAAATGGGTTCTGCCAATTTCTGTCATGATTTTTATGGTGTCGTTTTTATTTCTAAATTACACTGTTTAGACTGCAAATGTTTCACTCTACCATGTAAAATGTTATTCCTAACAAGTGTATTTTTTAGCTGTGATATTGGTGTGTAGACAACTATCTCAGTGCATTTTGCCTGTCATGTGAAAGAGCCAGCACTTCACGATGAAACTGCTTTCAGACAGGCTATTGTTTCTCCTACTCAATGTAACTGAAGGTGTCTTCAGTGGGACATGGATTTTTACTATTGATTGACTATCTACCAGGGAGCTGTTATCTGTTTAGCTTCCCATTGTTCTGCTGATGAGATGCTGGGGTGAGGAGAAGGGAGGGGACTGAGATCACTCCAACTTGCAGTGCAGCAGTAAAAAGTGACTGAAGTTTATCAGAGCACAAGTCACATGACTGCGGGCACCTGGGAAACTGATAATATGGTTAGCCCCATGTCAGATTTTAAAATTAAATATAAAAAAATCTATTTGCTCTTTTGAAAAACTGATTTCATTTCAGAAGTCTGCTGGAGCAGCACTATTAACTATTTACCAGTGTAAAGTGACATACAATATATTCACCAATGTGAAAAACAGCCACCTGCAAGTGCAACCACCTAATCAAGATACCCTATGATATGTGGCAATGCGTTTTGTAATTATTTTTATTTGTTTTTTTATTTTTTTTAAAAATAATTTTTAACTATAATTTCCACGTTATCTAATGCATAGTGGTAATTCGTAATGCCAAACACATCAAACATATATATCCGTAGTGCAGCTAGCAGTATCTATGATTAATAAAAAAAAAAAATAGAAAAAGTGAAAAAACTGCAGGAGCATAAAAAATTATAAAACAAATGCAAAAAAATATATATCAAAAATCTAAAAAATGTCCCTATGTTTGTGTTGTCCCTTATGGTAGAGCCCTACAGACAAATCAACAGGGCCAGTTGGAGTTGGATCATTCCTTACTGCAGAGGAGTAGCACCCCTAATGATGAAAAGTGTCCCCACATAATCAAGGGATTCCCGCATTATGTTAAAGTACAGCTGGATATATATAACAGTACTGTTATTGATAAATGTCCTCAGTTGGGACCGATACGTCAGATACAATTTGGGAACCCCCCGATAATTAAATGGAAAGCATGGGGAGCGTAGTCTTTAATAGCTGATGCTATTAAGTTGGTTAGTAGGAATAAAATGTGTGACTGCTTGGCTCATAAAGAAGGGGTATGGCACTAATGGGACCCAGAAATTACAAATCATGTTCCTTTCAGTACAGCAAGCAACTTACATGTATTTGTGACATTACAAAATAGGAAAATAAACCAAAATCTTAGCAATATGGAAATTAATGGATCTGGCTCACACATCTACACCCTGTATTCTTCTAAAATGAAAGTTGCGCTGTATGTCTACACCAGATATAGGAATAATATTTACTGCATAGTATGCAGCAGTGATTCCCAACAGTAGCTCATGAGCAACATGTTGCTCTCCAACTTCTTGGATGTTGCTCCCAGTACCCTCAAAGCAGGAGCTTATTTTTGAATTCCAGGCTTGGAAGCAAGTTTTGGTTGTATAAAAAATAGGTGTACTGCCAAACAGAGCCTCAAAGTAGGTTGACAATCCAAATGGGGCTATCAAATGGCCAATCGCAGCCTTTATTTGGCAGCCCAAGAACATTTTTCATGCGTGTGTTGCTCTCCAACTCCTTTTACATCTGAATGTTGCTCACGGGTGCAAACGTTTTGGGGATCTCTGGTATACAGTATGTAATTGGGAGGTGAGCTGTGCTACTGACCTTATATTCCATTTATAAAGGGATGCAAATCAATGGGCAAATTTTAGGCTTTTAGTTTTCCTTAGATTAAACTTTGATAGTGGTCATTTACAGTAAACCATTGTCCCAAGAATTACATGAAAAGCGATACTCAGAACACAAATAAAAATAAGTCTGAGAACATTATGGGTTATATGCTATTACATGGCAACTGAGCTACAGTGACAATACTACTCTGGAAAACTGAATGTGATTTCAAGCCAACAGAGAGAGAAAATCTGCTGGCCAAAAATGCTACATTAGCAAAAAAGTCTTAAAAAGTCTTGCAAAAGGGTTTTTAAACTGGCAAGATATTTGCAACAAACGTGCAAGAACCTGACCAGTCCCTTTGCTCACCCATGTATCATAATTCATTATATTCTCCACAAGCTTTTTATTTATTAAAACACAGTTTCCATTCCGTTTTCATTATCATAATCATGTGAAACCCACCTGGACACCAGTTTCTGCTAATACTTGAT
The DNA here is from genome assembly GCA_038501925.1 of Xenopus petersii. Classification (NCBI taxonomy): domain Eukaryota; kingdom Metazoa; phylum Chordata; class Amphibia; order Anura; family Pipidae; genus Xenopus; species Xenopus petersii. The sequence continues at coordinate 64,319,394 of CM076673.1, read as the reverse complement.
GAACTTCTTTTTAGCATAAAAAATAAAAATAAAATAAGCAGCTTCTAATAAAATATGAGCAAAATATGAAGAATATACTACATTGCCATTATATCAGTCTGGTTTGACATTTTGCTATGGCAAACTTGGATATTTATTAAACAGCAACAACAAGCTCATGAAAGACAAGTGAGGCTTTGTGATATTTGTAAATAATGTTACCACCTTTTAAACTGATAGTATCAGTGGGAATAACCATACAGAATCACTATCCCTTGGATTGCTGTCACACTAACATTTATATCTTAAACAGCATAGATTAGGCCTAATTTAAGGCATAATATCATACAACTAGCAATTTACACCTTAATAAATAGTCTAAATACTAAATACATTTAGGGGGGAGGATATTCTGTGTGGAAGCAGGGATAGATAGGAAGTGGTATCTACTTTTTGGGCACCCCTGTACTACAGCTATTGGATCCATTATCCAGAAACCACTTATCAAGAGAGGGCTGAAATACGGAAAGCCCTATATACTCAATTTTAATCAATCACTGATTGAGTCCAAACAATCCTATAGGGATTAATTATTGTTGAAACAATTTTTAACAGGCTTAAGATATGCATATCCACATTACAGGAAGATACCAGGTCCTGAGCATTCTGGATAACAGGTCCCATACCTGTACTATCTAAACAATGTGAGAGCTTTTCTCGACTGAGGAGGAGCAGAAGTGCCAAAGCCTGTATTAAAAAGAAACAGTATTTAAACTGCAAAGCTCACACAACAGAAGCATGAGTTATTCATTCTTTTAAGAAGCTAGTTAGCAAGGCTGAATATTTAGTATGTGATGCCACGTGGCTGTGCATGGGTCCGCCAGGTCGCAATAAAACACTGCATCTCCTGTAATGCAGGCAGTCAAGCTGTTGCAAAAAAACAAAATTCAGCATCCAATTCAGCCTGAAAGATTAACACAGCTTGCCCTTAAGGTGGCAGAGTGGAATTTCAGTCAGTGGGGAAGATGAGCATTCTGTTGATTCAATGGTGGCCTGAGAGAGCAGTCAGAGACACCTATGATTAACCCAAGGTCCATGAGTTCAAAAATGCTTTGGGAACTGCTAAATACATGATCTTATTACTTGAGCTGCTTCTTATATGTAGGCAATATCTTTTTTTACAGACTCTTTTTCTATTGATACAGACTGCCAATGTTTTATTTCAATAAAGTAGATTTAATGTGTTTTATTTTTTCATTCATGAACCATTTTATGGTGCGCATCCATATTTGGACACCATAACATTTGCATTTCTTGCTTCTCTGTTGATTTATGCCACTATCACTATCAAAGAACATTGGCCAGGAAAGTGTTACAGATAAAAAGAATACTCTTTGCGGATCACAGTCAAACATGGAGCTTCCTTCTCAATGACAACAAAGATATGTAAGTGAGGGACATTTTAATGGATGTAGTCAATGCTGCCATCAGAAATCACAGGGGGGCTGTACTGCAAAATTTTCTGGATCCCCTGGTGCCTGCCCGCCAACCAGACCTCCAAGCCACACAGACAGCGCCAAAACAGTAAAACCCCCCCTCAAGTTATAAAAAGTCATTGGTGGCCAGAGCCCCTCTACAAGTTAAAAAAAAATATTGGTGGCCAGCCCCTCCCCCCAAGTTATAAAAAGCCATTAGTGGCCTGGGCCCCTTCAAGTTAAAAAGCATTTGTGGCCAACCCCCTCCTCCAAAATGCCATTGATGGTCAGGGCCCCTATTCAAGTTAAAAAATAATTGGTGGCCTAGGCCCCCTTCGGGTTAAAAAAACAAATTGGTGGCCAGGGCTCCCACAAATTTTAAAAAGCTATTAATGGGCAAGGCACCCTTTCAAGTTAAAAAAGAAAAATTGGTGCTCAGGTCTCCCTCTACAAGTTAAAAAAAACATTGGTGGCCTAGGCTCCTTCAAGATAAAAAAACAAATTTGTGGCCAGACCCCCCCCCCACACACAAGTTATAAAAAGCCATTGATGGTCAAGGCTCCCTTTCAAGTTATAAAAAAAACATTGTTGGACAGGGATTTAAAGAAAAAAAGGTTTTACTCTCCTCTTCTTTGAGTCTTCTCCTTTCAGTAGATTCTCCTCTTCTTTAAATCTGTTCGGCAGCTTTTGGCTCAAAACTGTGGCTTTTTGGATCGATTTGGCTTTTGTCGGCGTCCAGCACCTTTCTGTAACTTTACCAGCTCAAGAGGGCCTGGCTAATCTGGGAGGTGCAGCATGGACTGACCCCTCTTAAATCACTGGGTCTGGTACAATTGTGCCCCCCAGATGGTGGCCCTGGTTGTAGTTGTACAGTTCAAACCTGGCCATTCTCCCCTTTTATGATGATCACTGCTGGCCAGTTCATTAATGATATTGACTAATCACACTGTCTTGGGGAAAGCTTTAAGTCTTCCATTTCCTTATTTTGTGCATATTTATACCACTGTGATACCTTCCCCTTTTATTTCAGATCCATTTATTTTTCTGAAACATTTATTTTCCTTTATCCTGACCATCTTAGACTAATTCAACCTACAACTACCTAGCATTCTAGACTCCCACCTATCCCTGCTTTATCCTCTTGCTCTCAACTAATAAACTTCTTTTCTCCACTCTTAAAGGAGAATGAAAGTCTTGTTAAAATGTTAGGCCCCCTGCCAAAGTCTCCCTCCTCCCTACCAACCCACACCACTGGGGACCACTAACACTGCCCTGTTAGACTACCTGTTAATAAAAATCAGAATAGTACACTTCTCTGCAACCTCCCGGCGACCAGGAACATGCACAACTGAAGCCAGGTCTGGATATATGTGCATGCTCCTTCACAAGATTGCTGGGAAGATGAGATTCGATGACCCAAGATGGTGCCAACCAACTCCCTCTGTTTCCCTCTCTACTTTTTATGACCAGGTACAGGCAATATTGGTTCTGTTTGGAAGGGAGTCCTCTGGAGGGGGCCCAGGCTTTTAACAATGCTTTTGTTTCCTTTTTTTATAGGGGCAACATACACAAAGTTCCAAGATAAATCATTGTTTTTACCTTTTGCCATAAGTCTGGTGGGCCTATTGATGCAACCAGCCAAACTTGGAGCTACTGCCAGACCCATGCCAATGGTAGCTCCAGGACTGTTTGGTGTCAATAGGTATACCATTCATCAGAAGAGATATGTTACATGCATAAGCAATCATGTAAGTGCAGTGGTGTGTTTTGATGCAAGTACCTTAATAATTATTTCAATATGTGCTCTCCATTATATACATTTTAGAGAACCCATCGTTATGGGCGTGTACTCAAATGACCCATATCAAGTGAATCAAATGTTTGACTAAATTAAAAACCTTAGTATTTACAAAAGTATTTAAGCATTCTGTGAATTTTAAGTATATGACTTTTTTTTGTTAGAACCTCCCCTACTTTGTATGTAATCTTTTTGTTAAATGACCATAATAGTCTACATGCAGCTAGCTCACATCCTTAACTTATGATAAGGAAATATTGTTGTAATGCTTATCACTTACTAATGTTGAATACACTAACTTGAAAGTTGGATTGTTCTAGATGAATGCTAAGAATGTAATAACAATGGAAACTTCTTTTATGTACCTCAAAATTGTATTCTTTTCTTTATGTTGTTTATTTTATATTAATGTGAAAACTAAATAAAAACATATGTTAAAAAAAAATGACCATAATAGTAATGATCCAGTCCTTCAAAGTTGCTCACAAGGAGTCACCATCTTGGATTTTGTCAGTGGCACGCACATGCTTAGTGGGCTCTAGGCAGCTGTTAAAATACTGACGATGTTTGCCTGTCATGGAAGCTGTGACAGACCCCGTAACATCACACGCACACCCCCTGCCTGAAGGCCATTTACAGTAAAGGCATCAGCCCTAAACATAATACATACAGTAGTATTTCTAGCCCACTTCTCTGTTAAGCTTTAGTTCTCATTTAAGTCTGAACAGAGCAGCAGGGTTATTCTTTGGCACACCCTTTTGCATCAGGTGGGCTGCAGGATTTTGAAGCCTTATTTTGAATATTGGGAAAAGCAATACTCTTTTGGAAGGTTTACATCCCTTTCAACACCACATTTCCTTTGCATGCTAATTTATCCCTCTGTTGGAATATTTATTATGTTCCAGGTGATAAAGAAAAAACACAGGCACAAAGCCAGTCTCTTTGGAAACACTTTAAAAACCAATAAAAAAAAAACTTGAATATTTTCTTTTGCCTAAATAAGCTATGTCATTTTTAGCTACACCTTTGGAGAGGGAACCTGGGTAAATTGGCATTCTGTAAAATGTATGTTTTAAATGTTTTTTTTTTATCATGATCGTCAATTTAAAAAAACACACAAACTGGGTTGAATTAAGAAATGATAACATTGTTCTCCAAGCCAATATTCAGTAGATTATGAATAATGCAATCGAGGCCCTTTGAATGGAACTCCAAGGCCACATGATAGCTGTAAGTACAGTATGCCAAGAATTCAGTGATTATTCTTATATAAAGGATGGAAGTAGCAATGTAAAAGAAAAGATTAGGAGGTGGTTGAAGAGAATACTAGAAATGTAATATATGAGGACACTGTTGCAATTATTTTCATGGCTTTATACTTAAAGCTATATATATATATATATATATATATATATATATATATATATATATATATATGCACATTATTCGATGTAAAATAGCAAATAAAAGTGTATTAAAAAAGTAAACATTCTGAGAAAGAATTCATGTTTAAGCAGATTCCAGCAACAGACTTTTTTTCCAATGTAGAACAGGTTCCTGCTCACTAGCTCTCTCGAGCGCTCTCTCTCTTTATGTGTATATATATATATATATATATATATATATGTCTCTATATATATATGTCTCTGTCTTAAATATATTAATAATGGGTTGAGTGCAGAGGACTCTTGTATTTATCTATATGTATTTTGTGGTCACAGCCTCATTGCACCGCCGCCTAATGGTTTTTAAAAATTAGTGCTGAGCACAACTTTCCCTTGTATGTTATAGTTATACAGGAGCAGTGACCAGCTCCATGTTGTAGCTCCCACCCTTCCCAACTATAGTCAGGTGATCCCACTGGTGTCTAATAAAAGGGCAGCCAAGTTTGGGTGTTTTACTTTGAAAGCAGCAAGTAAGTTGCAGGTAAAACATTAGTCCCTTTGTAAAATGTATAATTAAGCAATTGAATTCTTAATGAATCAGATGAAAATTGAGTGTAGGACTGGCCAGATATGGGATGACTTTGACGTAGTTGGCCAGCTTAAATATATTGCAATATATGGACAAACAATCCCTGTTTTGTTTAAAGGGTAAGGCATTTTTCAGTAGCAGTATGCACAAAATGTCTCTGTCTGAAATATATTGATAATGGGTTAAGTGCCGACTTCTTTAGCACCTTGACAAATTTTACTAGGTGAAGTTTAGTATTAAAGGTTTCCGTGGTTTTTTCACTTAATACATTTTGAAATTTTAGAGCTTTTTAAGCACAAAACTTAAGCACAAAACTGTGGAACTGTGTTAGCCAGTAGCAAAAATAACAAATAAAAAAACAAACAAATATAAAAAGTATTGTAGAAGTGATACCTATATTGGCTAACAATTAAAATACATTGCAAGCTTTCGGAGCACCAAGGCCCCTTGTCAGGCAAAATACAAATGAAAGCTAGAAAGGCACAGCATATATTCTGTTAGATCAGTGAAAGGTTTTCATGGGCAATAAATTAGGAGGTTACAGATAGATAAAGATCAATTGTAGAAATAAAACAATGAATTAGGGTGGGTTGTAAATTGTCCAGGAGTCTGGATTCAGTTAGGTCACACAGTGTGACATGAAAGCTGACCCTAAATTAAGGCCCTTAATGTGTTAAATAACTCCATACATTTGAATTCATAAATCTTCCTTTGCTGTTTAGTTTTAAAGTTCCCTTTTAGAATTAAGACCTGCATGTCCTGAAGACTGTGATTTTGACTGCAGAATTGTTGCCCCATTGGTGTATCACATGATTTGGTGTTTATTTTATGTCTGTGATGGTTCATCCTTGTGCGCAATTTTTGTCCTGTTTCACCAATGTATCTGCCTCCTGTAGAGCACCTAGTATATGTAATTGTGTATACCACATTGGATGAAGCACACGAATAATGATCCAGAATGGTGTCGACTTTTTGTGTATTCGGAATAGCAACTTGATCTTTGCACAGGATGTATTTGCAGGTTTCACATCTGTTGCTGTTCCAGGGAAATGTACCTGCTTTAGTTGTTTTAGGAAGAGCACTTCTGACAATCATTTTCCTCAGATTAGGTGGTTGTCTATAAGGCAAGAGAGGTAGTTCCGGGAATATTTGTGTTAGTCGGGTATCTGCTTCCCATAGCACTTCCCATCAGTTGGAGGTATAGGGCATCCCCTAATGAGAAGTAGTTGTGTGTCAGTATAAATCTGATCAGTTATAGAGTTGGTACTGTGGGCATATTATTTTTTTCTAGGAAGTGCTGGCAGGCTGCAATACCATCTTCATGTGGGATGTTGGTATACAGAGACTCCACATCCATGGTAGCTAGGATGGTGCCCTCTGGAAGTGGACCTATATTGGCCAGTTTGTTTAAAAGGTCAGTGGTGTCTGGCAGGTCCAGATTGAGAATTAAAATAGGTCCTGGCATTTCAGGAGGTACACAGAGGCCCAATCAGCCCATGAGAGGCCCACACAGCCCCCACCAGCCCACTAAATAGTGACTTTCTATGGCACCATATACAGATGAAGCCACTTGGATTTGTGAGTTAAATGCGTCATGACTCAGGGGTAATTGAAGAAACTGTGTTATCTTAAGTCATCTTAACTCATTTAATGCATTTAACCTTTTCATTAGCATACCAAAGCTCCATTGTTCACAATGGTGAATGCTTTAATTAGATGGGATGTTGTGACGCAGTTTTCTGTGTTAAATGAGATAAATGGGATATCTGTGTTTAGTTATTCTGTGTCAAACAGACAAACCAAAGTGGCTGCATCTGTAGCAGCCCCTCTGGCATTTGCCAGAGCCCACAGATTACCAGTCTGGGCCTGGTGTCTTGTATAAAGCTGGGTGTTTTTCTTACAATTGGCTTCAGTATGTTTTCTACCCAGCAAGATATGCCCTCAGTTACCAGAGATAATGGGTCGCCCTGGGTTTCCATCCTTTTGTATTTTGGGTTACATGTAAAATATACCAATTCTGGGGTTCACTGGTATCAAGTCCATTAAAGGACCAGTAACGTCAAAAATTTTTACAAAAAAAATTTGTTTGAATACAATGAAAAAAAAACACCAACACAAATTAAAATTTTAAATAGCAAAGCCTTTATTAAGAAATAACTTACAGAAACTCCACTTCCTGTCCTCTTCAGAAACGGCAAAAGGGTGACCATCCATCTGCAGCGATCGATTTCTCCTCCTGGCTATACACTGACAGCATGTCCTCTGCCCAATTGCCTTCTCCAGCTCTTCTTCATCCAGCAGCAGTAGGAAGGTGATGTCTCCAAACCCCCCCCCGTGGGCATGGGGTTTGGCAGCCCTGACTGCCGAACCCCATGCCCACAGGGATCCACAAGAGAAACACCAGAATGGAAAAGTTCCTGGCATCTCAATTATGGACTGTTATTTGGTACTTGGTACACCCTATGTGGACTGGCAGCCTACAGGAGGCTCTATTTGAAAGTACAGCTGTTTTTTGTGCAACCAAACTTGCCTCTGAGGCTGGAATGAAAAAAAAAGTATCTGCTTTGAGGCCATTCAAGTAACATCCAAGGGGTTGCTCATGAGCCAATGGTTGGGGACCACTGTCTTGAACAGTCTACTAAAAGTTAGAATATAAAAACAAAGATGATTGGCTACTGTTAGCATCAGCACTTGCCAGAACCAAAGTCAGGGCCTTTGCTAGCAAATGAGCCAATTTATACCTTTTATTTAGCTATTTTCTGTGAACTACCACCTAAAGAATATGTACTTGCAGACATGCAGCTTGATTTACTTCTATTACCACCTCATCTTCCATTACATGTCACAGCAGATCTGATGGTGGATTGCTCCTCTTTTTTGGTAATTGCCATATTGGAGATTGTTGGTATATAATAAATAATTCAAGAATAAGCTTAAACAACAAATGTTAGCAATTTTTTACCAAAATATTATATTATAGCACATTTATAGGATCGGTTATCAAGAATGCTTAGGACCTGGGGTTTTCCGGATAAGGGATCTTTTAATAACTTGGATTACCATACCTTAAGTCTACTAAAAATAATTTAAACATTAAATAAACCCAAAAGATTTTTGTTGACACCAATATGAATTCATGCAGCTTATTTATGATCAATTATCAAGGATCAGAGTACAGTTCTATTATGATAAAGAAAAATTATGAAATTGTTTTAAAAACTTTAATTTAAAATTAACTCCATTGGAGATGGCCTTCCTGTAATTTGGAGCTTTCTGTATAACAGCTTTAGCAGTATCTTACCTGTATTTGACAAATATGCACAACAGCAAATAACTTTATTGTTATTCAAGGAACAAATATTGGCCTTTATGAGTGTGGGTTTGCAATTTTAAGAAAATAGATTGAGGCGTAATAGTGAGAGAATTTTTAAAGCCTAATCAATAATATTCCATACAAATGTACCATGTAATAATACTGAAAGCATGTTTGGCATCACATACACAAATAACACATAGATTAGAATGAAGAATTCTATATACAATATTATGTTTATTACAGAAGAAATCTTCACGCCTTTTTTATGGTCAATACACACACATATCATAGTTTCCAGAATATTTGTTTAGTTTTGAGTGTTATTTAATGAAGGCATGAATTATAAAAAGTAGGGATGCACCGAATCCAGGATTCAGTTTGGGATTCTGCCTTTTTTGGCCGAAGCCTTGTGCATGGTCGAACCGAATCCGAATCCTAATTTGCATAGGTAAAATAGGTGTGGGAAGGGAAATCACATGACTTTTGTCACAAAACAAGAAAGTAAAAAACATTTTTCCTACCTTTTCCTTTCCCTGCCCTAATTTGCATACGCAAATTAGGATTCAGATTCAGTTCAGTATTCGGCAGAATCTTTCATGAAGGATTCGTGGATTTGGCTGATTCCCAAAAAGTGGATTCGGTGCATCCCAAATAAAAACAGGTTAATCTACTGTCAAACAAAACATTTACTATCATTGTATTACTATCCTTTATTTTTATAGTGACAAAATATTTAGCAGTACTTACAATTCCCCTACCACATACACAAAAACACACATTCATTCTTTAATATTCTTTTATACAGTGCCATTATTTTGGAGTAACATTCCAAGAAAGCGGTTTCAATAGGGATGTAGCGAACGTCGGAAAAAAAGTTCGCGAACATATTCGCGAACTTGCGCAAAAATGCGAGCGGTTCGCGAACGGTTCGCGAACCCCATAGACTTCAATGGGAAGGCGAACTTTAACATCTAAAAAAGACATTTCTGGCCAGAAAAATGATTTTAAAGTTGTTTAAAGGGTGCAACGACCTGGACAGTGGCATGCCAGAGGGGGATCAAGGGCAAAAATGTATCTGAAAAATCTGCCTGTGTGTGCTTGGAAGAGATAGTGTAGGGGGAGAGCTGTTAGTGATTTCAGGGACAGATGATAGTAAGTTTGCTGGCTAGTAATCTGCTTGATACTGCTCTGTATTGGAACAAAAAAATAAATAAAAGCAGTCCTTACAAGGACTACTGTTATTGCAGCAGTCAGCAGATGAGATCAGAAGCAGGACAGCTGCCCACTGCAGCAACATACAGAGCACTGCAGTAGAAGGTAGATTACTAGCCAGCAAAGCTACCTAAGCTTAAATGTCCCTCAAACCCCTGCAGACTTCTGTCCCTCCAATAACAGAGCAGTATCAAAACGATTACTAGCCAGCAAACTTTCAACTGTCCCTGAAATCACTAACAGGCAGCAGCTCTCTCCCTACACTCTCTCTTCAGCACACACAGGCAGAGTGAAAAAACGCTGCAGGGCTTCGGTTTTTATAGGGAAGGGGAGTGGTCCAGGGGAGAGCTTCCTGATTGGCTGCCATGTACCTGCTGGTCTGGGGTGAGAGGGCAAAAAAAAGCGCCAACAATGGCGAACCCAAAATGGCGAACGTCGCGCGACGTTCGCGAACTTCCGGCGAGCGCGAACACCCGATGTTCGCGCGAACAAGTTCGCCGGCGAACAGTTCGCGCCATCTCTAGGTTTCAAGTGGAAGTAGGTAGGTACTACCGCTACTGCAGAGAAGGAATGCTAGTAGATCTTATGATTCACAGTTGGTCTGTCAAAATATCCTTTACCTTTATACCTTTGTGCTTGTGTAAAATCAAAGAATGCATATGTCAAGGCATTATGCCTCTGCCACCCTTTAATTTCAGGGTTAACAATGTTCTTAAATGATTAGGCCATGAAAGCATTGTCTGCATGTACCCATAGCCCTAACTATTATTTTGGTATTGAGGTTTTAGATGTATAAAGCCTGGGTACTGAAGATGGAGGAAGACTATGTGTGGCCTCATTGAAGGAGGTTGAAACTCAGGTTTTACTTTAACCACGACATCAGCAGTTGTCAAATGGTGGTGCTGCCCCCACTGGGTGGACCTGGAGCAGCTCAGCCTGATGGCTGATTTGTGGAAAAAGTAATTTGCGCCTGCTTAGATACAAAAGCCCAGCATTTTGGATTTGGGATGCACATTTTTTTGTTTTGCATATGTTATTATTATTATTATTATTATTATTAACATGTATTTATATAGCGCCAACATATTGCGTAGCACTGTAAAGTAAATGTGATTATACAACTAAATCACATGAATTATATACATAGAACATATGGAGTTACATACATAACAATCAATACCGGTACAAAAGGTGAGGAAGGCCCTATGCTGACAGAGCATACACTCTAAAGGGAAGGGAGTTATACACAAGGTGTGGGAGTGGGCAAGATCGAATTAAGTGGGTGAGAAATGTTGTACTGTATGTGGTGTTGCATTTGGTAGCTAAGCAGAGTGAGGGTAGGCTTCTCAAAAGAAGTGCGTTTTAAGAGATTTCTTGAAAGCAGAAAGGTTGGGAGAAAGTTGGACAGACTGAGGGAGAGAGTTCCAGAGGAGGTTTCAGCCCTTCAAGGAACACAAGGGAAATATATGTAATTTTAAAAAACGAACATCCACAGACACTACAGTGTCTAGACACTTTAATACTACCGGTCACAACCAATCCCAGTTAAGGTGGGCAGTCGTGGAAGTAGTCAATCCCCCCCCCCCCCAGAGAGGTGGGAATATTAATAAGAAGTTACTACAAAGGGAAGTTTACTGGATTAAGAAACGTGACACATTACAGCCAAAAGACATGAATGACAGCTGGAGTGTGAAATGTTTTCTTTAATGCTGTAACTGTTGCCTATGATTGAAACTGATTCTGTATTTGTTTCCTTTTTGCAGATAAATATCTCTGTGCCTAAGATAGATACAATATACTAATTTGTACGGCTAATGGTAAGAATACTGGGCTTTCCTTCCTTCATATTTAACACAGGATTATCAAGCTTTTTTATAGTAGGCCCTAATAATGGGCAGTACTATGTGTGAACATTTGGACTTTTGAAAGCTTTTAAGCGTTTTTTCTACAATAAGTTTTTCTACTGAATATAATTTTTTTCTACTGAATGTTTTTGTACTTGTTACACATTTGATACTATGCCATTACCTTTTTCATACGAAATGTGGCTATATGGTAATGACCTGTACCTAATTAAGGTAATCCACACCCACCCTGTGTGATCTCACTTCCTGTCTATACTCTTAAAAGTCTGTGATCATTTTGTTTGTTTTACACTTGATAAAGGGCGAGCAGCCCGAAACATGTTGTGAAAAATAAATCACTTAGCAGTAAATCTGCTCTGTGTGCTTTCTCTCAGTTCCTCTGATTTAAAGGGTTCAGCCCTTGTAAAGTCTTGTGAGGAGGTAATGAGAGAAGAGTTGAGTAGCAGGTCAGTAGAGGAGCGTAGTAAGCGGTTGGGTGAGTATATAGAGATAAGTTCAGAGATGTAGGGTGGTGCAGAGTTATGAAGTGATTTGAATGTTAGGGTCATTAATTTGAATTTGATTCTGAAAGGTAGCGGAAGCCAGTGCAGGGATTGACAGAATGGCGTGGCAGAGGAGGAGCAGTTGCTGAGGTATACGAGCTCCGCAGCAGTGTTCATTATGGACTGGAGAGGTGACAGTCTCTGGAGGGGAAGGACAATTAGAAGAGAGTTACAGTAGGCTAGACGTGATATGACGAGAGAGTGAATAAGAATTTTGGCAGCATCTTGGGTGATATTTGTAAAGATATTTTCATACCATACCAAAATTTGGTGGGGCTTACCTGAAAGTGTTTCCACTGTTCATATTAAAATGTTGGAATCTTTCCCATCCTAATGTCATCCTACCATGATCCTTTAGTTTCACAACTGGTTAAAAATCTATCACTGTGCTATGAACATCTAGTGCAGTGTTATATGTCCAACCTTTCTTTAGGACTCCCCTTAGCCCATGACAAGGGTATAGATGGGTATACACCTATAGGTAAAAGCATTTAGCCATTGGTCCAAAAACATGTTTTAAAAATATCCTGCCTCTTTTAGAGTATTATATACGTACATCAATTAATACTATATTTACCTTTGAATCCAATTTAATTAAAGGCTTATGTTATACAAGGCAACATCACTAGAGTTTTCTAGAATTGGCAGACACAAGATATACAATCAGATAACTTATTTAATTATCACTGACTTATCTAAATAAATGTGGCATGCTGTGACTGTTTGAGCCCTGTGATTTTTTTATTGATCTTCATTGTTTGCCCTAATACCCTTCAATCTTTTGCTTTTACTTGCGTAAACCATGTCCTATTCCCTCTTATAGCCACTCTAGAGTGTGTATTCAGAATCAGAAACATCTAGAGCATGCTAGAGTTGTACACTGTTTACAGTATATTTTATGCGCTTTTTGTGACTTTTTAATGGAAAAATCCATGATGTGCAATAATTAGAAAATTGGTTTATTGCTGGGACCCTTTTGTTTATCTTTGTAATTAGTTTGTTTAATTTTACTCTTTCCCTTTATTTACAAATATACATTTTTGTCTGAAAAATGCAAAGGTGATTTCACATTAACTCTGCAAAGTTCCCCTTTTAACCCACTTAATACCAGGGATCACTTAATGCTGGTCTATTCCCATAGTGTCGTAAATACTTATTGTTCCAGGAAAAGGCAATTCATTACTGCTAATTAGCCTAATAGGGGCAAGCAATGGAAATATTCTCAACATTGCGACAGCTGTTAACTGTTTAGGGGAATGCAAGTCTCTATTGAAAGAGGCAATCCTCTCTGAAATTGTCATTGATGTTTTACTCTAAGTTAAGCCTATTTACGGCCAATGTTAAGCAGCATGCGTAAAATAGAGGCAACAATATTTGTAACTTTTTTTGACATTTTGTATATTTTTGTTCACATTGCAAATCTTTCTGGTCTAAAATCTACAGCAACAATATACTGCTTCTAATTTTCTAGCTGCAGAATAGTAAAAACTTGACTGCTAATTGGATGTTCTGGTGTATTGGATTGGGTTAAATTGGTTCTAACTGAATAACCTCCTTTTCCCTTATAGCTGCTTCATGCTAAAGTGGAAGTGTGCCTTTTTAATTCATAAGTAACTCAGTGGATGTGCTTGTTCTCTTTTAGCTCATATGAAGCATTAGTGACCCCTATCTGCCCCTTTAAATGTATTTTTTCAATATGGAATCATATTTCAGCTAAGACAATGAGTGCTGTTCACAAACAGCAGTTCTACAACAGAAGTGGCATGACAGTAATGATAGTACTACCTGGACTGATTTCAGCAGCATGAAAAACAGGCCCTATTGAATCTGGATGAAACTGGTAACGGCATGACGCATTTCAGTGGAACTCAGTAGGATGCGATATTCACTGAAATAAATGAAATAAGAACATAAATAATAATGGAATCAATGTGAATCCCTCCCTACTGGTTGTATAGAAATTTGTTGTAGGTCTGATTTCCCTGCAGTTCAACAGAGACGGATCTGCTGCTGCTCTGCTGTCTAATGCAACTCCTTTTGATGATTTTATGGCTATAATCCCAGAGCGTGATTAAATCTGATTATAATTCTCTTAGGGGGTTATCTATCAATATTTAAATGAAATATTCGAATTTGGAAGTTATGTGAATTTTTTTAACTCTAATAAATTCGAATGTACTTGAATGGGAGGTTATTTATGAAAAAACTTGAAACGATCGAATAGGAACAACCCGAAAATTCTAATTGAATTCAAATAGAGATTTCATCTGAAAAAAAACCTTTAATGTTAGTAAGGCTATTAATAGCTTCAAATGGTTCATCAAACCTCTGCCATTGACTTCTACATGAATTTGACAGGTTTTTGGTGGGTAAGTATCGAATTAGAACTGTTTCCAAGGTCAAATTAGAGTTGGTGGTTTTAAATTCGAAATGGTGAGTTTTGACTCAAAAAAATTTCCAAAATCTGACTTCGAGTTTACCATTGGAACCTTAGTAAATCTGCCTCTTAATAGGTGGGACTGTGAACTGAGTAGTCCTTTCCCGATAACTTTTGTGATTGTGTACTAACTCAGTTAAAAGTCTGTAGCACTGAACTATGTTTTTATAAAACCATAGGCCTCCGTTTTGTCTTTTCAACTATTTGCACCTTTCTGTATTGATGATTTTTTATAAAATAAAAGAAGGAATTGGGTTACAGGCATAGCCTCAGTCTAGATGATTAAATATTCCTCGGTTAATGCATTTTTGCAATTGATAACTGGATAAGCTATATCGAATCTGGTTAAGATTTTACACCAGGGAGGCCTTGTCATATTCTTGTGCATTGCACATTTTTTTTGCTTATTACCTAATTTCTTTACCTTAATGCAATTTCATTTTCCCATTCTGACCATTCAGCTCCTAAAAAAAAGATTATGAATAGATGAGCTTCAAGAGTGGTGTCAGATCTCCTCGAGGGAACTGAATTAATTTATTGCAATTATTTTTTTAATACAAGTAATTACAAGCTAAAAGCCACGGGGTGTGAATATGAGCATTTCCCATACATACATTCCAGTGACATTAGATATACATATTTTAGAGAGAAGGAGAAAGATCATACTGTACTGATGATATGTTCCCTTATCATTATATGTATCCAAAATATTTTTATATGCGACTTTTAATTACGGCTCTCCCAAAGGATAATAGCCTGAAACCGTATGCCAAGAACAGTATAAACATTGTAAGGACTATGCATTACAGGGGCCCATGTGCTAAAAGGGAAGTATTCGTACAGATGTTTTTGAAGTCAACCTACCAGTAGTGTTTTTTTTCCCATGAAAAATGACAATGAAAAAAGATTTGGTTGCTGATTTATTAAAGAATGAACTGGGGAATCCAGAAGGATTCCTAGCTGCTCTGTCTTTTTTCCATTTCCCTGACACTTTCCTGACAGTAAAGCTTTTTGTTTAATTGTTATTGATAGAGGTTTATATATAATAATATTGGTGTATTACCATACATATAGGGGCAGATTTATCAAGCGTCGAATTTCGAAGTTAAAAATACTTCGAAATTCGACCATCGAATTTGAATACTTCGAATTCGAATATCGAATTCGGACTTTTTTCATCGAATTTGGGCATCCTGCGGTCAAAGTAAAATCGTTCGATCAAACGATTAAATCCTTCAAATCGAACGATTCAAACTATTTTATCGTGCAATCGAACGATTTTACTTCGACTTCAAAAAACTTAGAGAAATGCTCTAGAAGGTCCCCATAGGCTAACATAGCACTTCGGCAGGTTTAATTTGGCGAAGTATTGAAGTCGAAGTTTTTTTAAAGAGACAGAACTTCGATTATCGAATGGTCAAATATTCGAATGATTTTACTTCTAATCGAATTCAAAGTCGAAGTTGTAGTATCCTATTTGATGGTCGAAGTATCCAAAAAATTACTTAGAAATTTGAAATTTTTTATTTGAAAATTCCCTCGAATTCACTTCGACCCTTCATCATCATTTATTTATATAGCGCTGTCAAGATACGCAGTGCTTTACCCTTGATAAATCTGCCCCTTATAATATGCTTATGTTAACATATCTGGCATAGCACCATTATAGCACAGCAGGTTTATGGTAAAAGAAGTCATTTTAGGCATTATATTTTATACTTTTCAAAAATGTGCATTTAATCACAATGAAATTTTCCCCACTTGGTTCATTTTTACAAATTTAACTATTTAAAAACAATATAAAATAGGTTGAATAATGAAAATAAACCTCTCATCGAATTCTATAGAAGCCCTCCCACTTCTAGTTGCTGATTTTTTTTTTTAAAAAAAAATTAAAGCAGATTCAATAAAATTTGACATTTGAGATTGCATTTTTTGCCATAATTTTCCTAAACCACAGAGAGTTTGGGACCTCAGGTTTTAATAAATCTGCCCCTTAATTACAATGAAGTAATATTTGATGATCTTATAGGAATTTGTGTACATTTCAAATAAACCAGTTATAGCAAGTTTATTACAGAGCTGTCAACCACCACTCCCCTTTTTTTTTTTTTTTTCGAGAGTTACCAGATTTTGTGGCTTGTACCACAGTCTCCCATCACTCTTACACACCCCCCCCCCCAATTCTGGCAACTTCTGACAATTTTCAGCAAAAATGCATTGTGCGCATGTGCAGACAATTTCAGTGACATCAGCAGGAGCAATGCACTCATGCGCATCGCAGTTTCTGTAGCTTCAAGAGAAATTGGAGAAATTGTGCACATGTGCATGATATCACTTCCACTGATGTCATAGACCCAAAAAATTTTGGCAAGTCCCTCAACTGCACACTCTGCAAAGTTAACAGCTCTGTTATTAGTTTTAGGGATGTAGCGAACGTCGGAAAAAATGTTTGCGAACATATTCGCGAACTTGCGTCAAAAATGCAAACAGTTCGCGAACGTCGCGAACCCCATAGACTTCAATGGGAAGGCGAATTTTAAAAGCTAGAAAAGACATTTCTGGGCAGAAAAATTATTTTAAAGTTGTTTAAAGGGTGCAACAACCTGGACAGTGGCATGCCAGAGGGGGATCAAGGGCAAAAATGTATCTGAAAAATACATTGTTGACACAGCGCTGCGTTTTGTGCTGTAAAGGGCAGAAATCACACTACGTCACTCAGGTGATGTTTCTGGACACGGAATGTGAAAAAGCTCACACAGCTAGGTGGCACTTGGTTAAAGACTGGGCAAACAATGCCTGCAAGGGCAACGTATACAGTAGTGGATACGGAATATATTATTGCTGCTGTAAAAACATCACTCAGGTGATGTTTACGGGCACGCAGGGCCGCCATCAGGGGGGGACAGGGGGGACAAGCGTACCGGGCCCGGGCATGAAGGGGGGCCCGGCAGCGCTGCATTTTTTGAAGATCCGGGCCCCCCTTACGAGCGCCCGAGCCGTACGTCTTGCCTCTGTGCTGCCGAATGCGGAAGTGCCGAAAAGCCGAAGCCGATGCGCCGAAAAGACCCGAAGTCACGGAAAAAGCCGAAGTCACGAAGCGCCGAAAAGACCCGAAGTCACGAAAACAGCCGAAGCCGAAGTCCTGAAGCAGCGCAAAGACCCGAAGTCACGAAAACAGCCGAAGCCGAAGTCCTGAAGCAGCGCAAAGACCCGAAGTCACGAAAGGAGGTGAAGTTGAAGTACTGAAGCCGTGAGTTCAATTCTACTGAACACCAGTTTGTGTATTTTTTTTTTTTTTAATCTCCTGGCCACCAATGTATTATTTTAATATTCTATAGGCCCCTGCAACCAATCTTTTTTTTTAAAACATGTTTTTTTGGGGCCCCAATTTTTTTTTTAACTCGTAAGGGGCCCCTGACGCCAATGTTTTTTTTTTTTTTCAAAAAATTTATTTTTTTTTTTTTAATTTTTTTTGGGGCCCCAATTTGTTTTAAACTTGTAAGGGGGCCCCTGCCGCCAATGTTTTTTTTTTTTTTCAAAAAAAATTTTTTTTTTTTTTAAATCTTTTTTTTGGGGCCCCAATTTGTTTTTAACTTGTAAGGGGGCCCCTGCCGCCAATGTTTTTTTTTTTTTTCAAAAAAATTTTTTTTTTTTTAATTTTTTTTTTGGGGCCCCAATTTGTTTTTAACTTGTAAGGGGGCCCCTGCCGCCAATGTTTTTTTTTTTTTTTCAAAAAAATTTTTTTTTTTTTTAAATTTTTTTTTGGGGCCCCAATTTGTTTTTAACTTATAAGGGGGCCCCTGCCGCCAATGTTTTTTTTTTTTTTTTTTTTAAATTTTTTTTTTTTTTAATTTTTTTTTGGGGCCCCAATTTGTTTTTAACTTGTAAGGGGGCCCCTGCCACCAGTTTTTTTTTTTTTCAAATTTTTTTTTGGGGCCCCAATTTGTTTTTAACTTATAAGGGGGCCCCTGCCACCAATGTTTGTTTATTTTTTAGTTTTTTTTACATTTTTTTTGTTGGGGCCCCAAGTTTTTTTTAACTTATAAGGGGGCCACTGCCACCAATGTTTTTAATTTTTTTTTTTTGGGGCCCCAATTTTTTATAAGGGGGCCCTGACCATCAATAGCTTTTTACAACTTGTGTGGGGGGGGTTACTTTTTTAGCGCTGATGTCTGTGTGGTCTTTTAACTGCGATGTGGAGTGGGCGGGAAAATGGGGTGGAGCTTGGTCGTCAGTGTGGGCGGGGCCCAGGGGGCCCCAAAAATTTTGTTGTACGGGGCCCCGTGATTTCTAATGGCGGCCCTGCGGGCACGGAATTATTATTGTTATTTAGACAGAATGTGAAAAAGCTCACACAGCTAGGTGGCACTTGCATACCTCCCAACTGTCCCTCTTTTGACCACTCAACCCCCTGTCCCTCTTTTGTACTGGAAAGTCCCTCTTTTCTCTGCACTGAACAGCCAGAAAAAAAACAGTTTCTAACTTAATTGGCTTTTGGCAGAGAGCTCAGAACAGCTAACAGGTGCAAATAAGATACTTTGTAACAATTTTAACTCTGGTTGGTGCTGGTAGTGGTGAACTACTAGGAGGAGCAGCACACCAGTCCCACTCCCCAACACAGCTAGACTAATAGCACTGGGCTCTTATAGTTGCAAAGTAAAAAAACAAAAAAGAAAATAAAAGCAGTCCTTTCAAGGACTATTGGGTTATTACAGCAGTCAGCAGATGAGATCAGAAGCAGTGCCCACAGTAGCTACATACAGAGCACTGCAGTAGAAGGTAGATTACTACTAGTCAGCAAAGCTAACTAACCTAAACTCACTGTCCCTCAAATCCCTGCAGAGTTCTGTCCCTACAATACAGAGCAGTATCAAGTAGATTACTAGCCAGCAAAGTTACTATCAACTGTCCCTCAAATCACTAAACAGCTCTCTCCCTACACTAGCTCTTCCAAGCACACACAGGCAGAATGAAAAAACGCTGCAGGGCTTCAGTTTATATATGGAAGGGGAGTGGTCCAGGGGGTGTGGGGGTGGTCCAGGAGGGAGAGCTTCCTGATTGGCTGCCATGTATCTGCTGGTCTGGGGGAGAAATGGCAAAAAAAAGCGCCAGCTAAGCCAAACCCAAATTGGCGATCGTCGCGCGACGTTCGCGAACATTCGGCGAACGCGAACAGTCGATGTTCGCGCGAACTAGTTCGCGGGCGAACAGTCCGCGACATCCCTAATTAGTTTATGCCAAACTCTAATGGAGAAGATAGCTTGAACTGTGTGTAGGTGCAAAAACTAAAAAGTAATAGATCATTTCCAGACTCAGTTCCAGACTTCATCAAAGGCTACTATTGAGATTTATTTTAAAATAAACCCACAAAACATTTTTTCTCGATAAAAAGCCTGATATATGTTTATTGTTTATCTTGTTAAACATTCATTTGGGTTATATACAAGATGGTAAACTATTCATTAATAATTGCACAGTATTTTAAAATCCTTGAAATAATTTAATTCTAATATACTGTAACAGAGAAAAGACCACTATAAGAGTCTTTAAATGCATCTGTTGATATCTGATTCTTTATCATTTGAGAACAAATGTTAAATAGTTAAAGGGATACTGTCATGGAAATTTTTTTTTTTTTCAAAATGATTCCGTTAATAGTTCTGCTCCAGCAGAATTCTGCACTGAAATCCATTTCTCAAAAGAGCAAACAGATTTTTTTATATTCAATTTTGAAATCTGACATGGGGCTAGACATATTGTCAATTTCCCAGCTGCCCCTAGTCATGTGACTTGTGCTCTGATAAACTTCAATCACTCTTTACTGCTGTACTGCAAGTTAGAGTGATATAACCCCCTCCCCCCCTAGCAGCCAAACAAAAGAACAATGGGAAGGTAACCAGATAACAGCTCCCTAACACAAGATAACAGCTGCCTGGTAGATCTAAGAACAGCACTCAATAGTAAAAACTAATTTATTAGCCAGGCGCGAATTCGCTGCGAATTTGCACGATTCGCTGCCAGCGAATAAATTTGCGAAACGCCCGAGAAAATTTGCCCGAAAAAATTCACCGGCGTCAAAAACGAGACGCCGGCGCTGTTTCGCAAATTCGCCCATCACTAGTAAAAACCCATGTCCCACTGAGACACATTCAGTTACATTGAGAAGGAAAAACAGCAGCCTGCCAGAAAGCATTTCTCTCCTAAAGTGCAGGCACAAGTCACATGACCAGGGGCAGCTGGGAAATTGATATAATCTATTTATCGTATGCTTAGGACCTGGGGTTTTCTAGTTAAGGGATCTTTCTATAAATTGGATCACCATACCTAAAGTCTGCTAAAAATCATTTTAGTATTAAATAAGCCCAACAGGGTTTTTTGCCACCAATATGAATTCATGCAGCTTAGTTATCATCAAGTACAAGGTACTGTTTTATTATTACAGAGAAAAAGGAAATCATTTAGGCTTTAAACATATATCCTTGGTATAATTTTTTCACTGTGAGTTGCAACACAAATCTGGGTAGGATTTTAAAGGATAGACATTATTTACACCAATATCACCCTTAAAAATTGTATCTCGCAAGTAAAAAGGTTTTTCAGGAAAGCATCTTACAGTCTGATTACTGGATATGTGCTAACCTTAAGATTGAAATCGATTTCCAGAATGAGCACGAAAATGCGTTTCCATTGATGCCATTGTGTAAAAAAAAAAAAAAAAAAAGATAGACCCTTAGGTAAAAAAAATACAACCCCAAAACACTAGGAAAATACTTATTGTGCGAGATATATTTCAGGCTTGAATCCACTATTTTTTTTTTTTTTATGCCAAATAATTCCCACTTTAAAAATCCTGTTAAATAATAAATATTTAATCTAAGTAACACAGCTGTCTTTGTCCATGCTTTCCCTTAGCCAGCATTGCTGGAATGCTTTCTGTTGTTCCCTCATTTCAGTAATGATGTCAGCAGCTTTATATTAAACCAGAGTTGATTGACAATTACTTTTAATCATCCTTTCCTGGTAGAGACCACTTGTGCGTATACATAAATAAGGCACATGTGGTGCATTACAATTGGCCATTTAAGTAGTGAAAAAGAGCGTTGTTGAAAATGATCTTCTCTTAATTATGGCCCTATAATGAAAGAAATAATACATGAATTGTATTCATGTTTCGTTCAGATTTGTAAAACATGCAATCAAATATGAGCTATAATGCTTACTAAAATAAGGAAAGAAACACAATTCAGTAAAGGGAATTTATGAGGTATGTGATATAAATGATTTATTAACACTCATCCTTAGTGACCCTGGATAAACCGCTCAGAGCTCTGTGCTGCCTTGCCACTGTTAGGTTACCCAAGGTCATAGGGAGTGTTAGAAAATAAATTGTTTTGAGTGTACGGTTGACATCACATTTATAACACTATATTGTGCAAAGAGGGAATCCTAATATGCCAATTAAGATTCAGGTTTCAGAATAGAGTAAAACAGGTAGTGCTTAATATAAATTTCCCACACTCTGATGACTTACATAAAGATGTCAATCTGATTCAGTTTACACATTTAACTATCAAAGTGAGTGATATATTATGTTTATTGATTAAAAATATTTTTAAAATAACCCTGGATGATGGTCTTGCGTAAGTGTGTGTGTGAGCTCGTGTGAATAAAGGAAAATAATTTATTTCCTTTCTCTTTCTCAGGTCATTCCCCTCTCTGTAATAAACTCTGCTTTATTTAATGTAAAAGCACAAGCAGGGAGTGGAGACCATTACAGTAATGAGGGGAAAAGACTGGACACGTTTTAAAATCCTTTAAATATTGATAGTTTGTGGATATGTAGATGATAAATGTTTCTGAGATGTGCCAAAAATTCTCCAAATCGTGCCAGTAACCAGAATGCAGGGTGCATACACAATGCTTACTACTATTATACACTCGTGAGTGACTGGTGCCTTACATAATCTAAAGCTTTACATTTTTTGTAGAGATTTGATTTTTGTAAAAAAAAAAATCCAATCCTTTAAATGTCCCTATTGCTTGTCTTTCCTATTCCCCAACTACCCCATTTTTTCAAACCATAATCAAATATGAAAATAACAACCCACCTATGAGTGTTCCCCAAGTACAGCTTATGTTTTTGCTTCTCCAATCAGAAATTGAGACTGTTGAACCCCGGTGGTCATTTTTTATGAACATAAATGGGCTGTGGGCTGTATCATGTTACCTCTCTACAAATCTACAGTAAGGATTGTTGATTTCTACGTACAGTTTCGGATATACAGATATATGAATGACTTTGCTTAAACATTTAAGTCACATTTGAGTCATTATGGCACATGGCATAACCTCTCTCTCTGCTGTCAATGCTAGTATGTGATGCTGTAAGAAAAAAGCAAATTAAATGGATTTGTGCAAACTGAAAAAGTTGCGTTGTTTGAAATATAAGGAAGACAAGATCCCTACTGGATTACTGCTGTATGCAATGTTAGTAATTTTACTGTAAACTCTTACTTTGAATGGCATGTCCAGAATAAATACAGCTGGTTTGGCATGTAAAAGAAAATTAAAAATGTAATGCCACTTCTCATGGCCATTAGCTTTTTGCCTTGTACAGTCCCCACACAATCCAAATTAAACTGGCCATACAGGTCCATACAGGCAGTTTATGCCATTTCAAATACACAGCCAGGCCTACTGGCTAAATATTCCAGGGGGAGGCGGTTCAATCAATCATCCTTTTTGACCAATTGGATCACAGATGATTGAACATGTTTGCACCATGTTGGTGACTGTGTCTCCACACCTACTCTTTATTTTCTGAATTTTGAAGGTTGGTCACCTTTTAGTATGATGCAGGGAATAATATTTTGAGACAATTTGCAAATTGTTTTCATTTTTTATTATTTGTAGTTTTTGAGTTATTTAACATTTTAATCCTCAGTTTGCAGACTCCAGTTTTCAATTTGGTCCAAATTACCCAATCCAAAATGCACTGGTTTGAATAAGAGACTGGAATATAAATAAGAAAGGGCCTGACTATAAATATGAGTAATAAAAATGGCAATTACTATACATTTGTAGCCTCAAAGAGCAATTGAAAGCTGGAAAGAGTCAGAAAAAGAAGGCAAATAATTAGAAAACTATAACAAATAAATAATGAAGATAAATCGAAAAGTTCCTTAGAATTGTCTATAACATACTAAACCCCTGTAATCATCCCAGACAAACGGTAGAATATGAAATCACACAGGCCATTCATCCAGTATCTGCCCATTCAGATATATTGGCCAGTGTATGTCCACCTTTGACCTCCTCCTGCAGCATGAATCTCCTCCTATTATCCTAAGGCATAGCACTGACTCATTCACCCTCCTCACAGTATATTATTACACTTTTATCTGGGAGGTGTAGGAGGGCTGTGCCAGAAAAGTGTAGAAGGCAAACCTGACATGGTGCTTTATCTGTTAAGGCATAAAAGCAAAGGCCATTTAAGGCAAACTTTGCATCATGCCAAAATCTTGTTTATTTGCCATAATGGTAGACCTGATGCCCATGCCCGGGCTACAAAATTAGATGGTGAGGAGGGAGGGGGAATGTGAAGAGTGCAGTGATATCTAGGAAATGCTGAATGGAAAGTGAAAGGAATTGTCTGCCCCGTCTCCATGTCTAAAGGTTCCATACACTGGCCGATAAAAGCTGCCCACAGACCAAGTCGGCAGCTTATTGGCCAGTTTCTGGGGCCTTCCGACGGGCTTCCCCGATCGATATCTGCCCAGATGTAGATTGGGCAGGGTAAAAAATCCTGTCGGAACGCGGCCCCATCTGTTCGTTGATGTGGTCCCTCGATCCAACTGCCCGTATTGGTTACATTGTGATGGGCCCTGGGGTCCAACGATCGGATCAGACCAATATCGTCCACCTCAATGTGGGCATATCAGGGAGAGAGCCACTTATTTGGCAACATCGGCAAACAAGCAGATCTCTCTGTGTATGGCCACCTTAAGGCATAGAGGATAATATTTGATTGACAGCTGAAATTTGTAAATACATTTATACCCCGCGTATAAGCCGAGTTTTTCAGCATCCAAAATGTGCTGAAAAAGTCTACCTCAGCTTATACGCGGGTCAGCGGTACCGGACCCGAGTAGCTGAGATTGCAGTCACTTTTAATCATTCCTATACCAAAAGTTCACTTGGGGAGAGACTGCAATATCCCACAATGCCCTCTGTTGGTTATATGAAAGAATAACAGTGCGCCCTCTGTTGGTTATATGAAAGATTAACAGTGACTGCAATATCACACAGCGCCATCTGTTGGTTGTATGAAAGAATAACAGGGACTGCAATATCACACAGTGCCATCTGTTGGTTGTATGAAAGAATAACAGGGACTGCAATATCACACAGCACCATCTGTTGGTTGTATGAAAGAATAACAGGGACTGCAATATCACACAGTGCCATCTGTTGGTTGTATGAAAGAATAACAGAGACTGCAATATCACACAGCACCATCTGTTGGTTGTATGAAAGAATAACAGGGACTGCAATATCACACAGTGCCATCTGTTGGTTGTATAAAAGAATAACCGGGACTGCAATACCACACAGCGCCCTCTGTTGGTTATATGAAAGATTAACAGTGACTGCAATATCACACAGCACCATCTGTTGGTTGTATGAAAAAATAACAGTGACTGCAATATCACACAGCGCCCTCTGTTGGTTATACAAAAGATTAACAGTGATGGCAATATCAAACAGCACCCTCTGCACATGGTAG
Organism: Xenopus petersii; assembly: GCA_038501925.1. Taxonomy (NCBI): domain Eukaryota; kingdom Metazoa; phylum Chordata; class Amphibia; order Anura; family Pipidae; genus Xenopus; species Xenopus petersii. The sequence continues at coordinate 64,294,007 of CM076673.1, read as the reverse complement.
TGGGACAGTGGGACAATGCACACAGTAATCCGTTTGGCAATTCTCTGTCACCTTCAGCTTTGCAAAGAAGTCCGGTTGATCGCTGGGGGGGTCGCTTTGGCAGAATGTGCGCTGCTGGGAGACAGGGCTGTAGTTGTGTCTAGGCTTATACGCGAGTCAATAAGTTTTCCCAGTTTTTGTAGGTAAAATTAGGTACCTCGGCTTATACACGGGTCGGCTTATACACGAGTATATACGGTAATAGGTATGGAAAATTTAGGTTTTATGTTTAATTTGAAATGGACTTTTATTATACAGCCTTTTTATGCCAGATGTTTGTTTTGGAACAACTGTCTAGTAAATGCTACCTGCTTTGTGTTACTAATAGAGATGGCGCGAACTGTTCGCCGGCGAACTTGTTCGCGCGAACATCGGGTGTTCGCGCTCGCCGGAAGTTCGCGAACATCGCGCGACGTTCGCCATTTTGGGTTCGCCATTGTTGGCGCTTTTTTTTGCCCTCTCACCCCAGACCAGCAGGTACATGGCAGCCAATCAGGAAGCTCTCCCCTGGACCACTCCCCTTCCCTATAAAAACCGAAGCCCTGCAGCGTTTTTTTCACTCTGCCTGTGTGTGCTGAAGAGATAGTGTAGGGAGAGAGCTGCTGCCTGTTAGTGATTTCAGGGACAGTTGAAAGTTTGCTGGCTAGTAATCGTGTTGATACTGCTCTGTTATTGGAGGGACAGAAGTCTGCAGGGGTTTGAGGGACATTTAAGCTTAGGTAGCTTTGCTGGCTAGTAATCTACCTTCTACTGCAGTGCTCTGTATGTAGCTGCAGTGGGCAGCTGTCCTGCTTCTGATCTCATCTGCTGACTGCTGCAATAACAGTAGTCCTTGTAAGGACTGCTTTTATTTATTTTTTTGTTGTTTTACTACTACTACTACTACTACTATAAGAGCCCAGTGCTATTAGTCTAGCAGTGTTGGGGAGTGGGACTGGTGTGCTAATCTGCTGCTCCTAGTAGTTCAGCAGCACCAACTTTAATTTTTTTTTTTTTAATATTCATTTTTTTTTTATTTTACTTTTTTTTATTTTACTACCGCTGTAGTAGTGTATAAGTTGACCTTTTAGGCATTATTTGCCCTGTAGGCATTTTTTGCCCAGTGTGTTATTCAACCAACTGCCATCTAGCATCACTAACAGCTCTCCCCCTACACTATCTCTTCCAAGCACACACAGGCAGATTTTTCAGATACATTTTTGCCCTTGATCCCCCTCTGGCATGCCACTGTCCAGGTCGTTGCACCCTTTAAACAACTTTAAAATCATTTTTCTGGCCAGAAATGTCTTTTTTAGATGTTAAAGTTCGCCTTCCCATTGAAGTCTATGGGGTTCGCGAACCGTTCGCGAACCGCTCGCATTTTTGCGCAAGTTCGCGAATATGTTCGCGAACTTTTTTTCCGACGTTCGCTACATCCCTAGTTACTAAACATAAGACCATTTATTACATTTACACTCATATCTCCAGGTAGGTGCTATAAACTCTACTTTTGCTGGCACAAGTTAAAGAGGTGACTACAGATGGGTTACGAATAGGCAAATAAATGATGACAGTATTGCTTTAAGCAATTGCACACACATCATTTTGATGGTCTCATATTGTGCAATGTGAAAATATTGGCTATAGCACCGAGGTTGGGAATTCTAGCTTGTCCTTATGATATTTTTATGACTAAAACTGTTTAATTTTTAGTAGATTACTGAAAAATTCCTTTTATGAGCATAAAGTTCTGGAATATTTATTCCTTTCACAAAGTTACCAGCAAAAAAAAAAAAATATCGCAGTGCCATATAAATCAGTTTTAAATCCAAGAAGCAGCATTGTGTATGCCTGTTCAAACTGCCTGCAGGCCTTGGTATTAATCCTTCACCTTCATCATCCCTTACTTTAGGAACAGATCCAAGGGTGTCTGGGGAGCTGAAGGACCAGAGAGAGGGTATTGGGTTTGTATAGTATATATCTTCCTGAACAACGCCTGAGGCAGAAGGATGTAAAAGCACATCATATTACTATGATACTCTCCAGAAAGTCTTTTTTTTTTTGTAAAGGAAAACATATGCATTTGGAATGCACCACTGAGGATTATTTCGTAACACTGGAGCTTGCGAGCTGAACTCCTCCTCAGCCATCAATTTCACAGTTACCTCCCCAGGCGTCTCTTTTGCTCTCTTTTTTTAAGGTAGAAAAAAAAACAGCATTTTCATTTTTAGGCCTTCTTTCTTAACCCCCTACTGCGGAATAACATTACTGTAAAATGTAAAGTCTAATTAGATATGAATTTGCTGTTCACAGTTACGTTATAATGATAATAATTACAGGAGTCCTTCTAAAGTTATCAACATTAAGGGCAATGGGAGTGCGCACAAGGAATAAAAATGAAGCCGAAAACAAAAATACAGATGTGCGTGTTAGAAAGGAATAGATCACGGGTGCCATGTGGTCAAGTTCATCCAAAGGAAATTAGCTAACGAGCACTGTGGTTGTCAGATCATCAGCATGAGAAATCTGTAATGTAACAGCACAGGCAGGGAGGGAATTAGAAATCTCAAAACCATGTAGGAAAGGGGTTAAGGATCTGCAGTAACGTAATATTGATTGGCTTATCAGTTAGCTGGGTTTAGTAAATAGAGACCATTATGTTTAATACCCCAGTTTATGTTTCAATCATCATCCAATCCATTTATAATGCATATGGGAAATTGGTTCTGGGAGCATTACATCGACAGAAGGCCAAACAGGCCTGTGGGAGAAGGAAAGGAAACACAATGTATATGGCAGAGGACATGGCTAGGTCATACATTCCACGTTTATCAACCCCAAAAGCATTTGCTTCCATTTTTTTTAATAGAAGTTAAATTAGTGGCAGAAGTAGGAGAAAAGCTCAAAGTGAGGAGTGATACGATTCACAGTTAATAAATGCAGTAGCAAAGTAATAGTAAAATGTAAAAAGTATTTATTAGGACATGTATAGCATGTATAACACATTTCATGCCAAATAGGCATTACTCATAAACTTATCACTCACTTTGAGCTTTTCTCCAATTTTTGGTCACCTTTGGACTTGGGGTTTTTGTGATGACTACTTGGTGACATAATATTTATATACCTATTTTATAGAAGCAGACATATCATATGCCATTTTTTTGTTTATTTAGTGGCAGAAGTGGGAAGAGATTGCAAGATATCTGATTAGTCAGGATCTGAGAGCAACTGCATAGTTACACGACTTTATTATATTTAATGTAGAAAATTGGCAAGCCCTCATGCTTTAGGACTACACTGTGTTTGATTTGTATGTTGCTCCTATCTAATTGCCCGAATCTCTTGAGCACCACAGCTAAATGTAAGTATAAGGCAAAAGGGCCTATGAACATGTAATAGAGATACACACATATTACGGAGTGAACATGCAAGATATTATTTTTTCAAGATATACATTTTTTTTTTAAATCTTGGAAGATATTCGTTAGAAATCCGAATTTAAAAAAGTACTCCATCTCAGACCTGCTGAGTTCATGTAGAAGTCAATGGCAGATGTCCTTAACAATTGGAAGATATGCTGATCTGCGCTGGGTTTTGTTCAATAATAAGAGTTTGTGGTTTTCAGGTGATAGTCTGAAAAAGTTGCAGTTTTCAAGTGTCAAGTCTTTGTTTTCTGCGACAAATCCGAAAAAATTGTTAGATTTTCTAACATTTTTATTGAATCTTTTCCTGGACCAGTTTGGTAGTTACAATACTGCAATTCAGGGAAGTAACTTTCTGCTTAATCCAAACTGAAACTTAAAGATAGACAAAAAGTGCAGGAGGTAGAAAAATGCGTGAATAAAATGAATAAATGATTGAGGAAAACAGGAGGAACCTAGCTCCAGGATAGTTGATTCCTAGGGGAAGCCTCAGTAGTAGGGTTGCTATTTTTGCTGGCAGCAAAAGTCAGACCATAACATCAGAGAGTGAGCTATTGATGTTCAGGGGCTGTTCAGTGACAATTTAGGTAGGGCTAATATTAGCACCATGATGCTTTTTAAATTTTTACAAAACCGAGCAGAACGTTTTAAAACAACAGTCCCTTCAACAATATGCTACTCTTGCATATCTCTATACAAAAGCCTCACTCATTTCTATTTAGCAATACATTTGTGGCTTTTCCAAGAATACAGTTGCATTCCATGTTTTTTTCAATAGCTTTGTCCACTCTGCCAGGGTTTGCTCTTATTATTCAGTGTAAGTCTATGCCATTGTGCCGAACAGGACATATCTGAAGACACCAAGATGAGACTTGTGACTAAAATAATGAACTTTATTGAGTGACTCATTTAGCCTCACCTCTACCCTATTGATTAAATGATGTGACAATATAACAAAATTGCAGTCAATAAGCAATTCCCAGGCATTGTGTTGGAGGGCCAGGAGGCAGAGGCAATACATGAAAACCTGTTGGTCACAATTGTCATTGTAGCATTTTAGCCATTTCTGTATTTTTTCAAAGCTGAAACAGCACTGAGCACCATTCTCTGGTGGACAAGGCTGCAGCCTTAACCAACAATCTTTTCACAAACTCATATCCTCTGTTTATATTTGAATGAACTTAAACAGAGCCCAACATTTGCAAGTAGGGGCCAGGATGGAGAAAACATGGATCTGCAGAACAGAAGGCAAGCATACAAGTGTCCATCCCAACAGCTTTGAACATGTCTGCTGTCACAGTTCCAGTAGTGATACAGTATTGTTATATGTAGCAGCCCAGATTGGTCAACTAAGGGACAGAGAACATTCACACTATGTACTGGTTCACCTTCAACTTTCTCAACCCTGACTTCAGTCTCTTGCTACCCAAAAAATGTGTTTATAACTAGGGATGTAGCGAACGTCGGAAAAAAAGTTCGCGAACATATTCGCGAACTTGCGCAAAAATGCGAGCGGTTCGCGAACAGTTCGCGAACCCCATAGACTTCAATGGGAAGGCGAACTTTAACATCTAAAAAAGACATTTCTGGCCAGAAAAATGATTTTAAAGTTGTTTAAAGGGTGCAACGACCTGGACAGTGGCATGCCAGAGGGGGATCAAGGGCAAAAATTTATCTGAAAAATCTGCCTGTGTGTGCTTGGAAGAGATAGTGTAGGGGGAGAGCTGTTAGTGATTTCAGGGACAGATGATAGTAAGTTTGCTGGCTAGTAATCTGCTTGATACTGCTCTGTATTGGAGGGACAGAAGTCTGCAGGGATTTGAGGGACATTTTAGCTTAGGTAGCTTTGCTGGCTAGTAATCTACTGTTCTCTTTAAACAACTGCCATACATTGACCTTGTAGGCATTGTTTGCCCAGTTTTTTTGGACGCAGCCACTGAAGCACAGTTGCCAGAAAAAATATGCCATATAAATGCTGAAAATAGTCATTTTTCGCCATACGTTGACCTTGTAGACATTGTTTGCCCAGTTTTTTTGGACGCAGCCACTGAAGCACAGTTGCCAGAAAAAATATGCCATATAAATGCTGAAAATAGTAATTTTTCGCCATACGTTGACCTTGTAGACATTGTTTGCCCAGTTTTTTTGGTTGCAGCCACTGAAGCACAGTTGCCAGAAAAAATATGCCATATAAATGCTGAAAATAGTCATTTTTTGCCATATACGTTGAGTCAACGTATGGCAAAAAATGACTATTTTCAGCATTTATGTGGCATATTTTTTCTGGCCTCTGTGCTTCATTGGCTGCGGCCAAAAAAACTGGGCAAACAATGCCTACAAGGTCAACGTCGTTGACCTTGTAGGCATTGTTTGCCCAGTTTTTTTGGCCGCAGCCACTGAAGCACAGAGGCCAGAAAAAATATGCCATATAAATGCTGAAAATAGTCATTTTTTTGGTCGCAGCCACTGAAGCACAGTTGCCAGAAAAATTATGCCATATAAATGCTGAAAATATAAATTTTTTTGGTTGCAGGTTGCAGCCACTGAAGCACAGAGGCCAGAAAAATTATGCCATATAAATGCAGAAAATATGCATTTTTTTGGTCGCAGCCACTGAAGCACAGTTGACAGAAAAATTATGCCATATAAATGCTGAAAATATAAATTTTTTTGGTTGCAGCCACTGAAGCACAGAGGCCAGAAAAATTATGCTATATAAATGGAGAAAATATGCATTTTTTTGGTTGCAGCCACTGAAGCACAGAGGCTAGAAAAATTATGCCATATAAATGGACAAAATATGCATTTTTTTGGTTGCAGCCACTGAAGCACAGAGGCCAGAAAAATTATGCCATATAAATGCAGAAAATATGCATTTTTTTGGTTGCAGCCACTGAAGCACAGAGGCCAGAAAAATTATGCCATATAAATGCAGAAAATATGCATTTTTTTGGTTGCAGCCACTGAAGCACAGAGGCCAGAAAAATTATGCCATATAAATGCAGAAAATATGCATTTTTTTGGACGCAGCCACTGAAGCACAGTTGCCAGAAAAAATATGCCATATAAATGCTGAAAATAGTCATTTTTCGCCATACGTTGACCTTGTAGACATTGTTTGCCCAGTTTTTTTGGTTGCAGCCACTGAAGCACAGAGGCCAGAAAAAATTAAACCAGTAGGGTTTGCACCCTAGTTTGTAACGGTGGCGGAGGGAGGAGGACGCTAAAGGACAGCTGTGTGTGGAGTCATGAGGCTTGAAGAGAAGGACAGCTGCATAGAAGTCAGAACAAGTCTTCCGGCGTGCAGTAACCCTCCGAGATCCACCCCTCATTCATTTTAATAAAGGTCAGGTAATCGACACTTTTGTGACCTAGGCGAGTTCTCTTCTCAGTTACAATCCCTCCTGCTGCACTGAAGGTCCTTTCTGAGAGCACACTTGAGGCTGGGCAAGACAAGAGGTTCATGGCAAATTGTGACAGCTCTGGCCACAGATCAAGCCTGCGCACCCAGTAGTCCAGGGGTTCATCGCTCCTCAGAGTGTCGATATCTGCAGTTAATGCCAGGTAGTCCGCTACCTGCCGGTCGAGGCGTTCTTTGAGGGTGGATCCAGAAGGGTTGTGGCGCTGCCTTGGACAGAAAAACATTTGCATGTCTGATGTTACAGACCGGCCAAAGGGCTTTGTCCTTGCAGGTGTGCTCGTGGCAGGATTACTGGCACCTCTGCCCCTGGAATGTTGATGAGTTCCTGAAGTGACATCACCCTTAAAAGCATTGTACAACATGTTTTGCAGGCTGGTTTGTAAATGCCGCATCTTTTCGGACTTGTGGTATGTTGGTAACATTTCTGCCACTTTATGCTTGTACCGAGGGTCTAGTAGCGTTGCGACCCAGTACAGGTCCTTCTCCTTAAGCCTCTTGATACGGGGGTCCTTCAACAGGCATGACAGCATGAAAGACCCCATTCTCACAAGGTTGGATGCAGAGCTATCCATCTCCGCTTCCTCATTATCAAGGACTGCATCATCCACGGTCTCCTCCCCCCAGCCACGTACAAGACCAGGGGTCCCCAAAAGGTCACCACTAGCCCCCTGGGAAGCCTGCTCCTGTTGGTCCTCCTCCTCCTCCTCCACAAAGCCACCTTCCTCCTCTGACTCCACTTCTGGCACCTCTCCCTGCGTTGCAGCAGGTGCCTGGGTTCGTTCTGGTGATTCCGACCATAAATCGTGCGCTTCCAGCTCCTCGTCACGCTGGTCTACAGCCTCATCTGTCACTCGTCGCACGGCACGCTCCAGGAAGAAAGCGAAGGGTATTAGGTCGCTGATGGTGCCTTCGGTGCGACTGACCATATTTGTCACCTCTTCAAAAGGTCGCATGAGCCTGCAGGCATCGCGCATAAGCACCCAGTAACGGGGGAAAAAAATCCCCAGCTCTGCAGATCCAGTCCTACCACCCAGTTCAAAAAGGTACTCGTTGACGGCCCTTTGTTGTTGCAGCAGACGTTCCAACATAAGTAGCGTTGAATTCCAGCGAGTCTGGCTGTCAGAAATCAAACGCCTGACTGGCATGTTGTAGCGCTGCTGAATGTCAGCAAGGCGTGCCATGGCTGTGTAGGAACGTCTGAAATGGGCCGACACCTTTCTGGACTGGGTGAGAACGTCCTGGAATCCTGGGTACTTGGAGACAAAACGTTGGACTATTAAATTTAACACATGTGCCATGCAGGGCACATGTGTTAAATTTCCCAGTCTCAACGCTGCCAACAGATTGCTTCCATTGTCACACACCACTTTTCCGATCTGCAGTTGGTGTGGGGTCAGCCACCGATCGGCCTGTGACTGCAGAGATGACAGGAGTACAGATCCGGTATGGTTTTTGCTTTCCAGGCACGTCATCCCCAAGACAGCGTGACAACGGCGTACCTGGCACGTCGAATAGCCTAGGGGGAGCTGGGGGTGCACAGGTGTGGAGGAGGAGAAGGAGGACCCAGCAGCAGAGTAAGAAGAAGAAGAGGAAGAAGACGAGGTAGAGAGCGATGGAGGAGTAGAGGTGGTGGCAGAACCGCGTGCAATCCGTGGCGGTGACACCAACTCCACTGTTGTTGTTGTTGTTGAGCTACCCATTCCCTGCTTCCCATTCCCAGCCATTACCAAGTTCACCCAGTGGGCAGTGTAGGTGACATACCTGCCCTGACCATGCTTGGAGGACCATGCGTCAGTAGTCATATGGACCTTTGGCCCAACACTAAGTGACAGAGATGCGGTAACTTGGCTCTGCACATGTTGGTACAGGTGTGGTATTCCCTTTTTAGAAAAAAAATTGCGGCTGGGTACCTTCCACTGCGGTGTCCCAATTGCTACAAATTTGCGGAAGGCCTCAGAGTCCACCAGCTGGTATGGTAAAAGCTGGCGGGCTAAGAGTGCAGACAAGCCAGCTGTCAGACGCCGGGCAAGGGGGTGACAGTCAGACATTGGCTTCTTACGCTCAAACATGGCCTTCACAGAAACTTGGCTGGTGGCAGATGACTGGGAATGGGAACAGGTGGTCAAGGTGGAAGGCGGAGTGGAGGGTGGTTCAGATGGGTCAAGGACAGCAGAGGTAGAGCAGTAAGATGCTGGACCAGAAGGAGTGTGGCTTTTAGTTTGCCTGTTGCCTTTGAGGTGTTGCTCCCAAAGTGCTTTGTGCTTGCCGCTCATGTGCCTTCGCATAGAAGTTGTACCTATGTGGCTGTTGGGCTTACCAAGGCTCAGTTTCTGACTGCACTCATTGCAAATTACAATGCTTTTGTCAGAGGCACACACATTAAAAAAATCCCACACTGCTGACTTTTTGGAAGTGTGCGATCTGGCGGTAACAGTAGAAGTTGGCGGCATTGGCGGCAATGGCGGGTGCGTTGGCTGGCTGAACACAGGTGCCGATACATGTTGTTGCCCTACTGATCCCTGCGGGCTGTCCTCCCTGCTTCTTCTAAGTCTTATTCTCCTACTGCCTCTCTGACTCTCCGTCTCTCCATCTGAACTACCCTCCTCTTGCTCTCTTCTACTAGGCACCCACAAAACATCAATCTCCTCATCATCATTCTCCTCAGATGCATCAATTTCTTCTGACACATCACAGAAGGAAGCAGCAGCGGGGACCTCCTCCTCATCACTCATCATTATGTCCATCTCTGTCGTGTTCTCTGCCAGAATTAAATCTGGTGTAACGTCCTCATCTCCTTCATCTTCTTCTGCCAATAATGGTTGCGCATTACTCAGTTCAAGAAACTCATGGGAAAATAACTCCTCTGACTCCAGTGAAGAAGGGGCACCGGTGGTGGAGGAAGTGTTACGTGGGGTGGCCATAGCAGTGGAGGATGAGGAGGATGTTGTGGTAAAGTTAGAAACGGTAGAGGATGGGGTGTGCTGTGTAAGCCAGTCAACTACCTCTTCAGCATTTTGGGAGTTCAGGGTCATTGGCTTTTTAAAACTGGGCAATTTGCTAGGGCCACAGGATTGCATAGCAGCACGGCCCCTAGCACGGCCTCTGCGTGGCGGCCTGCCTTTGCCTGGCATTATTTTTAAAAAAACAACAACAACAAAAACTCAGTTGGTTTTTCTGGAAACGATAATACACACAGCTAGGTGGCGGTTTGAAGAAAACACTGTGCAAATAATGCCTACAAGGTCAACGTATACACAGCGGTGGATACGGATTACGTAAAATATAAGAATGCTGCTTGAAAAAAAGTAACTCAAGTGGTTTTTCTAGAGACGATAATATTATCAATATTTAGACAAAATGTGAACAAGCTCACACAGCTAGATGGCGGTTTGAAGAAAACACTGTGCAAATAATGCCTACAAGGTCAACGTATACACAGCGGTGGATACGGATTACGTAAAATATAAGAATGCTGCTTGAAAAAAAGTAACTCAAGTGGTTTTTCTAGAGACGATAATATTATCAATATTTAGACAAAATGTGAACAAGCTCACACAGCTAGATGGCGGTTTGAAGAAAACACTGTGCAAATAATGCCTACAAGGTCAACGTATACACAGCGGTGGATACGGATTACGTAAAATATAAGAATGCTGCTTGAAAAAAAGTAACTCAAGTGGTTTTTCTAGAGACGATAATATTATCAATATTTAGACAAAATGTGAACAAGCTCACACAGCTAGATGGCGGTTTGAAGAAAACACTGTGCAAATAATGCCCACAAGATCAACGTATACACTACTACAGCGGTGGATACGGATTACGTAAAATATATTATGGCTGCTTGAAAAAGGTCACTCCGGTGTTTTTTCTGGAGACGGTAATATTATGGATATTTAGACAGAATGTGAACAAGGTCACACAGCTAGATGGCTGTTGGTTGAATAACACACTGGGCAAAAAATGCCTACAGGGCAAATAATGCCTAAAAGGTCAACTTATACACTACTACAGCGATGGATACGGATTACGTAAAATTTATTATGGCTGCTTGAAAAAAGTCACTCCGGTGTTTTTTCTGGAGACGGTAATATTATGGATATTTAGACAGAATGTGAACAAGGTCACACAGCTAGATGGCTGTTGGTTGAATAACACACTGGGCAAAAAATGCCTACAGGGCAAATAATGCCTAAAAGGTCAACTTATACACTACTACAGCGGTAGTAAAATAAAAAAAAGTAAAATAAAAAAAAAATGAATATTGAAAAAAAAAAATTACAGTTGGTGCTGCTGAACTACTAGGAGCAGCAGATTAGCACACCAGTCCCACTCCCCAACACTGCTAGACTAATAGCACTGGGCTCTTATAGTAGTAGTAGTAGTAGTAGTAGTAGTAGTAGTAGTAAAACAACAAAAAAATAAATAAAAGCAGTCCTTACAAGGACTACTGTTATTGCAGCAGTCAGCAGATGAGATCAGAAGCAGGACAGCTGCCCACTGCAGCTACATACAGAGCACTGCAGTAGAAGGTAGATTACTAGCCAGCAAAGCTACCTAAGCTTAAATGTCCCTCAAACCCCTGCAGACTTCTGTCCCTCCAATAACAGAGCAGTATCAAAACGATTACTAGCCAGCAAACTTTCAACTGTCCCTGAAATCACTAACAGGCAGCAGCTCTCTCCCTACACTATCTCTTCAGCACACACAGGCAGAGTGAAAAAAACGCTGCAGGGCTTCGGTTTTTATAGGGAAGGGGAGTGGTCCAGGGGAGAGCTTCCTGATTGGCTGCCATGTACCTGCTGGTCTGGGGTGAGAGGGCAAAAAAAAGCGCCAACAATGGCGAACCCAAAATGGCGAACGTCGCGCGACGTTCGCGAACTTCCGGCGAGCGCGAACACCCGATGTTCGCGCGAACAAGTTCGCCGGCGAACAGTTCGCGCCATCTCTATTTATAACATCTCATCCAATCTAAAGCTGAAGCAACTGTGGAAGCAGTAGGAATTCAAATGGAGAAAAATCTCTTCCCCACAGTAAAATAAAGTAATACACACACATCCAAGCAAACCAAAAGTTATGGCCGTTAACGGTTTCACCAACAAATATTACTATACTGTATACTATTGATTAATTTTTTTAAAGGTTTTTATGTTTATAGTTTATCAATCTGTCATCATTAATATGCCTTTCATTTTATGGAAACAGCTGAGGTTAGTACAGGTATTTTTAATTGATGTTAATCCACCCATATTAATGCATTACATATTTTTCAACTATTGTGAATTGTTTTTACCTTTCTGTATCTTTTTTTTCTAAACAACTATGCAGTTAAATGTAATTGTAACTAAGGGTATCCCAAACCCAGAATTAAACCCAAGGACCCGGGCTCGGCTCACTCTTCTGTGTATAGCAGCAAACTTTGGCTTCGGGAGAAGACCTCACCTACTCAGATGCAGCCAGGACTTAATGTGAGAGGACCAAGGGCAGGCTAGGGTACCAAACGTGTAGTAGAAGAACAGGGAACTGAAAGCATAGTCGATGGTCAGGCTGGGTCAGTAACAATTGGACAATACAGTACAAGATTGGTAGGCAGAGGTGTAGTCAGGGTCACAGGCCGGGTCAGTACACCAATATCTCAATATAAACACAGGATCCAAGAGAGTAGTAAGTATACGGGCAACGGTCAAGACAGGCAGCAAACTAGACAAGGTCAGGGACAGGCAGGGTCAAGGACAGATCAGAAACACTAGAAATCACACCCAGGAACTATGAAAATTGATCTATGTTGGGCAATGAAAAAAAATTTTTCACGCGAATCGTAATGCCATCAGATGCGACGCTCGCAACAAACCTGGAAGCAGCACGAGTGTACATCATTAGAAGCTGGCACGTGAAGGAAGTGGACGCAGCAGGCATTTCAGTAAATAATATTACAGTAATGCTGGTAAAACCTGAAATAGTAATTCTGCTTCTTTTCTTTTCTTAAAGGGATCCTGTCATCGTAATGTTGTGCAGTATATTGCGTTTAAATACAAAAATAGTATTAAATAGTTTTAAAGGGATACTGTCATGGGAATTTTTTTTTTTCAAAATGAATCAGTTAATAGTGCTACTCCAGCAGAATTCTGCACTGAAATCCATTTCTCAAAAGAGCAAACAGATTTTTTTATATTCAATTTTGAAATCTGACATGGGGCTAGACATTTTTTAAATTTCCCAGCTGCCCCTGGTCACGTGACTTGTACCTGCACTTTAGGAGAGAAATGCTTTCTGGCAGGCTGCTGTTTTTCCTTCTCAATGTAACTGAATGTGTCTTAGTGGGGTTTTTACTATTGAGTGTTGTTCTTAGATCTACCAGGCAGCTGTTAGCTTGTGTTAAGGAGCCGTTCTCTGGTTACCTTCCCATTGTTCTTTTGTTTGGCTGCTGTGGGGGAAAAGGGAGGGGGTGATATCACTCCAACTTGCAGTACAGCAGTAAAGAGTGATTGAAGTTTATCAGAGCACAAGTCACATGACTTTGGGCAGCTGGGAAATTGACAATATATCTAGCCTCATGTCAGATTTCAAAATTGAATATAAAAAAATCTGTTTGCTCTTTTGAGAAATGGATTTCAGTGCAGAATTCTGCTGGATCAGCACTATTAACTGATTCATTTTGAAAAAAAAAAATTCCCATGACAGTATCCTTTAAAACTATTTAATACTATTTTTGTATTTAAACGCAATATACTACACAACATTATGTCCTTTCCCATTTGATTTACTTCATCACAAAAGCAACATAGCATTTGCTAAATATAATGTAAAAATCAAAGTTGCCCAATAGATATTGAATGTTTAAACCATAGTTTTTAGCAAACGTATAACATACTGTAAATGGCTCTGAGTTAATGAAGGAAGACCTGAGCATGTAGAAGAAGTACAGTGTATAATAAAGTTCATGTGAGAGGATGGGTAGCAGTGAGATCATAACATAACAGGAGGAAGGGCATTGGCAACATTGATGATAAAATGTAAAGGTCAGGGATGCACTGAATCCATTATTTTTTGAATCAGCCTAAAGCTGGCCACAGATGCAAAGATCCAATTGTACGAATCGAAGTACAATTGGACTTTCCCATCTCCCGACCTGTCACTAACCATAAAGATCAAACTCTTACCATTCAGAAGTAGTAAGAACAGATCAGCTGATGTTCTGCCCCTGACAGCAATCGTACGAAAGTTATGTCCGACAAAAGCTAGTGACAGTCTCCCTCTGAAAATCCTACGATCGGCAATACATGCAGAGATATTAACCGCAGCCGACAGAAATTTTCTAACCTGTCCGATCGACCAAACGACCGATCTCAAGCGAACAACGAAAAATGTCGGGACTCTCCACACGGTCTGAATATCATACAAATCCTCGATTCGTACGATCAGATCTTTGCATCTATGGCCAGCTTACTACTGAATAGTCTACAAAATAATTTGGCCAAATTACAATTTGAATCCAAATTTACATATTGTATTAAAATGTTTTACAAATTTCTGAAATGTCCAGAGTCGAATCATCCAGATCTTTGAATTAACGGACTAAATGAGTTTGTATATAGTTCAGCTGAGCAATCCTGCAAACAAATCTACTTTCAAACAAACCCCAAACTAAATCTTGTTATTGTTGGTATACAGTAGGATCTGTTATCGTGAAACCCGTTATCCAGAAAACTTTGAATTACAGGAAGGTTGTCTCTCATAGACTCCATTTAAATCAAATAATTAAAATTTTAAAAGAGTATTTCAGTTTTCTCTGTAATAATGAAACAGCACCTCGTACTGGATTCCAATTAATATATATATTGTATATACATATATTAGCAGGAAAACAAACCTATTGGGTTTATTTAATGTTTAAATGTTTTTTAGTAGACTTAGGGGGAAATGTAATAAAAATCTGCCTGTCGCAATGTAATAATCTTTGTTAGGCTTTATTGCTTCGAGAATCCTAATTGTGCAATGCTAACCTTTAACACCTGCTCTGGAATATCGTTAAACATTTTGTCGCAAAAAATGGATTATGATTGCAAAATTTTAGTACATACACTGCGAACGTCTGCAAAAGCAATTTGGTTGCAAACTTTGCGAGGAAGTTGTTGCGGTCTTTAATCAGTCAAACATGGTCGCTAACATTCGCAAAGGTGTTTGCAAGCATTTTTTGCACTATTGAAACATATTACATTCCCCCATTAAGGTATAACATTTCAAAAAAAACTTTTCTGGAAAAGCCCAGGTCCCAAGAATTCTTTATAACATATACAGGTGTAGGACCTGTAAGATTTCACAGACAATGTTAATATTTTGTATATGAGCAATAATGAATGTTATTGTACATGAAGCCACAATTAGATGTCCTGTTTTGTGTTTGGTACAGAATATTTTTAGTGGTGACTCTATTTTTTAATTACAGTGGGTGTATACTATATGGGCCCTTTAAGAAAGAGAAGTGATTCATTTGCAAACCCAGATTTTCCATTATGTAATCACCCAGAACACAAAAATGATCAAAGGAATCCTAGCAGGGATAGCCTTAAAAAATGTTTTAGTTCTCAGTTAAAGTTACAAAAGTGATCCTCATCAAACTGAAAGTAATGATAGGAAAGTTAAGCTGCCATGTCAATGAAGAAAGAGAAGACTAAATGATCAAGGTGATATAGACAAATACAAGAGTCCTCTGCATTCAACCCATTATCAATATATTTAAGACATTGAGACATACCCTTTACCCTTTAAACAAAGCAGGGATTGTTTGTCTATATATTGCAATATCTGGCCAGTCCTACACTTTAAATTGCATCTGATTCATTAAGAATTCTATTGCTTTATTTTACATTTTACAAAGGGACCAAGTTTTACCTGCAACTTAGATGCTTATAAAAGTAAAACTCCCAAACTTGGCTGCCCGTTTATTAGACACCAGTGGGATCACCTGACTATAGCTGGGAAGGATGGGAGCTACAACATGGAGCTGGTCACTGCTCCTGTATAACTATAACAAACAAGGGAAAGTTGTGCTCACCACTATTTTTTAAAAACATTAGGCGGGGGTGCAATGAGGCTGTGACCACAAAATACATATAGACAAATGCAAGAGTCCTCTGCACTCAACCCATTATCAATATATTTACATTGAGACATTTTGTGCTACTAAAAAATGCCTTACCCTTTAAACAAAACAGGGATTGTTTGTCCATATATTGCAATATATTTAAGCTGGCCAACAACATCAAAGTCATCCCATATCTGGCCAGTCCTACACTTTAAATTGATAAAGGTGTTAGTCATCACTATGGTAAGAACAAATTTACTAACCATCTTAGGTTGTTTCAAAAGGACAGTTAATACATGTACTGAAATACTAACCAACTAGAGTAAAAAAATGGCACAAATACAAATCAAAACAACTATAGTAGCATCATTATTACATTATATTTAAAACTGCAAGCATTTTCCACTGGGGTGCATAATATACGAATCTGTATTTTAATGAACAAACAATGCCACCGACAGCAACAAACTGAAACAAATGAAACTAGAGCATGCCTTTTGAGTGTTAACAATCTGGAGGGATGTGAAAAGGATGAAACACAGGGTACAAGAGTTCCTTGTAGTGCGATATCACGAAACAGCTGGGTGCCAAGGAAAAAAATGTTTTAACTAGAGCAGCTTTATGCCGAGCTGCTGGTCCATGGAAAAAGTAAAACACTCACTTATTTCAGCAGCTTTTCAACCATGTAGATTACATATTATAGGAAATGAATGTACAGTTATATATTTAATAACTTTACAGGTGGAACAAGGAGTGAAAGGTATTTTTTGCTAGATTCTGTGGGAATGTTATCAAGTTCCATATGTAGTAATACCTTCTTCAAAGGAAGACACAACAACACTGAAGGGACCTTTAAAGTAATTGTAACATAAAAAAATTAACATATTTAAATTTATTAAAATATTATGTACGGTTGCCCTGTGCAATATAAACAAGCTATTTAGCAATGGAGGCTTATCTGCTATGTAACCTGAGCCCTTTCTCATTTGAATGACTGACCCCATGGCTACATTGCAGTTTATTTATATAGTACTATATAACTAAAGTAGTGTTTCTAAAGCAAACATGCCACTTTTTACCAGTGCGTAGCAACAGTACATTATATTTTAATTGCTTTAAAACACTTTCATTTGAATTTTTTGGTGTTACTGTTTCTTTAAGCAGGTATTTGTCTTTGTTATTTTTCCGCAGCACAGTTTTCCACAACATAAGGAACTTTTATGTTTTATACTACATGTGCAACAAAAAAAAATAAAAGTTAGTTCACTCTTCTGATACCAGAGCAGACCTGTCGAATGGAGGTCTGAATATCTAAGAAACCTTCTTTGTATTGTGCCATTATTAGTGCAAATTAATCCACGTAAAGGAATCCTCAGCTTCCTTCCACTTCCTGTCTCCCCCTTCCTTAATTGCAGCACCTGTACTGACTTTTCAGCCTGAGTGAACACAACCCATGATATTCCCTATGTCTACAAATATTATTGTAGGAGAGACATACATCTAGAGTTCAATTTGCCTTTTCTCCATTTTATTGGAGTGTACCATTTTACACAGCTTTATAAATATGCCCCATGTATCCGTCCTGTGATTTCAAGAATTAGGAGAAAAATAATTAAAACTGGAAATGCTGAAATGCAATAGATTTCCAGTAGACCAGGGCAGTATTTCATAAATAGGTATCGGAACCGGGGGGCCATGGCCCCCAGAACTTCCCTCCCCCCGTTTTTGTATGCTGCAGGCATTTTATTTATTTTTTCCTGATCCGGACTGCCTGCTGCCTTTTTAACAAAATATATTGTCAGACAAAATATAGTGTCAGGGGACAGGGGTATGAGCGAGTGTGTGGGGTGGGAGGAGTTCAATCATCGGTTGCGTGCATGTCCTATGAACTCAGCTAATGGACAGGTGTCACGTTGGGCAGTTGCAGGCAGGGGAAAAGGCACCAGAATATGTTTGCTTTGTTCCAAATTTTGACTGACAGGCAGGATGGATGGTGGACACTGGTGCTGCGGATTCCACCTCTCCCCCCCCCCCCTCAGACTATCAGAGCAGAAAAAATGCAAATCCCAGTAAGGATACAAATCAGTGATCACTGTCTTGCAATTATTACACTTCCTTGTGGTGTTTAACACTTTCCTTGCTTTCAATAGCAAAAATTGCAGTTGTGCCATCCTGTTGTGAGTTTTGGGGGGTTATACATTAAATAGTCTCTGTTCCATCCTGCTTTATACATGGAGTTGTCACTGTGCCATCTTGCTGTGAGATCTGGGGCATTTATATATGAAATAGTCTCTATGCCATCCTACTATGAGTTCTGGGGCATTTATATATGAAATAGTCTCTGTGCCATTCTACTATGAGTTCTGATGCATTTATATATGAAATAGTCTCTGTGCCATCTTGCTATCAGTTCTGGGGCATTTACTATCTATATGAACTTGTCTCTGTGACATCCTACTATGAGTTCTGGGGCATTTGTATATGAAATTGTGTTTGTGCCATTCTGCAATGATTTCTGGGCCATTTTTAGGTGAAATTGTTACTGTGCAATCCCTCTGTGCTATCCTGCTATATGGTCTGGGGGTATTTATACATGACATTGTCACTGTGCCATCTTGCTGTGAGTTCTGTGGTATCTGTAAATTAAATATTCTCTGTGCCATCCTACTATGAGTTCACAAACATTTATGCATGAAATTGCCACTGTGCAATCACTCTGTGCCAGCCTGCTATGTGTTCTGGGGGTATTTGTACATGAAATTGCCACTGTGAGAGCCCTCTGTGCCATCCTGCTATGAGTTCTGGGGTATTAGTACATGAAAATGCCACCGTGCCATCCTGCTGTGTTCTGTGGATATACAGAAAATACAGGGTTAGATCTTAGAACAAAGTAGATTCAGAGACTGGTCTGCTTGCATCCTGGAGTCAGGGAGGACTTTTCTTAAGCAAATAAGAGAGCCTTTAGATGGGTTTTTTTTTCCCTTCTTTTAGATCAACTAGAAGTTACACTAGGTTGTATGCGTGTATTTTATCAGCCTAAATTACTAATTACTATGTTTATATACTGTAATTACAGTATTATGTTAATAGAGTGGGATTTTAGATATTCTACAACTGCCTCATTATAATATGACATTGCTGTCTAACCAGCCAAAAGGGATCCCTGCAGCTAGAGATATATGATTTTTTCACATTACTATGCATGTTTCTGAATGGCTTTCCCTCCTACAAGTTACATGGTGCTCCAGGCCTACAGCTTTGTATACTTTGCTTTTTGAAAGGGCAATAGAGTGAGACAGTGCTTGGGGAGCTATAATCTCAGCCTTTTAATAGGCTTGGAGTGCATGTGCTCATGGATTCTTACTATATCTTATAATTTTGGTGCGAATACCCACTTCCTTTTACTGTATATTGTGAAAATTTAGTGAAAGCACATGGTAAAATGGGTGGAGTCAAAAGAGGTGTGGTCATACAACAGTGGATGTGGACAGAATTTTGCTACAGGCTCCCCCAGTCCAAAACATCTTCTTCTGCCTATGATTTCATATTCTGTATACAGGTATGGGATCTGTTATACGCAAACCTGTTATCCAGAGACCTCCAAATTACCGAAGGCCCATTTCTGTACAACACTGAATTACTTGAAGTCTTAGAAAAGGGAGGTCATGTCTATGGTTGTCATTAGTTACTGCACGGGGCGAACTTTTGTGCCTTTTAATATGAAGGTTAAATTGCAAATGATTGACGCTGGCAAACACAGTCAAAGCTTCTACATAAGAAGCAGTGATGTGCAGGTCGGCCCTAATCTGGAAGCTGGCAGTGCTAGGTCACGACATGAAGAATAGTGCAGGAGATGGCCCGAACCTGCCTGACCTGCGGGTCCCATGAGTTTTGGGCTGGCCCGCACATCAGTAATTAGACGTCTATCCCCTTTAAATGTAATACAGACAGTTTCTAATTGTAACTTTCATATACCTGTAAAATTACCAGAATTATTAATTGTAAATAGAATGCTGAATGTTAAAACGTGTATATTTAATTTATAAATTATTTGGGTATCAGTTTTCCGTGTTTTTTTTTAGCATAGTTACAGTCACAGTGGGATTGGGCACACTATGAAAAAAGGTAAGGGAACTTTCATTTAAAGGATATATAAACCTTAAAAAGTTAATGTAAAATGTTAACGTAATATAAATGAATGCAATTTACATTAATTTTATATTAATTATTATTACAACGATGTTTAATCGTTTTAGTTCTTTTCAGTTTCAGGGCAATTTAAAGGGCACATGTAAAAATGTTATCCCCAACCAAAGGGATAACAGTAGTTTTTTTTTGTTTTGTTTTTTAAAAAGCCCCCCGCCAGCACAACGCTACCCAGACCGTAGGGAACTCCCAGTGCGAGCAGCCATGTACGGTCAATCACATGCGCATAATGACAATATGCCATGAATTGCTCATTATGCGCGTCCGCATGACATCACATGCTCGTTATGCACATATGCATGACACAACGGGAGCTCCAGGTGCGGATATCGTAGTGCTGGTGGGTTGGGGATAACATTTTTACCCAACAGGTGCCCTTTAAATTGCCCTGAAACTGAAAAGAACTAAAACAATTAAACATCGTTTTTATTACCTGACAATATAATGAATTTTGAAACAATAGCACCACCTGCTGGTCAGTTGCCTGTACACTTAGGGGCAAATTTACTAAAGGGCGAAGTGGCTAACGCTGGCGAAAATTCGCCAGCGTGACGTCATTTCGGATTTTAGTGAATTAGCGGCGCCCTGGAGAAACTTCGCCTGCCGAAGTGCATCGAATGCGTCGCTAGAGCATTTTCGGCGCTTAGTGAATTTGCCCCTTAGTGAGATATATGTTCAGAAGGAAAACAGCGATGTGTTCTTTTTTTGTAACTTAAATTTTATTTGGTGTTAGCATTTAAGTTTCCAAGCATAATAAAATCACAGATATAAAAGAAAGAAAGGTCATGGTTATTGTTGTCACAGAGTTCTCAGTTGGTAAAGGAAGAGAGTAAAAACTTGCATGGATGCCAGAATAAACTTACAGTATCACAGAAGTGATTGGAAAACAAGCATTGTTCCCCTTATTCCTGTACATGTGTCTGAGACACATAATAGTCCCATTTCGACCAAACTTTATCATGCTTAGGTAAGGACCTGTGATGCTTGGCTGTCATTTCTTCCATTAATTTCATATCACGAATACGTGAGATGGTTTCGTCTATTGTTGGGGCACGAGGCGTTTTCCAATTGGAAGTAATAGACAGTCTGGCGGCTGTGTGTATGAAATTCAGGAGTTTCTGTTCTGGGGGGGAGATGTCTATATGGGGTAGGCCTAGTAGTGCATTAGATGCATGTATTGGTATTTCATAAAAAAAGAGTTTTGTCACCAGAACCCCAACAGCTTTCCAAAATTCAGAATTGGACAGAACCACATAATATGGGAGAGAGAGCCCTCTTGTCCACATGCCCTCCAGCACATTGCTGTGCTGGTTGGGTACATTTTACTTAGTTTCACCGGGGTATAGTACCAATGAAATATAGCTTTGTAAACACTTTCTTTCTGTCTCACACAAGTAACACTTCTCCAGGCATTCTCCCATATTTCTTGCCATTGTTCTATGGTGAAAGTGGTTGAGAGCTCTCTCTCTCTTGTAGCATGTACCTATGCTTAGGAAACGGTTCCTCTAATTCTGTGTTTAGTATGGAATAAATAGTTGAGATTAGTGCTTTCTGTGGCAGACCACTGAGGCATTTCTTTTCAAAAAATGTCAGTGAGCTGGACGGAGGACGCCCCCTGAACACTCCTTTAATGAAATGCATAATTTGCAAAAAGTCATAACACCAGCTCTGGGGAATTTGATACTTCTCTTGAAGTTCTGCGAATGAGTATAGTCTATTCTCCAATGGTTTGATAAAATCATGTATTCTAAATAGGCCTTTTGAACCCCAACGTTTCTGGAAGGAGGGAGACATTCCTAGTATAAAGTGAGGGTTAGCCAGAACGGATTGCACTGGGGACGGAAAGTTGGCCAAGGGTGTTTTCTTGGAGCAGTGTTCCCAAATTCTAATAGTGAATTTAGTTGCCTGTAAGACATTGGGTGGTAGCCGAACGGCCTCAGTGTAATTCATGTAAGTGTTAGTTCAGTTACTGTCTTTTTATGCTGGAAAAAACTGTGAAAAATGCTTGCCCATAACCCATTTCTGCAAATCTAAGCAATGTACAGGTTACCTTCCTCTTGTTGCTTCTGTCACTGACTCTGAACCTCTATTGGCAATGCTTGTAGCCAGTCATGTGATTATATTAAATATTCATGAGACTACATGAGAACAGCCCTGAGAAGCAGGCAGAGCTGTCAATCAGAGGCTTTTGGCCACTAATACTGCACAGATATTTTCAAAATACTCATGGGCTATAGAAAAGTAGGTAATTTAAAAATTTTCAGCTCATAAAAGGCATTAGTTAAACTTTAACATTGATTTCCTTATTTTTAGTTACAGCAAATAACCTTAAGGATACTTTAAGTTTCACTCACAGTTGTACTTACCAGCTGTTTTTTTGGAGCCTTTGGCTTCTTCGAGTAAACACATATTTAAATCAACCATTGCATAGAATTGGTATAATTAACATTAAATGGATGTATTTAAAGAGATACTGTATCGAGGAATTAGTGCAAAGTATTTGCTTTTGTCTGAAAATAATTTGTAATATTTTGTGAAGAAGCAACATTTTGGAAATCTTTGTAGGGATCCAGAGGGTTAATTCTCTTCTGTTTCTTAAGTAAGCAGCGTGTTCTGGCAGATACCGGAGGGTGTCAGAAGGTGTCGCTGCTGCGCAACTGTTTGATATAGGTAGAGCCATGTGCTCACAGCCATTGTCAATTTCACTGAGGTAAGAATGAACATAAACTGCTGCAAAGATGTGATGCCTTTGGAAGGGCTTGGGGTATGGCAGCCTCAAGCCAGGGCGCTAGACCAGGAGGGTCTTGAGCACCAATGCAAAGAAAGACTTTTTGTGTGCTCGCACTATGGAGAGTGCTGGGAGCTTTAGTTCAGCAGAGGAGGACTTTCGTGTTCTTGCACTATGGAGAGTGCTGGGAGCTGTAGTCCAGTAAAGAGAACTTTTGTGTGCTCGTAATATGGAGAGTTCTCGCAACTGTGTAGTAGGAGTAAAGGGAGTTTGTCGTGCTCACACTGCTGATAGTCTTGGGAGATGTACCATGAAGATTCAAAGCAAGCTGCGTGTGCTTGGCTGAACGGATTTCATTGCTGTGGATGCCTGTTCCTGCTCTGTGTAAGGCTACCCATCTGAGTGAATCCCTGGGTGAGTTGTGTCTGAGGGAGGGTAGTGAAAGGATCCAAACATCTATTTTAAGCGTAAGGAGGCTTCCTTACTCACTGCTGGCCTTAGTTGTGGCATCCTCCACAGTGAGTTTGGAGAGTAACATTACTGCTCATTCACCCACTTCTCATCACAGCTTTAATCTCATTGGCTGGCAATGGGTTTATTGTCATGCAAATGAATGGATAGAGAACAGCCGTGTGCAGAAGCCCTGGATTCTTCCTGATGCACTAACTTTCTCTCTCCCCACTGCTGGATGTCTGCAACTTCATAAAGGAGGAGAGGTTGGCGACCCCCATCTGCAGAGATGTGTTTAATAAGGGATGCACCGAATCCACTATTTTGTATTTGGCCCAACCCCCGAATCCTTTGAGAAAGATTTGGCCGAATACCAAACCGAATCTGAATCCTAATTTGCATATGTAAATTATGGGTGGGAAGGGGAAACATTTTTTACTTCCATATTTGCCTCCACACCCCTAATTTGCATATATATCTGAATCCTGCTGAAAAAGGCTGAATCCTGGATTCGGTGCATCCCTAGTTTTATAATTGTAAGTTATTAAAATGATATGCTAGTTAGGAACATTTGGATTTGTCGTTTATTTTTCTGCCCCAGCATAAGTACTTTTAAGTTTATGAAGATAAAAAACCTATAGAGCAATAAGAAGACCTGGGCCACATTATTCTCCTCTGATATGAACAGCTATTTGGAGTGTTTTAAATTATAACAAGCCTCTGGTATTTTTCCACTAAAGTGCAAAACATAGTGCTAAAACCTGTGCTCAAAATGAAAGCCCTTGTTTTGTCCAAAACTGGTATGAATCCAGTTTCATGGAGATTTATGCACATCCGATTACAGAGAGCACAAATGTAAGAAGATAAAACAATATGCTGTGTAAAGGAAAACTTTTGCAAAGAACACTATATTCTTTCCAGACCTGCCATTTCATATATTGCACAGCGCTGAAAATGTGCTCAGAGTTTGTGCTCTCGTTATATAAATAGGCTGTACATGAATATCCATGAATCTTTGTTCAACTTTTTTTAAATGGAGGTGATGCAGATATTTCATGGTGTTCTGTAGAATAAAAAAAAGTATATTGCAAACCTTAAACTAAGTAGATACTGTTCAGCTACTTATGAAAAAAACTGTTGGTCCCCCAGCCCTCGTGGGCCCCACTGGCCCAGATTTGTTCCCCATGGCTGGCAGAGCCCCCTTCTTCCTGGCCTTCCTACACCCGAACACAGCGGATATAAAGTGTATTGCACAGAAAAGGTAAGCGCTGGGGAGAGGGGGGCAGAGGGAATTTTGATTCCTTGGGCAGGGGGCCTGCGGGGGTAGCAGAGGACCCTGGGGGTGCAGGCCCTTCATGTGTTAGTCCCATACAGGCAAGTAATATTCCCTCTAAGCTGTGCATTTTGAGGCGAACACACAGTAAATTGTAGTTCACACAAAGAATTTTGTGTGAGAACACAAAATTTTTGACCTGCGCACACTGTTTTTTAAATGTGTTCACACAGGTTTGAAAGTATGAACACACTAATTTTTTGGCAAACAGAGGCAACATTGCAGGCAAGCAGAGTTATTTTCCCCAAGATTTTAGGTTTTTCTTAATTTACATAGTTTTAACACCATCTCTGGGAAATGTAAAGTCAAGAGTTCTACTGTAATGATAATACCCTAGAAAATATTCTTTTTTGCCTGAATTTTTGAATAACATAAATATTTTTGCCTCTAGTGACCCTCTTAACTACCTCTGCATACCCGTAATTCATTTGGAGGCACATTTATCAAAGGTCGAATTTTGAAAAAAACTCGAATGTCAGGAAGGCTGCAAACAACTCAAAATTGATTCCTGGACCTTACCCATTGACTTAAACAGCAATTCAGCAGGTTTTAGGTGGCGAATAGTTGGTAGGCATGGGTGGCCAGGAATGTTATGTTTTTATTAATGAAGCAGCAATTTTTGGGTTATATCACCTTTCTCCCCAGAATATATAACCATATTTGACTTATCTTTATAACTATGATTGCTTCATTTATTTTCAACTTTTCATCACATGATTGTGATTTCTAGTTGCCAAAATTTATCCTGGTGCAGTTAGAGACTTTATGGTCAAAATAGCAAGCAGGTTTTGAAACTGTTCTCTCTTAACCTCTGGCTCAAAAGCTCTATAAAAAGAAATGGATGTGCTATATTTAGTAGGCTGAACACAATGTATCAGGAAGCTCTGCTGTTCAAAAAACCTTAGAAACATCAGAGCTTTAGACAAAGAGTCTAGAACTGTTCATTCTCTACATTATGTCCCTCCTCGATTGCTTATTCAGTAATAACCTCTGCCTACAATTTCTAGTGATCTGAAACATCTATACAGTATTTTATTGCTTATTTTATATAATATAGTAAACCTTCAGCAGACGTTTTTTGAGATCAAAGCATGAGCCTTGATTCATTTTAAGCAATCATTTTCTGAAAATGATTTATTTTATTCTGATTGCATTCAGATATACACTATACGCATTTATGGCAGAGTAAAATTCAATGATATACATCAATGATGGATCTATGTTTTGATTGTTGCTATTGTAGTATCCTTAAAACCGAGTTCTAATTAGGCATACATAGTGCATTTATTAAAGACTGTACAGTACAGGAGGCTGTCTGAATGCAGTAGAATAAAAACAACAAAAAATCTCAATCATTAATACATTTACAAACAGCATCTACATCTACTTGTCTCATTGAAGAATTCATTGACCATTCAACCATTCTCTTTTATAACATTGTCCTACAATTTAAGTCCTCCCTTTCTACTGCTAATCCAATAACAAAGTTTAGCATAGAGTCCTACTGTGTAAGTCTTTAGAGGTCACATGAATATATTGTAAATTATATCCTTATAAATGGTGAGTTCTGATGTCATCAGTTATAAACGGTGAGTTCTGATGTCATTTCTGTCACATGACTCACTGAAACTTGTGTATTATAATAAATAAAGTACCCCCAGTTGCAAAATATGAGGATATTAGAAGTTACCTCGGAGTTCCTTTGACTTCGATTCGAACGATTCAAACTATAAATCGTTCAACTATTCGACCATTCGATAATCTAAATACTGTCTCTTTAAAAAATACTTCGACTACATACTTCGCCAGTTTAAACCTACAGTTTTCCCCAGCACTTTTCTACGTTTTTTATGATCGAATAAAAATCCTTCGATCGATCGATTAAAATCGTTCGAATCGTTCGATTTTTATTCGATCGATCAAAGTATTTGCGCTAAAGTCCTTCGAATTCGATATTTGAATTCAAAGGATTTTACTTACCCCTCGAAATTCGACCCTTGATAAAACTGCCTCTAAATGGTAATCGTTATTTCATCTGGCATCTGTTGTGACTATTTTACCAGCTTTAATTTTAATGTTGCCCCATTGATTCAATATTGTATATTATGGAAATACGTAAAAGTGATAATGATAAACATCAATATAAAAATTGCAAAAAAGGCTTTTCTTGTTAAGTATCCATTCAAAAGAAAATAGGTAAAAATTAAATCTACTGTAAATTAGTAGCATGTTTCATACAAGTCCTCAAAATGCTGCATACAAAGTTCTATAGTTACATAATAAGTATACGACTGACATGATTTATGATGCCCTAAATATTTGTTTATCATTTTGTATATTTATTCAAAAGCACCATTAAATAATGTGTTAAAAGCTGATGTTTTTGCATTGTTCGCTTGTCTATTTTGTGTCATTGTGATAGATTCGATGTGCAAAAAAGGCCACAAAGTAGGATCTAACCCTGAGAAGACAAATACAGCATGTATTGTTATTAATGAAGTGAGAAAATAATCTTGTTGAAACTTCACATTGGGAAAGGATTAATTGGAAGAACTTGGCGCTATGCTTATATCAGAGAAGCTTTTTGTCTTAAACTAATTGGCCCTGAGCCAAGAGCCAACTAGAATTAAATATACGAAGACTGGGTTAAAACTGGGTCTTTAACGAAGAAAAAGTACTATCATAAAAAAAATGCTGTAAAAATGCTCATTCAGTTATGCTTTATACACAAAAAAACATTGAAGGTCATATCTGCTGCATAAAATAATTTAGTATTTTTAAGGGTCCATGGTATTTAACTGCAAGGATGGGTTGGCAAGCCGACAAATTATTTTGGCCATTTTGGAAATTTCCAATAAGGGTAATGTACAAAACTCAAACCTCAATAAAAATAAGAGCTGAACATCACCTTTTCTTTATTGCCCCATAACACACCAAGAACAAAAGGCTACAATAGGTAGCTGTATACAATATATAATGACAAGACCCGTTTCTAGTCTGAAATACAAGCCTAATGGGATAAGGGACAAAAAATGAGCGATTCATCATTTTGCAAATCTCCAGTAGAATATACCATAATGCAAAGACTGAAGTAAAGCCATGAACATAACTTTGATAAAAAAAATATACTGAAAGCTATCAAGCTATTACTTGTAAGCTAACAATCATATATAAGTTTATTAGTTAGCAAGAAATATCACATAAAACATGCTTTTGTTAAATGATTGAAAATAAGATAAATTTAGTTTGTGTTTTAGCAATAAAAAAACACATTTAAGATTACTGAAAGCATTCAAGCCTATGCCTATAGAAGAAATAAAATAATAATTTAAGAAAAGCAAACTGTATTTTGATATCTGTCTGTCAAACAATGAGTTCATTATCCAAAATGGGTTAATTGCTGAGCCCATGTAGTCTTTAAATTTAATTTAGGCAAACTCATAGTGGAAAATTAAAGGAAAACTATACCCCTGAACAATTTTTGTTGCATAAAACAGCTAATATATGAAACCTTGCTTCTTGTAAATATATAATTTTCATAATATACTTTTTTATAGTAGTAAATGCCATTGGGTAATCCTAAACCATGTTAAAATCTAAGGGCTGCCTACTGGGATTCTATGATTCAAGGTGCACACAAACATACCATACATGTTAGGTCACATGAGCGAATTATTGCACAGAGTTCTGTCTTTTACTCCCACACTCTTTCCTGTTACAGTTAAGGTGGCCACAGATGCAAAGATCCGCTCGTTTGGCGATGTTGCCAAACGAGCGGATCTTTCCCCGATATGCCATTAACAGGCATGGCTATATCGGGGGGTAATCTGATTGTTCTGACCAAACGACCGATCTCCGCCGGGCAAAAGATGTCGGCACACGCCACACTCGATCCGAAAATCGTACGAATCCTCGATTCGTACGATCAGATCTGTGTGTCTATGGCCACCTTTAGAGTTGCACTATATCTGGTCAATTTTCATCTCTTTAAAGCGGCATCCAGCTTTATCCACACAAAGAGAAAACAACTAATTCTCTTCATTTGTAAACAGAGGCCAGGTGAGATTACAAACAAGCCAATGAATGTTGGTTGAAGACCATGGAGATGAAGAAGTGCACAAGTGTTAGTTCCCATGAATCACTGGATCAAGGAGTTGGGAGCTTCAATAAAAAACAATTCACTTTTATTGGATAACTGTGAAGCTAAATTGATGGTGGGGTATAATTTTTTAAAATAATGAGCACGCCATCAAATGATCTGAAGTAAGAATTTTTTTTTGTTTTGTATATATTTTTTAAAAAGATTAATTTTATAAATTTCCCACTTTTCACAAAAGTCAGTTCCTTTTTTCTGCCCATGTTCTTTTCTGTTTTTATTTTGTATGTTTTTTGTATTGTATTATTAGGCAGCTTTGTCTGAAGGATGTGCTGAAGGATTTACATTAGTCTAAAGCTGGCCTTACATACAGAGATCTGCTTGTTTGGTGAGGTCGCCAAACTAGCGGATTTCACCCGATGTCTACAACTAGCAGAATACGAGAATTCGGATAAAGGACCGCATCAACAAAATGATGCGGTCCGTGATTCGACTGGATTTTTATACCTCTCATCTACATTTGCCTGACTTCTGGGCAAAATCCAGTCGGATCAAGAACCACATCGGTTTGTTGATTCGGTACTCGATCCAACCGCCTGTATTCTCTTCGTTGTGGGCATATTGGCTGAAATCACTCATTTGGCGACCTCATTAAACAAGCTATCTCTGTATAAACTGCCGAATTAATCTGTCAGCAGCATATATCGGCCCATGTATGGGGACCTTTAGTCAGTTCTTATTTTGATAAAGAGGCATTTAGACCTAACTCTTCTAATCAGAAGATTAAGTGCAAGGTGCTGTTTTGTTACAGAGAAAAAGGACATTTTTAACCATTTTTTTTTTCATTTGATTATAATGCAGTCTATGGGAGATGGCCTTCCTATAATTTGGAGCTTTCTGGATAACGGGTTTCCAAATAACTGATCCCATACCTGTATATATGTCATTCCAATATTACTCTTCAAGTGCTGCAGTACCCCTTTAAACTCCAAGCAGAATATATGTTGATATATATGAAAATTTCTATATTATTTGAAACATCAGTTGGTAGTGAGTGTACAAACACATGCCTTATATTCCATCTGGGAGTGATGACATTTTCAACATTGTAAATTAAGGCCTAATAGCTGTCTAAATATTGGATAATTACAGTGTGAGGGGCTAAGCTTTTAAGGCTTAGTGGTTTTACAGAGGTTCTAACTCACTCAGACTTACGATGACACTATGCTTACTGCAAGTAAGGAGCAGCCACAAAAATGAATTCTACTGTAAACATGTCTCTGTGTAAGCTGCTCAATGAGAAGCTTACTTAGATGAGTCCTGTGTTTTTAATATTCAGTTTAAAATATTATCAGGAGTTTACAGGTATTTGTAGTTTAGAAAAAGGTATTATAATTCTAAATGAAAAAATGAATGAAACTTAAAACAATGTAACAATATTATAATTGGACTTGCAGGGAGCACATTAACTGCATTATATTAGTTGCAGAAACAAAAATATTAGGAACAAAATTTAGAACTAGTCAAAACATGTATATGTACTGTATAGTTACACCCTTCACCAAAAAGATTTTCCCAACTTAATGGCTTTATGGTGCACTGCTATTTCATCTTGGGGTAGCCAGAAAGTGAATAGAGCTGTTTAAAAAGTAGTATATTACCTGATATCAGTTCAAAACTGTTTTAAATTCTCAAACCCTGCAAAAATGAATATTTGGGCCTATCAAACCTACATGTCATGTACTAGGGATGCACTGAATCCAGGATTCGGTTCGGGATTCAGCCAGGATTCTGCCTTTTTCAGCAGGATTCGGCCAAATCCTTCTGCCCAGCCGAATCCGAATCCTAATTTGCATATGCAAATTAGGGACAGGAAGGGAAATCATGTGACTTTTTGTCAGAAAACAACCACTAATTTGCATTTGCATATGCAAATTAGGGTTCGGATTCGGTTCGGTATTCGGCCGAATCTTTCGCAAAGTATTTGAGGGTTCGGTCAAATCCAAAATAGTGGATTCGGTGCATCCTTAATTAGTATTAGGGTCAGTGAATCGGAAAAAATGTTTTAATCATGCCCATAGGCATGGTGGAAGGAAATAAATGATGTTACTTTATGGCCTTTTTCCTCCCCTATCAACAATATACAAAGTCAGTTGCTCAGGACTATTGCATTTTGCATAGTGTGTGGTTAGCTTAAATATGCTTAAAGGGATTATGTCGTGACTTTTATGATGTAGTTTTTATTTCTAAATTACGCTGTTTACACTGCAAATAATTTACTCTACCATGTAAAATTTAATTCCTGAACCAGCAAGTGTATTTTTTTTAGTTGTAATATTGGTGTGTAGGCAGACATCTCAGGTAATATTGCCTGGTCATGTGCTTTCAGAAAGAGCCAGCACTTTAGGATGGAACTGCTTTCTGTTGTTTCTCCTACTCAATGTAACTGAATGTGTCGCAGTGGGACCTGGATTTTACTATTGAGTGCTATTCTTAGATCTACCAGGCAGCTGTTATCTTGTGTTAGGGAGCTTCTATCTGGTTACTTTCCATTGTTCTTGTTGCCATTCTGCTTAAGAGATGGGATAACCGGTAGTTCAATCTCTTAGACAGAGAAAAGACTGCACACAGACACCATGCTTCTCTTGCTACAAGAAGACATATTAACACTTCTACATTAGTAGACAAAGATCATATCACATGACACAGTGTCAGTGTATCAGATTACTATGGTATATGTATGAAAGCATACACATTAATGCATATCTTAACAGTTCTGTTGTTAGGCTGATGGGGGGGAGGGGGTGATATCACTTCAACTTGCATTACAGCAGTAAAGAATGACTGAAGTTTATCAGAGCACATGTCACATGACTGAGGGCAGTTGGGAAACTGGAAATATGTCTAGCCCCATGTCTAGGGTTGCCACCTTTTCCGGAAAAAAATACCAGCCTTCCTATATATTTATCTTTTTTCCCTATTAATAACATTGGATCAACCATCATTTTTACCGGCCAGGCCATGTCAGTTTTCAAAATTAAATATAAAAAAAATCTGTTTGCTCTTTTGAGAAATTAATTTAGGTGCTGAATTCTGCTGGAGCAGCTCTATTAACTGATGCATTTTGGAAAAAAAATTTCCTGTGACAGTCTCCCTTTAAGTTTTAACTCATTCCCTTTGCTGTGTTCAAGAAGCCTGACCTCTAGTGGGTGTAATGTGTATGATACTTTGTTGTGACAGCCAAAGGACACCCCAGTCTACACACCTCCACCACTGACTGCTGCTCTGCAGGGGAGGAGGCTGAAATGTTTGTTTGGGGTGTCTACCAATAGAAAGCTTTTCATTGGAGGATTTCTAAGGATTTTCTTCTCTGCAAACTATAACCAGAAACACAAAAGTTTGGAAACTCGCTAGGACATGTGCTAAAACAATATGAGCTGCGAAGCTTACTTTGCTTGTATATTTTTTTAATCTTCCTCAAACAGCCGCAGGCTCATTTACCACCCCAGCCACAGTTGGTGCTCTTTTAAAATTGATTCAGTGCATTGACACCATTTATTAGGGACTTTGTCCTGGTCCTTGCACTTCTCTGTATATTCGGAATCACTGCTTCACTCTTGCCTCTCCTGATATACAATATTACCCAAGCATGGACCTATTGACATAGAGGAATTCCATAAGAGAGTACTCTGAAGTGATAATACTGAACGCTGAAAGTATTCAACAGAGCTATTCCTGTAGAAGGAATCTGTGCATTTTATTTAGTTAGAGAAGTCAGCATTTGTGTTGCATTATTTGCATGGTTCCCTGCTGTTTTCTCAGTAGGAATGCTGAAAGTATTAGTTTGTCTTTAGATAAAGGTATTTGTTAATCATTATTTAGTGTGCATTAATGTACCCAGTGGGTTATCCCTTTGCCAATATTTGAATGACATCAGATAGGAGTGTACTAA
Organism: Xenopus petersii; assembly: GCA_038501925.1. Classification (NCBI taxonomy): domain Eukaryota; kingdom Metazoa; phylum Chordata; class Amphibia; order Anura; family Pipidae; genus Xenopus; species Xenopus petersii. Next base: position 64,261,293 of record CM076673.1, on the reverse strand, counting down.
GTACCTACTGTCTCCCCACACCACAGTAGAGATTTGTCATGTGGAAGTAGGTGGGCACCACACTAAAGCCATGGAACAGTAGGAGAGAAAATGATTTTTAAGGATCTCAAATTGTCCAACTTGAATTACTGCTCTTTAAATGTGAAGTGTCAACCGCAGAGTAGTTATATAATTATATAGAGGAACACAAAATCCTTGGGACACTTGACCAAACACTGTAGACCATATTCAATGAGTAACCTTTTCATACTTGGGCTTTCAGTTTCCTAACTGTAAAAACTACTCAGTGAAAAGCAGTACAGTAACAATTACCTTATGTTTTTAGAAGGCTTTACATTGCATGTCTTGCACATGATGGGCATTTTGACATTTAGCCCATCTCACCCTAACCAGGTTTGGTTCTCTGCTTCGCTACTCCACAAGTCCTACCACTTCAGTAGCCATGTTCCAATATCTTGCACTGTTTAGATCTAACAAGATTGAAACAGGCAGTTTGGATATATGGCTTTGAACCATTAGTCTGTATCTGTGCTATAAAACCAGGAGTGATTTGCATGTCTCCACCCATAATGCCTTACGTGACAGACAAACTCACTGGTGTTAGTAAATTATCCCTCAAAGCTTCTTTGTTAAGGTTAATTACACAGATAAATGTGCATTTCTGGGGTAGAAGCCGGGTGGAAAGGCAAGGGCCAGTCTATGGCCAATCCAAAAAGTTCTCAGCAGCTTTCATCAATGTTTAATGTGCTGGGCATGGGCAAATGTAATCAGTGACCCACCTGGTAATGATAACAGAATCAACTAAAATGTTTAATTAAGTTTATTTTATTGGTGTCAATTACAAAGAATAAATACATTTCACAGATATATATATATTTTTATACAAAGTGCTACATACAAAGGTTGATATAAGTAAATATAGGTGGTTATATGTAGCGCTGTATATTAAAGATGTTTCTGGAATCTTCTTCTTTTGCCTTTGGTGTCAGCTCGTATAGTGTAGAAGAGAATCCAGTGTTGTCCAGGTCCAAACAAACAATGCTAAATGCCATGTTTTCACTAGAAAACAACATAATAGAAATGTAAGAATCAGGAATCTGACCAGCCTATTACTAATTATTAGCTACTAAGTAACACATTAAAAACACTGATTGACTTCAGTTCATAATCAATATCATATAGAAACCATCCCGCGCACGCTCGCACCTGGGCCAGGCCAAGAGGAGAACGTTCAGGGCAGCGGTGACAGGGAGTCTGGGCAGATGGGGCCCATAAGAGCCGGGGACCACTGGGTTTTTTCCCAGTGTTCCGTCGGCCCAGTCCGACCCTGAGCTATAACACAGTTGAATAAAACAGACTCTAAATATTAACCTACATATAACGATCTACAAAGTAAGATAAAAAAAAAATCACCATTAGTTCATTGTGCAACAAGGTGGAAAAGGTTCTGCAACTCAATGTCTCTGGCACTTCAATAGCATTAAACATGTCGGGCATCACATTTCTTCTATTCAAAATATTTCAGGCCAGCATTGTAAAAGTAGTTCTCCAAAAATTGCCAAGATGTAATAAAGGTGCAGTGGCCCGTACGTCCAACGAAGGAATTGAATGATTTGGACAGATCAAAACTAACGTCGTATCTCACAAAATTACAGCTCTTGTTTAGAAAAGGCCCAAGGATGTTCCGAAGCATCTCACTATAAACAGTTCCTGAAAAGAAAACAGCAGTACATTAATAAATACACGGTAGCCTTCCATTACAGCAACAAACTTATCCAGCAAAGACTTGTGCACCGTCTTCATGTGCTGGATTTTTTTTAATAAATTATACAGCTAGAACTATTTAGCAGGGGTCAACTCTCCTCCAACCAAGAGACATATTTTCCTTAATCTGTTGCATGTTCTGTGGCAAACAAGCCTGTAAAGAATTACAGCATTGTGCAAGGAATTGTGGGAGATGTAGTCTTGGCTGGCAGAGAACTGGCTACTGCTTCAATGGCACATGTTCTCCATTCAGTCGACATATGTTTAAAAGTGAGACCCGTACCTATCTCATCTCCCTTCAGAGCAGCTTTGCATATTTTAATACGAGTGGAGTGATAGGGAACAATGTAATCTTGTAACAAGTTCACTAGAATGACATTCTTCAAGTGCTCCAAGCCTGTAATATAATAATATTCACCATGAGATTCCAGAACAATGTTAAAACATCATTACTGACACATCTTCCATAAAATGACGAGCATAATACTTTCATTAGGGCTCTTACTCACGAGCGTTTCTTCATGCGCTCCCCTGCGCTCCGTTTGGCTGCGTTCAGCCGCAGGGGAGCGCAGGTCTAGACGCTGCTAATATCTTTCTATGTGCCTGTACTGACACAGGCGCATGTAAGCGCTGAACGCAGGAAAAATGCAGCATGCTGCATTTTTCTGCGTTTTTCAATGGTTCAGCGCTTACATGCGCCTGTGTGAGTACAGGCACATAGAAAAATATTAACAGCGTCTAGACCTGCGCTCCCCTGCGGCTGAACGCAGCCAAACGGAGCGCAGGGGAGCGCATGAAGAAACGCTCGTGAGTAAGAGCCCTTAAGATACATTTGAAATCACTATTTTGCAATGTAAGTTACTCACGAGTATTGGGTTCATATTAGGTCCATGGTGGCTGCACTTTAAGACCTGCAAATATCTTAAAAATGAACTTGCTGGTTATGGATAAAATAGTTTCTAAAAGTTTCTAATAAAACTATCAAATCACAGTAGCTTTATTTTTGGGTTTTGTACAATTTAATATATAGATGAAATCAATAAGAAAGACTGGCTCCATGTCTCACCTGTTTTCTCGCTAAGTTTGTAGAGGAACGTTTGTCTTGGGTCTTTGTGATCTGTAAATGCCATCTGTGATACGGAGACAGAAGTATCGAACAGCTGCTCAAGCCACAGGCCTATAACAAAAGACGTACATATTTATTAATTGTATTATATAAAACCACGCTAAAGTTAACTGAAATGTAGGTAAAGGTATGGTGTTATATTATAAGGAAACACACTGCATCTTGAAAGTTCCAAAATACAGCTGTGATCTTTCCAAAATATAATTTTACATGATATATAAACTTGTACTTGATGTAAATTAAGCATGGTTAAATCCATATACATATATTTCTTGTTGTTTCTAATCTGTGAGTTACTTGTCAATAATAAAGCAATGAAGCCAGTAAATCCCTACCAGTTTTAAACAGATTACTGCTGTGGCATATAATACCCATATGTGGTCCACCCAAAGAGAGGAAAGTGTGCAGGTTTCCAAGGAAGGCTTCAAATTCAGGTCTCCACAGAGCTGCGCATATTATCAGGCAGCCCAAAGAAAAGCCAATAAAGCTGCAGGGAGAGAGAAGTAACATTACTATAAAAAATACATATATAATGCATATAATATAAAAGTATAGAGATTTTTGCTAATTACTATACCTGATTCTGTCAATAATGAGCTTTTTGCTTCTTTTGTGCTCTAATATTTCAGTTAGAAGACCACTAGCTAAATAATCAATATCAGGAGAGGTGGAGCTCTGTAAAGAAAATACGAGTGAAAAAGAACACAATAAATATTGCATCAGTATTAAAGCAAGATGTGCACAGAGACCAGCACTAATGAAAACATTTTAGTTGCCACAATTGTTTAACAGCGTATAAAATAGCAATAATAGAGGGCCTACCTGCTAACAATCAGCAACAAAAATCTTCTAAAACCTATCCACTTCATGCAATTTAATAATATTTTGGGCTATCAAACCCCACAGAAGATGTTTTTGTTGAAAGGGATTTGCATAGATTGATCTATAATAGGGTTAATTTGTTACAGATCAGTAGTGATGGGCAAATAAATTATCCAAGTGCGAATTTGCGGGCAATTTCTGTGTTTCACCACCAGCAAATAATTTGCAAAACTGTGGCGAAAAATCCGTAGTGGGTGCACGTCAGAACTGTTGCACACATAAAATTTGATGCGCGTCAACATTTTTTTGGACACCTATTGACTTTAATGCATTTTGAGAAAATAGGAACGGGTATAAAAATTGTTGTGGAAGTCGGAATTGACACACGTCAAAATTATTTTGACGCCAATTGAGTTCAATGCGTTTCACAATTTTTTGCTTTTTCCAATTTTTCAGAGAAGCGAAACGGGACAAATTCACCAATCACTACAAATCATTTGTTTCATTTAAATATCTAAATCATCTTTATGGGCCCCGCTGCAACTGATAATTTCATATTAATCATCAATAAAATAATAAAATGCTAATAATAATAAAATTATACATTTATTATTACATTGAGCTGAGATGGATATACAGTAATGTTTGAACAATTTCATCTAGGAATGGAGATGGCTCCCTCAGAACTAGATGCACAGACATGTCAGAGTACGTACCTTGTTGTACATAGACATCGATCTTTCCATGTGTCACTCCGCACTCAATATAAGGTTATACAAATACAAGATCAAATTTGGAACCTAGAGTAGAAATAAAGCATTTTTTTGAACATGGCAAGGCAATGGTATAGCATTTTTGAACATGACCGGGCAATGGCATAGCTTATGACAAAACACCCGCAAGTGTTGGTGTCAGAATCCAATCTTAAAATAGTTTTTTACTTACCATCCTTGCCATGTACACAGACTATTAGATGTGTTCCGTCATCTTCACTACTGTAGTTGTCTTTGGAACCTACAATAAAATAAAATAATTGAATATAATCAAAGTAATGCCGATCTTTTCTTCAAAATCGAATGGAAAAAATCAATGTTTAACTTGCCAGTAAAACTACTCTGATTGGCTTTTCTCGCAGGTATACGTTGCTCCCAAAGGAGTTTCTTTTCTCTAGTTTCATGGAATATTCTACACAATAAGAACACACAATTGGGTCAGGTAAAACTGTCCATTGAAACACAAAATAACAGCAGTAATATCAGCATTTATTTTTGCTCACAGGGGGTATTGTTGCTATTCTACTCTATAAGCTAATATTCTATGAAAATTATATGATGCATTTATGTGTATAAAATATACATCCACATTAGACACAGTGGGTAACGTAGGCCCTGCCCTATAATACTGTTGGGTCTCACATTGCTTGATGTACATTTCTTAACTGTAGCAAATCTGTACAAAGCACCAATGGGGTAAATACTACTGTACCAGCCACAGTAATCAATAGCAACCAATCAGATTCTCCCTTTCCAACAGGCGACCAGAACGTCACATGCAGATTGGTTACTCAAAGTTACTGGACCTGGTGGAAAATGTACAACTTATATTTCCATGTAATAGTGTGCATAGTAAGTGTCAGACTGTTAGATTCTATAAGTTTTGCAATTTGGCTCAATAGACGATTAGCCAAAGAATCATATTCAGCCAGAGTTTCATCCTACAAGCAAAACAAAAAAATATTATAAGTAATTTGAAATAAATGCAGCACCTTGAAAACCTAAGAATCAGAAGAACAACAGAGACGTAATGCCTTGGGCATTCTAACCACTATATTTATAAAGCCTCTTTCCCTATTAAATAGGGGCTGAATTTAATAAAACTATTTAAACTCTCTTTCAGGACTCTGATACGACAAAGCAGCAGCCAGCTCTCCCCCAGATTAGATTTCCTATTATAATATGGCTTCCACAATATTGTTTCAATAGTCAGAATCAGCTATGCAGGAAATAGCAAGGGGCAAGAAGATAATATACTGTATCCCATAATTTCTCCCTCAGTTATTGATCTTGTTCCAAGTGCCAACTGTACCTTGTCTCCTAGATGTCCGATGACAGCAGTTTTTCCACCGAGACATCCATATGTAAAGGTGGTTATTACTTGCTCATCTGTTGTATCTAGGGTAAAAATAAGTCCATAGTTATTGTTCAAATTAAGGTAAAATATATGTTATATTCATATTTCCCACAGGAGAAGATATAGTAAAAAGATAATTACAATAAGTAGGTCTCATCCTGATATGCACAGATATCCCTCATTTGAGTTGTTGTCTAGCACCATGCTCAGAGTAAACTTCTTGGTACGGTTGTTGGAAAAGAACCAACATATCCATTCTCTCAGTTCTTTTTTAACGTATTTAAAAGATAATAATGAATGGAAGGAGTTTTGGATGAACAACTTTCACACAGAGGCAGCAGCACCCTTGCATTCTTTCCATACTTACCTATTGCGTCAGGCTCTAAGTACCGGTCTTCAAAGATCAATGGAGCAGATTTCGATACCATGTCTCTGCACTCGAGAGAACGACTGACTTTTCGAGATTTGTTGACTTCTTTACAAACCTCTTTATGTCTTTGAGTGCTGCAATGAGAAACAAGTTCTTATAAATAATTATCTCATCTTAATTATCTTAGAAACAGATCACATCCGGATATCACTATAAACTAAAAAATGAGGGATGTAATAAAAAAGCTGTAGTATCTAATAGCAACCAATCAGACCAATAATATCTGCTGTTTGGTTGCTAAGGATACCAGAAATGTAGTAAATGTGTACCATTTATTAAATTAGCATGACAAAAGCATGACATTTTCATATAAAATCATCTCTTAGAGGTAAAACTGTAAAGAACAGTAAGGGGCCGATTCACCAATGGTCGAATATCGAGGGTTAATTAACCCTCGATATTCGACTATGAATTGAAATCCTTCGAATTCGAATATCGAATTTGAAGGATTTAGCGCAGGAAATGCGATCGATCGATCAAAGGATTATTCCTTCGATCGAACGATTAAATCCTTCGAATCGAACGATTCGAAGGATTTTAATTCAACGATCGAAGGAATATCCTTCGATGAAAAAAACTTAGGCAAGCCTATGGGGACCTTCCCCATAGGCTAACATTGAGTTCGGTAGCTATTAGCTGCCGAACTAAGGGGTCGAATTTTTTTTTAAAGAGACAGTACTTCGACTATCGAATGGTCGAATAGTCGAGCGATTTTTAGTTCGAATTGTTCGATAGTCGTAGTCGAAGGTCGAAGTAGCCCATTCGATGGTCGAAGTAGCCCAAAAAACACTTCGAAATTCGGTTTTTTAAATTCGAATCCTTCACTCGAATTCACTCAAATTTAGTGAATCGGCCCCTAAATGTCCATAAAAGTGTGCACATGCAATATTACCCCATTAGATAACAACTGACTCTCTCTCTAAACAGAAATATTTAAATAAAACCCATTGTACTCACATCTTCTAGACATATAAAATAGCTTCTTCTGTAGATGTAGATGTTCAGTAGAGAAGAGCAGTTTCTTGAACTTTTCTTATAAAACAATAAAATAGACATAGTTCATAAGCACAACCTTGGCAGAAAACGGCACTGTAAAACAACAAATGCAGCCACACTGAAGATTGAGCATTAAGCTGCAAGAGGCACCAGAGGAAAGCTGCATCTGCTCTGAATCCAATTCAGTCTGCTCCTTAACTTTATTTGCTGCTTTTCTTGATTATTCTCCAAGGAGGATTGAAGAAATATTCCCTATAGATTGAGAAGTTGAGAAGGGGTTGTTCACCTTTAAATTAACTTTAAGTATGATGATTTAAGTTGATGTAAAGACAATTTACAATTGGTTTTCCTTTTTTATTATTTGTGGTTTTTGAGTTATTTAGCTTTTTATTCAGCAGCTCTCCAGTTTGCAATTTCAGCAATTTGGTTGCTAGGGTCCAAATTCCCCTAGCAACCATGCATTGATTTAAGAGACTGGAATATGAATAGGAGAGGCCTGAATAGAAAGACCAGTAATAAAAAGTAGTAAAAACAATACATTTGTAGCTTTACAGAGCTTTTGTTTTTTTTTAGATGGGGTCAGAGACCTCCCATTGAAAAGTTGCTTAGAATTAGCCATTCTATAACAAACTAAAAGTTAACTTAAAGGCCCCCCTCCCTCCTCCACCCCAGGTTAACTAACACCCCACCCCCGGGAAATGCCCCATACACCATACTTACACCTTGTTCCAGATTCTTCCAGCGAAGTTCCACGCATCCATCTTCCGTATCCTCAGTAAACTGACTGGGAGATCAGCAATTTTCGTGTAATTCCGCACATGCACAGTTGTCGCAAACCACCGAACTTCTCCAACTGCGCATGCAAAGAAATACAGATCTCGCAGTCAGCTTACCGAGGACGCAAAAGATGGATGCGTGGAACTTTGCTGGAAGAATCTGCGATGAGGGGTAAGTATTAGTATGGAGCATTTTAGAACCACCCCTTTAACTGCTCAGGTTGAATATTAATACATATATCTAAGTCTAACTGGCCAATACAAGGGTGGTTGGATGAAGTCCCCTCATTTAGCAAGTAGGCTGCCTAAACATTTTCCAGAAAAGCAAAAACATTAGAGCAATGGGAAGGAAAGGAGTTATAGCACACACGTAGGGGAATTTCACTAACGGGTGACAATTTGCCAACTTCGCCACACTTCGCCAGGCACAACTTTGCACAGACAACGCTTATTCACTAAGATGCGAAGTTTCGGCAGGCATAGCAAATTTGCGCTAGCGTTAGATAATTTGCATACGGCGTGAAATTTAATTTTAATGGAGGTATATGTTGCAGCAAATACATTACATTACACAAGCCGAGGGAACCTTAATAAAAGAAAATAGAGTTGTTATATTGCCCTACACATGAGCCCACAGTATAGTTTATGTGCCATATGTTTGGAAATGTGGGGGGGGAGATTACCCAAAAACAATGTACGATCCTTTTCAGCCTATCACCCTGTAAAAAGGAAAAGACACCAGCGTTTTTTGGGACTTTTTTGGTTTTCAAGTCCTATCTACTCTATTGCACTTCGCCTGGTCTGAGGTGGCGAAGGCAAGTCTGGCGATAGAGGTAACGGTCAGTAAAAACAAAAACTTAGTGAATTTGCATAGTAACACTTTCGCCAGAGCGAAAATACGCCTGGCGTTAAGAGTGTGAAGTTGCACTAGAGTCTATCTCCTTCGCTAGTGTAATTACGCCAGCGTTAGCCACTTTGCCCTTTAGTAAATTTACCCATAGAGTCAGAGTTTTATTATATGCTTAAATTCTGATTATTTGTGTACTTGCTCTGCATAGTATATGTCAAAGATCATCTTGCTCTCCTGGGAATTCAAAGTCTCTTCAATCTGCCATTGCAAAGAAAATAGAAGAAACATTAGGTATGGTATATGGAACACAGAAACACAAAACTGATCTAAAAGACTTTTTATCACTTACTTTACTCTCATCCAGGAGGATATTAACTGTGTAGAGCACAACGTCGTCAATTGCAACAGCACGTGTGGTTGTAAATATTTTAAACTCACTGCTGGAAAGGACACTGGCATCAATTGAAGCCGGATATGCTGAATCATTTAAAACAGAATCGTTTTGCAGAATTTACCAAACTATTACACAAGAGTGTGAACAAAGACTATGTCAACAATAATATCCCATAGTGTTAAATCGTAATATTTCTTAAAATAACACTCGGGGATAGTCATTGTTTTAGGAAAACTGGGTCCAAATGTTGATCAGAATAAGCGCCTGGAAAGAGGAACATAAATCTTTCCATATGAAGCACCTGAATCCATTGAACTGGACAGGAAAAACTCCATATGCAGAACTAGGTAATAAGTGACACGTACCTTTAGTATGAAAAATCCTTTCTCCGACGGTGTGAGGGATGCTCGTCAGCTTCTCAAAGGATGTCTTAATTTGCCAACATCTACAAGCAAAAACAAAATTTTCAATATCAATATTTAAAATGTGACATTAAAATCAAACGCTCTAATGTTATAAAGGCGCATCATGTGACTCGATGTCCAGTGTCCCAAAGCTTGGCTGCAAACAGCTGTTTTACTGCACAGCACATAAATTACCATGAAGCTTCTAATTAGCTCAAATGTTTTTCTCTTATTAAATATGTGTATTTACTGACTGTTATACAAAACGGACAATATCAGTAGAAGATAAGTGAGGTTTAAGGGCCAAATCAGTTTAAGCATGACCATATCAGTCCTCATTCCCTGTGTTATATAAGAGTTTATCTGTGCTTTTAACTACAAATTTTAATTAATTTGCTGGGGGGTTTTTTTACCTAAAAACCATTTTCCATAAATATGTAATTATATATTTCTCCGTACCTTTGCCCTACAGCTTTCTGATAAATTCTATTGCAAAGAGTGAAACAACCCTTGTTTTTATACAGGTTGGTTGGAGCTGTCATAGTGTCTCCCTTAGACAACACAGTATAAATGTACAACTTACTATGTACACAAAACATTCCATCTCTTTATATTTATAATAGAAATAGGAGCTGCCATAGTACAATATGAGGCTTCTCCTGCTGACAGGACATTCCCTTGCTGCTTATTTGTATTCCTGGATAAGGGTAAAAGCTATAATAACCTATCTGTTATGGATTTTACTATTTATTGTTCATTCATTTCTGTGTGAGCCCTCAGTAAGGGAATCTCTCCATCTCTGATACGGTCCTCTAAGTTTAACATACGCAACTACGAAGGGCCGGATGTAATAATGCGGCTGGAGCAGTAAGTAGGCTGCAGCATCAGTTTCTATGAAAGGGAGACCTCATTTTCTGCTTGATGATTTATGACGCCACTAAGCTTAGCTCAAAATGACTTCACAAAATCCAAGCTACTGAGATCCTGTACACATGGCCGCCATCTTTCTTGATTAGTAGGACCCCCTGCTGTCACAGAGCTGCCAACTTCTGAAGGGAGGGCGGGAGCACAGGTTACTGTATCTTCTGTCCATTCTCTTCCATTATTGGTCACAAAAGTTAAGTCCCGTTTGAGCTGCTCAGGGATTGTCTAGCTGAGGTTGGAACTTCCCCTCCAGTTCATCCAATCCCCACGTGGCTTGACTGGGACTTAAAATTTGGTGACTATGAATAAGGGAAGATAATTTGCTGTTACTAGACAGAAGATGTAGCCACTTGTGCTCCCTCTCCCTTCTGAAGTTGGCAGCTCACTGACAGCAGGGGGGACCTGATAATAAAGTAAGTGCAACATGGCAGGGCCCCCCTAAAGTTAACCCAGTGGTCCCCGTTATTGTATGGGGGGAACCCTTGCCACCAATTTTTCTTTTAAACTTCTGGGGGGGTCGGCCACAATTTTTTTATAGACAAATATGTGAGGGGGCCCTGGCCACCAATGTTTTCTAACATGTGGGGGGCCCTGGACACCAATTTCTTTTTACCATGTAGCCACCAATATTATTTAATGGGGGGGGCCCTGACCTTGATCCTGATTTTTTTTAATTAACATGTGGGGGCCCTAGCCACTAATGTTTTTTTTTTGTGGTGGGGTCGTCGTGGCCCAGGAAATTTTGTCGTATTGGGGGCCCATGATTTCTTATGGCAGCCCTTCCTGTACATAACTATGAAGGCCTAAATATAATTATTGTGTTGCTGAACACCTAGCTCGGTGAAGTATATAAAATACAACAGTTTTAGACATGTAGGGGTTTGTTCTGCTTTAAACCTATTCAGCTTAAGAATAAGGGGCATGTTTACTAACATTGGAGATAAATATCTGGAGAAATTTCTGGAGATGTTGCCCATGGCAACCAATCAGCAATTAGATTTAAACAGCCACAGCCAAGTTAGAAAACAAAAGCAAAGATCTGATTGGTTGCTATGGGCAACATCTCCAGAAATCTCTCCAGATATTTATCTCCAATGTTAGTAAACATGCCCCCAAGAGATAACAGTGAAATGGTCTTCCTGCTTCTTCTTTCTTCAAATTTCCTGAGGCAGACTCATGCGCAGTAGAACAAAATAGCCAGCTTTTTCATTAAACTTCGACTATTCACTGTACTGCGCATGTGCACCCGCGAGAAGAAAGCCGGAAGAGGATTGCTCGATGGTGCTCGCTGTGTAGTTTTCTCCTGATAGGAGCACTGGCCGGTGTTTCAGGTAAGTAAATACAATCACTTGGGGGTGCTTAACTTTTACCACCCCAAGTATAACGAGCCTTTTCCTTCTCTTTTAATGAAACAATAATATTTTATATAAAATGATGTATTTCAGCTCTGCACCACTGTGGCTTTTCAGTTGTAGTGGGGTCTTATTTCTGTATCGGGACCTCTGCTGGTCTGTCCCACCCAAGGGCGCATTGGTACTTTGCCGATTTACTTACTAATGGCGTAACTTCGCTAGCAAAGGAGCTAGACTCTATTGGTACTTTGCTCCCTAATGCCTGATGAATTTTGGATTTTTGTGAATTAGCATTGTCCTGGCGAATCTACGCCTGGTGAAGTGTTGCGCTGTGAGCGAAGCAGTCACTGTCTAATTTCCGGAGGTTAGTGAATTTGCCCCTATGTGTTGACCAATCAGCAGTTTTGCACTCTCAAGGCCTAAGCAGCTTGATGTCTTCTTTCTCCTCTTTCCCAAGTTCAGCCTGGTACATTGTCTACCAGTGCTGGACTGGGCCGGCGGGACACCGGGAAAAACCCGGTGGGCCCCGGGCTCTTGCCGGCCCAGATCCGCTACTTAGTTGGGCGGCGCGACCCCACTTTGTCGGGGGTTGCAGTAGAATAGAAGATCTGCGCATGCGCACAAAGGTAGCGATGCGCACATGCGCATAAAAGCGGCGCCACACGCATGTGCACTAGCCCTGGGGCAGTAGCCCCGGTGGGCCCCAAGCCCCCCAGTCCGACCCTGTTGTCTACACACCCATCATCATGTAGATAGGCCTGGAAAAGTTCAGAATGGAACACTCAGATGCTTTGGTCAGCATTAGTACAGTTTATTCACAATACTTGTGGACCAAGAAACATACCAATGGTCTACGTGTGCAGCGCAGCTTAGTCTCACACAGCTTAGATTCCTGGTCCAAGATTATCCTCCCCAGCAGAATACTGTCCATGTCTCACACTGCCACAATGGCCACAAGACTTCACTTCCAGATATGCTGCAAAAACAGTTTATTAGTCAATGGGTGATAATTAGTGATGGGCGAATTTGTGCTGTTTCGCTTCGCCGAAAAATTTGCGAATTTCGCACGAAATTCGCGAAACGGCGAAAAATTAGCGAAACGGCGAAAAATTAGCGAAACGGCGCCGGCGTCTCGTTTTCGACGCCGGCGCCCGTTTTCGACGCCGGCGCCCGTTTTTCCGGCGCCCGTTTTTGACACCAGCGTCCGTTTTTTCGAAAAAAAAATTTGACGCCGGTGAATTTTTTCCGCAAATTTTCGCGGGCGTTTCGCGAATTTATTCGCTGGCGGCGAATCGCGCAAATTCGCCGCGAATTCGCGCCTGCCGAATAAATTCGCCCATCACTAGTGATAATGTTCTAATGTAAGTTTATTTCATGTTTGTATATATTACACTCATGTTCTTGTACAGTTATTTCTTATGTACAGCTTTTTTTGTGCAGTTAAAAATGCACACTGAGGGTGTAAACACGCATATATTACATTCACACTTTTTTTTAAAAGAAATGGGGGGAGCCAATTTAAAATTGCTTGTGCCGTTTGGCTAAAAAGCAACCCATATCAAGTTATTTATATGGAGGCCCCATGAACACAAGCGTGCAGTACTAACATTTTTGGCCACGGCCCTTGTGTGTGCAAAACAAATGATCAACTAGCAGGTTGTTGGATGTTGTTGGATTTTTTTCACCATAGCTACTAAGATACAAACCCACCAATCATTTTACTGAAAAGCAGGAGTGTAACTGTAGAGAAAACAGACCCTGCAAATGTTGGGGACCCAGGAACTATAGGGGGTCCCACAGAACTGATTAGCAGTTTCCATATATGTTCATGGAAAATGTCTTACTGTCAATGTTTAGGGGCCCAATGATGTTGCTTTGAGGCCCAATAACGAGTTCATATAAATAGTTCTATTTGTTAAACCAGGACCTTCTTCGGGAACAGCAAACAAAGCAATAAAGGTTTGTTTGCTGTTCATGATGAAGGTCCTAGTTCAGGACCTAAACGTCAAACAAACTCTTCTTTTTTTGTATAATATGTAAACCCTGAGGAGCAAATTTATCAAAGGTCGAAGTGAAAATTCTAATTTAAAAAATTCTAATTTCAAGCTAATTTTTGGTGTACTTCAACTAGGGAATAGTCCAAATTCTATTGGAATTTGAAAAAAATTCGAATTTTGAAATTTATCATGCACTGTCTCTTTAAAAATTCTACTTCGACCATTCACCATCTAAAACCTGCTGAATTGCTGTTTTAGCCTATGGGGGACCTCATAGAACCCATTTGGAGTCAATTGGTGGACTTTGAAATATCCATTGGTGGACTTTTGGGGGGGATTTTTATGGTGTGATTTTTATTCCTAAATTACACTGTTTATAAATAATTCACTCTACCATATAAAATTTCATTCCTAACCCAACAAGTGTATTTTTTTAGTTGTAATATTGGTGTGTAGGCGCCTCAGAGCATTTTGCCTGGTCATGTGCTTTCAGAAAGTCCAGAGCTGCACTATGGAATTGCTTTTCTGACAGTTGTTTCTCCTACTCAATGTAACTAAATGGAGTATGGGGTATGACCCAATTTTTATTATTGAGTGCTGTTCTTATATTGTTTCTCCTACTCAATGTAACTAAATGGAGTATGGGTTATGACCTGAATTTTTATTATTGAGTGCTGTTCTTATATCACCAGGGAGCTGTTATCTGTTTACCTTTCGAATTGTTCTGCTGGTGGGCTGTTGGGGGGGGAAGGGTGATATCACTCCAACTTGCAGTGCAGCATTAAAGAGTGACTGAAGTTTATCAGAGCACAAGTCACATGACTGAGGACACCTGGGAAACTGACAATATGTCTAGCCCCATGACAGATTTCAAAATTAAATATAAACAAATCAGTTCTGTGCTCTTTTGAAAAACTAATTTCAGTGCAGAAGTCTGCTGGAGCAGTACAATTCACTGATGCATTTTGAAAAAAACATGTTTTCCCATGACAGTATCCCTTTAAATGCAATCAGCCATTTTGCTGATAGGGAAGGCATGATCCTCATTGAGGAATCATTTTGCACCAGTTGGGCCATATTCTGCATTATTGTAGTATGGTAAGGAAAGTGTCAGGAACATCTGGTAGGAGCTTTATTATGTTTTTATATTGAACAGTCAAAGAGGGATTTATTTATCAAGAAATAAAGAATGAGGCTTACAACATGTAAAACATTTAATAATAAACATAACATAACAACATTTTAAATAAAAAAAAATATATAATCTGCAAAATTATATTACTTACAGCAATGCATCTTACCAAAAGTGGAGAGCAAATTTGATACAGCCTTTATTTTTAATTATTCTTATACTTCCATTAAACTTAATTTTAAAAGAAATGAACCCCATGGTTATCCCAACACACTAATGGATTCAATTACTTTGGATGCAGGGTATGGGATGTTGCGAATGCTTGAACAGTTGGGAAAAGAATTGAGCAACCAAGCTTGCAATTATTAGAAAAAAATATGCATAAATCTGAAATCAATCTCTCTTGAAGATATGTTTCTGTGTATTTCCAAGGCTGCTGATGGATTACTACTGTCAGCAAAGAATAAGGGCATGACCCTGGAAAATGACTATCATCCTTTGGAGTTCATAACACACTTAAAGGAGGTTATAACACACTTAAAGCTATAGGTCAGAAATGTTGTACTGTATATATATATATATATATATATATATATATATATATATATATATTCTGAGCTTCCATATCTACCCAAGGCAAGCACAGCCCTTTAGCAGGGATGATCTGTGTCTCCAAAGATGCCCCAGTAGCTCACTATCTTTTCTGCTGATTCACTGAAAATGCTCTGTGCTGCTCTTACTAACTGAGTTTAGGGGAAGATGAACAATATACTCTTTTTATCCAATAACCCACCATTTATAATGCTACCTCCTCTATGCTTAACTGTTGCTTTAAACAGTGAGAATTCATTATCCCACCCAGTCAACTCCACACAAAAAGTCATCACGATGACCCTATAAATTCAAATGTAGATTTATTGGTCCACAGTAATTTATCTATGCAGCAGGACTTAACTGTTTTGTTTCTTAGTCCCAGCCTGGTTGTTGCCTGAACAGAGGTTTCTGTGCTGCAATTTGTCCCTTCTACCAAGCTTGCTAGTCTTCTGTCCACTGTTGAAGTGGACAACTACTTATGTGTGTACTCATTCAGCTTTGCCATGATATCTGGTACAGTCAGTCTTCTATTCCACAGATTAGTGACCCTTATATACATGCCATGTGATCTTGTTCTGCCAGGCCTATAACGGTTAGCGTTCTTTACTTCTTGAAGTGTAAACCATTTCTAATTACTAGGTTAGGTTTGAATAAAATAAAAGTCACAAATCTTTCTCTAGTGACCTGTGCATAATCCTTAATTATATTATGAAATTCAAGCATACCATGGTTAAAAGTTTACCAAATATGCTAAAATGTTTAACAGGTTGTGTATATTGTCATGCTCTACACGAGGATCTTTCATATATTTATATTCACTCTGTACATATTTTTGGTTTTTCATTTACAGCTTGAAGCGTTGACCTTTCTTCCTTAATATTTGGTTCCATTAGCCCAGCTAAGAAACTGGGAAGAGATAGGTAGAAAAATTTGGGGGGTAGTTTCCACTTCTTTTATTTCTTAGTTCCAGAAGTTATTTCCAGTGACCTCCATTGACTTTGCAAAAGGTAAACACATGCCAAGTGTATTACTGTTATCTCTAATGATAAAAGGCAGCTACCTGATGCTTCGCTGTATATATATATATATATATATATATATATATATATATTTATTTATATTTATTCGTTACTATCACGGTGCACCGTATAATAATGTTATAGCCCAGTTTTGTACAATTTAATGAACAATCTGTGCGGTATAATGCCATATACTGCATCCGTACAGTAATAATGATGGTATTGTCCTGTATATTAATAGCTATACCTTGATAATGAATGTGCTGTGCTGTATAATGATTCTGGATATCAGTATGCTATGCCCTAGTAAGAGATGTGCTGTATCAGGAGCACCTAATGCACAGTGCACTTTGATAATCAAGATGTGTGACTATAGTAATATTGTTCACTGATGCAAATCATCCTGTGCAGTCTAGCACTGTTGGTAAGGTAGTAGTTCACACTGTGTGTATATGGATACCTTTAGAATCTTGAAGAGTTATTTTAATTTCTTAAATGGCCAACGACATAAGAATGGATTATACAAACTGTTGATTAGCATCTATAATCTTTTAGGGTAAGGGCACACACTAAGATTCGGGGAGATTTAGTTGCCCGGCGACAAATTGCCTCTTCTTCGGGCGACTAATCTTTGTGTGCCCCTGCCCTTACAGTGGAGTTAAGCCATACAAAGTTGTACACCCAAGCAAATAGCTATACAAAGTGTATTACAATAAAGGTTGAGTACATTGCACCGTGGATAATTACCATAGCAACAAATCAGGTGTTTTATTTCAAATGGGTGATGATTAAATGCTACCTGCTAGGGTAACTTGACCTGGTGCAAAAGATAATACTGTAGTTCGGTCAATAGTCTTCCAGTAGGAGCATACACCATGACCCACAAAAATGTACTCACACTTAAATAAGACATTGCACAAACAAATATTTATGGCAATGTTACAGAGCTCCAGCTTTGATTTCTTACCTATATATGTAAATATATGCCCACTATCTTTTTCTAGATATAGGTTTCTATTTCTGTACATTTGTATGTTCTCACTGAGCCTTGATCTTTATCTGACCTTAATCTTATCTCTCAGAGTTTGGTTAACGCCATGTTCCTATCTACAGGGGTTTTGTATGTTCTCCCCATGGTTGCATTTGATTTGTTTAGATGCACCAGTTTCCCCAATACTACAAGAATCATACAGGTAGGTTAGCAGGCTCTTCATGATTGTGATTTGTAGATTGGAAATTCCACTAGGGCAGAAACAGTTATAAGTTGTGTAAATTCAGTTCTATGAAAATAAATTATAGTAATAGAGAAATAACTCATATGATGAATGATGGATGTTGCAAGTTAATGCGTCTTTGATGCAGACCATCATTGGACAGAAAGTTGGGTAACTGCCATTTTGTGCTTTCATCAGTCAAACAATCCATACTGATTCAGTTGCACATGGGCAAGTTCACCCAGCTTTGTACTGTATATCCATTTAATAATGCTATAAAACAGACTGTACATGTGAAATTGGGGCAGCATGGTGGTGCGATGGCAGGGTTTACAGTTTTCGGACTGTAAAAACTGCCAAGACAGGGACTGATGATTAATCTCCATAAAGTTTTGAGAAATTTTACTAGTATAGTGTATATGAAATTATATGAAATAGTGGGCTTGTGAAAGTTATACTGACTACAGTCTAACTTGATTTTTGCAAAAAAATCTAATTCAAGTAAAAGTGATATAATTTTGACCTGAAACCATAAAAGATTAACTACAGGAGAAGAACATAGTATAGGTGTACACACATATTAGGCAACCAGGTATTACATCTGGTAATTTTTCTGGTGACCTAGATTTTCAGCATCATTTGGCTTGTTTACCCAAGAGAGATTCATGTGACAGATTCATCCCATAGTTTGCGTCATCTTTCAACCTACATTTGTAGGAAGAAATGTATTAAATGTATTAAATGGCTTCTCAATTTTGTGTGCATGCGTGTGTGTGTGGACTGCAACACCTGACAACAGCCCAAAGTTAAGAAATGGGGACCTTTGACTGTCACCTTGTCTACCCAAAGAATATTATGTGTTTTCTTGTAGGGAAGACTGAACTTCAATATTATTCTTCTGGATATATATATAAAATCAGGGAAAGTTCCAGTGTGGAACTGAAACGTTAGAACCAATAAACCTACATTGTGTTTGCTGAAACCTTTCCTTGGAGTGCTGTCAACCAACCTTGATATCTATTTATATCCGTACTGGCACCCATGCTACTTTTTTACCACTCCACCCGACACTCCACACAACACTGACTCACGGTCAAAGCTAGGTCCCTAGCATTCTGGATAACAGGTCCCATATTTATTTATATGTGTGTGTGAGAAAATCTTACCCTGGTGGTCTAGTGGGGGGGCGTTGCCTCAGCGGGGACGCCCGCCGCGCCGATCTGTTTCCCTGCAGGCGCCAGTTAGCCTCTTCCTGGGTTTTATGCGCATGCGCGCTGACGGGATGACGTCAGCGCACAGGGGCGCGAAATTCAAATGATATTTAAAGGGATCTCTAGTTTAATTCTGTGCCCGTGATAGGATTTGTTCCTGGTGCTGTTAGCTATTGCTATTCTGTTCAAACCTGTTTCTGCTTACCTGTTTTGACCCCTGCCTGGCTGTTTTATCTACTCTGATCTCTGTAACCTGACCTTTGCCTGAAACCAACTCTGATTCTGCTTCACCCTCCTGTTTGACCTTCTGGTTTGACCTCTGCCTGTTATTTGACTCCGATTCTGCCTCAACCCATCTGATTGATTACCTGGTTTTGACCCTTTGCCTTCCTGACGATTCTGATATCCGCCAGCCTCGATCCAGCCTGTCTGACCATCCGCTTGCCTTGACCTTTTGTACCGTGACTTTCGGCCTAAAGAATCTGCTAATCAGCCGTGCCCCTTCGCCAGCCAGAACATCTCGCCTTGCACCCCTCGTTAAGTCCAGGTGGCACCCAAGTAAGCTGAGGGCTCCTCCCGAAGCCCAACAGTGGTCACACTACTGGTGAAGCTGAGCCGAGACCAGGGTGCTTGGCATTTGTTCTGGTATCGGGTGCCGGCCGTGACAGTGTGCCACACATCCAATGTTCACTTCACTTCAAATAGATTTTGAACATTACATTCTCCATCTTAAATTACACCATGTATTTAAATAAAACACTATTTATTCCAATGTGAAGCCTTCAAACAACAATGTCAAGCTTACAAGCACTTACCAAGTACACTTTTCAAAAGAAAGACGTTTTTTAGGGCTATGCCACATAAATGACTTGCTGCTGCCTACATGTGACAGACTGACAATAAAATTGCAGCACACTCCTGCAAGCCCTTGTGTGGCATGGCCTTCAAGTGAAGTACAGCAAATATAAGCAAAAGCAGGTAGGGGAAATTCCTTACTAACAAAAGTTTAAAGTCTCTACTGTATTTGAAAAATACAAAACCAAAAGCTCCACTGTCTCCTAACTAATAGAAAATGCAAAATGTTTTATTCTATTTTATTTCATTGATCAGACTGCTGTTTGTAGATGGAAGTAGTAGGAGACCCTGGGGGATTTTGCTGTTTAGGAAGACTTTATACAAGCACATATGAAAAGGAAGGCAATATCTCTAATTGAATAAAACAGATTACATACACCAAAAGGGCAAAGAAAATTAAATGGCATTCTAAGAGAACAAGAAGTAACAGGATAAAGTGAAGATATAGTTCAGTGAACAAATCTTAGCACAGTGAATAGACCAGATTTAAGTGGTAATAGGATAAGCAAAAGAGCAACATTTAAATGCATGAGTAGGATTCAAGGAGCCGTAGATATAAATAAAAACTTCTGAAGTCCTAATTCGTCAAGATTTGGAAATAATGGGGGTAGCTATTAGGCATATCTTTGAAGGAATAAAACCATTGTGTAGAAGCTTGAAAGGTCGTAGAATCTTAGTTTTTTTTTTTATAACAAATAGAAAAAAAGATTCTACAGTATATATTTATAAAGTGTTTCTATTCTCTCATTGCAATTTTTATCTACACATCTCTATATATTATTGTATGCAATAAAATGCTCAGTAAAAGATAAAGGGCTGCATACCAAATACACTGGGATGTAAAGGCTCCTAGTGTAGAATGTTAAAGGGGAATTAAAAAAGCAACATACATATATAGCGCACATTCAGGTGCCCCTGCTCTGTTGAAGTTTGCACGCACACTAGCACTCTATTCTATTGCCCATAGACAGTTTTTATCAATGGCCACAACTGATTTGTGCCAAGTGAATCAGTCGCCAATACTATTAATGTGGAGAACTAGAAGGGACACCATTCCATCACAAATGTTAGTTAAAAAAGGTGTGTGCCATAACTTTCATTTCCCTCCATATTGGTGCGTCGCACAAACATTACAGTGGTGGCAGCTTATTGGCTCAGAGGGGACAATAGTTTAAAAAGCAAAGTTTTCACTAAGTCCACTGAAATCTAAAGTCTTTAGACCCAAGCAGGCCCAGACTGGCAATCTGCGGGTTCTGGCAGAGGGACTGCTATAAGGTGCCATAGAAAATCAGTATTTTTGTGGGCTGGTGGGAGCTGTTTGGGCCTCTATGTGGGCTGATGTGTACAGGAAATGCCAGGGCCTATTTAAATTCTCAGTCCGGGCCTGGACCCAAGGACTCACTACACTGATATACTAAGACAAGTGCTCCTAAGCTCACCTTCCTCATCTCCATAACATATTATCTTTTATATCACTTGGGTCCTTCAGGAAAATGTCATAAACCATGAAGCAATGATGACTTTTGTAACATTCAAATACATGCATTTATGTTACTCTTAATCAATGCAATGTTCAATAACTCTTGCATTGGCATGTCCTTTGCTTTTGGTTGTAATCCATCAGCAGAGCAGAACATGGATTTTCAAAGCCATAGTTCCCTATCCAAAACACAGGTATAGGATACTTTATCCAGAAACCCGTCATCCAGTAGCCAGCTTTCCTTATTGGACTCCGATGTACCAGCAAATAATAAATTACAAGTAGGAAATTCAATAAGCACAGGCATCTTAATCACATAAGGGGTAATTTACAACAAATCAGGGGAAAATGTACACGAACAGTAAAGGGTGCAAGAACAACACTCCAGAGCAGGTGTTAAAGGTTCAAAGTGCGCTAAGATTCGCAATATAATAAAAGCCTAACAAAGAATATTACATTGCGATAGCCACATTTTATATTCGCAAAGTTTTGCTCTTTGTGAATTTTCTTACTTTTTCCTTAAAGTTTCTTATTAAAATAAAAGGCTTTTTGGCCAGAGAGCCAGAACACGCTCGGCCTGCACTAAGATACATTTGGAACAATTTAAAGGGGACCGTCACCCAAAAAAAAATATTCAAAATCCTATTTTATCACATCAGTCAAGCAAATGAACTTTAATTACACTATATAAATGATTTGAAACTTGTTTCCTTCAGTCTGGGATTTCGAAATTATAGCAAGCCGGCAGTAGCCATTAGGGATGTAGCGAACGTCGGAAAAAAAGTTCGCGAACATATTCGCGAACTTGCGCAAAAATGCGAGCGGTTCGCGAACGGTTCGCGAACCCCATAGACTTCAATGGGAAGGCGAACTTTAACATCTAAAAAAGACATTTCTGGCCAGAAAAATGATTTTAAAGTTGTTTAAAGGGTGCAACGACCTGGACAGTGGCATGCCAGAGGGGGATCAAGGGCAAAAATGTATCTGAAAAATCTGCCTGTGTGTGCTTGGAAGAGATAGTGTAGGGGGAGAGCTGTTAGTGATTTCAGGGACAGATGATAGTAAGTTTGCTGGCTAGTAATCTGCTTGATACTGCTCTGTATTGGAACAAAAAAATAAATAAAAGCAGTCCTTACAAGGACTACTGTTATTGCAGCAGTCAGCAGATGAGATCAGAAGCAGGACAGCTGCCCACTGCAGCTACATACAGAGCACTGCAGTAGAAGGTAGATTACTAGCCAGCAAAGCTACCTAAGCTTAAATGTCCCTCAAACCCCTGCAGACTTCTGTCCCTCCAATAACAGAGCAGTATCAAAACGATTACTAGCCAGCAAACTTTCAACTGTCCCTGAAATCACTAACAGGCAGCAGCTCTCTCCCTACACTATCTCTTCAGCACACACAGGCAGAGTGAAAAAACGCTGCAGGGCTTCGGTTTTTATAGGGAAGGGGAGTGGTCCAGGGGAGAGCTTCCTGATTGGCTGCCATGTACCTGCTGGTCTGGGGTGAGAGGGCAAAAAAAAGCGCCAACAATGGCGAACCCAAAATGGCGAACGTCGCGCGACGTTCGCGAACTTCCGGCGAGCGCGAACACCCAAGTTCGCCGGCGAACAGTTCGCGCCATCTCTAGTAGCCATTTTGTGCACACTGTTATTAAGACAAGCCTTGCTTCATCTCAGAATCTTGTTTGTGCACCAGAATGGAGGACCTGATGTCCATCCCCATGCACTGGCTACACAATTAAATGGTAAAGAGAACAGGGGAATGTGGGGAGAGCAGTGACATCTAGGAAGTGCTGAATGGAAAGTGAAAGTAATTGTCTGCCCTGCCTCTATGGCATGCCCAGGGCATAGAGGAGTGGCAGACAATATTTGAATGACGGCTGAGATTTTTAAATTAGTTTACAACAGCTAGGAATGCTTTAATAAAAAATAGAAATTGGATTTCATGTTTAATACAGATTTTTGAGTCTGGGTGACAGGTCTGCTTTAAGATAAGCAAAAATACAAATGTAACTATTTAAGATAAGCAGGTCTCTTGGGGAAACTAAGACCTAAAACTCCCAACAATGTTTCAAACTTTAATACCTGGCAAATTTTGCAAAATGGACATTCCTCTTTCCATTTTTCAAATGTTGTGAGGTATGTTTAGTGCACCTTCTTCCCCTTCTCTTGCTACGGTCTTATTGGATTTGAAGAGGCTTATTGGATTTTTACATTAGACACTAGACAACCAAAAGGGTTAAACCTTCATTTTAATGTCTCTTGCTGTGTCTGAAATTTACAGTGTTAGGTACACTACAGTCAATCCCCTTTGACATCTTATTCTCTTGTGAAAGTTCAGTATATAGACCTTAACTTGCCTTAAAGGGGTTGTTCACCTTCAATGTACAAATCTTATGAAACCACTAACAATGCTCTCAATGTGTTAGAAAAACCATTTTCCATAACAAAAAGTAAAAATGCCATTGTAAAAGCTAATTTCTATACCTATTAATTCAGTCCTTCTCCTGTCTCTCTGACCAGTTTTCTGAAGTGATGGGAGTGGCCTATTTTGAACCTGACACACCAAGAACTTCCTATATGATGACATCATCATGCCCAGGCTTTGCCCTTACTTGTTTCCTATTGGATGTTGATACTGCCCTCCTCCTAGTAATTTATTGGGTGCTTGTGAACTATAACCATTCACATAATTTGAATGGTCATTGGTTGATTACGCAATTGTAATGGCAGAGGTTAACAGACGCAGCATATAAACAAACCTGCCTTGCAACAAACAATCACACAGCCATGCAGACAAATACTGCAGAAAAGGAAGGAGCAACATTGTTTGGCAACCTTTGGCATTAAGCATAATGTCAGTTATTTACAAAATTGCAACAAAACCAGCACTGACTTGCTTAGAAACGTATGTAACTTACACATCTAGCAGGGACAGTAGGGCTGCCACCTCACCCTTTTAAAACCAAACACATATGAAATCCACAGGCTGCATGGCTAATTATCAACTCATTTAGATGCTGCAGACTGAACTGATTTCTGTGCAGCCATGTATTATGCCTTCTAAATGAATTGCTAATTAGCCATGCAGTCTGTGGATTTCAAATGTGTTTGGTTTTAAAAGGGTGAGGTGGCAGCCATAAGTGACAGGCAGAGCAGTGATGAGGGCAGGTACGTATTTTGAATATTTTGTGCGCTCTCCCGGGGGGGGGGCCGTAATTTACCTAGGAAAACGATACCGTGTTTAAGTGTTCCACTTCTGGAACAAGATTTTCATGATATAGGGATCTATACCAGAAAAATATTTTACCTTTTTTATGAGATGAATACACAAAATAATACATGGACCCCCCCCCAAAAAAAAAATAATATATTTCTGGAAAGTACAAGTGTCATCTCCCATAGTAGCCATTATAATCCAATAATTCAAATTTTTAAAAATGATTTCTTTTTCCTGTGTAATAATAAAACAGTAGCTTGTACTTGATCCCAACTAAGATATAAGTAATCCTTATTGGAAGCAAAACCAGCCTATTGGCTTTATTTAGTGTTTACACCATTTTCTAGTACTAAGATCCAAATTACAGAAAGATCTGCTATCCGGAAGACCCCAGGTCGCAAGCATTCTGTATAACAGATGCCATACCTGTACCTTGTACTTGATCCCAACTAAGATATAATTAATCCTTATTGGAAGCAAAACCAGCCTATTGGGTTTATTTAATGTTTACATGATTTTCTAGTAGACTTAAGGTATGAAGATCCAAATTATGGAAAGATCCATTATCCAGAAAACTCCAGGTCCCAAGCACCTTGATCCCCCCATCTGCACAGTTGAAGTCTCTGCAGCACACAGCCCACACTCCCCCTCCCTCTGACAAACTTGTAACAGTTTCTCTTCAGTACCTGAATGCTGCTCAAATTCCCCAGCACAGGAAGCAGTGGCAGATTGACAGCAGACATAGCCAATAGGAGTTAAGTTAGCTGCCAGTACAATGTGTGATGTCATATAAGGAAGAGGAAGTGAACACTGTAGTGTTTTTGGGGGTCAGTGACCCCCTCCCAGCACAGGGTCTGTGTGGAACTGAAGGATTAGTACAGGGACACTTCTGAGGTGAATATCTCTTGAACTGTACTTTTTCTGTTAACTATTTCTATGGAAAAGTTTGTTCTATTCATGTGAACTGTTAGATTTGTCAATTTGTTACAAAGGTGAACAACCCCTTTAAGAAGCCGCGATTTGTTAATAAGTGTCATAATTTCATAAGAGCTCTAGTTATATCTTGACTTCAATTAGGCAATATTTAATTTTAATTTTATGAATGAGTTTGACAATTTACTGAACTAATAGAGAAAACAATTTATTGCAAGATTAACCAATAGGGATTTTGGAATATAGGGTTAAACCTTACACAGGGTGAATCCCAACGTCATATCCTTTTTAATGCATTTAAATTCTTGTAAAGGTTGTCTCTTATTTGTGCTTATGATTGCGTATACGAAACGCGTTAGGCCGTGTAATTTTTAGTGATATGGAATAAACTAAATTTTTACTTCAAAAGACTGGCTCCTGGAATGCGTGCTCGTTTTGTTCAGTTGTATTCTCACCTCAAGCTACGGGTTCGGGGCACAGCACCCGGGCCACCTGCCATCCTCAGTGAGTGTATTATAAGGTGGTATTAACAATCTACTACAGAATTTGCATTAATTGTTCCCGAAGGCGATGGACCTGGGGTTTCCACACCTAGGTCACTCTTCTTATCGGGTGAGCTGCAGTTTAGGTTCACTTTATAGTTAACTGCACAGCTCGGAGACATATGGTCCCGAGCTAACTTTCATCTAATTAGTTATTTAAATTGTAAGGATTAGAGCCGACCACATAAATATCCTTACTTGTCACGGTCTGTACCTCGTGCCATATTTAAAAAATCCTGTATGAGGTGCAACCCACAGGGGGTACAGATTAGCCCTGTCCTTACTGCCTAATGACAGAGCCTGGTTGCATCCTGATCCCTAACTTGCATGCCTAAATGGCACACAAATTAGGTGACAGTCCCTTATGAGCTGGAATGCACCAGGCAGGAATGGGTGTGGGCAAAGTCTGAAAATAAATTTCAGGGCAAGATATGATTCATTTAAATCTACAATATGTGCATTAAGGCAATTTTGCATTCCATTCACATTTGGACCCATCTCTATAATTTATTTTGCATTTAAAATAACATTTGTATACAGTGAGCAGCACCACTGAAAAAGTAGCATGCATTTCCTAGTACTTTAATGTACAAATATATGAAGCGCTCCCAGAGATCCTGAAGGATGACAAGATATATTCTAGCAACAACTGTCACAAGGAATGTAAAGCTAACTTTTGGTGGCAGTTTGTTTTTGGCAGCTGCCTCCTTATTTAATGTTCTGTTCTTGTCTCTAGAGACTGGCAGTAGCAGGAACATATTTTTGGACCTTCCTTTGCTTAAAAGTCAGTTAACTACTGCTGTCTCTGGCTTAGATATGCAAAAAGGTTCTATTTATTTTGGTGGGGGGGAGGGCACCAGGCCCGGACTGGCAATCTGTGGGTTCTGGCAAATGCCAGAGGGGCTGCTATAAGGTGCCATAGAAAGTCACTATTTATTGGGCTGGTGAGGGCTGATTGGGCCTCTGTGTACCTGAAATGCCAGGGCCTATTTTCATAAGACAATGGCAAAACAGCAGGAATGCCCTTAACCAAAATGGCCACACAAGCAGATTACTACAATAAGAATAGCCATATCACATAAAATGATTATATTTATGTTTTGCATACTTTTCTTTCTCTACAATCATTATAAGTGCAGCATTATATTTCTCAGCCATTTGTAAGTACTTCCAATTATGAACCTGTAGTGTTTAACAGCAGCCCTTTGTTTGTTTGTGTAGAGGCAGTCCGCATCGAGTTGACACATGACGAAAGTTTAGATGCATCTCAAAAAATTTTTTTGATCCGATGTCTCGAGTTAATACTACACAATAATTACTTCTTATTCCAAGATGAGTTCTTTGTATAGATTAAGGGCACAGCTATGGGGTCTAATGTGGCCCCGTCGTATGCGAACATATTTATGAATAATTTCGAAACCAAGTATGTGTATGTAAATGAGCTGTTTTTACAACATTGCAAGATATGGTTTAGATTTATCGATGACGTGTTCGCAATATGGACGGGGCCACATTGTACTCTTAAAGAATTTCATCAACAGATTAATTTGGCGCTACAGCATATTAAATTCACACTGCATGCTGATGAAAGAAAAATAGCCTTTTTAGATACCATGGTACTAAATAATGATGGGAAACTAGAAATAGACCTTTTTGTTAAGCCAACTGACAAGAACACCCTCCTACATTATGAGTCGTTCCATCCAGTCTCAACAAAAAGGTCATTACCAAAATCACAATTTTTACGGGTAAAAAGGGTTGTATCCAATAAAGATAGACAGAGTGAACGTTTGGAGGAGATGCAAGATAAATTTGTTCAGAGAGGGTATCCGATGCCTTTATTGGAACAGCAACGGAAAGAAATTGAGGGTGATCGAAAAGAGTGGAAACATCGGGGCAAACATAAAATTAAGAGAATTACATTTATTTCTAAATATACATCTTTAAGTAAAGATGTGGCTAAAATCATTAACAGACATTGGAGTTTACTTAAAGAGGGGATACCAACTGTGGAAGTCTTTCAAGCTTTGCCCCTCGTGTCTTATAGAAAAAATAGAACCCTTGGTTCTATGTTGGTGAGATCGGACCTGGGGGGCAAACAAATGAGGCAAGGTGTATTACGCCCAAAAAACAATGGGACTTTCCCGTGCCTTTCCTGTAACTGTTGCTCCAACTGTCAAAAGGGAGACACTGTGTATCATCCACGCAAGGGTAACCCAATTAGGATCAGGGGATATTACACTTGTACATCTACTTTTGTAGTGTATGTTGTGAAATGCCCCTGCGGGTATATGTACGTGGGGCAGACCACCCGGATGATACGGGACAGGATACGGGAACACAAGTCCGCCATAAGGTTAAAGAAAATAGATCAGGCGGTTGCAAGCCACTTTGTGGAAAAAGGTCATGGGGTTCAACAATTAAAGTTCCAAGTTGTAGATAATGTGCCCAAACTTCAACGGGGAGGGGATAGTAATAAGGAACTGTTAAAGAAAGAAGCATGGTGGATTCGTTGTTTAGAAACCATGGAGCCCCATGGCCTAAATCGTGAATACGACTTACACTGTATATTCCGCTAAGTTTGTTTTTAACTGGATTTTTTATTTATGTTTTTAATATTACAGATTTTTTGGACAAGGAAATAGCAGCATAGATATGGAGAAGGAGGCTCCATCGACAAAACAAAATATAGTATGATTAAATCTTTTTGTGATCTGTAATTTGTGATATATCTAAGGATTGAGCCACAAGATGGCGCTATACAAGGTAATATAAAAATGTGTAACCATGTGTGAAACATTAACTTGATAAAGGGCCATGTGGCTTGAAACGTTGTTGCGATTGTCCAGATGATAAAGCCATGAAGTTCCAATAAAGGCTTTTTTAAACAATCTTCAAGACTGGTGCTGTCTACTGTGATTTTAGCAGCCCTTTGTTTGTTCATGCTATGCAGCACAGGGGACATTAGAGGGCGCCCTCTATAGCAGACCAGATACTTTGCCTTTAAGGATGATGCAGCCATGTGGAGCTGGCAACTTTCCATCTTGTTTGTTATACGGCAATAAGCTTTGTTCTTGTTGGTTCAGGAATGTGACTGCAGGACAAGCAGTGGCCATGTTTTTGGTGGCTCCAGATTTAAAGTCATAGGGTTATGCATTTAGAGAAAGGGCAAATAACACTACCCTACATAGGCATATCACAGCCATCAATGTAAACCTGCATTTATATTCTGGGCTCCTCCAAGATGGTATGGGACCTGTTATCCAGAATTCTTGGGACCTGGGGTTTTCTGGATAACAGATCTTTCTGTAATTTGGATCTCTATACCTATAGAAAATCATGTAAACATTAAATAAACCTAATAGGCTGGTTTTGCTTCCAATAAGGATTAATTATATCTTAGTTTGGATCATGTAGAAGGTACTTATTTATTATTACAGACAGAAACGGAAATAATGTTTTAAAATTGGGATTATTTGGATAAAGTTGAGTCAATGGGAAGCATCTTTTCCGTAAGTCAGAGCTTTCTGGACAATGGGTTTCCAGATAACAGATCCCATACCTGTACTCATTCATCAAATACCCTGCACCAATGTTGCTTCTATTTCCTTGTAGTTGGCATGTGCAAAATTGTCCTGTCTGTGCACTTTTTAACATTTGGGAACACAGACTGCTGCATGGTTCTGTGTTAGGACTGACATATATATCAATTAAACATTTTCCATGCACTCAGCAATGTAGATACCTTATAGAAAACAATGGCCTGCACCCAATAATTTCATTGTACAGGTACGGCACCTGTTATCCAGAATGCTCGGGACCTGAGGCTTTCCAGATAACGGATCTTTCTGTAATTTGGATCTTTATAACTTAAGTCTACTAGAAAATCATTTAAACATTTAAAAACCAAATAAGTTGGTTCTGCTTCCAATAAGGATTCATTATATCTTAGTTTGGATCAAGTACAAGATATGGTTTTATTATTATAGAGAAAAAGGAAATCATTTTTAAATTTCGGGATTATTTGGATAAAATGGCATCTATTGGAGATGGCCATTCTGTAATTTGGAGCTTTCTGGATAACTGGTTTCCAGATAATGCATCCCATAACTGTACTGCCTTCTGCCTATAAAGCAACAAGACAACAGAACAGGTTATTACAGAGTACTTTATACTCCCTAGTACTTGACCTATATCTTAGCCATATTTTTCTATTCCTTGTGCTGCAAAGAAAGTTTTCATCATATGAGTCAAGGCTGAATGCTAGCAAAGTAAAGCAGTTCTAAAGTAAGAGACTTTCTCTTTACAAAAAGAACCTTTCAGATGAAGTTACAGTATCTTTGAAGTACTTGAAAAACCCTCTACTGAGGGGTTTTGTTGACAATTATTATTCTCTATCTTTGTGCCACTTTAAAACAATGTAGAAGCCAATAGAACTTCCCCTGTGTAATACTTTAGTCTTTCAAGTGTTTCTGGGCAATGCCACTATTACCAGAACAATGACAGAATGATGCTTTCAACTACACACAAACACTTAGGGGCCGATTCACGAAGGGTCGAATATCGAGGGTTAATTAACCCTCAATATTCGACTAGGAACTAAAATCGTTCGACTTCGAATATCGAAGTCGAACAATTTTGCGCAAATCCTGCGATCGATCGATCGAAGGATTTTTCATTCGATCGAACGATTAAATCCTTCGAATCGAACGTTTCGAAGGATTTTAATCCAACGATCGAAGGAAAATCCTTTGATCAAAAAATCCCAGGCAAGCCTATGGGGAAGCTTTCGGTAGCTTTTAGCTTTTTTCTTAAAGAGACAGTACTTCGACTATCGAATGGTCGAATAGTCGAACGATTTTTAGTTTGAATCGTTCGATTTTCGTAGTCGAAGGTCGAAGTAGCCCATTCGATGGTCGAAGTAGCCCAAAAAAACTTCGAAATTCAAATTTTTTTTAATTCAAACCCTTCACTCGAATTTAGTGAATCGGCCCCATACTGTACATGGTGTGACCATTCCAATTCTAAAAAGTAACATAAACTTTAGGGTGCATTTACAACCATTGGGGCACAAGTGGAAGAGCTCAAGGGGTTCAATGGCACTATTAGGGGCAGATTTATCAAGGGTCGAATTTTGAGTTCATCAGAGTTATTTAAAACTCCCATGAACTCTAAATTCAACCAACTGCAATTTATTAAAAAACTACATTTTTCAATCTCGGGTGCATGGGATCGAACCGCATCGATTTGAGTTTTTCCTTCAAAAAAAAATTCAATGTCAGGAAGGCAGCAAACAAGTCCAAATTGATCCCAGGCTGCCCCCCCCCCCATAGGCTAAAACAGCAATTTGGCAGGTTTAAAGAGGTTGTACACTTTAAATTAACTTTTAGTATAATGTAGAGAGTGATATTCTGAGACAATTTACAACTGGTTTACATTTTTTATTATTTGGAGTTATTGAGCTTTTTTTTTAGCAGCTCTCCACTTTGCAATTTCAACAATCTTGTTGCTAGGATCCAAATTTGGTAGTCCCTCACTCCAAATAGTATTAGGGCTCTTTTCAACAGAGTAAATGGCACCGTCAAGGCCACAACACATCCAAGATCAGCATACAATAAAGATAACTCTGGAGAACCATAGTAAGTTCAGTGTGTTTATTCCATCACAACATGTTTCAGATTAACATATCCTTCATCAGGTGCTAGTTACATTGTGAAATAACCCAAACCATGTATTAACCCCATTACACCAACAAGTTTGTCAGCTCCCACCAATGGCCAGACATGAAATTTTGCAAATTCATGCAAATTTTATGTCTGGCCATTGGTGGGAGCTGACAAAAAGATCTGCCTTTATCAGGCTGGTATAGCCCGAAACTTTGCCGTTGTTGCAGAAATAAAAAAGTTTGATCAAAGTTCGGAGTGCTGCTGCAGCGTGCACCTGAGGCTTCAAACAGCGATAAGTGTGAGTGTGGCACCTTACTTTGACATTGTACAGGTTATGAAGTTTTAACACAATTTTGGTAGTTTTAGGGCAATTATTTATGTTATAGCAGTTTTGCTAATGAAGGTGAAATTGCCCTTTAAGCTGTGTCACAGTTCTCCTAAGAGATCTGCTTATTTTAAATAGTTACAATTGTAACTTTGCTTATCTTAAATATTTACAAATGTATCGAAATGCAGGTGCTGAGTATTAATCTTTTTCTGGCGTCAGTGCAGAAGATCAAAGGAGATTTTTTTTCAATAAAAATCCGGGACTGCGGGCTGAGCTGTCAAAATCTGGACTGTCCCACAGAAAATGGGATAGTTGAGAGGTATGAAATATGCATATACAGGTATGGGACCTGTTATGCAGAATGCTCGGGACCTGGGGTTTTCCGGATAATGGATCTTTCCGTAATTTGGGTTTTCATGCCTTAAGTCTACTAAAAATTAATTTAAACATTAAATAAACCCAATAGGCTGGTTTTTGCTTCCAATAAGGATTAATTATATCTTAGTTGGAATCAAGTACAAGCTACTGTTTTATTATTACAGAGAAAAAGGAAATCATTTTTAAAAATTTGGATTATTTGGACAAAATGGAGTCTATGGAAGGCAGCCATTCCGCAATTCGGAGCTTTCTGGATATCGGGTTTCCGGATAAGGGATCCTATACCTGTACTGTATTTACCAACAGGAAACTAGTCGGCACTATAAACATTTGAATAAAACAGAAGTATAAAAACGCGGACATTTTGGAATAGTGGTATCTTTAAATAAAAAGAATTAATAAAGTGTCTTCAAATTACTTCTAAAGAAGCATACATTTCTGCATATTCACCTGGGAAAACAAGGTAGCAATAAAACCTCTGTGGATAAACAGAAAGGTTTACATTTAAATTGGTAGGAAAAAGCTTACATTCAGGGTGATTTGGGATGTCAGATTGCAAAGAAGCCAAGTGAACATGCAAAAAAGGCGTGAGCAAAAGGTAGAGAAATGAAAAGATTAGATACAAAATGTGTTGTATGGAAAATGCATTGCTGACATAAGCAACTTTTTTAAAATATATGATAAGTAAATATGTGCGGTATAAAAGAATATATATATATATATAGAGATATATATATATATATATATATATATATATATATATATATACACACACAATATATGTGTATTTTTTATTTTTTTTTACAACAGACATAATTTGTGAACAATTACAATTAAATAAATCAAATGCATTATCCCTTACCATTCCAGCTTCTTTAATCGCGCGGAGTAAATCGTTTACAGACATCACATGGAGCAGCATTGATTAGTGAAGGGTACGGAAGTGTAAAATTGTGGCTGCCACTCAGCTACTGCATAACCAGCGTCTTTGATTTTACATTCTATTGCAACTAATGTATGTGCCAATATGGTGCCAGGAAATAACAGATTAAGGATGATTAACCTGGAATACACAGACTAAGACTGCCATATTGACCATTAACAATGATCTTGGCATCTAGCTGAAAAACTTACAATCTAAATCTGTAAAATGAAGAGTATAAAGTTTAGATCATTATATTTTTATAGTATAAAGTTTATGGTTTTTAGCAAGATAGATTTCAACAGATAAAAATAACAATATTAAGTTAGGAGATGTATAGAGATTTAGACCTGGAGAATTCAGTGAACAGAACAGATTTTGCCTTTGATGCAGCACCAAACAGAGGACAATTAAATTAAGGAATATAGGCTCAGGGCACATTGTTTGCTATTGCACAGGAAATCTTGTAAACACAGTGCATATACAGTATATATATATATATATATATATATATATATATATATATATCTATACAGTATATTCTAGTTGGACACATATTGTTCACCTCAGGGTTCTGTACATGGCCCATGTCTTTTATCATTGTTATAAATGAATGTGATATTGAATGTACTGGCTATGTGTCTTCTGGTGTAACAAAAATTGTGTAAAAAAATAGGATCAATAAGAATAAAAGCATTAAGCAATATGTTGACTCTTTAGATGCAAAAGCCAACTAGGTATTCACATGCACAAAGATTGGCTAAAAAAAACACAACTACAATTCTGTTTTTTTTTTTTGGTAAGAGCAGATTGTAATGATTTATTGAAAATCATTCAGTATGTTACAGAGGTAAACAAGAAGCTGAGATTTTGTTCTCATTGCCCCATTTTTTGTGCCTACACTATTTATTCCATTCTGCTGATATGCATGCATGTGTTTGCTAATGGTGAAAAATGCATGCTTTTCATATGTAAGTGAAAGGTGCTCTTGGGAATGATGCTTTAACAGATGAGTAACAAAATGCAGAAATATTGTATGGCCTCCTGGGTCTAAACACTAGATTTGGAACTCAAAGGAATACTCCCCAGAGAAGCATCAGCATGGCGGCACACTTCAAAAAGAGACTGAATTTTAACAGCATATTCAAAGCACTAGAAAAAAAAGAAAAAAATTATAAAACTAGGGCTTCTTAATCAAATCTGTATCCAAAGTAAGTATATTTGCATATAGTAAGTTCTAATGCTCACTGCAAGGTACTTACCTCAGGCATGACACCACTTCTGGACCACTCTTTAAGCACGTAGTGGACACGTATGTGCAGAAGCGCACGTCATGAGGTGGATGAGTGTTTGTTCCAATGTGAGGTAGATGAGTGTCCGTTAATGTTAAAAGGACAATACACAATCCTGCATGTTCATGTTAAAGACCACACCGTCCTCCATGCAGGAGGTTAAGAATTTTTTTGACTAAAGGTGTTAGAGTTAAGAAAATGGTAAAGATTAGGGTTATAAGACCTGTAGGCAACATGAAGGGGAACAGCCTCATTTTTTTATTTATTTATGGCTCTCAAGAAATATGATTAGAAAAGTCAACGTAAAATATAATTTTATTTTCTGATGTGTTCTGTCTGACCAGTCTATAAGGCTGCCTGGCTGAGGTTGCATTCTTCATGCTGCAGAAACAGTTCCTTAAAGGTGGTAGACAGACAAAGCACTACTTGGGCTTTAGTAGAACATAGCAAGTATCCTGTATTGTTTCTGTCCTGTATTGTCCCATTCAATTTAGCAAAGACAATCATTCAAAGATCAATAGCAGTCCACTCTAGAATCTAATTATCCTCTTGTACTCACTCATCTTTTCTGTAAGAATTGTACAGTCTCCTACTTATACCAAAGATACAATAAGTTAATTCTAGTCTAATCTAAATCTTGCCCATTACTAGTTTCACACAAGTACAGCCTTTAACAGCCAATAAGGCTAGAGCCAGAAATCTGCTGTCCAGCTGCTCCTCTTCTCTGTAGGCAGGGCGGATTTCAGCACAAAATGCAAAATGCTGTGTTTCGCCACCAAAATCAGTTGCACTTGAGAGGATCTAGGTAAGTACAGTAAGTAAAATGTTGTATATGATTTCAGTTTAACATTCTGTAAACATGTTTACATTCCTCTCTTAGTTTAATAATGGCCAGGAGACATGGAGTGACATTTAAGTCACTTAGATGCATCCTGTACCTTGTAAGAAAAAACCCATACATACCATCTACAGTAATTAAATTTAAAGCTGGGCTATTTCTAGCTCATTAATTACAGATGCAGGAGTATTATGTGCAATATTGCGTTAAGAATCAATCATTATAGTTGTTGTACTACATGTTGAGGGATGAAGTTCAAAAACATGTCCGCAGAGCTGTTACATAATTGGACTGAACAAAAGACCAAATTTCATCAAATCAAGTTTATACCCAGTGCACGTATTCAAATTCAATTTGAATTTTTAAAAAAATTAGAATCGATTTTAAAGATTTATCATACACTGGCCCTTTAAGAACTCGAATTTGGCTACCTAAAACCTGCCAATTGCTGTTTAAGTCAACGGGAGTCGTACAGGGATCAATTTGGAATTCCTGACATTCCTTCCTGACATTTGAGTTTTGTTTCGGAGAAAAAACACAAATCAAATTCAATTCAAATTTTATTCGAGTTTTCAGGTCGATCCTATTCTCCCAAGTTTAAAAAAATAAATTTTATATAATAAATTTCAATTGGTTGAATTTTGAGTTCATGGAAGTTTATGGGAGTCCTAACTCACATGAATTCGAAATTCGACCCTTGATAAATGTGCTTCTAAGCCTACCAGTTTGCTGCCAAGTTTTCCAATTTAGTCAAATCACTCTCCAGAGTGGCAGCATCCTGCATGGAACTTATAGTTCTGCACAATTTAGTATCATCAGCATTTAGCATCATAAATACAGTATTTTCAATGCCCACCTCCAGGTCCCCTGAGGTATGCCACGCCACTACCAATACCAATTCAAAAATGTTCCATTTACCTCCATTTACTGTATTTCAAATCTACCAGTTGTCTATCCAAGTAGAAATATTATGTTCCATGCGAATATTCTTTAATTTAACCATTTACCTTTATGTCTTGCTGTATCAAACACTTTAGTAAAAATCTAAGCAGATCACATCCACTGCCAACCTAGAGTCGAGGTTCCTGCTCACCTCCTTATAGAAGGCAACTAAAGTATTGCAATAGCATTTTTATGTCCCATTTAAACATTTGTAGTATTCTACTATGTGAATAGTTGTCTATGTAATAAGCGTGTTTCTAACCTATATTTTGCATAAATTTACATTTTAGCAATGGTAACTAAGCATTATTATTTGTGCCTTTAAAGTCTTCTTATGGGAAACATGATAGACTTGCAAATCAAATGTACCTCAATGCATGTAGATGAAGCATGATATAGAACTTTGAGGGAAGTACATGTTTGGAATAAGTATAAGAGCAACAATTCTTGATCATTCTTTTTTGGGGGGTGTTGTTTGTTGTGTTTTTATTTTTTTTAAATAGTCATCAGATTTAAAAGACTGAATATGTTAATAAAAGCTCTATATATGTTAACATTAAACACTTGTATGTATCAGGGAATATAAATGCTTGAAGCTTGCCTTTGAAATCCAAATACATTATATCCAATATGGTTTCAAAGTCAAGTGAACTATTACTTATTAAATACTTTTTGTAAGCCTAGGGCAAAACATTACTTTCTTACATTCATATACGATGGCTCAATGTCCCTTATATAGTTATTAACAAAAGATGATGCTACTAAAATTGGCCACAGCCTGATTGCAGGAGAAAGCAGAAGATAGACAGCCAAATAGAATTCCATAATACTATAGAATAATTGGATACATCTTCATTTATATTTATTTATTTATTTATTTATTTATATGTATACAAATAAATACTTTTAGGCAGTAAATGCTTCATTCTGAATGGGACTAATTCACTTATTTATGAGTATTGGAGCAGCCAATCCTTCCAACAAATATATTAACAACTTGGGCTACCAAGTAACTGCGACTGTGAATATTTTCAAATATGTATAGATTTAAATAAGATATACAAAGAGAGAGAGGCTATAATTACAACCAGCTTGTTTTGCATTTTAGTACCTTCCCCTTAAAAAAGTTCTGCTTTAAGATGAAAAATGTTATACCTTTATCTTTACATTCTACAATAGATAACCAATGTAAGCTGATTCTCTGACTTTGACAATAAATTGTGAAGCTTAAATTACTGAAGCTCATTCCCTTGTGCATAAAATTTTCAGAACACCAGGTGCAACACATAAAGAAAAAACATAGCAAAAGCCAATGCTATTACTTAGATGGTAAGAAATGGGAGTTACAACGGAAAACTGAAATAATATCACGTTGTAAGAATACAGCATATAATGTATAGGGTATATGTGCCATGGATATCAGTACAATATGCTTATATAATTGGTAAGAAAATATCAGTTGACCAAATCAGTCTCTTATAGTCCTAAAAGTTTCACTGATAATACATTATATGGAGCATGTTTAAATATCTTAAGAGATTTAAATTGATAAAAATCAAATATTACATTTATAAGGGTTCAAAAGAATATATATTATACTACAATTAGGGGTCCTTTAGCTGGAGAAGGGGAATTTTGAATACATAAGTACTGTACAAATGTTGCATTGCGCTAGTTGCAGACCAAATGCATTTGTATTAAATACAAGTATTGCAATTAATAGCTGGATTTTCTGCATTTATTCCCAAAAAATCAGCTCTTATTCACAAACGACTGGATCACTAAGAAGTGCAGTGTTAGATACTGAAAGATATGGATAATTTTTGCCTATTTTGTTGAAGGCACAATCTCCTTTCCTGCTGCAAGCTCATACTGTGAGTCAAAGACTGATTTCCCTGATATAACAAGATAATTCCGGTATGTGTTGTTTCAAATATCCAGCTGCCAAACAACATGATTGACCTGCTTGGCCTGGCTGAGGAAGCACTTGAATAAAA
Organism: Xenopus petersii; assembly: GCA_038501925.1. Taxonomy (NCBI): domain Eukaryota; kingdom Metazoa; phylum Chordata; class Amphibia; order Anura; family Pipidae; genus Xenopus; species Xenopus petersii. The sequence goes on along the minus strand of CM076673.1, from coordinate 64,222,763 downwards.
CATTAATATTTTAAAACTTGTGGATCAGGCCTGACTCAAAGACAGCATTCCAATTCATACCCAGGTGTTCAGTTGGATTTAGGTCAGGCTCAATTTTTTTAGCAAACCAATTCAGTGCAAATCTTTAATCATACAGGGGGCATTGCAGGGAGGTTCTTCTGGCACCCTTTAAAACCTAGACTTGGCCCTCATACTGCCAGTTAGTGAAGCATGATTCATCACTCCAGAGAAGCATTTGCTTTGATTAAGAATGCATTGGTAGAAACCTTTACACCACTGCACCTGAGGTTGATGAGCACTAACAACTCCTAACTCGTATTCTTGCATGCTATTGCTTCTGGAGAAGTTTGAAATTTGGTCATTGTTCCACTTCTGAAAAGTTGTGTGCCTACATGATGCAATCTTAAATGTCACTGAACTTTTTACTATTGCTGCAGTCAATGATGGTGCTCTCTTGAACGTCACTGAACTACAATTGGTACAACTAACGTAAAAGTGGTTTAGATTCCTGTATAACAATTAAACCCATTGTATTCTACAGAGCTTATCGATTATCTGCTTTGTATCTTGGGCTTATTAGCCTTATATCAACTTGAATGGCTGCCACCGTGGCTACCCAGCAGCTTATTTATATAAACTACAATAGTGTTTCTGAAGCAAATCGTTTTACCAGTGCACAGCACTGAACATCATATTTTAATTACCTTAAAAATATTATAATTTTTTTGTGGTACTTCTTCTTTAATCAAATGACAATACTATAAGGTTGCACCAGCATGGTTTTATGCTTAATAGATTTTACCAGACTAATTTAATTGCCTTCAATGAGGTGAGCAGGGACCTGGACTCTGGGATGGCAGTGGATGTGATCTACTCATACTTTTCTAAAAAGTGATAAAGTACCACCTCTGTTTATTTCTATGATATTTGCTATGTGTATGTATCAATTGGTGGAAGTAAGAGATCGCCTTTAGAAATTGCAGTGCAATTTTACACTAGTGGATTGTGGTGAGCTCTAGTTTCACACTTAATAATAAATATGCCCCAAAGCTGTACATATATCAACACCATTCTTAGAAGATATGTATGCCCAAACATGATTATTGCACTTCTGTGTACTTGTGGTAGTGTCAATTTACCCACCCAGCCTGCCCTGATGAATTGACACATTAATGAAAGAAAACACTAGAATTGCCACCTCTCTGGATGCAGCGGTTCCCTTGGCAGGTAGTGTCAACAGCCACTATTGACTACAGCCAAGCAAATTGCACACTAACTCCATAATAATGATGGAATTCTGAGAAAAATTCATAAATGAGCCTTATATTCTGTAATTTTAATACAGAGAAGATAGCTGAATATATATACTTTATGTGCATGCTCTTGTAAAGTAATATCTATCAAAATGTAAAATAATATGTATCAATTATGCAAAAAGATTTACAATGCGATACACAGTATAATTGACATATATCTGTAATAGAAAAATTCCTCTTATCCAATCCTGCTGCTCCACAGGCAAAATACTCACTTTTAAAAAAGCTTTGGACCATACTTAGGTGTCAGGATGGAGGATGGCAGAAATTCTGTGCCCTCAACCTCCATGATTTTTCTGCCCCATGTAAAAATATTTTTAGGGTCAGAACATAATTATATAATAAATATTATAATGCATTATATTCTACCCAGAAATCCTTAATTTACATAGCTTATGTGCATGAATGTATGGTCTGCTCAGTGCTATAAACACATGGAAATGTTAAGGATACGTACAGGGCCACAATCAGTAATCATGGGTCCCATATCATCATCATTAAATTAGATCATTTTTTTATAACCTGAAAGTGATGTCATTGTTTTTGTGCAAAATGTTTTTTTCCAGTGTTCACTGTCATAAATGCAAAGCACCCCAAGAGAATATAGGAGTAATTAACACCCTATTATATACGACTCTAAAATGAACACAATGAAGAGTGTATAATAATGCAATACTCCTGCCCTTCCACATGGTTGCCAATTACATCCATCCTGCCTCTTTTGATAAATGACGTAAAACTGTGCTTATCGATGCTGGGGAACCATGGCATTAACATCACTCTTGACCAGGGAGTAGCTGCAGATTTCCCACAGTGAGTTAAGCCAATAGACCCACCAGACTTGCACCCAGTGAATTGCATGCAAACCCCATTTGAATGCGTACTCTGGAAGTGATACGGAAAGCATCAGTTTTACAAGTGCAATTGTATGGACACAATTCTGCTAGAATTATGGTGAAAATTCTGCATTATGGGTAGAAAACATTCCAATTTGCATTTATGCATCTATCATGCTGCACTTGCACTCAGTTTTTAAGAAGAGGGGGAGGGGGTAAAATTAAATAAGTACAGTACTTGTTTCTGCATTTGTCTGACCGAAATATTAAAAGTTAATGTATCAGTTTTACTTTGGCTTTTCCCACTGCTTCTAGCACTGGGGACATATAGCATTTATGAAAGTCACCCTCCTCATTTAGGTAATGATGAACAATAAATAGTGACTGATTAAAGTTTCCCATAGATCCTCTTTGGTACTCTATTACAAATGAGTGGTGGCTCTGTTAATACAAAGTGATGGTAAGCTTTCCTGCACAGCCTGAAAAGGCTGATCCAGTTTAGGAACAGCAACAAGAATCAGCATAGAAACATTCTGAGAATTTACTTTCCCTTCATTGTTTGTGTGGGAAAAGCAGCCAGCAAGTTTATAGTAAAATTTGTGTCAAAGCTGTAAAAAAAAAGTAGTGTTTAAAATACATAACTTCTATATATGGAGGCATATAATGCTGTACCTTTAGGCAATAACATAACTAGCAGTGCTGGCAGTCCCTTCCTAACAGTTTTCAGAGCTGATTCGCATTGGTATAATTCTGCCCCGTCCTTTAGGGTATATCTGTCTGTATGCCCCTTTTTATTTCTTTTTTTTTTTTCCTGTTCAAAACATGCCGTTTATATTATAACATATGTAGTATACATGCTGAATTTACTTACAAACACTCTGTAACATGATTAGCTCTCTTGAAATTACAACAGTTCTTTATCTAATGTAGAATATATTGTAGAAAAACTGTGATGAAAAAGAGTCTTCTGTTACTTTAAATGTATTTAAGTGTTTCAGCAAATGCATGCAGTGCTTCCGATAGAAGTAATTAACGACTGGCGTGACACTATTCAGTGCCCTTTATTACATAGTGGTATGGGTTAAAATCCTAAAAGACAGATTCTATCTATCTTTTTTCACCTCATTTCTGTAATAAAGTTAATATATATGTCGTGTATATAATGTATACCTAAATGTATTTATAAATGCAGACCCTTAACCAATTCTCCCATTTTATTCATTAACAAATCCCACACTGAGACTTTGTACTCTGTGATGTTTTTAATTCTAATCATTGAAACTCAAGAGAGTTTATCTTAATATGCCAATTGGCATACACATACAAGAGCAATAAGGAGCACAACAGCACAACTCAGAGAGGCCCATTATTCAAAGTCCGAATTTATCTCAATATTTTCTGAAAACAATTCTGACCAAATCCGCACAGGTTTTTTCTCCTTATTTATCAATACACTTTCCTGAAAATTTTGTAAAAAAAGAATCATATCAATTTTCTGTATTTCCACCTGAAAACTCAGATTTCTCTGATTTTTGAAATCTTCGGATTATTGCATGAAACCCACAGCAGATCAAATATGTTTGGTACTTCTCCCATTGACTTATATACGACCTTGGCAGGTCTTAGATGCCAGATTTTCAGATTTGGACGTTTTCCATCCTCAGAATATAATAAAAAATCAAATTTTATAGTAAAAAAACACAATTTTTTTAGAATTTTGGCATTCGGAGCTAAATAACCCCCTCAGCTTTGATTTAGAAATCACATGTGTCCAGGATCTGGTTGCCCTCTGTATTGGAATTGCAGAGCTATGTGCAGAGCAGCAGCGTAACTGTTGAGGAAGCAGACCCTGTGGACCCAGCGTCGGACTGGGCCGGCGGGACACCGTAAAAAAATCCGGGGGGCCCCACTGGCCCAGATCCGTTTCTTAATCCGGCAAGTAAAAAACGAGGAGATGCACGTGCACAGAAACCCGGCGCGGCGTGCGCACAGACCCGGCGCCGTGCTCATACTCAGAATTGTGGTGTGTTGAAGCAGCAGGGAAGGCCAGAGTGGGGTCCCGGGGCAGTAACCCCGGTGGGCCCCAAGCCCCCCAGTCCGACCCAGTGTGGACCAAAGGCCTGGGTTAGAGTTACTGTGTACCCTCCAATAACAGGTGGCAAGTACAAGGACCCAGCAGGCTGCTGCCACTACATCACCACTTTTCAGTCTGAATGATATGCAAGTTAGGGTACTGGTAGGACACAGGAGGTGGAACACCTACATGATGAAGTTCAGGGCAAAATCACTGCAGAATGCACCCGCTTTTTGCACTTTGCACTCTATGCTGCACTTAATAAATGACACCCGCAGTGTTTACATTAGCAAACAAAAAGGTTTGCTTGCAATTCAATGGGCACAAAGTCATATTTTGGTGAGTTCCCATTTGCAGCAATCATGGCTGTAACTATGGGTATGCCTAGAGTACAAAAGTGGGGGGGCATTAGCACCCTAGGCACACACTTATGCTTCTTTCTATAACTTTGGCCCTGCACATGATGAGCAAGCAGGGTTTGGTTATGCAAGTAGGGGTTGGTTAGGGCTGGGTGATGGACAGTTGTTTATTCTTGCCTTGAGTTTTTCCGTAGCTCTTGGCTGGCAGCTCTGGCAGCAATAACAGCTTCACTTAGGGGCTGATTCACAAAGGGTCGAATATCGAGGGTTAATTAACCCTCGATATTCGACTGGGAATGAAAATCCTTCGACTTCGAATATCGAAGTCGAAGGATTTTGCGCAGAAACTGCAATCGAACGATCTAAGGATTTTTCCTTAGATCGAACGATTAAATCCTTCTAATCAAACGATTCGAAGGATTTTAATCCAACGATCGAAGGATTATCCTTTGACCAAAAAAACTTAGGAAAGCCTATGGGGACCTTCCCCATAGGCTAACATTGACTTCCGTAACTTTCAGATGGCGAACTAGGGGGTCGAAGTTTTTTTTAAAGAGACAGTACTTCGACTATCGAATGTTCGAATAGTCGAACGATTTTTAGTTCGAAGTCGTAGTCGAAGGTCAAAGTAGCCCATTCGATGGTCGAAGTAGCCAAAAAAATACTTTGAAATTCGAAGTTTTTTTACTTCGAATCCTTCACTCGAAGTTAGTGAATCGGCCCCTTAGTGTAATTATATATCATCTTTGCACATGGCTTAGGACCCATTTTGGCCTATACTTCCAGGCAGAATTGCTCTAGGGTGTTCAATGGCATATATATATATATATATATATATATATATATATATATATATATATATATATATATATATAGATATATAGATATATATAGATATATAATTTTTTTTCTTTTTTTTTTCTTTTCTGCAATAAAACAGTGAGTACCATAAATATTGTCCTTCTTATCAATTGTTAAAAGATATAGATCATAGATGCTAAGGTGGCTATTATTTGTTTCAGGAATTGCTTTAACTCTCTAATAGGCAGTGGGTAACTGTGTTCATTTAAAAAAAATATTCATGTAACATGTAGGGGGTTATTTATTAAACTCTAAATGCCAAAAATCTTTAGTGAAAAAAAACCCACCAATAGTTCGGGATTTATTATACCCAGAGGATGGAAAATCCGGCATCTCAGAACTGCAGAGGATGCATATAAGTCAGTGGGGGAAGTCCCGAAAATATCTTGATCTGTGCTGGGTTTCATGCAAAAATCTGGAGATTTTATGAGTTTTCGGGTGGAAAATCAGAAAAAATCATATGATTCGTCTTTTTCGCGATTTTTACGGGCTTTTTCCCTGCACGGGAAAATGTATTGATAAATAAGGGGAAAAAACTCGTGCGGATTTGGTCGGAGTAGTCTTCAGAAAATAATGAGATAAATTTGGACTTTGATAAATGGGCCTGTTAGTATGATATTGTATTTAAGTGCTATGGCAATATCAATCGTTTATCAAATATTAAAAGAGCAACAATATACCAAAAAGTATTGATATAAGGGTTGACCTCATCTGCTGCCGTCCATTAACAAATTAGAAATGACATGATCCCTTCCATCACATGCTCAGAAATCTGTCTCAGAGCATGCGAGTATTCAGTAGAGAGAATTCACAATTGTTTGGCTTTATTATAGCGAAGCCTGCGCTGGCATTTCAGCCACCACCCACCTAAGAATCATAATTTGAAAAGGATGTTGATGGATTATAGAAGATCCCTCTGTCTGCTCCAATTAGGATCAACATTTTCTCTTCTTGTTCACTGAGCTTTTGGCTGATGCATAGCTGAAAAAAGACTGCCCCCTACTGGACCTTGCCTTTTTTGCTGTATAAGGAAAGAAAGAAAGGATTATTACCTGACACTAACCAGGAAAGGATTTTATTACAAATAAGCAAAAAAAAAAATAGAAAATACTATGAACTGTGTTATCAGCTAATGTATTTGAGTCCTAAAGCCACATCAGAGGGTTAAAACATATGTTAATTGCTCATCTGTAGAACACTTGGCTTTCTTTTCAAATTGACTAGTTTTCAGGATGACCTTTCCATCCCCCGCAACATTAATATTGCTATGGTGTGGGAAATGTTGCTGGATATTTCTTAACTTACACTTATGCCAAGTACCAACCATTCACCAATTATGTCAGTTTTTCCTATTGTTCCCCTTCAAACAGACGTGGCTAAGGAGAGACATAATCTGACAGGTGGCAGGTGGGGAGTGATTGGCATATACAAAATAATGTAATTTTCTTTGGTCAACTATTTGTAATAATTTACATCAGTAGGATGATTCCTGGAAATAATATGAATTTAGTTGGCAAAAAGACTGTGTAAAGCATTGCTCTCCAAGCTTTTCCTGTAGTGGGCCAAATGTTCATTATATTTAAATGATGTAAAAAGGCAAATTTGTGCCTGACAGCCCCAGAGATCCTAATTTCGAAACCACCCTATGGTTCGAAACTACCTGCAAATAGTTTGTCCTTATACCTGTTTCTGTGTGGGTTTATAAATAGATATATATTTATATATATATATATATATATATATATATATATATATATACACATATATATATATATATATATATATATATATATATATATATATATATATATATATAAAAGAAAAAATTGTAGTGTATATTAAATTTGAACTTGAAGTTTTAAACTACCCCATTTAGGATATTATCAAAGAGGAGTTTTAAGGCCATATAAAGGCACAGGTTTCAGAAAATACATCACTAAGTACCAATTCTACCCAATGATATCACTAAGCAAGATCTATATAAGAATATTATTATTAATGACATATTTAAAAATCATCGAAAATATTCTGCAGCATTGTGCAAAAGAAAGGTGTATACATTGAACATATATATATATATATATATATATATATATATATATATATATATATATAACCGATAAATTATAGAAATATTAGCCTTTACAGTTTTACAATTGCATGGAAAACTAGTAGAGCTTTACAGTGCATAGACTTCTTAACAAGGGGACTCCTCAATTTGACTCCTTGCCTTGAGCCAATATACCTTAATGAAACCAGTAGACTGGTTTCTGCGGGCAGGCTCCGCAGACGGGCGTTAGGACCACGTGGCCTAGGGGCGCCCGCAATACAAATCCAGCCGTGCACAGGAGAGAACCTCCTTTCTAACTCGGCTAATGAGGCGGGCTGAGGCGCTTGCTTCAGGCGGCAGCGCCAGATGCATTTTCAGGGGCGGCAAAAGCTGCTCCTGTACTTTTAAGAGCCAAATTTCCAGTTTTGAAACTGGAAATACAGCTTTACTAGTGTGAGAGAGCGCAGTTGCGCTCTCCGCACTAGTGATCCTGCCTTGGATGCCTCCCCAACTAATGGGTAAGTCGGCGAGGGGGGGGGCGGCATTTTGAGGAGCCGCCTCAGGCTGCTTCTTCACCAGAATCGCCACTGTCCCTCTTCTAAACTTACCTGTGCAGTACTCTGACAAGGTCCTACCACTGCTGTAATATAAAAAGCGAGACAAAAACATTTGCGCGAGCAGCGCAGCGGAAATTTTGACTGCAGCCATTTTTGTGTACCATGTTCATTTTACAAAATTTGGCAGGTTATGAAAGTTTGAACATATTTCTTTGTTTTTTTCCAGTTATTACAGTATTGTTAATTAAGGTGAATCGCCCTTTAAGCTGTGAGTCTAACTTTTCCCAAGGGACCTCCTTATCTATATTGTTACAATTACTTATTTGCTTATCTCAAAATTGTTACAAAGTATCTTAGTTGCACCTGGCGGCTGTTGCACCTGGCGGCCAATTAAGTTAGAAACTTTGTTTCTTTTTCTGGCTGTTCAGTACAGAGAAAGTCTGGATTTTTAGTACAATTATATTATCTGGCATCACAACTGTGCCACCTGACCACGTGGGTGGAAGGTTCGCATAATAGAGTGCTGCACTCACTTTGGGCTCAGTTGACTGGCTTTACTGATAATCCACTAAACTGGATATTAGGGAAATCTACCACTACATCACAGGGATTACTTCCCCCCCATCAGTTCCCTATGTAAGGTGTGGAATATACTTCTTAAATCTCCTGCTGCCACGGACCCACTTACGCCACTATGGAACAACCAAAACTACTCCTTATTGGTAAAATTAGGCCCAATGAGTCTTTGGTCGGACCGTGGTGTGAATACTTTAGGTGATGTATAGCATAATGGTAAACTAATCTCCTTTGCACAATTGAAGGACCAATTCCAGATTCCGCATAACCAATGGCTGACCTTTCACAAGATCAACCGTGCTCTTAATGTCACACACAAGTGTCACAACATATCGATATCCACACACTCCCTTTTGATAAACATTAAGAGGGGGCATACAAAAGTTCTGGTCACTATGTTATATGCTTACAAGTGCACGGAAACAACCTAGATGGGCTACGATCTAAATGGGAGGTGGACGTGGGCACAATTCTAGATGAGGAATGACAAGAAGCACAGGAATCCCCTCAGTTAGTATCCCCCAACCACAGACTACAGCTAATTCAACTATATATTCTTCATAGGGCTTATTACACCCCTGTCAGACTTCACTACATTAATGCCAACACCCCAGATGTTTGCAGTAGGTGTGCTTTGGACAAGGGAACTCTGCTACACATGTGGAGTTGCACTAAACTTACTACATACTGGAGGGAAGTACTAGATTCCTTAGAGGAGGTGCTTCAGGTGACAATTGCCAGAACACCTAAAACGTGTATCTTGGCCATAATACAAGACCTGACGTTAAATCAATATTGGTCACTTTTCCTCCTTGAGGCATTACTACTAGCTAAGAGATTGTCCACCCAGAACTGGAGAGCACTCCTCCTACCTTCTCTACCTTGAAAGCAATAATGCAGGATACCTGCAACACTGAGTATTCAATGTACTTAAAAAGGGGAGTCCCCACCAAATTCCATAAAATTTGGGGACCCTGGACCGACATTTACCCCCAGCACCCAAGATAACCTCTAACAGTTTAAGTCGAAAGGGAGACCCCAATAAGGTCATAAAATTATGTACCTATAATGCAGTGTTTGATGCATGCTATGCTTTTTACACTCTGTTTTATTTAGACATGTAACATGTAATACATTATTTTCCCTTATTTTGATTTGTCATTGTGAACTGCTTTGCTTTTATTTCCTCAATAAACTACTTGAATTTTTTTAAAAAACTGACCTGTTATCTAGAATGAATGGACCAAGGCTGTTCCAGAAAAGGGGTCCTTCAAAATTTGGATCTCCATACTTTAAGACTACTAAAATATTATTTAAACATGTATTAATCCCAATAGGATTGTTCTGCCACTAATAAGAATAGTTAATATCTCAGTTGGGATCAAGTTCAAGGTACTGTTTTATTTTTACAGAGAAAAGGGGAATCATTTTTCAAAATCAGTAGTATTTGATTAAAATGGAGTCTGTGGGAGATGGCGTTCTTGTAATTCGTCTGTTTCTGGATAATGGGTTTCAGGATAAAGGCTCCCATACCTGTAGTACTGCATCCAGTAGGACACAGAGTTGGATAACACATCTATAATATGAGGGCTAATATCAAATGTATATTTTGCAGGGATCTAGTAAAATCATAGTCGCCTTGCAGAATGCCATTTTTAATGTGTTTAATGCATTAAAGGGGTGAATTGTCAGCCTAATAAAAGACCCAGCTAAAAAAGGCAATTTCTTGCACAGTGATGGCCAGTAGGTGGCCCCGCTCTAAGTTCAGTTGCTACTCCCATGTGCTGCCTGCTCAGAATTTGTAGTGCTCAGAAATGTTTTTGTGTGTGAACTTAAAATAATACTGAACAATTCACCATTCTACATTCACTAAAACTCTATATAATTCTTTTTCCAGTATCTGCTGAGACAAGCCATTGACTATTCTGAATACTCTGAAGAGATGCACATAATTGTGGACCTTTTATTCAAAGGTATTGTATTATACTGTATACAATTATGGGACCTGTTATCTAGATAAGAGTTATTATCGTCATTTGGATCACCATATGTTGTCTACAAAAAAAATTATTTAAAATTGAAATACTGTAAATCAATAGGATTTTCTTTCCTCCAATAAGGATTAATTATGTTTTAGGCGGGATCAAGTACAAGGTACTGTTTCATTATTATAGAGATAAAGGAATTATTTGATTAAAATGAAGCCTATGGGTGATTGGCTTTTCTCTAATTCGGAGCTTTCTGTATAACGGGTTTCTTGGTAACTGATACCATACCTGTGCTGTGGAGCACAACTGAAATAAATTGTTCTTAAGCCCCAGAATCCTATGAAGATTTGTTGTAATTAGTCTGCTTGTTTGTAATTTATTTTGATTTCAAAATCACCAGAGTCATTTCTATTATATTCTTATCTGTATCCATCTCAGGTATTCAGAATGTGTTCCATCATGTTAAGCAGAATAACAGTGATAAATAAAGGTACCGTAAGATAATAAAGGTAAAGTCCCCCAATTAATATTGTATTCACCTGATAAGCCTAGTATGTGGACTCCCTAGACTGACAGAGTTCTGCCTTCTTATGTTGCCTACTAATTTGACAGGCAGAGAAATAAAGATGTTGTGGCTAAAAAGTGGGATGTAAGCAGCAATATAAATGCAGGAGTTTATCACTGAAAGCTGCTTCTTTATTTACAGAGATAAGTACATCTGTGAAGTCAAACCGAGAGCAAGGTAAAATAAACCATTACAAAAATAGCAGAACCTCTGGGAAAAAAAATAACGAAGTGCAATGCAGAATATGACATACAATCACCCTTAAAAGCCTGAACAGAATGCTCTTTGATAGGCGATGCCTGTAGTAAAAACAAGAAGTTCAGATTAGGCAACCAAAGGAGAGTCTGCGTATCTGTAAAGACCACACACAGCAGATATCAAAGGAATTTAACACTTGTGCTTAAGTGAAAAAAAAATCATGTTTATTTCCTAGACAAGCTAAAAAGCGTATTCTGAGCACTATTATACGGTGATCCCAAGCCTGGATTAAAGGGACGCTATCATCATCATCAAAAAAAAAAAGTATTTGCTTTTAAACAGAAATCATTTTACATGTTGGTTATTGTCAGCAAAGTTGGAAAAACTGATTTTACTGATCAAGGAGTTATATTCACTATTAAACCTTCACATTACCCGTTTACCATTTATATTCCAACTAATTTTTACCTTTTTATCATCTGTGGATGAACGCCAATGCAACCCTGACGTCCAGCAACACACAGGGGTATATTTATCAAAGAGTGAAGTTAATAGTGAAGTTCCGCCACTAGAGTGAAATTCTGCCACTCTCCATTCATTTCTATGGGCTTTTTATAGGCGTATTTATCAAAGGGTGAAGTGGCGGAACTTCACTCTGATAAATTTACCCCACTGACTGGTAAAGCACCCACCTCTGTCACATGGGTCATATTTTGGAGTAAAAACACATCATTACAGATGATGATTGCCATTTTCTCCACCAGTGCAACATCAGCCTAGTTTTTTTAAACAAAGCAGGAGAGATTAAAAAAGCAAAGGGGAAAATATCTACCGACTTTTAAACAAGATGTTATCATGAATATAGCATATATCTGCACATCAGTATTTAGGGTTATGGGTACACAGGGCATCTTCTCCATCAGAAGACTCAATATCTTCATGCAGCAGTTGGGTCATTGAAAGTTAGATCCAATATATCGTATAGGGGGTTTTCTTTTGCCTAGAAGATGTATTAAATCTCACTTAATTAAAATCACCAGAAATCCTGTCTCTCTACATGCAGAATTTGTGCAAAGGAAGTTATTTTGTTAGATTTAGTTTGAACTGAAATCAGTTATTTGAGTGAGCTCTAATACATCTGCTAGGAAAGGGAGCCCCCCTATGAGCTATATTGGATCATTCTTCTGACACCCAACTGCTGCATGAAGAGAGAATGAAGAGAAAAATATACCGAGAGAGGAATGGCGAATATAAACTTGATTATTTCAGAAACAATGCAGACTTTGTAATTGATTGTATTTTATAAAGTTTCTTACTTCAGTATGAGATAGCTTATATACATCTCTTGGTTCGGCAGAATCATTTCACTCAATCTTACCATGCAAACTATACCAGTCTTCCATAGACGAACTCCAGCGTGGGCTGACAAAGAAAATGCCACCCATCCTCTGTTAAATTTCCAGCATATTTTATGGATAGAAAAAGGTTGTAGACAAGTTTACCCGTAATCCAGTTTTCCCTGAAAACTTGAGATGTGATCTCTCACAAGCATATTCTTATATCACCCCATACCCCAGCCTCCCACTTGTCCTTAATCCTATATTCCCACCCAGTATGTACCCATAACAATTTCAGTGGTGGATTCTCTAAGGTTTTACCACATGACTCAAGGTAATCTTGACTTGTCTATTTTCCACCAAAAATATCAAGCTCCAGATAATGAACTATTTCAGTTATACCAAATAACTTACTTTATAAAATCCATGGGTATAGGGAGTTCTTCAACACCTTCTATCACATTATAAGAAAAACATTGTCTGAAATATCCTTCATCGATGAGACTTATCGGGCCACTCTATATTACCTTAATCAATACAACTCTGTTAATGGAGATTAAATATATTCTAGCTTGGACACGAGAACTTCCACTAGACATGGCTAAAGCTAACTGGGTGCATGCAGTAGAACAAACCAATCATTGCTACATTAATATATATATGCTCTGGAAACCTCTTACAAAGTACTCAGGAGACAGTACATGGTAATGGCCCGTAAAGCACCCTGGGAATCTAATACAGATCCACACTGCTTTAGAAGTTGCTCAGAGGAAGGCATAATGAGTAAGTGTAAGGACACATGTGGAGCTATTGCCTGGGTTTTGCCAGCAGTATGTAACAGTGGTTTCAGATGTTTGGGTGTTGTGTTTGGGCTCCTGAAATGCCTGAAAATACCTAATGTGTCATTACGCTTTGCCTTGTCTAAGAAGCCAATACCTATCTGGCTGGTTGAGCTGAATATGATACCTGTGGGTGATCACTAGTGATGGGCGAAAAATGTCACCATTGTGGAATTAGCATTTTCGTCACTGGCGAATTTGTTTACGAAACAGCAGGAAAAATTCACCACGTGACTCGTTTTGCCATGCCAAAAAAAAAAAAAAGACACGCGGAAGAATAAAATGATAAATCGCAGCAAAAGGGTGATGGGCACATGAACAAAGGTGTCCAAACTGACAATGCTGGTATGGGAAGGGGATCATCACACAGAAACTGACAGAAAGAGAGAAAAAAAGCTGCACCGGAGATCTGACACCATGAGATGGAAATGCAGGGCAACGAAACTGGCCACAAGTAGGTGCAGAATGCTTCTTCTTGCCGCATGTTGCACAGGGGGGCTTTGCTCTGTAGGGGTGACCAGCATTGTCTGCCTGCCTGGGCTCCAACTCCAGCCTTGGGTCATCAGGGAGCCAAGAAAGATGGAGAAGCAGGAGGCAAACCAGTTTTGCAAATTTTTCACCATTTCGCGAATTTCCCTAGAAATTTGTAAATTATTTGGCGAATCAAAACGCAGCAGATTCACCCATCACTAGTGATCACCTCCCACTGGTATCATATCCAGAAAGAATACCATTTGCAATTCAGCAATGGTACAGTTCTAGTAAATGTATCAGTTAAAAAAACAAACACATTGGCACAAAAATAAATAAATTAATAAAATGAAATCATGTGAGCTAGATTATTCTCTGAAGCAGTATTTGAAGCAGAAGGCAGTAAGCCAATTTGGGTTTAGTAAAACAACCATGATAGGCATGTTCAGACATTAACAAGTATTGCCTCATCTGGGATATTCAGCATAGCTGAGCTGCACAATCACATTTCAGGGTTTGGATTAATATTTCTGCCAAAAGAAGTTGTTTGCTAGGTAATATCAAATAAAGATTAACTAAAGGATCTAAATTATTCCATTCAAGGTATTTTCCATAAAAAACTATTACAACAAATGAGGAATTAAACGAATTATTTAATGTAAATACAGATGTATTATTATCCTATGCGTGCTTACCCCAACTTAGAAGAAACCAGAAAAGTTTTAGGGGGTTACTTACTAAACTCTGAATGCATAAATCTTGAAATGAAAAATTTGTGAAAATCTGACTTAAAAAATCACAGATTTTTCGGAATTTATTAAACCCAGAGGATGGAAAAGTCAGAAACTGAAAATCCAGCATCTCAGACCTGTTGAGGTTGCATATAAGTCAATGGGAGAAGTTCCAATGATTTTCTTATGTGCGCTGGGTTTTGTGCAATACCCATAAGAATGTTTTTCTTGTTAAAAATCGGAAAAAACCTTTGGGTGAAAAATCCGAAAAATCATGAAAATCTTATTTTTTTTTCCAGCAAAGCAAATTTTCGGGAAAATTTAATAAATGATCGTAAAAAACCTGAGCAGATGTGCAGAGTTTGCAGCAGAAAGTGTTGAGATAAAATCGGACTTTGATAAATAACCCCCCTAAACTCACCAACCACGAGGTGACTCCATGATGATTTTCAATTCTCCAGTTTACTGATAGTGTATGACATTTAGAAAAGAGCAGTCAATTTAGAGAAGTAACACCCATGGCATGGTTATCCAATTCATAAAACTATGCAAACATCAGATGCTTTTTCAGCAGTTATAATGATTTTGACTTCTCACATAATTGCTAGGTTGGAAGTTGTGTTTTAAAATTAGAAACTGGCTGATACAAAATTCTAACTAGCTGTTTTCCTGCTAATGTGCCCATGTCTTTTGAGAATGGCCTTTTACCAAGAATGACAGGTGCTTCTCAGCCAAAAAACTCAGGTGTGAATTCCTTTGGGCCAGAAATCATCTGCTTTGAGCAATGATGGGCATTGCAATTCATCTCAATGATAGGAAGCATGGGGAATGGGTATCAGGCATTTATTTCCTGGTTAGAATACACTGATGGTGAAATACTAAAATGCCTATTTATTGAAAGTTCAATTTTAGTGGTTTTAGAGGTGTTGGAAACCACGATTAAACATTATTTCTCTAAATCCACAAATGCCATGAAAGTTCTTAAAAGATCCAAAAATTAAAACCACGATCGATAATAAAAAATACGATTCATGAAAAAAAAGAAATCCGAATTTTAGTAAATGGAGCCATCTCTTTTCTGTTCTGTGAGTAAAAATGAAAGCTACCTAACATGTTCCAAAGAGATTTTTCTTAATTAAGTAGGGGTCATTTCACTTTATTCTCAATGATATTTTAATTTAATAAGAATATGTATGTGCATATGTACCCCAGTAGTCTTTTATATTTTTTGCTCCAGGGTAAAGTCAACAGTAAAACTCTAGTCAATAGTTGCACAGGGTTGAAGTCTGGCATACATAACAACACTCCACCTATTATTGGGACCAGATATCTTCATTTCACTTCAGAGGGGATCAGTGTAAGGCAAAAGACAGGAAATTCTTTGCACTTAGCCATATCCATATATTTATGACATTTTGTGTGCAAAAATATGTTCTTAGCTTTAAATAAAACAGGCATTGCATGCCAATTTATTGCAATATATTCAAGCTGGCAAACTGCATCAAAGTCATCCCTGGTTTTGCCAGTCCTACGCTCACTTTCAACTGACTTATTAAGAAGTCTGTATATTTATTATTTATTATAATATTATTAAGGCATTTCTATAGCAACATATATACATTTTGCCTGCAACCATTCTTTATGTAGCTGTATGCATAAAGGGGGTTATGTAATAAAAACAACTAAGTTTGCCCAGGATCAGTAACCCAAAGTAACCAATCAGAATGTAGAATTTACTGGTCATCTGCTTAAAAGCAAAGATCCTATTGGTTGCTATGGGTTACTGCTCCTAGGCAAACTTAGTGCCTTTTATTGCGTATGGGGGTAAATGTCTTAGGGTGTTATTTACTAATAATTTACTTATTCTCTCGAATTCACTTTGACCCTTGATAAATCTGCTAAAGTGTTGTTTTCAATAACTGATCAAAATATGTTGAACTCTTTAAAGATAAGAATACCAGAATAGTTCATATGATCTTCAGTTATCTGAATATAATTAACACCTATGAAATATGCTTAAAAATGAAATTATGTAGGATATTCAGAGAAATCATAGGGAATAGCCAGTTCTCCATCTGTGCTGTTTTATGAGAAGTCATCCCTGTACAAAGCATGTTATTTTTCTTTTACACCTTCTGCCACTGTTTGTCCCCTTGTCTAATGAGCTGTATATAAAATTACCATGCTACTGGTTCAAAACAGCTCTGCGCAACAGTAACTCATTGTTTCTGCAATGGTTTGCTACAAATCCAAACCTTGTGTTTTCTAACTGGCCCTTGGCCCTAGTGCTTTCCATATTTTCTGCCATTTCTAACTGCTGAAGGATCACTGCTAACTGATCTGAACATGCTTTTTGTCATGGACTTCAGTAAGTGGGCAGCACCTAAATGCAAATATGTATTTGGGGATTTTCTTTTAATAAAAGGAGTAAATATAAATGTAAAATAAATTAACTATATTTATACTGCATTCAAAGGAATTATATACTCGAGATTACACCTTTCTAATTTATCCCCTTAGTGAAATTGAGGTCTGAAGATTTCAGATAGAATTAAATTAATTGAAAAAAAAAAGAGAAAAAGAACCCCTCTTCCACCGAAGCTAAAAATCCCACAGTGTTAATCCAAACTCACACTGCATAAGGTGCCACCCTTAGTTTAGTTAATTACACTCCAAGTTTCACCTTAATACTGGAGTTTACCAGATTTTATATTAAAGTGGAAGATGGGTTCTTTTTCTCTTTTTTTTCATATTTATACTGTCCCATTGTGATACTTAGGTGGGAATTAATAACATACATCTTTACTGGGCTCCCTGGGCCACAGCAATTAGATTGAGATGGCACCAAATGGTGAGGTGGAGATATGGTGGCAAATTCACTAAAGGGTGAACAATCGCTCACCTGAATGAAAATTTGTCTGCTGAAAGTGTGCTAAATTTCGCTAGCAATGTACTCTTTTGCTAAAGAATTGTCCTCTAAGTCTCTTAGTAAATTGAGGATGTCTACTTCGCCCTTTAGTAATACTGCCCCTTAAAGGGCATGTAAAGGCAAAAAATAAAATCCCATTTTTACTTTGTTTAATGAAAAAGATACCTATCTCTCAATATACTTTAATTAAAAAATGTCTACAGTTTTTATAAGAAACTGTCTGCAGTGAAAGTCTACCTTCATTTACTGCTGTGGATAGGAATTGTCAGATGGTCCCTAACTGCTCTGCAGGAAAACAATCATACTTATGAACAGCAGGGGGAGCCCCGCCTTACTTCCCAGCCATGCCGATCTCAAGCAGCTTTGTTTTTTTCCCTGTAGAGCAGTAGGCGACTGTGTAGAGATTTGTATTGGATTTTATTTTTGCCTTTACATCTCATTTACTGTTTCCAGCTTCAGCTGCAGGGACAAAGATCATGGAGTCAGATTTAAACAGATAAACTGGGATTCTATTTGTAGGATTATTTTGTTGCAGCCACTGGTTCTGCAGAGTTGGAGAAAGTTTTTATTAAACAATACAAAAACTATAAAATCCACATTAGATTACATGACAACACAGGACCCAGTGCAGTCTGTATATTCTGATTATTAATCAGTCTTGCGGTATCGGCTTCTGGCAGATACTATTTGACTTGTGCTGTTTTGATATTTTATGATGATCCCTAAGCAGCACAGACCACACTGAGCATGTGGACAGTCTTGGTCTTGTAAAGATGTTCAACAAAGTAACAAGATGGTGACCCCATGTGGCCAACATTGAAAGCATAAATCATTTGTCTGATTAGGCTTGTGGTGCAGTAAGTTCATGTTTATGTTTAGTATACAAAATACCGTTTCTTGCCTTATTCTATTTTAGACTTTACTTCCCCTTTAAAGTTAAAGTGAATCTTAGACATAGCTGATGAGAATTGTACCATGCTGGGCTCACTAGGGCTTGTCAGGCCAGTCTGACCCTGAAGTCAAGATTTAACCAGAGAAAAATATCCTATGTAAAAATCAATAATGATCAACAGTTACTTTTTCATAATTGTGTTTAGGCCAAACCTGTTTTATTTATTTACCAATTTTTCACAGATTTATAAAAGGTCTGGAAAAAGGTGGTCATGATATTAACCTGTATGCTTGTGCTGAATTTTCTATATGCTGCAGAAAAAACTCAGTCTGCACAGTGTGGTCTTTAGCATTGTCACTTGCACCTAAAACTTTGTAAATGTTCCTAAAGAGTGCCTGAATCATTAGGAAAGCTGCATCTTCAAAATGGGGGTTTGTTTTGAGAACTTATACCCACCAAAAGTGTAAAGGACAAAAACTACACAAAATGCTTCTGCAAAACAGCGTGGAGGAGTAAGTCCATATAAAAGCATTTGTTGTAATATTAGAGGGCATGTAAAATCTAAAATAGAATAAGGCCAGAAATGCTGTATTTTGTATACTAAATATAAACCTGAACTTATGGCACCACATACCTAATCAAACAAATAATTTATGCTTTCAAAGTTGGCTACAGGGGTCACCATCTTGTAACTTTGTTAAACACCTTTGCAAGACTAAGACTGTGCACATGCTCAGTGTGGTCTGCTTAGGGATCGTCATAACAAAGCTGCTTGAGTTCTGCATGGCTGGGATGTAATGCGGGTCTCCCCCTGCTGTTCATAAGTATGATTGTTTCTCTGCTCAGCAGTTAGGGACCGTCTGACAATTCCTATCCACAGCAGTAAATGAAGGGAGAATTTCACTGCATACAGTCAGGTTTCTTATAAAAACGGTACACATTTTTTAATTAAAGTATATTGGAGATAGGTTTCTTTTTCATTAAAGAAAGTAAAAATGGGATTTTTTTTTTTTGCCTTTACATGCCCTTTAAGATCTTGTCTGCTAGTCGTTTCTAAAATAGAAATGCCACAGAGATTTTCGGCTATTACATCGCCCTTCGGTTCTTTCATCTGAATATAATAACTCTATATGCATGTGCATTTAAAAATGGCTAAGACCTAAAACTTTGAACACGTTTATTGGAATTGATGAACTTATATGCAAATTATATGCGCACCCTCTCGCTCCTTTGCTCATAATGATGTCATCAGTTATTTACAGTGAGTAGGGATGTAATTTCTATCACATGACTCACTGAAACTTGTTTATTAATATAAATAAAGTACCCCCTGTTGTTTGAGGATATTACTTCTTCCTCTTCTTTTTATAAAGCTGTGCATGTGTAATTAACTCTTCCCGTTGACCCATGGCATCCAGGTAAGTATGCATTCACAAGCTGGCATGGGCATGCAACAATGCACATGATCAATATCAAAGTTATAGGCAAGCGGCCTGCTTCTTCAACAAAAGTAAAGTAAATACGTTTACACTTAACAGTAAACACTTCAGTGATCTTGTAAACCAAAGTGAGCTTTTCTTGTGTCTATAACACTGGATTAAGAGGCATTCTTTGTACTGGGCTTCCCTGAGTAAAGTGAATGCCATTTTGAGATGTAATAAGTAATTTATTCCCAAGACTACTTGGCATCCAGCCTATTGTAGGTTTTGTTTGCCTGTGAGAAAAATTGTAGTTTTGAAATGTTTTTTTTTTTTTTAAACTTTACTTATTCTGTTATTTACTGTACATCCCATACCTGTACTAGTTCCCTTATACTAAGAGCAACTTTAATGAAAACATAATAGAGTAGTGTCTCTTTAGTTAAACCTTTATTATCACCCCATATTGCAAACTTTGCGATAACTGAATATGTAACAGAGTGCCATATTGTTCAACTGTTATTGTCTTATGTATATAATTACATGTAGAGTGATTTGTTCTAAAAATGTATTTTTACCTAAAGTTATCTTCAATTACTTAATGTATGTGCATGTCTGCTCATTACAAACTGAATTTTTATTACTCTGACCAGCTGAATATTGTATGAAAAACACATGTTGGATTTTTCATATATTGAATTTCCTGATCTTTCTGCTTTCCTCTTAAAACTTATACCCTTCGTGTTTAGATTATGCATGGACCTATAACCCTAGAGCCTTCATCAAGCATTATAGCCTTTGCTACAGAACTGGCTCCAAGGAGTGTTGGATTGAAGCTGCCATGCTGCTGCTCTGTACTCCTTTAAACAGAGAGACATTTTTTAAATTTAATTGTTCCCAAGGACAGGGAACACCCATGTTTTTACAACTTTTAAGACAATATCCATATTAATGGTAATCACACCAAATAACCAAATGGTTGGTCATAATAAGCCATGCCCATATGCTTTCCCCCTGTGACTAGCACAGCAACACCCAACACATAATTAAAACATCTTAGGGACCCTATTCTAACTATTTCCAAATGCTAACAAACCCCCAGATCAACCCTTCCGCCAGGCTTACCTCACACAATATGCCACACGCAGGGGGCAAAGGGCAGAGTAGCGAGACAGAGTATGGCTCACACAGGCAGAGTAAGGCAGGCAAAGTATGGCTCACACAGGCAGAGTATGGCACACAAGGGCAGAGTAGGGAGGCAGAGTATGGCTCACACAAGCAGAGTAGTGCAGACAGAGTATGGCACACACAGGCAGAGTATGGCAAACACTGGCAGAATATGGCTCACACAGGCAGAGTAGGGCAGACAGAGTATGGCACACATAGGCAGAGTATGACACACACACAGGCAGAGTATGGCAGGCATAGTATGGCACACACAGGCAGAGTATGGCACACAGTGGCAGAGTAGGGAGGTAGAGTATGGCACACAAAGGCAGAGTAGGGCAATCAGAGTATGGCACACACAGGCAACATTGGCCAGGAACAGTCGTGAGGTGTGAACAGATAAACAATGCAGACACTCACATTGTCAATCTGAGGTGTGAAAAATGCAGGGTTTTACAGCCTGAGTCTAAGGTGCAAACAATGCAGGGACCAGTTAATCTCAATACCGATACCCTTTAATGCTTACACAGCAACCTGACCCTCTCTTCACACAAAAAAAGGCATTACCTAACTTAATGTGGACCATAACCTGGCAGACACTATATTTTCCAAAAGCGGAGCCCTGTATTACTTAGGTGGTCTTTATGATTTCCAAAACATGGACACGTTTCTCTCCTGAACACAGTACAGATATAGCAGTTAATCATTAGACTGTACTTCCTCAATATAGCAGGTGGTAAAACCTTCCGGAGGCAGGATTCCTGCTGAGCTGATATATGCATTTCTGCCACAGTTGAACTAATGCTGGCCATGGATCTCAACATCCATCTCTTTTTCATAAATATTCTTACTATACTAATGAATAAATGTAATGTTTGCATTTTCAGCATATACTTTATGCATTATTACAGGTATTTGACCTGTTATCCATAGTGCCTGGGACATGGGATTTTTCAGGGTTTTTATATACAGTAAATAGGATCATCATCTACAAAAAGCAATATTAAAGGAATAGTTCAGTGTGAAAATAAAAACTGTGTAAATAGATAGGCTGTGCAAAATAAAAAATGTTTCTAATATAGTTAGTTAGCCAAAAATGTAATATATAAAGGCTGGCGTGAACTGATGTCTAATAAAACAGCCAGAATCCAACTTCCTGCTTTTCAGCTCTATAACTCTGAGCTAGTCAGCGACTTGAAGGGGGGCCACATGGTACATTTCTGTTCAGTGAGTTTGTAATTGACCCTCAGCATTCAGCTCAGATTCAAAAGCACAGAAATGACCCATGTGGCCCCCCCTCAAGTCTCTGATTGGTTACTGTCTGGTAGCCAGGGCAACCAGTCAGTGTAAACAAAGAGAGTTGAAAAGCAGGAAGTAGTGATCTGACTGACTTGTTATACATGAAATCACTCCAGCCTTTATACATTACATTTTTGGCTAACTAACTATATTAGAAACATTTTTTATATTGCACAGCCTATCTATTTACCCAGTTTTTATTTTTACACTGAACAATTCCTTTAAAATAACCCAATAGGATATGGAAATAATGTTTAAAAAAAATGAATTATTTGCTTAAAATTGACTCTCGGTAAACCAGACCCCAAGGGCCCACCACCGCTGCTGAACCTCCACCACATCTCCACATCACTACACCAATCTTACCACTCACCCTATTTATCGCAAGAGATAACAAACTTTTCATGATTAAAGCATTAGGCAAAAAGTATGTTTAACACAATTTCCATCCATTGAATTAACAAGAGGGTATACTGCAACTTAAAGCAATGTGTGTGTTAAGTTACCCGCATACTTAAGGAAAGGATTAGGAAACTTATTTCTAATATTAACACTAAGAATGGCAATGCAAAAGTTGCCAATCATTTAGCAAAATATGCTAACAGGCAGTTGGATTATTTTCTATAACTGGCATAGAACAAGTTTATTTAGGAAACAAGGGTGGCAATATCTCAATTGCATTGCTAAAACAAGAGGTCAGACAGATATTACTAATACAGCCTTTCTGTACAAAACACTAGTTTAATGCCACATCATTTTATTATTATTATTATTATTAATAATTATAAAAATAAAGAACTAAAAAAGGCACTCAAGATTAATATTGGATAATTTCTGTTTGTAGTTTTAAAATGCTATATGTTCATTTGTCTGTAGGTTTATCTGTGTCATGTATTTTTCATTTTTCATACTGCTTTTTATTCTTTTATTTATGTTTCCCCTGATTGAATTGGTCAATGTATTTTTGCACGTGATTAGTTCACATTGCAAATGCAAAAGGGGTATTCAATTTGTGACTGAAGTAAAAACGTTTTTTTTGCGGTACATGTAGTTATTATACCCTTGGATCCTCTTCCTGGCAAAGGAGCAGCTGTTCTTTTGGCCTTTAATTCGGCAATGATGAATGCTGCAGCAAAAACTGGGTGTATCATTCATCAGTCAACTTAACTAGGGTAATCATTTACCATTATATCAAGTTATTCATCGTGAAAATGCTGTCCTTGTATAAAAAGGACAATATCTCAGCAGGGTAACTCTTGGGTCTCATATTCTCCTATATCAAATGCTTGTATCCACCCGTGCTCCTGAATACTTCTGTTTGTTGATTAGTAATGGGTTTTCTATATTTTAGCCTTTTATGTTGCCAATGTATCCCATCTTGCTTTCTCATTTGTTCCAGAGATTTTTACCTATGTCACACTTTTCCTTCCTTTTCCTCTGTCTGTACCCATGTGTGTTGAACAGCAGATAAAGCACAGTGTTAGAGCTTTTACTTTCTGGTTTTTTTTCAGCACTTTTAAAAATGTTATTTATTTATTTCCTTGAATTTATATAGCACATATACATTTCCACAGTGCTTTACAGAGATTATATAGCAGGGGTGCCCAAAAGGTAGATCGGGATCTACCAGTAGACCTTTAGCTGGTGATCAGTAAATCTGAAGACACGGTCAACAAATGGCTTGTCTAAATCACCCTCCTGTCTCATGCTTTTCATTCAGCTATTTATTACATTAAGGTTACATAAGAAATAGTTATTTGTTAAATATAGCAATTTACATTTTTTCATATATCAATATTTAAAGGGATACTGTCATGGGAAAACATGTTTTTTCCAAAACGCATCAGTTAATAGTGCTGCTCCAGCAGAATTCTGCATTGAAATCCATTTTTCAAAAGAGCAAACAGATTTTGTTATATTCAATTTTGAAATTTGACACGGGGCTAGACATATTGTCAATTTCCCAGCTGCCTCCAGTCATGTGACTTGTGCTCTGATAAACTTCAATCACTCTTTACTGCTGTAGTGCAAGTTGGAGTGATATCACTCCCTCCCCCCAGCAGCCTAACAGAACAATGGGAAGGTAACGAGATAGCAGCTCCCTAACACAAGATAACAGCTCCCAGGAAGATCTAAGAACAGCACTCAATAGTAAAAGCCAAGTCCCACTGAAACTGATTCAGTTACATTGAGTAGGAGAAATAACAGCCTGCCCATGTCATATTTCAAAATTGAATATAAAAAAATCTGTTTGCGCTTTTGAGAAATGGATTTCAGTGCAGAATTCTGCTGGAGCAGCACTATTAACTGATGCGTTTTGGAAAAAGCATGTTTTTCCATGACAGTATCCCTTTAAGTAATATTTTCCATGGAACAGAATGCTAACTATGCTTGCTGTAGATCACATTGGCACAACATCATTAAAAGTAGACCTTGTATTAGTAAAGTATGGGCACTCCTGTTATATAGCATCAGTCCCTGCCCCAGTGGAACTTACAATCTAATATCCATATCAAATTCACAGTATGGGCAATTTTATCAAAGGCCAATTAATCTGCCTCGATTTTTTTGCAGGTATTGTGGAAGGAAACCAGAGACATGATGAGACATGGGGAAAACATACAAAACCCTTGCAGATAGTGCTCTGTTTGGATTTACTAACTAAAGAAGTAAGCCAGAAATGTACATTATGTTTTGGACTTCTGTACCAGCCCAAGGCAACCTCAGCCCTTGAAAGTTCAGTATGTAAAATACGGCATTTTTAACCATATTCATTTTTAGGCTTTAGTTCTCCTTTAAACTCAAAACTTTGTCACTGCAAGGCAATTTTTTGCATTTTTTTACTAGCTATTCAATATAAGTATAGCACACAGTTATACGTGTTTCATCTGTGCCAACCTATCTTAGTTTAGCATTGTACCACCATCTAGATTTTTCTAGAATCCAGCTTACTTTTGGCAAAACTCAAAACAGTCTTTTTCCTGCACTGCAGGCCATTTCTTGCATATTAGTTTGCCTTCTATACTGCATTACATAGTGAGTGACCTAAGTAAACCAATGCCATGCAGATAGTAAATGGCCCCTAACATGTGAATTATTTGTGTTTCTGCTGCAAACAACCCAAGCATGCTGATGTCAATTACTGACTCAGATTGAAATTTGTCAGAGACTCATAGCATGAGCATATTGTCTGCAGTTAGAAAACAAAGTTAGATTGTGGAACATGAGAGAGAGAGGGAGAGAGAGAGAGAGAAGAAAAATCCTTGTCAGGTGCACTCTCTACCAAAAGTCTGACTGCTAGAGTTGTAGCCGAAAGTC
Source organism: Xenopus petersii (assembly GCA_038501925.1). Classification (NCBI taxonomy): domain Eukaryota; kingdom Metazoa; phylum Chordata; class Amphibia; order Anura; family Pipidae; genus Xenopus; species Xenopus petersii. The sequence goes on along the minus strand of CM076673.1, from coordinate 64,196,982 downwards.
GGATCAATAAATCACAGCCTTTGCGGCTTTCTTTTGAAGTCCTGTGAGTGCGGTTTTTTTGTTACATTATAATACTTTATAACCTGGGCAGTTACATGTAGGGAAGGTGTGCACCTTTTTGGACTTTGTATATATATATATATATATATATAGATAGATAGATAGATAGATAGATAGATAGATAGATAGATAGATAGATAGATAGATAGATAGATAGATAGATAGATAGTGTAACTCCAGTTAGCTTTTCCTTTTTTTTTTCTTTTGTGTAGACTTCATCATTTTCCTTTCATCCTCTATTAATGTCAGGATAATTGTTCTGTCTACTCCTCCTCCTCTGCTTGACCCTGGCCTAAAGACTATTTTTGATTCATCTTTTACGTCTTTCATGTTCTTAGTAAGGAAACACTTGCAAAAAAAAAAAGTTTCAATTATTATAGCAGCCATATAAGGTTGAGGTAAGGATCTGTTTTACATTCCTTGATTACACCAACTGTTCCAAAGAACCTAAACGTAATAGGCAATTAGCAAAGGCACACGTGTTTGACAACAACATCAATTACCTGCGAATAATGGCACCTCATTAAAGTAATCCTCTTTGCTTAATTTTTTGCAACAGCATAATTTATTGGCAAGGAATACCTATAGCGCTTCCTATACTTTAAATCCATTCGCTTGTCAGGTATTAAATACAAACCAGAAGAAAACACAGTGGAAGATAGCAGTGAAACTTGAACAGTTAAAAGCTAAATTAATTATAGTCCATTAAAAACATTAACAGCAGCATGGCTGTATCATTGAGTCAGGAGAAGCATTTGGGGGAAGGTGATTTGCCAGTTTATTGCATTTTGGGCACAGCACCTTTAATCATAGGCATCATGACATTAAGGTGAATTATGTGCACAAAAGCACATAAAAGTCTGTGGTTGGGGAAGAAATAAGATTTTCTTTTTTTTTTTTTAATTTGAATTTTTTATTGATTTTCAGAAAAATATTAAAAAGTTCCAGTGAAGACTGGGGAAGAAGAAAAGAGAGAGAGAAGAGCGATGAAGACAGAAAGGTAAGCAACAGTAGAAGGGGGGGGAGGGGTGGAGAGGCTTTTTCCTCGTGCAGTCCATTGAACCATAGTAGTTAACTTGTTTTTTTTTTTTGGGGGGGGGATTTGATGTGCTTCCTGCAGTGAGGGGTTCATAAGTTGTCCAGCACTAGTGTCCAAGCTGTTCTCTGGCCTGTAGAGGTTGGGAAGTCCATGTCGTCAGGGGTATTCTGGTATAAGACAATGCTGTTTCCATTTTGTCCACAGCTCGTGCGCCGTCAGATTTTTGGCGATTTGCAGAGGGGTTGTAGCAGTGTACTTTTCATGTAAGAGATGTCTATTAAGCGGATTGTAGTGTTTCTATCAGGTATTTCCGTAGATTTCCAGTGCCTTGGTATCAAGAGGCGGGCTGCAGTGAGCACATGGAAAGTCAATTTCCTTGATTCAGGAACAAAATCTTGTAACCCAAGGTTTAAGAGTGCCAAGGCTGGTGATAGGCGTATCGGTACATTGAATATGTCTGAGAGCAAGACATTAATCATTTGCCAGAAGGGCACTATTTTGTGGCACGACCACCAAAAATGTATCATGGTGCCTTTCGCAGCATTGCATCTCCAACATTGGTCTGACACAGTGGGGAACATTTTATGTAGTGTTGAAGGTGTTCTGTACCACCTGAAGAGTATTTTTTTCAGATTTTCGATATGATTGGTGCACTTGGTATATTTAGCGGCAATATTGGCTATTTGGGACCATTTAGGTAGTGGGAGCGTTATGTCTAGGTCTTGTTCCCATTTTTGGATATGTATCGGTTTAGTGGGCCCAATATCTGGCATGATGGCCCGATAAACGTTAGATAGTCCTTTCTTTTTTCCAGCACTATTGAAGCATATGCGTTCAAAGGGTGTTTGAGGTCTGGATAGGCGATTCGTATGTGGCCCTAGGAAGTGTCGGATACGTAAGTATTAATAGAAATCTTGTTTAGGGAGGTTAAACTCAGTTTGAAGCGTCTCATAGAGTTTTAAGTCATTATTGGAAAACAGCTGTGTTATGTTTGTGAGTCCTAGTGCTTCCCAATTAGCTAGGGAGAGGTCAGGAATTTCCATCTCTAATAACTTGATAGTAGAGTTTTTTGCGGGAAATATATGGATGTATTCGTGTTTCTTCAACAAATTCCAGATTTTCAAAGCTGTCAGTGTAGTGTGGAATAATGAGGCTTGGTCAATTTTGAGCGAGGGAGACTTGGTCCACATTAGTTGTTGTAGCGTGAGTGGACGAGCCTGGTCTTGTTCTATCTCCAGCCAGTGCTTGCTGTCGCTTGGTAGGTTCCATAGGGTAAGTTGCTCTAGTATTGTAGCTTTGTAATAATAGTCTATACTGGGTACCCCAAACCCTCCTGATTTTTGGTGGAGTTGCATTATACCGCGTTTGAGTTTGAGCTTCTTGCCACCCCAGATGAACAAGTCTATAGTTTTTTGCGATTGTATAAGAAAAGTTTGTGGTACTGTGATTGGGAGGGTCCAGGATAGGTATAGGAATTTGGGCAGTAACATCATCTTGACTGCTGCTATGCGTCCTAGCCAAGAGATATAAGAGGATTTCCATTTTTCCAATTGGGTTTGGGTATCTCTCAATAGTTCTGGAAAGTTGCTGCTGTAAGTCTTCACTACTGTATTACCTAGTTCTATACCTAGATAAGAAATAGTGTCTTTTCTCCATTGAAACGGGTAAAGGTGTTGTAGTTCAGTCTTAATATCTGTTGCGGTATTTAGTAGGAGGGCTTGTGTTTTACTGACGTTGAGCTTGTAGTAGGACACCTGACAGTAAGATGTTAACACCTGGGTAAGTTTTGATAGGGATAGAGTCGGGTTCGTAAGGGTTAGCATAATATCGTCCGCAAAAAGCGCTACTTTATGTTCTGACTGGGAAGAGGATATACCCGTGATGTCGGTCGTGTCTCTTATCGTTTTTGCCAGTGGCTCCAGAATTAGGTTAAAAATGAGTGGGGAGAGTGGGCAACCTTGTCTTGTGCCATTAGTGATGTGGAAGGGTTGAGAGAGAAATCTCAAGTTAGTGACTTGTGCTGTCGGTGTGGAGTACAATGCCAGAATTGATTGTAGGATCTGACCACGAAAACCAAAGGCCTGCAGGGTATTTTCCATATATCTCCAGTGGACTCTATCAAACGCCTTTTCGGCATCTAGAGCTAGTAAAAGTGCAGTAGTTTTTTGGCGTGTAGTTTTTTCAATCAAGGAAACAAGTTTTCTAGTATTGTCCGCCCCATGTCTTCCCACAGTGAAGCCAGATTGATCTTTATGGATGATGCTTGGCAGAATTTCTTTAAGTCTATTCGCCAATACCTTCGCATACAGTTTGATATCCCCATTCAACAGTGATATTGGTCGGAAATTAGGGCATTGATTCGGAGTCTTGCCCGGTTTGGGGATAGTCGTTATTGTAGCCTGTATAATTTCTTCTGGTATATTACCATGTTGACAGAAGTGGTTAAAGAGTTGCGTTAGTTGAGGGATTAGGATATGACTGAAGGTTTTATAGTAGATAGCAGATAGGCCATCCGGTCCTGGGGCTTTCCCTGTTGGGGTGGTCTCGATCGCCACCTGGATTTCCTTGGGTAGGATAGGGGCATTCAATAAGGCTAATTGCGGTGGTGATATTTGTGGAAGGTTGGCTCGGTCCAGAAAATCAGTAATAGCTTGTTGTACTGGTTGTGGAGTTGACACGTCATGGCGTAGATTATATAGAGATGCATAATATTCTGCAAAAGTATCTGCTATCTTCTTGGGATTTGTGATTTTTCCACCACCTTTGTCTAACAGATGGTCTATGGCTTGTTGCCTCTGTTTCTGTTTGAGAAGGTTCGCAAGCAATTTTGAGGCTTTATTGCCTTTTGTGTATTGTGTGAGGCGTAACCTTTGAAGGTGGTAATGCATTTTAGACAAATCTATCTCACACAATTGTGCCCTAACCGCTCTAAGTTGTTTAGTGGTTTGCTTGTTGGGTTGCGCCTTATTTTGTGTTTCTAGATCCAGTAGCAATTTCGTTAGTTCTTGCTTTTTCTGTTCCCGCTGTTTTTTAATTATTGAAGGTATAGTCTCTGTCCGTTGGATGCGAAGATCTCCAGACATCAAATAGATTATGTTTATTTAAGAGATTCTTTAAATTTAGGGCATGGGCGAGCATTTCCCTTCTAGGCTGTTGGTTGTTTGCCGAGTTGGTGTCCATGGCATGAGCTAAAGGGATATTGAAGTCACCCCCTATTATGACTCTGCCTTGTTTCAGTCTATTCAGGGTTCTAAAGAAGGTGCGGTAAAAGTAGGACTGTTTTGTATTCGGGGCATAAGCCAATGCTACTGTATAGATTTGATCTTGTAATTCGATCACTGCGATGATGTACCTGCCCTGTGGATCTGCTTGTTGTTTGAGTATTCGGGGTGTGACAGAGGAATGGAACCAGATTGCCACCCCTCTCTTCTTCACGGGGCTGTTTGCATAGAATTGTAGCGGGTATTCCTTGCAATTTAATCTGTTGGGTTGGTTTCTAGCGATGTGGGTTTCTTGGAGGCACAGTATGGACGGTTTTGTTTGTTTAGCCCAGAGTAGTAAGTGGGATCTTTTGTTCTGGCTATTTAACCCATTGACATTCAGGGGCCGATTCACTAAATTCGGGTGAAGGGTTAGAATAAAAAAAACTTTGAATTTCGAAGTTTTTTTGGGCTACTTCGACCATCGAATGGGCTACTTCGACCTTCGACTACGACCTTCGACTTCGATTCGAACGATTCGAACTAAAAATCGTTCGACTATTCGACCATTCGATAGTCAAAGTACTTTCCCTTTAAAAAAAACTTCGACCCCCTACTTCGGCAGATAAAACCTACCGAAGTCAATGTTAGCCTATGGGGAAAGTCCCCATAGGTTTGCTAAGCTTTTTTTGATCGAAGGATTTTCCTTCGATCGTTGGATTAATCGTTCGATCGAACGAAAAATCCTTCGATCGTTCGATCGAACGTTTAGCGCTAAATCCTTCGACTTCGATATTCGAAGTCGAAGGATTTCAATTCGAGGGTCGAATTTCGAAGTATTTTTAACTTCGAAATTCGACCCTTAGTGAATCTGCCCCTCAATGTGGTAACAGTAACTGCCATTGTGGTGTCGAATGTGTGCAGTGCCGGTTGTTGGTACTCACTGTTAGGCGGTTGGCGAAGAAAGGCTCTTGTGGCCAGCAGCAGGATGTGTGGTTTGCCGCAGTAGGGTTGCTTGCAGTGATCTGTAGCACAATCCAAGTGGGGGTCATCAAACCTCAGGTAGGGTTGGGAGGGGTGGGGGAGGAAAGAGCAGAAAAGGTAGGAAAAGAGAAGAGCATCAGTGACAGTAATTGAAAAGCATCAATACAAACAAACTTATGTACAGCAATACTATAAATAGCATCAAAGAGGGTGGCTTCTAGGCGGTGGACAGTGCCACTAAATGATGTTCGTGTCGCCAGGGTGGAAACGTGCAATGTCTTGCACTTTGAAGCCATAGTCGGGGGGGAAGATCCAGTTAACAGCGGAAGTTCCTGTATACGGGGAAACCAAAAAAGGAAAAAAATAACAAAAGAGTCAAGCTTAACTGAGCGTTGTCAGGCGTGGAGCATGTTGCCTCACTTGGGGCCTTGATAGTGTCTGAGCTGGCATATATCTTCAGGTATCATCAGTGCCATCCACTTGATCTTGGCTAGGGGCTTCCTGGCAGGGTGATGTTCTGCGGTGTGCCCTATGTGGTACTTGCCATTCCTGTGGAATCTTGGGTTGTTTAGTGGTTGGTCGTGACATCTTGTCTTGAGTCGGCAGAAGATGCCATTGCTGCAATAGTCGGGCCCCATGTTGTGGCGTGTCCATAATATAAGGAGTGTCTTTGTAAACGACCCTGATCTTCACCGGGAACAGCCATCTGTAGGACAGTTGTGCTTCCCTCAGCACTGTGGTGATTGGAAGAAATTCTTTACGTTTTTTCATCGTGTGGGCTGAGAGATCTGGATAGCATTGAAGCATGTTGTACTTCTCAGGTATTCCCTATTTGTCCCTAAAGGCCTTCAGAGTGAGTTCTTTAATGTGGAAAAAGTGTAGTCGCAAAATCACCTCTCTGGGCGCATTAGGGGGAGCATTTTTGTTTTTAGGGAGTCGGTGAGCTCTGTCTATTAATAGGAGCTCGGGATTAATGTCTGGAAACAGTTCTTGGAACATGCTGTTGAGATATAAATGCAGGTCTTCCATCAGTACCTGTTCAGAGACTCCCCTCAGTCTGATGTTGTTCCTCTTGTTTCTGTCCTCCAGATCAGCGACTTTGTTGTGCAGCTGGGAGAGTTCCCGCTCAAGCACTGCATTGGAATCTATCAGTTCATTGTGGGAGCTCACTAACTCCGCCATTTTCCCTTCCAGATGGTCAGTCCGGTCCCCTATCTGCACCACCTCCTTATGGAGCTCTGCAATGGCGCCCTTGAAGTCTGCCTGGAGATCTGACCTTAGCGAGGTGAGTAGACCCTTTAGAATAGGCAGGGTTATGGCTTGTGGGGATAGCGTGTCTGTGTGTGCTTGTGATACCGCACTTGCCTCTGGAGCTGCACGTGTGGGGCTGTTACTGCCAGAGCCGGCGCCATCTTGGAGGGAGTGACACGCATCAGGTTGCAGTACGGATTTCGGGTAAAAGGCCGTCATTTTTTGCGGTGACGGGCGCTTTCTCAACTTCCCCATGTTGTCCGGTAGCTTATAGACGGGTCGCTGACCTTTCTGCCGTCTTTCAGGGTGCTCCAGCCTATTTAATAAGAGTTTCCCCGTACGGAGCTCTTCACTGCGCGTCTGGCTGCATCAGCGGTTAACTCCGCCCCTCAGAAATAAGATTTTCATGCAGTACTACACACAATGTGTAAGATCTGTTTTTCCTCATTTTTAAATGAGTGCACATAGAGGCTTAAGCGTGGCACTGCTGAACAGAACTTACATATGTGCTCATGCCACTTTTGATGGATGAAAGATAGGATTAGCAAACCTGTAGAGCCTGTCACTAGTTTAATTGAGGGCACCAAAGCGTGTAACGAGGGTGCCAGTGACTAGGAGGAGGGATGGCCGGTTGGAGGACTGGATTTCTGGGATAGGCTAGAGAGGATTGGTGGGATGCATAAGGGGAAGGCAGATATTAATACAAGCAATACCTTACATAGTTACATAGTTAGATTGGGTTGAAAAAAGACAAAATCCATCAAGTTCAACCACTCCAAATGAAAACCCAGCATCCATACACACACACCTCCCTACTTTCACATAAATTATATATACCCATACCTATACTATAGAGCTTAGTATCACAATAGCCTTTGATATTATGTCTGGCCAAAAAATCATCCAAGCCATTCTTATAGTCATTAACTGAATCAGCCATCACAACATCACCCGGCAGTGCATTCCACAACCTCACTGTCCTGACTGTGAAGAACCCCCTACGTTGCTTCAAATGAAAGTTCTTTTCTTCTAGTCTGAAGGGGTGGCCTCTGGTACGGTGATCCACTTTATGGGTAAAGAGGTCCCCTGCTATTTGTCTATAATGTCCTCTAATGTACTTGTAAAGTGTAATCATGTCCCCTCACAAGCTCCTTTTTCAAGAGAAAACAACCCCAACCTTGACAGTCTACCTTCATAATTTGTCTTCCATCCCTCTAACCAATTTAGTTGCACGTCTCTGCACTCTCTCCAGCTCATTTAAATCCCTCTTAAGGACTGGAGTCCAAAACTGCACTGCATACTCCAGATGAGGCCTCACCAGGGACCTATAAAGAGGCATAATTATGTTTTCATCCTTTGAGTTGATGCCCTTTTTTATGCAAGACTGCCCAGAATTAGAAAGCTTGTTATCTACAAAAACCCCTAGATCCTTCTCATTTAAGGAAACTACCAACACACTGCCATTTAGTAAATAACTTGCATTTATATTATTTTTGTCAAAGTGCATAACCTTGCATTTATCAACATTGAACCTCATTTTCCAATTTGCTGCCTAGTTTTCCCAACTTTGACAGATCACTCTGCAAAGGGGCAGCATCCTGCATGGAACCTATAGTTCTGCACAATTTAGTATCAAAAATTTGCAAAAATAGAAATTAATAAACAAGTTGGGGACCTAGTACAGAACCCTGCAGTACTCCACTAACAACACTGGTCCTATTAGAAAATTTTCCATTTACCACCACTCTTTGTAATCTATCAATTAAGTTAGAAATTAAGTTAGTCTGGCAAGATCTGTTAAGCATAAAACCATGCTGGCACAAACTCATAGTATTGTGATTTGCTATGAAGTCCAGTCCTCTTCCCTCTGGATTCTGGAATACTGGTGGAGCGGAATCAGACCCCGCAGTTGCGGGGGGGGGGCCTAGACTGCTCCCTCTATAGCTAACAAAAAAAAACCCTCCCCAGTAACTCTCTTATCTGTGGTGGGGAAGGGGGTCCCAAGATGGGGGCGAGTAGTAGAGGGTAGGAATTGAAGTGCAGGGGGGCCTGATGCACTCTAGGCCACTGGAGCCTGCAGAAAAGGGATTGCATGTTAAGTACTTTGCACCAGTTTACATGTAATACATCTTATCATAGGAAAAAGTCTAGTTTTGGGCACCTGCAAGCAAAAACTGTGCTTTGCATAATAATTTGCAGTTCTATGAATATTATACTGCAAAATGGACATTATTTTTATTAGTATCTTTTTTAGGGATGCACCAAATCCAGGATTCAGTTCTGATTCTGCCTTTTTAAGCAGGATTCAGATTAGGCTGAATCCGAGTGCTTGGCCGAACCGAAAAACCAACTTTTCATCACACAGCATGGATGTAAACTTCGAACTCAGCATGCAGTTCTCTTTTTGCCCCTTGTGTTTGGATTCGGTTCGGTATTTGGTCAAATCTTTTGTGATGGATTTAGGATTTGCCCGAATTCCAAAATAGAGGATTCAGTGCATCCCTACCTTTTTTTTCTGTGTACGATTTATACCTAAATTATGCATAAAGGTGAATCTGTCATCTCAAATATAAAATGAAGAAAGTGTGTTATGCAATTTTAGACTTCCACATTTTGAAGCATATAATGTTTCTTAAATGTGTGAAAAATAAAAAAAAATGTGTGCATTGTCCATATTTTGTAATTACTAAATTACTAAGTTTTATTAAATTCACCCATTCATTTGTTGTGTTATGTTCTTCCCCTATTTTATGGGACGCTTAAATCATTGCTCCTTTCCTACGAATATAGCATCAGCACCTTATTGCTCCCAGGAAGGGAGACATTAGGGCAATGGCCCATGGGGGAATCATGTTTCCCCTCAGCTGACAAAACAGCCAAAATACCTTGTTATTTACTTCTATGTAAATATTTGCGGTTATGTCATTCAAAACAGCCTGCAAATGCACAGAGATTTATATTGAAAGCATTGACAAGGTATTATTGGTCGTTTTCCTATGGGTGACAAAGCTACTGTGTGCCATTGCTCTATAAGTGCTTGCTTGGAGGCGGCATTATCTCTTTTGGAACTTTTTTTTATAACTTTCTTTTTATTGAGATTTCCAAAAAAAAAGATTTTTCCATACAAAGCATTTCAAAAATAAAAGAATAATAATACAGTAACAAAAGTTATCCAGTGGTCAAGAGGTAGACATATACAGTTACATCAGGCTAGTATAGTAAGCCCCCAGCCCACCTGGGGGTGCAGCCAAATGACATTTCATTTAAATATAAGCAAAAGTAAACAGTAGATAGTAGACAGTAGGGCACTAGACGTTCAGTACTAAGGGTGAAAGTATGGATAATTCCATTGCTGTACCCCATCTCACAGGTATACAAGTTATCAGTACATAGAGGTAAATCACATATGCTCCTTACAGTGGCCACTTCTCCTAGTATTTCCCTCAGGCACAGTGAAATCCTAGGCACCCTGACCCCAACATGTTCCAGCCCCGCCGATTCTCCCACCTCAAGAGATCAGTCCAATGATCTGGATGCTGGGTACATTAGCCTCCCTGTTCTCTGGACTAAGTAACTTGCAACGGTCCCCCCATTTGAGTAGTGTCCCAGCTATACCAAATTTTGTTAAAGTTATCAATATTATCATTTCGGAGTGCAGTCAGCTGTTCCATCCTCCTAATATACCGAACTCTCTCCATGAGGTCAGCCTCTGTTGGAGGAAAGGTACTTTTCCACTTCCCCGCTATAGTACATCTGGCAGCTGTTAAGATTGAGTTGGCTAGTTTTTGGGTTGGATTATTTACATTAGGGATTCTCTTCCCCAGCACCATTACCAAAGGATCCAGTAGAATATCTATCAATAACACCTTGAGCAAACATTGTTTCACCCTTTCCCAAAATGGCTTGATTACTGGGCAAGCCCAGAATATATGTAGTAATGTGCCTTCCTGACCGCATCCCCTCTAGCATTGAGACGGTAAAGACTGTGGAAACCACTTATGCAGTAAAGAGGGTGTGTGATACCATCCCATTAATATTTTGTTGATGTTTTCCTTCAGGGTGACACATATAGGTATTTTTGTTGCGTTTTCCCATATATTATACCAGACATCTAAATTTATGGATTGACCCAATGCCTCTTCCCATTTTTTCATATATACATGGGGAGCGGAATCGAGATCCCTGTCACTGAGGAGACCATACCACTGAGATATCAGCTTCCTCTGGGAGAACCCTGCCTTGCAGATTCTCTCTACCGCGTTAGCTTCTGGGGCTTGACCCTGTGGGCAGTGAGAGAGTGCAAAATGTCTCAATTGGAGGTATTTTAGTAAGATTGTCTAGATTCGCCTCCTCTCACAACTCCTGGTACTGTTTAAGCTTCCCCGAAAGGGGGTGGAACAATCTACCCAGATGAAATAAGTTCCCTTCTCTTGCCAAAACCACAAAATCTCTGAAAAACCTGGGGGGAAGTCTGGGTTCTTGACCAGAGGGGTTAGGTACGCCGGGGAGCTATCCCACTTCCATTTTTTCATTGTCTTCCGCCAGAGGGTTAATGTATGTATAGTGGAGCAGAGCATTTTATCTCTGTCTTCTAGTAGAAGTGGCCGTTTTGACCATAACCATTATGCCAAATGCGAGGGACCACTAAAGTCAGACTCCAGGGTGGCCCATTTCGTACAAGGGTTGAGAGCCACCCAGTCTCCCACCTGCTTTATCTGAGCTGCCAGAAAGTAATGCAGAATGTTCGGGACTGCCATGCCCCCCGTAAGTCTGGAACAGTACATAGTAGTCCTAGAGACTCTATGCCTCCTGTGTGCCCAAATGAAGCCAAGAACGGCCGATTGCATTTTAAAGATATATGTGGAGGGCATGAGGATTGGAAGTGTGTCACATTGTGTGAGGTACAGCAGTCTAGGGAGTATGTTCATTTTAACCGATGCTATCCTGCCTATCCAAGAGATAGGGTACTTATGCCAGGCCGTAACTCCTGCCGCAACTTATGCAGCAGAGGCGGGTAATTACATTTATAAAGTAAAGTGTAATCCTTTGTCAAACGTATCCCCAGGTACTTCAGAGAGTTCTCCACCCACCGGTATTGAAAATTTAACCGTAACAATTTAAGCAGGGCCTGTCGGATGAGAATAGGGAGGGCCTCTGATTTATCATTGTTCACTTTATATCCTGAAACACGGCCATACTCAGTAAGCATGTTATGCAGATTTGGGAGTGTGGTCAACAGACGAGTTAGTGTTAGCAGGATGTTGTCTGCGTACAGACTCAATTAATACTTCTTGCCTTTAAGTTCTATGCCTTGTATATCTATGTTCTATGGCAAAGAGCAGTGGGGACAGGGGGCAACCCTGCCTAGTGCCATTCTGCACTGTGAGAGGGTCAGACATGACTCCTGATAATTTAATTCAGGCCGTCGGGGATGAATAGAGTGAACAAAGTGCTGTTACAAAGGACCCCTGGAACCCCATAGCCCCTAGAGTCGAAAACATGTAATCCCACCTGAGGCGGTCAAAAGCCTTTTTGGCATCTAAACTAAGGATTATTGTCAGAGTCTTGGTCCTGTTGGCTATATCTATGAGATTAACCGCTCTCCTTATGTTATCGCCCGCCTTCCTACCCAGGACAAAACTGACTTGATCCGAGTTTATGAGGGAGGGAAGTAATAAATACAGTCTGTTTGCTAAGAGCTTTGAGAATATTTTTAGATCCGAGTTTAGAAGGGAGATCAAACTAGGAACTTTTTACATACCAACAGTTTGTCCGAAGTCGGAAAGTTGAATTTGGGAATCAAAGAACATTTTTCAGTCAAACAAGTAGAGAAACAAAGGGACATTTCAGAAACCATTAGGAGGGCAAAAATGTGAGTTTTTAAATGCCAATAAAATAAACCAAAGAAATGTTGGGAATTATAGTGTAATTAGCTGCTTGTGTTTGTTTGTACAATAAGCTATTCTTCTTATATAGATCTACATTTTGTCCAACACTCTACTGGAGTCATTTACTATGACCCTGGATGTCTCTTAGCGCACATTCAAAAGAACTTGTGTCTGGGTCTGGCTGCACTCTGCATCGTACAGGTGGAGAAAACTTGCCTCCAAATACGTGTGCACTGACAGGATTGTAGCCTGCCTGTCAGTGAGCACAAAGAACGTATTTCAAATAAATGAAAACATAATTTTGCCTCTTAATAGGTCCCTGTTAAGCCCTCACCTGGAGTATGCAGTCAATTTTGGGCTCCAATTCTAAAGGGATATATCCGAGCTAGTAGGCTAGCTATGTACTAAACTGGTTGTTGTGGAAATTTCACTAATATATCATTAATATATGACTTTTTCAGGAAGTATTAAAAGGAGAAAAACAAAAATCCTTCTAATAGTTCCACTTAATGACTGTATTGTCTGGTATCCGAAAACTCAGAGCAAACCTCAAGGTCCCGGTCTCGGCTTACACTTCTGCCTTTAGCAGCTGCCTTTGTTTTTGGGAGGAGCCCTCCGCTAATCAGATGCCGCCAGGACTAATCGTGAGGACCAAGGGGGAAGCTCTGGGCCGGCAAATGAACCGTAATGTATACAGATAGGACAGAGAACAAGGAGTGTGGTCAAGGGAAAACCAAACAGACAATACCGTACCAACACAGGAAGCAAGAACAATGTCGCGGTCACAGACCGAGGTCATAATGCATTAAGTCAATGGGCGTCCGAATAATTTTGACGAGTAACAATTTTTGTTGTTGCGGCAGATTTTTTGCCTGTGAATTTTCGGTGCAGTTTAGCGAAAACATTCGAGGGTGGCGGTACACGGAAATTTGCCTTGAATACATGCCTGGCGAATTTATTCACTCATCACTATTTATTTGCTTTAGTTGTCTAAAACTAGGTTTTTATATTGTTCTAGAGATGAAAATATTTTTTTGGGGTATGAGTTACAGCAACAAAGAAAAAAATTGCAGCTGCCTTTTCTGATAGAAGTAGAAGAAGACCCAAGGAAGAGATAATCTCACTTCTTTATTGACTGGACATACACCCTGAATGACAGTTCACTTGCAATTGATGGCAATGTTCTAAACTTCTCAGTGCATTAGCACAATGTTCCATGTACAAATCGTAGCCTTTCACCCGCCTGACACAGTAAACTATTTTGTACTTTAAATTTATACACATATTTCACAATAAATCCTGATGTATAATAGCCATAATGGCTGTTTCTAAGGAATATAAACGGCTTTCATGGCTGATTAAAACTCTCAGACTCACTGCACTACAGCATTTAATCACTATGGCAGATGTTTACTGCCTAGTGTATTACCTGGAAAGAGACAAAATTCATAACTGTTCTCTTGTGCCTCTGACACATTGTTCTAGTTTAAATTCACTGCAAATCCAAAGAACTCTAATTTCAATTATTTCAAAATGGATTTTGGTTTGGTTTTAGATAAAATAAAACACATTTTCAATTATGTGTCATGTAATATGTAGGGGATAAACAGGATCTAAACAGGATGATTAAGGAAATCTATTATTGCTGTGCCTTTATAAACTATAACTCTTTCAATGGGAGTGTCAGCATTTACTGTACATTAACTCTATCATGGGACTATATGACAGCAAATATATATTTTCATTAAAAGCTCTACAAATCCAAATTACTCTGTTATTATGATCATTTATTTATAAACCACTGACATGTTTACACAGCCCTTTACAGAGGCTGTTCATCATTCAGATCAATGGAGTTTACAGTTTAAGGTCACAATACACATTCACAATACACTACAGTAAATTTCATGAGGAAACAGCTAACCTGGATTTAAGTTTTTGGAATATGGGAGCATAAAATAAAAAATCAAAGCTATATGATGGTTTGCCTTTACAAAAAATTGTGGCTTATGTTCTGTAATCTTGTATATATCTTGTCTAAAGGGCTCATTTACACAACACAATTGCAAGTGCCATCTTGAATATGATGGTAATTTCAGGCTTCCCTCAGCATGCCACATTAACAGGCTTATCAGAATTACCCCAAAGAATCGCATGCTAACCCTGCTAACTATAGTGACCCACTACAAAAATTCGAGCCACATCTAGCAACAAATTTGCATGAAAACAAAAGTGAAATTCGATTTGATGCACAGGAAACAACTGTATTGGATGCAACTTTCCACGTGGCTACCATGACACTAAAACCATAGCAGAAAACTGTGTATAGTGGGTAAATGGCACCACAACTTGCACTTTGCACATTGTACTTGCTGTCATAAATAACCCCTTATATCATGTGTTCTTCCATAAAGCTATAGATTAAAGCAACTACACAGCAACCCTTTGTGCATGGTAGTCTACCAATTTTTCATACATATAACTATATATTGATTTTATATTAATAGGGTGAAGTAACAGTTCAGCTTTAATCTCTGGTCTTTAGATGTGGTGCTGAAATGTTCATGTTTGATTGATAATCTGTTATCCAAGATTATGATAGGATAGGGTTTCTAAACCCCAACTTGGTATACATGTCTAGTGGTTCAGGAAGTGTGGTCAATGTGCTAAATGGTGATTTCAGTAAGCCTGTATTTTCTCACTTTCTAAAAAAAAGCCACCTTGAAGCTATCTAATGTATCTGCCATTACAACCACTTCAGGGAGAACATTTCACAACTTCTCTGATTTCACTGTAAAAAGTCCTTTTCAGATACGTATATAACAAAGATTAAAACTAATTGAAACATTTTAAAAAGGGGTAAAGCAGATTTGACCTCTGACCTTCACCTGAACTGTGACTATGGATTTTGCCTACTGATTCAGTACTTGTTGAACTTCACATCTCTGTGGGAGCTTTTACCAAGCACTCCTGCCACTACACCTCTGAGCCCTCATGTTGGAGGTGTAGGATAGGCTACTTGTTGGCTCCAAATTTCCCTTATGTAACAAACCGACTGGTTTCATTATTTCAAAACTAAACTGTTGGGATGCTTTTGTCGGAACAATACCATCATTTGCGCCCCATCAATGTAAACATAAGTAGGCGCTTTTATCTGATTGTTCTAAAATTGTTGGTTATTGAGCCAGTTTGTTGGAACAATACAATCATTTGCACCCATTCAATGTACCAATTAGTAGACAATTTTATTGGATCATGATAAAATCAGTTGTTTCACATGGGGAGAGCTGTCCATGTACAACCACTTTTAACAGCATTAATCCAATTAAGACCTCACTAGGTTTGCAAACAAGGCTTGCAAGAGATTTTGAGAAAGCAGAAGATTTTCTATTCCTGGACTGTAGCATGACAGTGGGCAACAACTGGGGTTAATCTTTCCAGCCATGGGAAACAGAGAAGTATCAAGTAAAAAAGATTTCTTATTCCCCCTACCTCTTTCGTTTTCTGTACTGAGGGATAACCTGGGAAGCAGACTCTGGCAAAAAGGGTAACAGTGGAAAATGGGCACTTTGATGAATTTGCAGAGTAACAATTGTTTGAGCGAAAATTTGCCTGGCAAAATGGTGCGAAACTTTGATAGCACTGAGCTCTTTCGCTGCTGAATAGTCCTTTACGCCTGTTAGTAAATTGGAGATGCCCCTGCGAATTATCTTTTAGGGGAATTTTCGCTAGAGACGGCCAATTTGTCCCTTAGAATGAACATGAACTGTATCAGTAGCCCTGGTGGAGTTTACTTTAAAATAAGAAGGTACATTAGCTGTTGTAATAAAACTACCTGTCCGGCGGGGTCGCCCGCCGCGCCATTGGCGGGGACACCCGCCGCATGGTTCTTGTCTGGAGCCTGCGCCATCTTTTGATCCTTAGGGCGCGCGCGGCGCACCTGCGCGTCCCTTAAAGGTGCTGGCGTGATTATGCCAGCGCGCATTGGCGCACGTTTTGGCACAAAATTGGAATGTATATAAGGCCCATTCATACTCCCAGCCAGTGCCCGTGATAGAACTTTGTTTCTAAGTGGTTTCTGAGCCTAGTGCATCTGTTCCTGTTATTCTGTATCCTGATTATCCGTGTTTGACCCTGCCTGTATCCTGACTACTCTGAACTCTGTATCCTGACCCTTGCCTGCCTACGACAACTCTTCCTGCTTCCTGATATCTGCCTGCCTCGACCCTGCCTGTTTGACCATCCTTCTGCCTAATCCTTTGTACCGTGACCTTTGGCCCAAAAAGACTTTGCTAACAGCCGTGCCCCTTCGCCAGCTAGAACATCTCGCCTTGCACCCCTCGTTAAGTCCAGGTGGCACCCAAGTAAGCTGAGGGCTCCTCCCGAAGCCCAACAGTGGTCACACTACTGGTGAAGCCGAGCCGAGACCAGGGTGCTTGGCATTTGTTCTGGTATCGGGTGCCGGCCGTGACAGCTGTCTGGTGTAAGTCATTTTCCTCCACCTCGCAACAATACTCTTAGAAGGCTGAGGCAAGAAATTAATTTTCCTAAATTACTGAACTTAAGGTAGATCTTGGTCTCTGGTCACATTGAGAGTGTGGCTCCTTTCTTATTCTCAGGTCTTCAGATCATGGCCAAAAACAGACTGGATAATCAGTGCCGGGCCAGGCTGGCCAGGCACCCTAGGCAACCTGGCCAGTGGCAGCACCCAATAGGCATGCACATGCACAAAAAGACACAAATTCGCAAATATGTGTGCAAGGGGAAAAAAAAGGCACATGCGCAAAAACCGAGAGAGGGGACCGGACTAGGGGTAGGAGGCAGTGAAGTGCATGCCTGGTGCCCCCTCCAGCTTTGTGCCATAGGCCTACTCTGCCTACCCATAGTTCCGGCACTGTGGAAAATATCTTGACTATGATGATAAGAAAGAAGTCCAGAGTCTTTAAACCAATTTGGAAAGAATTCCAATTTCCCATTATCAATGCAAAAAGCATGTATGAATCTCACTAATATTTTTCACAAATGCGATGGCTATGAGAAAGGCTATCATGACAGTCAGGGCTAATCTGGCATGGAAGGGTATATTAAGCTCCCTTGTATGAGAAGCCTAAACATCTGATTCTTTGCTATATAGAACATTTAAGAGAACCATACAATCATCAGTACTTCTGTCCTGTTTGATCCTCTCTGAAAAAAAGAGATTTCAGAGGTAATAAATTCCCATTTCATGGAGAAAGCATCTATTAAAAAAGCTTGGTGGTCTGGAGTCCATAAGCAGAAAACATGAATCTTCTTGTTGTTCTTGGAGGCTATTAGGTCTATCAAGAATCCCCCTTGTTTGTCCTAAATGGATAGGAAAACTTGATGGTTCAACTCTGTCTACCAGAGTATTGTCCTTTCCTGGAATAAATCTTGCATTCACTTTCTATACCTCTTTACAGTTGGAGGGCTTGCAGATTTATTTAACAGACCATATCCATTGCAAATAGAGAACAATGAGATAGACATCTCATCCAGTTTTGCTGCCATTCGTTTTGACTGTCTTCCATCATTTGACGGAGTAGAAAGCTTTCAATTACTGGGGGTGCCAAAAATTAGGCACCCCCAAATTATAGCAAATTTTAACCGTTCAGATCTCTGGAACCAAAAGACTGACAGGTTTTATATATATATATATATATATATATATATATATATATATATATATATATATATATATATATATATATATATATGATATTGTCTGTGGGGATAAACAGACAAATTGGTCCTGATTGAAGTGATTGTGACTGATCTAACTGATCTCACATTATTAAGTGGTGGGGATGATGTGCCTTTACCTATTATTCGTTAGTGTGCACTAGATCCAACCCAAACCCTAAACTTCAGCTACTTCCAGGGTTCATCCTGCAGCCCCAAGCTGGCATTCAGCTACAATATCTCAATATCCTTAGAGAGGCAAAAGCATTAAATGGGTGTTTTCTGAGAATATTAGAAATTTAAAGGGGAAATTAAAGCTACTCCATGTCAGATCCACCTTGCCTACTGAGAGGCGAAGAAATGTCTTGGCAGTTTGTTTATTTATTCCTGGGGTACTAATAGAGGGTCATTATAAAAACTAGAACAGCTTCTTGTAACCTACATGCCACATTTTAGAGAGTTAGCTATTATAGATTTAACACGGTACAGCAAATTAATTGATATTTGATCTATGTCATGACCTGTGTTTACAGGACATAAGCAGAGAGGTAAAATTAAAACAAGGAATGGGTTAAGTAGCCTCCCCATGCACAAAAAACACCATATGCCTATGCTGCCTCTGATGTCCTTGGCTTGGCTAATGACATCAAATAATGGGGAGGTTTGTTTTTCAGTTTTCAACTATTTATAAAGTTCAAAGATCTGACATCTGACAAATTTGGAGCTACTAAAATGTATCCTTCTGTCATTTTATTTTTTTTAGAGTCTTCTTGCCAATACCATAAACTTAACTCACAACTTGACAGAATCCATGAAATAACTGCTGCCTTACTCCTGTGTTTTTGCATGCCTGGCCAGGTAGGGGGAAGCATAAAAAAAAAAACAGAAGGGGCAGAGAAATGAAAATAACCCCCCCCCAAAATAAGTATGGGACACGAGTAAAGAAATTGAGAAAAGAAAATAGGGGAATGAGTGAAATAGTGGGACATCAGACAAAAAACTAAATATTTCTACTTCTACTTCTGTGTTAAGCTTTCTTACTTAATTTAATGACTTATTGTCCCACCTTATGTCTGTAACCTTGTTTCATTTGCCAATGGCTTCTTACATTATATGCTTGGTCTGCTACCAGACAATTCTCTCAATCATCCTTCTACTGCTTCCAAAGATACACTGTCTGTCTTAGAATCCTTTTACATTTTCCATATGACTTTAGGCCATCGCTTCTATGGGAGGTTTTCCTCCTCTAGCCTTACCTAGCCCAATTATGTCTACATAGAGCGGTTTACTTAGTTGTTTGTACAGGGTAGAAGTTTTCTTTTTGTGTGTGGGTACTAGCAGTGCATCTATGATTGGTGAGTTAACCACAGACTGGCCAGGATGTCTAAAGAACTCAGTCAGGGTTGTAGTTAGCCTGTAGTGCACCAACCACTGCGTTAGAGGGAGTTCACTAGAATTGTGTAGTTGTTGCAGTGTTTTAGCTTGGCCATCTTCCCATATATCCGCTATGGTCACCAACTTAAGCCTATACCAGACTTTTGGTGGGGCCCGGGCTGCCAACTCTGGGAACTCGGGGTTGCCCCAGATTGGGGTCTGTGGTGCATGGTTTTTGTATTCCACAAGTTTGTCTGCTAGGTGTAATAGTAATATTGCTCTGTAAGAGGAGCAGGGGTGCCCTAGACTTGCGAGGTTCTTTGCCCAGGAGTGCTGATTAGGGTGTACTGGGATTATTGGCTGCTTCAGCCCAAAGCTGATAAAGTGGGGGGGGATATGTCTTGATTTATCATCACCTCCAACATCACCTTCCAGATAATAGATACCCCTAAGCGCCACATATGGAGAGGAGATAGAGATAGAACACTATCCTGGTTATATCATTCTGGATATACCATCTTAAAACAATAGAAAACTATGGGGGTCTAAATCGAAAATGGCAACTTACATGCTTCTTCTAAAGGAATTTCTTCATTCATTTATATACTTTAGTGGACTGCCTCAATATAATATATATAAATATATATATATAATATTTCTTAAACGTATTTTGTCCTATATGAATTTTTTCTTATATGATTTATATATATCTTATATGTATTTTCTAATGGATATTTTTATAATTCATTTCTCTTAATGATTTTTTTCTAATGAATTTTTCCCTAATAAATTTTTTCTAATGAATTTTTTTTCTAATGAATTTGAATTTTTATTTAATGAATTGCTCTCGATTAATTATCCTAATGTTTCTGTTATTTTCATAAATTATTAATGTACCCGGCCTCTTTTTCCTCCCCTCTTTGCTCCACTGATTCACGTGAAGTGTTATATAGTAGGAATTGCGAAGCATCCTAGTTAATTGATTATTTTATACAATGTATGAAGTGGTTTAACTTGTATATATTTTGTCTCACATAGAGTTGTGTGAGCTGTTACCCATAACAAACTGTTTAAGGGTTTATGGTTTTAATGGGATGTGGCTATGTTCATTTTAAATAGTGACGTGGATGTACTGATACACTGCTTTTGAAAAAGTGGCTGTGACCACGAAACATGTCAAGCGTGTAATGGTGTGCTTCATGTTTTTTTTTAATTTTTCAATAAAAGGATGTTTTTAATCCGGCTGGTGCTCTGTGGATGTAAATAATTTATTATCATCGGCATGGTATGCATAAGTTGAGCTGCTATAAAATATATATACAAATGTGGGCGTGCCATGCTCCCCTCCTCTCTAAGCCTCATTAAGTTAGCTTGTCTCGGCTGTGGCCTTGAGGAGCCACATATAAATTTACTTATGTAGCTGTTAACCCCAGCGAATGGCTTTTTTGGTAGGTATTTTGGAGAGTGCCAGAGCATATATAACCACTTGGGCAGTATAAACATTTTTATTAGCTGTATTCTGCCTTCTGGACCAATCAGGATGTCTCCCACATTCTGCATTTGTTTTGGGTCCAATGGGTGAGTGTATCAACATTCATTGCTTGAAATTTTGAGAGTAGCAGTGCTATCTGGATTCCTAAATAGGTAAAAGAGGTTACCGTTTGTAGGGGGCGGGCTGTTAGTATTTCCCCTTGCTGTTGTTCATCTGCCAAATTGGCTATGCATTAAAGATCTTCTCATTTGGGGGATTGCAGATATGTCCACATTGAGATTAGGGATATCGACTGAACATTGGGAATGCAGGCCATCAGAATACCAATGTGATTCTCACTCCAATGAGTTTTTTAAGCCTTCCCAATTGATGTCTGCCTGATTATTGCCAAGATATCGGTTGGACAGGCTGCATTTATGGTCTAATAAGCTGCCATCTCAATCTGGGCTCTGTCTATAACACTACAGCAATGCCTATATTGGATACTATTTTAAAGCCAGAGTTGTAGACTTGTGCTTGAAAATAAAGAGAGATGCCCATTCTCCTACCAAATTATCAACCCCTGCCCCACACATACCTCTTTAATATAACGTCAAAGGGGTTGATTTACTGCATAGAATTCTGGTTATGTAAGGATAATAAATAGACTGCAAGACGTGTGCAAACAGACAGATGTTGCTGTTTTTTTTTTATCCCTGCCTGAATAGTGTATTTTCTGCTGATCATTAACCTTGATAATTATTGTCATGCGTTTGTGAGTGCTTTTGTGATGCAGCGAGGAAGCAGGTGAGAGCTGAATTAGGAGCAAATTATGAGCTGGGCCAGTAACAGAGGTTTCTCAGCTGCCTGATAATGATGGCTGCTCTTGTGCTTATATATTGGAGGTCTTGGACGTCTCATTAGACCAGTTCAATTCTGTCTCCACAGCAACATCTCATGTCTTCCCTGACACAATGGCACAGCTTGAGAACTTAGAGCCCTGTGAGGAAGCTGACTTGCATACATTGCCCACTGCTGGATAGCAAGAACACAGTGACAGGAGAGAAAGGAATCCGAATTGCTGGAGAGTGTGGTGCTGATTAGTGTGTGATAAAAAAAATAAATCCTTCAGCTCTCCCTGCCACTGCTGTGATTCACTGTAGAAGTCTGATCTCAGCAGCAGCAGGTGCAATATGCATAGGAAGGAATCATAGTTAATACCCTGAATTTTTGAGTGCTCCACATGTAAAAAGAGCTTCACTGGTAATTAGCAATATTTTATCCCAATCACACAGTCAGAAAACGTAAAGCCTTTAACAAAGATTTAATTAATCCCAGACCAGTACAACCATAAAGTATTTTCACTTACAGGTCCTGACCTTGAAATGAAGGAAAACTGAAAGAAACACCTTGGTGTTTCTGATTTCTAATTCTCAATCTGCAGAAATCCTGGAATGATGTGGGATGGGGAGAGGGTGGGAGGTTTGAGAGGATATAGGGTAAACAAAGATGGGGAACTATAGCATTTGACATTGGGGGAGCGGACCATTTCGCTCTCATTTTATAGGGATTGCGATAGAGGGATTTTATCAATAATAAGAACCATCATTCTGGTAACTGGAAATTTGTCATCCAGGTTTTAGTACAGG
Source organism: Xenopus petersii (assembly GCA_038501925.1). NCBI lineage: Eukaryota > Metazoa > Chordata > Amphibia > Anura > Pipidae > Xenopus > Xenopus petersii. The sequence continues at coordinate 64,174,366 of CM076673.1, read as the reverse complement.
ACCCCATCTTTATGCCACTTGGCATCACTGGACTACCATAAGTCTATAAATCACATCACCAAACTGCAGACCACTGCTCTTAAAGATGTAGTTCACTCAGGGGTGCTACGCCAATGTGGCGAGTTGAGGCTGTCGCCTCAGGCGGCAGCGCCCCACTAGGTACCAGGGGCAGTAAAAATGCTGCTCCTGGTACTTTAAGAGCAAATTGCCGGGGAAGGGGGGCAGCAGCAACTGCTGCTGCCTCAGGCTGTGGAGGGGCCAGGATCGCCCCTGAGTTCACTTTTAAATTCACTTTTAATATGCTAGACATTGATATTGAGACAACTTGCAGTTTTTTGCAATTTGCAGATTTTTATTTTTTTGTGGTTTTTCAGCAGCTATCTGGTTGCTAGAATCTTATTTACCCTAGCAACCAGACAGTAGTTAGAATGGCAGACACAAATATGAATTGGAGATGCCCTGCATAGAAATATAAGTAATAAAAAGTAACAATAACAAAAAAAATGTAACCTCACAAAACAACGGTGTCTGCTGGGGTCAATGTCCCCCATTTAAAAATTGGAAAGAGACAAAGAGACAAATCATTCAAAAACTATATAAAAAAATAATGAAAACTAATTGAAAAGTTGCTAGGAATATGGCATTCTGTAACATGTTAAAAGTTAATTTCAAGGTGAATTTGCTCTGACTGCACTAGGCAAATCCATAATCGAAAAAGACCTTTGAGTTCTTGTAGATAATAAACTTGGATGTAGCAGGAAAAGCCAGTCAGCAGCTGCAAGAGCAAACAAGACAGAGAGATAATAAGGCCCCATCTAGATTATGCTGTAAATTTAGTCTCCAGTGCTAAAACGGGACATGATTGAATTAGGGAGGGTCCAGAAAAGGGCAACTAAGCTGGTAAAAGGTATGGAAAATCTCAGCTATGAGGAAAGACTGGCCAAATTGGGGTTGTTCAGGCTGGAGAAGAGGCGCTTGAGGGGTGATATGATAACTATGTATAAATATATAAGGGGACCATATAATCATCTCTCTAATGTGGTATTTACTAGTAGGTCTTTCCAACTGACACATGGGCACCCATTCCGATAAGAAAGGAACTTCCGGCTAAATATTCGGTTTTTTTTTTTACAGTGAGAGCCATGAAAATGTGGAATTCTCTCCCTGAATCAGTCATGATGACGGATACTATGGGGTGCCGTTTGTCCCAAATACATTCTGTATACAAAACTAACCCTAATACACAGAATGAATGTCTCTCATGGTATATAAGTATTTGTGACCATACACAGAGAAAAAAAATATACATAAGACTTATTTCTATTAAAGAATGAAAACAAAATCAGGTTAGTGCACAAAAGGATGTCATTATATCACAAACTCCATTCTGTACAGTTTAACAAGCAATCTGTCTCACAAATGTATAACCTCCATGTAACGGACTCACTTATGTGCAAAGTTACTTACAGAATGAATTATGTAAAAACAAAGTTGGACGTAATATATAATTGCGTAACTAACTAGTGCTTGTCAAGCTAGATTTGACTGACAAAATAGATATCTGTGACAGAAAGCAAGATTTTATAGTACAGGATTCATTCTTTCCACAAAATGACAGTTTTGTTTCACAAAACAGATAAAATAACCATTCTGTGAAGCAACACTGTCAGTCACATTCCTGAACCAATAAGAACAAAGCTTATTGCCATATACAAACAAGATGAGAAGTGGCAAGCTCTGCTCCACATGGCTAAGGCAAAGTATCTGACCTGCTATAGAGGGCGCCCTCTAATGTCCCCTGTGCTGCATAGTAATAAACAAGAACAAACCTTTCCTAAAAGAGCTGCTGTTAAACACTACAGGTTCATAATTGGAAGTTCTTACAAATGGCTGAGAAATATAATGCTGCACTTATAATGATTGTAGAGAAAAAAAGTATGCAAAACTTATATACATATGATCATTTTAGGTGATATGGCTATTCTTATTGTAGTAACCTGCTTGTGTGGCCATTTTGGTTAAAGGTATTCCTGCTGTTTTGCCATTATCTTATGACTCACACCTGTTCCTCTTCCTGTCTAAGCTGAGAGCAATAATGGGACAGGCCACACCCACCTGTACCAGAAGTAACTGTGCTTGTCTGGCTGCTTTGCCTGACTCTCAGATAGGGTTGCCACCCGGCCGGTATTTTACCGACCTAACTGGCAAAACACCTGCCACAGCCGGTATTACAAATTTACCGGCAATGTAGCTGCCGGTAAATCTGTAATACCCCTATCAAATGCACTTGGCCTGCCCCCAATTTGCTGAAAACTCACTTTTTTTTCCAGCATCTGTCCAATCGCGTGTTGTGGCTCCGTCCCCTTTGACATCAGGGCAAGCCCCCTTTGACGTCACGGCATACCCCCTTTCTTCCCGCCCCACCACGGCCGGTGGAAATCTTTTTGAAGGGTGGCAACCCAAAGGTGGCCATACACGGGCCGATAAAAGCTGCAGACAGACTGTGTCGGCAGCTTATTGGACCGTGTATGGGGGCCCCCGACGGGCTTCCCCGATCGAGATCTGGCCGAAAGTCGGCCAGATCTCGATCGGATGGGTTTAAAAACCCCGTCGGATCGCGGCCGCATCTGTTCGTTGATGTGGTCCCGCGATCCGACCCCCCTTTTGGGAATGCTAGGATCTGATCGTTGGGCCCTAGGGCCCACGATCGGATCTGCCCGATATTGCCCACCTCATCTATCCATGTATGACCACCTCTACTCTAAGAGTCAGTTTTAAGTTTTGTATATGATAGTTAGACTCCAATGTCTCCTCCTAGCTGTAATCTTGCACCAATTAGTTGTAGTAGTCTCTTAATAATGTGCTTAGCTATAGTTCAACTACTACAAAATAGCTTTAGCCAGAGACTTGGGACTGATCATGTGCACACACATTGTGTTTAGTATGATGTGTAGGTTATATGACCAGCCACTCCTGAGTACAAAAGGCTTCAGGACTTCAACTTCACCTCCTTTCGTGAATTTGGGTCTTTTCGCCGCTTCGGGACTTCAGCTTCGTCTTTTCGGCACTTCCACATTCTGTAATATGCGAAATGGCCGCATGGCTCGGGCGCTCGTAAAGGGGACCCGGCTCTTTGAAAAATGCAGCACTTCTGGGCCCCCTTCAGGCCCGGAACACTTGTCCCCCCTGCTGGCGGCCCTGGACATGCATGTGACATGGGCACAGTTGTGCTCTCTGCGCTAGTGTTGTGCCCCCCTCGACCCACTCTGATGTGAAAGGGTTAAGCACTGGGCAGGTAAGGGGACGGCATCATTAGAGTCTTTTGTTATAAATAAATATAAAGCATTGTATAGCTTGTTGCTTCTATATAAATAGATTATGATCCCCTAAAATTGCCCCTGCCTAAATGACCCCCTTTTGTTTACACACAGTACTCAGGAGTGGCTGCTCATATAACCCACACATCATACTATAGAGAATGCGACTGTGCACATGATCAGTCCCAAGTCTCTGGCTAAAGCTATTATGTAGTAGTTGATCTATAGGTAAGCACATTATTAAGAGACTACTACAAGCTAATTGGTGCAAGATTACAGCTAGGAGGAGACATTGGAGTCTAATTATCATATACAAAACTTATAACTGACTCTGAGAGTCAGGCAAAGCAGCCAGACAAGCACAGTAACTTCTGGTACATTTAATACAACATCGCAGGTGGGTGTGGCCTGTCCCATTATTGCTCTCAGCTTAGACAGGAAGAGGAACAGGTGTGAGTCATAAGATAATGGCAAAACAACAGGAATACCCTTAACCAAAATGGCCACACAAGCAGGTTACTACAATAAGAATAGCCATATCACCTAAAATGATCATATTTATATAAGTTTTGCATACTTTTCTTTCTCTACAATCATTATAAGTGCAGCAATATATTCTCAGCCATTTGTAAAAACTTCCATTTATGAACCTGTCGTGTTTAACAGCAGCTCTTTTAGGAAAGGTTTGTTCTTGTTTATTACTATGCAGCACAGGGGCACATTAGAGGCGCCTCTATAGCAGGTCAGATACTTTGCCATAGCCATGTGGAGCAGAGCTTGCCACTTCTCATCTTGTTTGTATATGGCAATAAGCTTTGTTCTTATTGGTTCAGGAATGTGATTGACAGTGTTGCTTCACAGAATGGTTATTTTATCTGTTTTGTGAAACAAAACTGTCATTTTGTGGAAAGAATGAATCCTGTACTATAAAATCTTGCTTTCTGTCACAGATATCTATTTTGTCAGTCAAATCTAGCTTGACAAGCACTAGTTAGTTACACTATTATATATTATGTCCAACTTTGTTTTTACATAATTCATTCTGTAAGTAACTTTGCACATAAGTGCGTCCGTTACATGTGGGTTATACATTTGTGCGACAGATTGCTTGTTAAACTGTACAGAATGGAGTTTGTGATATAATGACATCCTTTTGTGCACTAACCAGATTTTGTTTTCATTCTTTAATAGAAATAAGTCTTTTGTATATTTTTTTCTCTGTGTATGGTCACATATACTTATATACCATGAGAGACATTCATTCTGTGTATTAGGGATAGTTTTGTATACAGAATATATTTGGGACAAACGGCACCCCATAGGATACACAAGATAGCTTTAAGAAGGGGTTGGATGTCTTTTTAGCAAGTGAGGGAATAGAGGGTTATGGAAGATCGTATATTACAAGGTGATCCAGGGACTAGTTCAATTGCCATCTTATTCTTTCTCTGAGGCAAATTGGAGAGGCTTCAAACTGGGGTTTTTGCATTCCTCTGGATCAACTAGCAGTTAGGCAGGTTATATATACTGTAGACCTAAAAGATTGAACTTGATGGACGTGTGTCTTCTTTCAGCCTAATTTACTATGTTACTAAAGCAATTAATCACCTCTTCACCTGCTTTGATTGATTGGTATTGGTTACTGGATGTGGGCAAAGGTTCAGAACTTTTATTATCATAGGCCAAATAGAATATTCTAAAGAAATATGAAGCTAGATATGGGTGAGAGAAAAAGCAGTGTGATTAAACCAATTATTTAAAGATTTAAAGAAAATTAAACTCATACATGAAAGGCAGTGTCACTGGAGCCCCCCCCCCTCCAATTTGCTTGCTTACCTTACATCTTGAGAAGAACCAGATAGAGCAGTGGGGTTGGCAAATGGGTTGACATTTTCTCCAACAAGTAATTGCAGGTTTGTGCCAGATTCAGCTGCACATGCTCAGTGTCGGCAGTTACTTAGTGCAGAAGAATAAGTGCCACTGGGGGCCTCTGGAGGGGTGTAACCACAATTTCATTGTGCTTTAACTCTAATGGTGGCCATACATAGGCTGATAAAAGCTACTGACTTAGCCCCAGCAATTATGCAGGTTACTGGCCTGTGTATAGAGCCCTCCCAAAGACCTGCATTGACCTCCATTATGATATGATGTTCAGCTTAGCTGATTTTGGCCCAGCGCTAGGATGGCTATATTGGGCAAAGATCTTCTTAGCACTCACATTGTCACAATTTAATCTTAGGACAAGATTTGTTGTGGATCAATACAAGCAGGAAAAAGTCACTCGGGCTGTCAAATAAGGGCTGTGATTAGCTACTGGGTAGCCCCTACGTGCACTGGCAGCCTATAAAACAGTACATAGTTTTATGCAGTTTTTTACTTGCCTCCAAGCCAAGAATTCAAAAATAAGCACCTGCTTTGAGGCCGTCAGGAGCAACATCCAATTGTTTGCTCGCAAGCCACTGGTTGGGATCACTGCCTAAGGATATGAGACAGCAGTGGAAGTAGATCATGCGAAAAGGTGTTTAATTTACAAGAAACAGAGATGTACAGGAATCTACAGACACACTGCAGAAGAGATGTGGTGAAATACAGAAAGTCTTTTAATTATACATATTTACTACAACAAAAAACATATGTGTGTGTATGTGTATGTATATATATATATATTATATATCTATATATATATATATATATATATATATATATATATATATATATATATATAGATAGATATATATATATACTGTATATGGAATATATATTTTATTTTTCATTATATAAATATGTAGGTCCCTACAGAGCATTTATTGATATGATATAAAAATGTTCATCCTGTTTACCATCTATGAAAAGATAAACAAGTAGAATTTACACTACTTTGCATTGTAAAAGTACTATCGTAGATTTGTTATTTAGCAAATTTAGGCTTGCATAGCAATGAAACCTTTGTATATTTGCACAGACATGTTTCTACAAAAAAAAACTATTTCTCCACAACTTAAACATGTAAACATTGTAGGCAAGTTATTTCAAGAAATATCCTGCAGTTATTGGGCACCTTTTGTGATAAGTAAATAAAACTGTTCTTAACAATACTTGTACATATATAGGAAAGCTTAGGATCTGGGGTTTTCTGTAATTAGGATCTCAATACCATCACTTAAACATTTAATAAAACCTATAGGATTGTTTTGCTAACATTATGCTTAATTGGGATCAAGTACAAGGTACTGTTTTATTAATACAGAATGGAAATCAATTTAAAAAAATAAGTAGTTGCTTAAATGTGACTCTATGGGGTATATTTATCAAAGAGTGAAGTTAATAGTGAAGTTCCGCCACTAGAGTGAAATTCCGCCACTCTCCATTCATTTCTATGGGATTTTTATAGGCGCATTTATCAAAGGATGAACTTTCACTTTCACCCATTGATAAATATTCCTTTCAAAATCCCATAGAAATTAATTGAGAGCTGCGGAATTTCACTCTAGTGACGGAACTTCCCTCTTTGATAAATTTACCCCTATGGGAGATGACCTTTCTGGATACTGGGTTTTAAGGATCCCATCCCATACAGTAAACCTACACCCCTGGTAGGTTTGGTAACATACATATGTTTTGAATTAGTATGTTTATAGGCAGCAAATGCTTTAGGACAGAGCAAGTAAAGTTCCACTGAATACTAATGGATTTAACTTTTATGGGGGACCCTGGCCACCAAAGTTTATTTAACTTGTGGAGGGCCCTGCCCACCAATGACTTTTTATAATTTGTGGGGGGCCTTTACTGTGGTGTGGGCAGGATCTGGGGAGGTGCTTTGGGCTAGGACGTGCGGAGACCACAGGGCCCAGAAAAATGTTGTGATTTCTGATGGCAGCTCTGGATGGAAGACTTCAATTTTGAAGGTAGAATGTTAAGGTTGGAATTGTTTTCTCTGGAGAAAAGATGCTTGTAAGGGGACATGATTACACTTTATAAGTACATTAGAGCACATTATAGACAAATAGCAGGGGACCCTTTTTACCCATAAAGATCACCACACTAGATGCCACCCAATCAGACTAGAGGAAAAGAATTTTCATTTGAAGCAAAGTAAGTCGTTCTTTACAGTGAGGACAGCGAGGTAGTGAAATGCCCTACCTGATGTTGTGATGGCTGATTCTATATTACAGGCTGTAGTAATACTAATATATACAATTAGTATCAATATTGATATATATAGTTTATGTGAGTGTATGGAGGGGTAGAGTATGTCTGTATGGTTGATAGGTTTCATTTGGATGGGTTGAACTTGATGGACTTTGGTCTTTTTTCAAGCCAATTTAACTATGTAACATGTATTTCTTCCTTCCAATAGTACAGACCAACAGGTCCACACTATTTACATATATATATATATATAATCTGGGTGCTTGCACAAAACAGGAACAAATAGTAAGGGAAAAAATATCAGCAAGATTTTAAATGAGTTTGAAAAGGATTTATTACCTCTGGTCAATGTAATCAGATCTGGATACCCTGTATAGAAATCCACCGTAGTGAGTACAATCTGCACTACAGCAGTATCCATAATTCTCTCTTGCTTTAATCCACCAAGAGAAAAATAAAAAAAACTATCAATCCTACAAGATCAGAAATCCCCACATATAATACAGAGGTACACACTATTTACACACATATAACCTAAGGTGCATGAGCAAAACAGAACCTAATAGTAAGGGAAAAAATGTCAGCACTTGCAGGATTTCAAATATATATCAAATATATATTTATAGGGATATGTTCCCTCCATACAGCATGTCCAAAAATGTCAACATTAAATGAGTGTGTTAAGTTGGGAGAAATTACTATAAATGCATCCCTTTTATATGGAAATGCCCAATAGAATGGGCTTTATATTTTGACCCATGATTGTGCTAGCATCGTAAGATTTATAGTTTTCTAGGTTGAGTGAACAGCTCATATAATAATCTTGCTTGACTAGTTTGTGCATGACCGGGAGCCAATAAAGCACTGATTTTATGCTTCCGTTTGAAGCAGTGAACAATATTTTTTAGTTGTTTTTAATCTTCCAGATCCCCTTTAAAATGACATATAATCCTCTGTCTGCTTTAGGATGGAAATAAGATTCTAAACTAGTCCTGGAACAGATAATACTTTTTTGGCTGACCATAGTCCTATCTAGAGTCTATTGCATCGGTGGAGGTTTTAGCATGTCTACAGGGCAACAGGCAAAATTACTAAAGCCTAGGAGAAAACGGTTCCATTTTCTGGATGTTTAGTATGAAAAGCATGAATGAGAGTATGAATATGTACATAGGTACTCACATTCTGTTATTTTTCAGACATTAAATAATTGACTTTTTTTGGAGTGGGGGTGTGGGGAATATGTACTATAAGATGCCAGCTGGAAATGTGTAAGTGTCATACATATTCTGCAGTGCTGTACAATAAATGGTTTTATTAAATGAGGATATAGATTTACATACATGGCAACCAATAACCAACACAATACAAAGGAACTGAAGGCTCTTACATTCAAAAAAACTTATATTTTTCTACACCTTAGTTACTGTTGGGTTCTAAAGCAAGATTTTATAGGTTGCTAACATACTCATTTGTCCTTTTGTACAGTCAGCCAGAGCCTTACTGGCTAATTGCTTGGTCAAATAATGCAGCAGCCTAGAATTTTCCCTAATGATTTGAATAGAAGTCAATAGGGACACTGCAGCTGCCTTTCCCTTTTCAGCACCAGCAGTAATTGACTGGGGTTTCAGTTTTCACTCTACCATAGCAGGGAGTGTTAAGCACCAGGGATGTGTTTATCAGTAAGAGAACTGAGTAAAATGCTTGCAGTTCCTTAAATGTTTAGGTGGGCTTTTTTTTACTACCATTGCTACTTTTGTTTTCTCAATTGACTATTTGACGTCACATCATGCCATTTCATAAAACTAAGATATTCTGTCTCACCTCTTATATAGAAGGTTGTTGTGCCAACGAGGGTTTTGTGTCAGGCAAGAAAACATGCCCTGTCATTTCAAAAACACAGGGGCTAAATTACCCCTAGAGACCCAATAAATAGTGACTGTCTATGGCTTCTTACAGTAGCAATGCTGGCATTTGGGTTGCCTCCACTTCTTCTTATTCCTAAAGCATGAAGGTAATGAAAACTGTACTCCCGAACATTTTTGGGGCATAGTTGTCCTTTAATAGTTGCATGAGCACCTCAGAACTATATAGAAAGGCCTATACTTACACTGGCCTAAGAAAAGAAAAAATTAATTCTTCCTTTATCAAACGTTGAGAGAAAAATTCCCTCAAAAGACAACTATAAGAATGATTCTTTACTTTTGTTTTATGTCTACTGTATATAAGTACACTATAAACAATTTGGTTTGAGCGCTAAAACAAAGCCTTGGCTTTGAAGACTGTGCTTTTTGCATTCTACATCCCCCAAGTGCCAGGCTTAGGCTAATTGGGCACAATCGGACCCCGAACAGTTGCACTGATTTAAATTTGCTCTATTCCATCCACAGCTATCTGACTGTTCATTGTGAGCTGCCTCTGCCAATCAATTCAGGTAGCTCACTGGTAGGCTGAGCTATCTGCCATTTAACTGTGGTGATTGACTCAGGTGACAGCCAACCATTAAGCTGCAGACTGGGGGGCGGGAGCAAATTCTATAGGCTCCCCAGCAGGTCCCACCCCAGGTCTTCCTTATCACATAGCTTTGGAGTGGGAGTCGGTGCAATGGCAGAGGGGCTGCTGTAAGATAGCATATAGACTGTCAGGTTTTCTCAACAGCTTTTGTATTTTGGTGGGTTGTGGGACTTTTAGTTCAATGATGGCGTAAAGGGCCTGCAAATTTAAATTGCAATACTGCTTAGAATAGCACTCACGCCAATATTATTTTCTCTTATTTTAAAGGTTAACTTATCCTTCGTCTATTTTTTTATGTCTGTTCTGGAGTTAATGCAGTGCTAATTAGACATGCAAATCTGGAATTATTAACTGTTTATCAGGCATTTCTTACAACGCTCATTATATGGTTTTAAAATGATGTCACTGTTATGTGTAATTCATGCAATGATCATCCTGGTCTTACTAAAACGTATTTCTGTGGTTTCAGTTTTGCTAATGAAGGTGAACTGCCTTTTAAGCTGTGAGTCTAAAGGTGGCCATAGACTTAAAGATCCGCTCGTTTGGCGACATTGCCAAACGAGCGGATCTTTCCCCGATATGCCACTAAACTGCGTGGCTATATCGGGGGTAATTCGAGTGTTCGGCCATATGGCGGAACGATCGAATTACGATGCACCAATCGGCTCCGACGGGTCGGTCGGGTAAAAATCCAACCTTCCCGATCGATATCGTGGCCAGATATCGATCAGGATGACCCGTCGAAAACCCCCATACACGGGCAGATAAGCTGTCAAATCGGTCCAAACGACCGATATCGGCAGCTTTATCTGCCCGTGTATGGCCACCTTAACTGTTCCCAAGGGACATATTTTCTTATATTGTTACAATTTGCTTATCTGGAAATTGTTACAAAAGTATCTTATCTGCTGCTCTGGCTGTTCTGGGCTCTCTGCCAAAAACCAATTAAGTTAGAAACTTTTTTCTGGCTGTTCAGTGCAGAGAAAAACGGGACTTTCCAGTACAAACGAGGGACTGCGGGTTGAGCTGTCAAAAGAGGGACTGTCACTCTAAAAACAGGACAGTTGGGAGGTATGCACAGTTCTTTTTCTACTCTGATATAATACCAGGCACTGATGTGTCTGTCAGTGAACACACAACAGATTTACAAACAAGCATACTTTAGCTTTTCTTTGTGCCCTTATCTGCTTTGTATGTGCACAAATTCAGTTAGTGAAGGGCATATTGTTTTTTTTGCACTGGCATGTCTACACCAGAAGAAAAAAGTGTGTGCAATTCGCCTTAGTTTAACAGCAGCTAAGAGGGCTTGCAGGTTAATCATTACTGTTAGAGGTTAAAGAGTTACCAGGCCAGATTTCACCCCCCTTATGTGCTCACAGGTGGACTTGTGCTGCATTTTTGGCTTTTGTCCATTATCTATATTTTTCAGTGATGTGATCTTACTATCTTTGTTGTGGTTAACCATTGTTTATTATCCATACAGTGAACCATATAGTCTGGAATTAAGTACACGTATTGCGTATTAACCGTAAAGAGGTTTTACAACTGTTACCTGTAGTTCAACGCAGTTGCGCTCTCTGCACTGGTGTTGTGCCCCCTCCTTGACCCACTCTCATGTGAAAGGGGCCAGGTAAGGGGGACGGAATCATAAGGCCCCTGTAAGTTATATGTAAAGCACTGGGCAGCTTGCTGCTGCTGCATAAATCAGTTATGATCCCCTTAAAATTGCCTCTGCATAAATTACCCTTTTTGTTTACACACAGTACTCAGGAGTGGCTGAACTGTATTGCTATATCATTTATGTAGTAGTTGAACTACAGCTAACTAGGAGGCTCATAAGACCTACACATACAGGAAACAGGATGTGTGTGTACTACATGATCAGTCCCTCCCATATCTCTGGCTAAACCTATTATGTAGTAGTTGAACTATTGGTAAACACATTATTATTAAGAGACAGCTTACAGCGAGGAAGAGACATTGGAGCCTAACAATCATATACTGAACATATTACTGGCTTTGCGGGGCATATTTATTATGCAATGTAAAACTAAATTCGCCAAAAACGCTGTGTAAAATAAAGGGCGAAATTATCAAGGTGTGTGTAATTTTACAGCATGCCCCTAAGTTTGTCAGACATTAGCAAGGGTATATTAGGCCTATTATAATGATGGGTTAGGTTGCAAGATAATAAGTGTGATAAACGGCTTGGCTAGCAGTAGAATATATGATTATTATTCTGTTAGTTCTGGTAAAGCAGCCAGGCAAGCACAGTAATGTCTGGTACATTAATTACAACATGCAGGTAGGTCTGGCCTGCTTCATTCTTGCTCTCCACTTAGATGAGTAAAGGGAAACAGGAATATGAATCAAAAGACTGGCAAAACAGAAGGAATGTCCTCAACCAAAATGCCCACACAAGCAGGTTACTACAATAAGAATAGCCAAATCACCTAAAATTATCATATTTCTGTTTTGCATGCTATTCTTTCTCTAGAATCATTATCAAGTTTTGTGCCACAACATCAGTGCAGCATTATATTCCCATTTGTACTTTCAATCAAGAACCGGTAGTGTTTAAAAGCAGCCCTTTAAGGAAATGCTAGTTATTTGTTCATGTGTATTTTTCTGCAGCACAGGAGATATAGGCCAGGTAGTATCCTATGCCTTAGGAATGATACAGCCATGTGGAGCAGAGCTGGCAACTTTTCATCTTGTTTATTATAGGACAATACGCTTTGTTCTTATTGGTTCATTAATGTGAACAGTATAGTTTTACAGAATGGATATTTTATCTAATTTGTGAAATTGAGATTTCATTTTGTTGATGGAGTGAATTCTGGGCTATAAAATCTTGTTTTCTGTCACAAGCATTCGATAAAGTAAAGAAAAGACAAGAAAAAAGAGAAGGGAAAGATTAAGTGCAAGGAGTGATGAATTGGATCCCCGCTCAACTTATTACATACACACAATATACATATTCTTTAATAAATGGGTCTTTTATATATATATATATATATATATATATATATATATATATATATTTTTTTTTTTTTTTTTTATTTTATCTGTGTATATGGTCACAAATACTTATGTACCCTGAAAGACATTTATTCTTTGTATTAGGGATATTTTTATATACAGAATTTATTTGGGAGAAACAGCACCCTGTACCAGTAGTGTAACTAGAGGGGGCGGGCCTTGGTGCGTGACACGCAGCCGGGCCCTGCCCCCCTCCGTACAGCCTGCATTTTCAGTGGCGCACGGGCTGCCAGGGGGGCCCTGGGGGGGGTGTGGGCCCTGGCCCACTCGCACCCGCTGCTCCCCCGTTAGTTGCGCCACTGCCCTGTACAAATGCAAATATTACAGACCGTAACATCTGACATGAGAGGGTAAAAATTACAGGATATTTCTGACTTTTTAAAGTACTAAAATGGGATCTACTCTTTGGAAATATAGGGCCAGGAGTAGAATATTTTACATGAAAAGTCAAAAGGTAATTTAGTGGAAATGCTAAATTGTTGTGTACCTCAAAAAAAATTGGAGCTGAAGAAACTATTGATAAGATCCATCAGAAACTGGTCAATAATGAAAAAAAGCAATGGTATTTAGTTTCTGAAAGATTTGTTACTGCAGTTCAGATTATTATCAGAGTAATTTTGCCTGTCTTTTATAGATCTGTTGAACAATTAGGAATTTCCCTGGTTTCGAACCCTGGGATCTGTTGTATTCTTGCAGCTGCTCCTCCCGCTTGAGCCACAGGAGGCAGTGGGGCAGCCTAACTCGAAAAGAATATCTTCTGTGCAGCTGCCTCCAAGTCCATCTTCCCTTAGTCATGCCCCATGTTAAGCTTCAGGCAATAGCTTGGTAACAGGCTATTTAAGCCTGCTCCCCCGACTCCCCCATGCCGGATCATTGGCCTTCCTGCCGACTCCAAGCCCAAGTTCTTGAAAAACTTGTTTCCTGATTCTGTGACAGCGTTCCGGTTCTTGATCCTGATCTGCTAACCTTGTACCTGTTTCCTCTGGTATCTGATCTTCTGGTTTTGACTTTGCAAATCCCCTCCTTGTCCCAACCTTTGTTCCGTTCCTGTTACATTTGTCTGCCTCCCGCCCTTGACCTTCGGCCTGTTTTAAGGGCTTGTGTGTAATTTTTTTTTCTGTATTAAAACTGTTGTTACACAGCACGTCTGATCTGTTTACTTAGCAGCAATATCCCCAACACAATGGCAACTTCCTTGGAATGATAGAATTTGACCCAATGATTCAAAAAAATTCAGGATCACTACCTTGGCAAACATATTCAAAATGAGCTCATCAGTATCATGGGAGATGCAGTGCAATAGAAGATTCCTAAATGCATAAAAGTGGCAAAGTATTTTGCTGTCATTCTCGACTGCACTCCAGATATCAGTCACCAAGAACAAATGTCCATGAGTCTTGATGACTGATGGTGCATTTCCTAATACACCAGCAGATGTCTATGAAAAGTTTCTCGATATAAAGAGCAGCACTGAATAAAACTTGTTTAATGTGCTCAAGAAGGAACTTGATACATTAGTCAAAGTTAGTTTTGACAATGGAGCAAACATAAGAGGAAAAGAATAAGGTGTTCAAGCTCAACTTTTTAAAGAAAACCCAAGAGCATTTTTTTACACCATGTGCTTGCCACAATTACAATCTTGTTCTAGGAGCAGGCCCGGACTGGCAATCTGTGGGTTCTGGCAAATGACAGAGGGGCTGCTGTATGGTTCCATAGAACAGTTACCATAGAGTGGGCTGGTTGGGGGCTGTTTGGGCTGGTAGGGGGCTGTTTGGGACTCTGCGTACTTAGAATGGCAGGGCCTATTTTGACTTCCAGTCCAGACCTGTCTAGGAGATATGGCTAAAACTTGTCCTGATGCAATGACTTTTTTTGGAACACTTTAGCATCTTTATGTACTTTTTTTTTTCTGCATCAACAAAGAAATGGGAAGTTTTTCTAAAGCATGTGAATGGTCTCTCTGTAAAGCCTCTGTGAAATAAGGTGGGAGTGTTGAATGCAAAGTGTAAAGGCAGTCAGGTTTCAAGCTGGTAACTTATACAATGCACTTGTAGAAACAGCAGAAATTTCAGATGATGCTCAGGCAAGACGTAAAGCTGAATCATTAGCCCATCAAATCAAAGATAATTGGTTCTCTGGTATGATTTATTTCAAGAAAATTTTGTTAGCAAAGAGTTGCAGAGCATGACAGTAGATCTTACCACGGGTATTTCTTTCTAAGCTTTTAGACTGACTAAAAAACTATAGAGAGACTTACTTTGAACATGTCTTGATGGGTGAAAATGAGCTTGCAAATGAATTGGAAGTATTACTAAGTAATTCCAAACGCAATGCTTAAGATAGAGAAAAAGACACTTCAATTATGAATCTGCTGATGATTGCATTACTGATTCCAAAAAAGCTTACCAGGTAAACCGTTTTAGCCAAGTATTAGACAGTTATGCAGCCTCTGGAGACACGCTTTAAGCAGCTCAAAAGCATATTGATTTGTTTAGTTTTGTGACTACATTTCAAGAAATGTCAAAGGAAGAATTAAAAAAAAAACATACTGCAGATTTGGAAACACATGTCCAACTCATGGAGGAAAATAAAGTTGTCAAGTCTGTAAAGTTAGCAGATTTAGAAGGACTTATACTGGTTGAAGAAATGAATAAGCTAATACTTCCATCTTCACTCTTTGGAAAGCCTTTGAAAATCTTGGAAGTCCTTATTGTAAATGAAAGAGCTACTGCATTTCCAGATTTTCGTATTGTTCTCCACATATTTTGACAATACCAATAACAGTTTCATCAGGAGAAAGAGACATTTTTGCAAACTAAAACAGATCAAGACATATGTAAGGTCGAACATGCTTCAAGAGAGACTCCACAGCCTAGCATTATTCTCTATTGAATGTGATGAAACAAAAAACTTGAACTTCAAAGTTTCTTAAATACAAAGCATAAAGCAAGAAAGTTTTCTTTATGAATAAGTGTTCATTTAATAGATGTTTTTATTTACATTTAAAATAGATTTTTTGCTGTTTTGCATATAATTTACTTCTGAAACCTAAACTGTCATCTGCATAAAACTACACATGTAGTTTATACACTAAAATGTCCCTGTGGCAAATTATATGTGGGTAAAACAATAAGGCCAGTCAATGTAAGAATTAAGGAACACAAAGGTTCTATTAGGAACTACAAGGCAGATACATATACTGATACCACCGTTTCAAGACATTTTTCTGAAGCTAAACACAATGTGACCCAACTAAGGTGGAAAGTCTTGGAGGTAGTAAAAAGACCACAGAGAGGTGGAAACTGGGATAGATTGCTACTCCAGAGAGAAACCTTTTGGATAAGCAAGCTAGATTGCAGTAAGCCTAAGGGTATGAATGATTACACTAGCCTGAAATGTTTTCTATGAACTTTGTATGCGAAATATTGGATTAGTATTGACCTTTCTTTCTTTTTTCTCAGGAATTAATTGGCCAGCTAGAAAACACACATAACGGAACTCCTGCCGTGATAAGGTAACATAAATGTTGCAGAAATGTTACAGGAGTTATATGTAAATGCTGGCAGTATTGAACAAATATAAATGTTTGTATAAATGTTTGAACCAATGTTTTAAATACATTGTAATAAGGATTTGCTACATGCTTAAAGCATCCCTAGGGTAGGCCATTATCATTGGCAGTACCATTTCTTGTTAAACTTGTCTTTCCTGTTTTAATATTGCAAGGATAGGCTGGAAGAAGCAATATCCTTACAAATTGGACACTGAGATGGACATTATATATTTTTTGAATTTTTTTGATATTTTTTTGATATTTCTTTGATACTATGGACTATGTAATAGGACCATATGGACTAGAAAGGTCTTCACTATAACACCGTCACTTTAAGTTGGGGGAGGAGTTATGTTCCATGCAGGTATTTATTTCCCACAATGCCTCACTGTTGTTACACTTGAAAAAGGGCTCTGCCCGAAACACGTAGTGCGCAAACATTGCCAATAAATATTTTGCAGTTTAAAACCACTGCTTGGAGCTGTGATTGATTCATCTTTATGCTTTATTAATTACTAAGGGTGTAACACAGACACCTGAATCCACAGCCATAAAGAATTACAGAACAGTGACCTGAATCAGAAGCACTCTGTTTGCTTTATAAAAATGATGGCAAACTAGCAACTGATTAGTATGTATAGCCCACGGATAAAAACACTCTGTTGTTGTATTCTTCATTCCATCCAGCCCATGTAAAAAGATCTGTACCAAAATCTCAGTTTGCACGTGTTAAGAGGATAGCATCTGAAAATAGTGCTTTAGAAAATAGGCTGGATGAAATGGAAGATAAACTAACTGCTATGGGCTATCCCAAGAAGGCATTAGAGAGATACAAAGGGGAAATAATGTCCCAGACGGTAAAGAAAATACCAAAAAAAGGAGATAGATTCGCTTTTGTAAGCTGTTATAATGTTCTTTCTAAAGATGTTGAAAAAATAATATGCATTGGGACATCTTAAAAGTTGCTTGCCAAGGGATACCTGTTTTTCAAAACCCACCTTTATTGTCATTTAAGAGGGCACAATCCCTTAGGGATAAATTAGTGCAAGCAGATGTTGGAGCAGGGAAGATGTTGAGACAGGGCACACTCTGTGGTACAAGGAATGGTACTTATCCACGCCTTGCTTGCAAGCATTGCAATAGTTGCATTAAGGGTGATCACCCGCATAGGGGTACTACATTTAAGATCAAAGGGTACTATACATGCCTGTCAACATTTCTAGTCTATGCAATAAAGTGTCCATGCCTCCTGATGTACATCAGTCAAAATACTAGACAGGCTAAAAAAAGAATAGGAAAACACAACTGCGGTTCCAAATTTTACAACAGGTTCCCAGACCTAGGAGAGGAGGTGACAGGGTTAAACAACTATTAAAATGTGAGGCAAATTGGATTAGAAAGCTTGGTACCCTGATGCCCGGTGGTCTGAATAAGGAATATGAACTGAAGTTTTTCTCTGCTGACTGTGGATTTTAATAAATTAATTTTTTAAAATTTTGGTTGTGAGCTAATAGTTTATTAAACTATATAATCAAAGCTGAGATGTTTGAGAAACAAATGCAGTGAAACCTTATTACATCACCTGATTTTGAAGGGATTGTTCAACTTGAGTTAACTTTTATGGGCTTATTTATCAAACATTTTGATGTTTTTGATTTTTTTTTTTTTGCTTGATAAATACCAGACATTCGAGTTTTTGAAAATATAATTCGAATTTGTGAGTTTTTTTGTGCAAAAAAAAATTGAATCATGGCAAAAATTCTAATTCAGGTCTTGATAAATCACCCCCTTAGTATGACATAGAGAAACAATTTGCTCTAATACATCTGCTAGGAAAGGAAGCCCCCCTATAAGATATATTAGATCTAACTGTCAATGACTACCTGGCATCCAACTGCTGCATGAAGACAGAATGAAGAGAAACAGATGCTGAGAGAGGGATAGTGATGCTAAACTTGATTATTTCAGAAACAATGCAGAATATTTTTATTGATTGTACTTATTAAATTTTCATTTTTGCCATAGTTCCCCTTTAAGTAAAAGAAAAACTTCAATGGAAAAAAAACGGCATCAAAAGCTGTTCAATTGCTTAAAATTAGCCTTTCTAATATTTAACGTTAAGCTTAACCATCACTTTAAGTATTCCCTCATTTTACCACATTTTTTGTGTATGTCCCACCAAAATTATAATACATATTTCATTAACCTGATTTAACTAGATTTTACAATATATTTTGATGGTCCCCTGAAAATCTAAAATGGGGTTCTAGTGTGTATTCTCATTTAGCAATACAGCGCCAGCTTTTGCTGGATACCAGGCAATGGATGCCCCCCTGTTTCTGGTTTTATGTGCTTTCATGTGTTGAGTTTACTAGGCTCTGCAGGCAAAAAATAACACAGCAAAATAAACTGGGTAGGACAGTTCTTCACAGCACTGAAGTGATGAATTTGATACTTTCCTGGACATTGTTTTATAGGAAATTTGTATGTTCCTTACAAAAAACAAAAGCATGCTAATCTCATATAGACCAGAAATCTGCTCATTATATAATTCAACTTCAATATATAACTATCTTTTTCAAAATTGGTTGAAAACAATGTTTTGAAAAAAAAAATTGAAGCAGAGTGTCAGGGCCCGAAGGCTCAGTAGTGGTGAGGACCAAGGAGGAGACAACGACACCAAGTTCGCGGTACAAAAGGATTTATCAAGAGAATAGTCGAAAGCAGGCAATAAGTCAGTACAGGCGGCAAGGATCAAAGTCGAAGAACAAGCAAGGAGTCGGTACACAGATAATCAGAAATCAGGAAATCACACCCAGGAACTATACGAAATAGACCTATAATTGGGCAAGGACAGAAAGGGCAAATGAGAATAAATAGTCCAAAAGTTGGTGGCAAATTTGCCGCAGTGACATCATGACGCAGACGCCGGCGTCCTTCCGTTAGCGTCCTGACGCCGACGCACGTTCTGACGCCGGCGTCCATTCCGTTGCCAGCGACCAATCCTGGGGCGACACGTTTCTGACGTAGTCATATTGCGACCAGGAAGAACCTCATGGTGAAGCAGGAGGTCGCCATCTTGGATGTCCCGTGGGGTAAGTTCATCATTTTCCATTACAGTACCCCCCTCCTTAGGGGGGCCTCAGGACCACCGAGACTAGGAGAAAAAGGAAAAAGTCTGTGGAACTTACGAACCAGGACAGGTGCATGTACGTCCGAACTTTTCACCCAAGAACACTCCTCAGGACCGAACCCCTTCCACTCGATAAGATATTGAAGAGTGCCCCTAGAAATACGAGAGTCCAAGATTCTTTTGACTTCGAATTCCTTGTGATCGTCAACCAAAATAGGAGCTGGAGAGGAAGAAGAAGAGGGACAAGACACAGCAGGTTTAAGCAAAGAAACATGAAAAACATTGGGTATCCGTAGTTCAGGAGGAAGTTGAAGACGAACAGCCACAGGGTTGATGATTTCGATGATAGAGAAGGGACCGATGAATTTAGGGCCAAGCTTGGGTGTTGGAATCTTGAGACGAATGTTACGTGTAGAAAGAAAAACTTTATCACCAGGAATATATGGAGGGGAAGAAATCCTTCTTTTATCAGCAAACTTCTTCTGCACCAGGGAGCTCTTCTCTAAGTTTGCCTCAGTAGCATGCCAAATAGCCAACATGTGGGCAGCTTGGTCGTTGGCCACCGGAACATTGGTAAGAAGAAGATCCTGGGAAAAGGCCAAAGGACTGAGACCATAGACACAGAAAAACTGAGACTTCTGAGAAGAAGAATGTAGAGCATTGTTATGTGCAAATTCAGCCCAAGGAAGAAGATCCGACCAATCATCCTGGCACAGGGACACATGACAACGAAGAAATTGTTCCAAGGCCTGATTGACTCGTTCAGCGGCTCCATTAGACTGTGGGTGGTAGGCAGAGGAAAATTGAAGGGAAATGTTCAGGGCTTTGCAAAGAGATCTCCAGAACTTGGAAACAAACTGTGAACCTCGGTCAGACACAATCTCAGCAGGAAAACCATGGAGACGAAAAATGTGTTTGATGAAAAGTTCAGAGAGTTCAGGAGCAGAGGGCAGTTTCCGAAGAGGCGTGAAGTGAGCCATTTTGCTGAATCTGTCGATCACCACCCAGATGACAGTGTGACCAGACGAAACAGGGAGATCGACAATGAAATCCATCGCCAATTGAGTCCAAGGTCGAGATGGAATGGGAAGTGGCAAGAGAAACCCCTTGGGGGGGAATGTCCGGACTTGGAAACCGCACAAGTGGATCAGGACAAAACAAAGTCTTTGACATCTTTCCTTAGGGTCGGCCACCAGACCAAAGCTTGGTTGTCTTCTTAATTCCTGGATGGCCGGCCTGTTTGGAGCAGTGGGATTGAGATAAAATGGCATGACGAAATTCTGGAGGAACAAAGGCAACACCAAGAGGAGTCTCAACAGGAGCCGAAGACTGAGCAGAAAGTAACTGAGAGGCACAAGAGGGAAACAAGGCAGCAATAATCTTGGTAGGGGGCACAATGGGTACAGGAACTTCGAGGCAGGAATCCTCAGGAGCAAAGCTTCTGGACAGCACATCAGCCTTTCTGTTTCTGGAGCCAGGACGAAAGGTGATAATGAAGTTAAAACGAGAGAAGAAAAGTGCCCACCTGGCTTGCCGGGGATTGAGGCGCTTGAGGGATTGAATAAATTCGAGGTTTTTGTGGTCGGTAAAGATTGTCACCAGAATAGATGAACCCTCAAGCAAATGTCTCCATTCTTCCAAGGCCAGCTTAACGGCAAGTAGCTCCCGATTGCCAACATCGTAGTTCTGCTCAGGGGAAGAAAATTTTTTGGAGAAAAAACACAAGGGTGGAGTTTACCGTCAGAAGAGGATCTTTGAGACAGAACTGCTCCAGCTCCTACATCGGAGGCATCGACTTCAATGAAGAAGGGTTGTAGGGGTTCAGGGTGTCTCAGAATTGGAGCAGAAGAAAAGGCTTCCTTGAGGGTCTTGAAGGCTTCGAGAGCTAGAGGGGGCCAGTGTTGAGGTTTACTCCCTTTACGAATCAGGGCAAGAATTGGATGGATTTTGGAAGAAAAGTTTTTGATAAATTGTCTATAATAATTGGCGAAGCCAATAAATCTCTGAACTGCCTTGACGCTGGTAGGAAGGGGCCAATCCAAGATTGCGGAAACTTTGGCGGGATCCATCTTAAAACCTTGTGGGGAAATGATGTAGCCAAGAAAAGGAATGGAAGAAACTTCGAAAGTGCATTTTTCCAATTTGGCAAAGAGATTGTTTTTCCTCAGCCTGGTAAGAACTTCCCGTACTTGGCAACGATGATCAAAAAGGCTTTTGGAAAAAATAAGAATGTCGTCTAAGTACATGACCACACACTGTCCCAAAAGATCACGAAAAATGTCATTGACCAATTCTTGGAAAACCGCAGGAGCATTGCAAAGACCAAAAGGCATGACGAGATACTCGTAATGGCCGTCACGAGTATTGAAAGCGGTCTTCCATTCATCTCCCTCACGGATCCGAATAAGATTGTATGCCCCACGTAGATCCAGTTTAGTAAAGAAACTAGCCCCCTTGAGCTGATCAAAAAGTTCAGAGATGAGAGGGAGAGGATATCTGTTCTTTATGGTGATTTTATTTAACCCCCTGTAGTCAATGCAGGGCCGCAAACTACCGTCTTTCTTTTCCACAAAGAAGAACCCTGCTCCAGCAGGAGAGGTGGAAGGACGAATAAAACCTCTTTGAAGATTCTCCTGGATATAAGACTTCATAGCGGCAGTTTCGGAGGGGGAAAGCGTATAGGTGCGGCCTCGGGGAGGCATAGAGCCGGGTAAAAGTTCGATAGGACAATCATAGGGATGATGAGGTGGAAGAGTCTCTGCGGACTTTTTATCGAAAACATCGGAAAAGGCTTGGTATACTGAAGGGAGAGAAGAACTTGAAGAAACTGAAGAAACTTTGACAACAGGAACGGCAGGTAAACAGTTGTGTACACAAAATGGACTCCAACGGGAAATTTGAGAGATAGACCAGTTGATAACCGGATTATGAATACACAGCCAAGGTAATCCCAGGACAACGGGAGTGGAAGGGCAATCGATAAGGAGAAAAGACAGTCTTTCCAAATGCATAGTGCCCACCTTGAAGAAAAGTTCCTGAGTAGACTGCGAGATGATGGCAGAAGAAAGAGGACGATCATCTATCGCCAGGACTCGAAGAGGGTTAGCCAAGGGTTGGAGCGGAATGGCATGGTTATCAGCAAAGGTTCGATCCATGAAGTTGCCGGCAGCACCAGAATCGAGGAAGGCCTGACAAGAGAACTTCTTGGAGCCGAACTAGATTTGGACAGGAAGGAGGAAACGTTGAGCAGAGGAATGGGGAGAAGAACAAATTCCACCCAGGTAAGTCTCCCCGAGCTTACCTAGGTTTTGGAGTTTCCCGGCTTCACTGGGCATTCCTGGGCGAAGTGGGCTCTTCCCCCACAGTAGAGGCATAACCCCTCAGCCCTTCTCCGGAGCTTCTCCTGTTCGGAAAGGCGTGCCCGTCCTATCTGCATTGGTTCTTCAGGTGGTAAAGAAGAAGTAGCAGATGCCACAGGAGGAGGAAGAAGATTGGAAGCCGGACTGGGGAGTAAGGGTCTTTGGAAGCGTGGAGCCAGGGTGGGTTGGAACCTGGAAAACCTCCTAGCACGTTCCCTGTTAAGTTCGACTTGGAACTCTCTCTGTCGGGTATCAACCTTCACCGCCAACGCAACAAGGTCCTCCCATCGAGAAGGAATCTCACGAGACACTAGGTCGTTCTTGATGCGCATCGCCAGGCCGTTGTAGAAGGCAGCATGGTAGCCATCATTATTCCAAGAAGTTTCTGCCACGAGAGTTCGGAACTCGATGGCATATTCAGGAACAGCACGAGTCCCTTGCTGCAGCTGGAATAAACGAGCCGAGGCAGAAGTAGCCGGACCAGGAGCATCGAACACTGTGCGAAGGTCCCGGATGAAGGCCTTGGCGTCGTCGATTACCGGATCCTCCTTCTCCCAGAGAGGAGAAGCCCACTCCAGAGCTTTCCCTTGCAGGCGAGTAATAATATAGCCCACCTTTGCTCGCTCCGAGACGAACTGACCTGGTAGCAGGGTGAATTGGATTTCATACTGGTTGATGAAACCACGGCATGATTCCGGATCACCGCTGAACAGAGGAGGTGCAGGGATGCGAGGCTCGGAAACCCGGAGCGGAGTTGCAGGAACCGGCATAGGGACTGGAGCTGCAGGAGATAAAGCAGACAATTTCTCCAGGATTGCTTCAAGTGCCTGGCCGAAGTGGGTTTGCTGGGCTTCATAGGTCTGCATGCGGGAAGCCAAACCACAAACGGCTCTGCCGACATCAGTTGGAACTTGAGGCTCCTCCAAGGGGTCCATGGCCCAATTATACTGTCAGGGCCCGAAGGCTCAGTAGTGGTGAGGACCAGGGAGGAGACAACGACACCAAGTTCGCGGTACAAAAGGATTTATCAAGAGAATAGTCGAAAGCAGGCAATAAGTCAGTACAGGCGGCAAGGATCAAAGTCGAAGAACAAGCAAGGAGTCGGTACACAGATAATCAGAAATCAGGAAATCACACCCAGGAACTATACGAAATAGACCTATAATTGGGCAAGAACAGAAAGGGCAAATGAGAATAAATAGTCCAAAAGTTGGCGCCAAATTTGACGCAGTGACGTCATGACGCCGACGTCCATTCTGTCGTCGGCGACCAATCCTGGGGCGACACGTTTCTGACGCAGTCATATTGCGACCAGGAAGAACCTCATGGTGAAGCAGGAGGTCGCCATCTTGGATGTCCCGTGGGGTAAGTTCCTCATTTTCCATTACACAGAGGAAACAATGAGCTTGGGGCTTTTGTCAGGTGCCAAAGTCAGCTGTTGTCACCTATACAACAACTGGATCAGCCAGATTTGGCCCTGCACTTGGGAGGTCAAATCAGGCACAACTTTTCAATCCTCAATGATTCGGTGGAGCTGGTGGCATCAGTGACTTTTGGGGTGGGGTGATGATGTTTTGGTAAATGATCAGTGACATCAGGGGCTAAGATGGCAGCCAGGGGAAAGTCGTGCCCGGGTTTCAGACCATTTTGAATTGGACAGCCTATGTAAATACCGGACATGTAGCATCCCTAGGCCGAGATCGGGAAGGGTATGTCCATTTTTAGACTATAACCAATGAGCAGGTTGCGGTTTGGCAGCACAGCAAAGACAGAGGTCAAATGCAAAACAAAGGTTACATCTGGTTGCGTGCTTTTTATATGTGAGATGTGACAATGTTAAGTGCTGTGCAATTTTATACTGGAATTTTGAAGTGAATTCTGTGCATGACAGGTAGCCAGTGGAAGGATTGGCAGAGAGGAGCAGCAATTGCAAGAAAGCAAGTGGTAAGATGGAAGTTACAAAAGAGAAAGGCGACAATCCCCTATTTCAGTGTATGCAAGGTAAGAGGCAAGCTGAGAGAATGGGGTGTTTCGTGGTTTTATCTAGAAAATAACATGCCCTGAAGTGGCAGATGTAGTGGATAGGACTGATGGATGTAGCAAGGTGTTAAAAGTTGCGACAGGTAATCATTAGGTCATGGATCACCCTTGGATAAATTAAAGGGATTACACTTCAGCAAACTGGAAAATGAGGTTCAACGTTGATAAATGCAAGGTTATGCACTTTGGCAAAAATAATATAAATGCAAGTTATACACTAAATGGCAGTGTGTTGGGAGTTTCCTTAAATGAAAAGGATCTAGGGGTCTTTGTAGATAACACGTTGTCTAATTCTGGGCAGTGTCATTCTGTGGCTACTAAAGCAAATAAAGTTCTGTCTTGCATAAAAAAGGGCATTAACTCAAGGGATGAAAACATAATTATGCCTCTTTATAGGTCCTTGGTGAGGCCTCATCTGGAGTATGCAGTTCAGTTTTGGACTCCAGTCCTTAAGAGGGATATAAATGAGCTGGAGAGAGTGCAGAGACGTGCAACTAAATTGGTTAGAGGGACGGAAGACTTAAATTATGAGGGTAGACTGTCAAGGTTGGGGTTGTTTTCTCTGGAAAAAAGGCGCTTGCGAGGGGACATGATTACACTTTACAAGTACATTAGAGGACATTATAGACAAATGGCAGGGGACCTTTTTACCCATAAAGTGGATCACCGTACCAGAGGCCACCCCTTTAGACTAGAAGAAAAGAACTTTCATTTGAAGCAACGTAGAGGGTTCTTCACAGTCAGGACAGTGAGGTTGTGGAATGCACTGCCGGGTGATGTTGTGATGGCTGATTCAGTTAATGCCTTTAAGAATGGCTTGGATGATTTTTTGGACAGACATAATATCCAAGGCTATTGTGATACTAAACTCTATAGTTAGTATAGGTATGGGTATAAAGAATTTTAATTAAAAGTAGGGAGGGGTGTGTGTATGGATGATGGGTTTTCATTTGGAGGGGTTGAACTTGATGGACTTTGTCTTTTTTCAACCCAATTTAACTATGTAACTAACTATGTAACTTCTGTCAATCTTGTGCCTGTGTCATCCTCAGAAACCAATATCAGCTACCCGGAGTTACTTCTACTGATCCCTTGAGCAGTGATGGAGACTTCTACCATTGTGCATTGATTTACACTTCTGCTAAGCTCAGGTGAGGAGTTTTCTCCAGCAATGGATAAACCAGCCCCTACTTTCCCATTTGTGTAAGTATTTACAGGAACACCATCCACTTTCACCGTGCACTTAGGGTAGATTTCAGCTAGAAAATTCACACTTCAGTGATAAAGGGGCTGAATCAGTGTTTCCAGAAATAATCTCTTCCCAGGACATTGTATCCTGGGGATGACAGGGTAGGGCACTAGTGATGTGTGGGCCGGCCTGATACCCGCGGGTTCGGGCTGACCTCGCACTCTTCTTCGGCGGTTGAGCTCTTCTCCTGCTCTCCCCGCCTGCGACCGCCAAATGCAGTCTTCCGGGTTCTTCTTTTATAGATACTGCGCCTGCTCGTCTCGCCCCTTTTGTGACATCGGCAGGGTGGGTCGGCACGGGTCTATAAATGGAACCAGGAAGTCAGGCTTTTGCGCGGGTGGAGGGAGGGCGGTGCAGGTCAGGGAAATCCCGACCCGCACATCACTATAGGGCACGAATAATAAACTGCTGCCCTGTCACTATAATTCTAAGCATCACTTTAATTTATTTCATTTTCTGGTGTATTTGATATTTCTGGTGTCTACAGGTAATGCTTCAGAATTTGTAAAACTTTATTACTTCTAATTGGGTGTATATTCTGTATATATGTGTAGGGGCCCTACATGAGCAAGTTGAATTATCACAATGTGGTGCAATCACACGAGAAGGAAAACTATACCCCCGAACAATGTAGGTCTATATAAAAATATATTGCATAAAACAGGTTATATGCAAACCCCTGCTCATGTAAATAAACTATTTCATAATAATATACGTTTTTTAGAAGTATGTGCCATTGGGTAATCATAAATAGAAAATTATAATTTTAAAAAATAAGGGCCACCCCCTGGGATACTAGGATTCTTGGTGCAGACAAACAAACCATGCATGTTAGGACACATGAGCCAATTAACAGAGTTCTGTCTTTTGCTTCCACACATCTTCCTGTTACAGTTAGAGCTGCAGTATTTCTGGTCAGGTGATCTCTGAGGCAGCACACAGACTATCATGAAAAGTTGGTTCAAGGCAAGAGATGTAAAAGAGCAATACTTATTGAAATATATATACCAGTTTGGTAAGATTCTTTATACATTTATAATATTCATTTTGGGGGTATAGATTTTCAAAAGTGTTTGGCTATTCCAGTGTGGAGAATTGTCCAGGTTTCAAAGCAGTAAAACCCAAGCATGTGGTTTTGAACCAGACAACCCAGAAAAGCAGGGCCTTCATATAGTATTTAATAAAGTATATAATAAAAATAATGATGAGATTCAGCTGCCATGCCTGTCCTAGCATTTGAATAGTCTGTAATATTCCTTCAGTGACTTTTAAGAACATATAGAGGTCTGTTTCCTGCTTGCAGTTTTAATTGATGTCATGTATTGTATTAAGTAAAAGAGGATTCTTAAATAGTTAATTTACTTCAGTAGCTCTTGGAAGTTATACAGTGCTCGACGTAAGAAAAACCTGCACTAATTATGTGACTAACCTTAACATACATAACATATAAACACTACAGCTTTGGCTTTGATATGAGTGTATGCAGGCTCTAAATACAGAGACTCCAATATTATACTGTATATATATATATATATATATATATATATATATATATATATATATATATAAGCACTAATGTCAAAGTTATTCACATAGGAGTCAGAGATGTCTGTTCCCCGAAACACTAATTAAGGCGACATTTTCTGGCTGTGCAACGTTTCATGAGAATGTGACTGCAGCTTGTGCTAGCCCCAGCTACAGCCCTGGAAGGATCTGCTTGCTTCCATAGCCTGATATCTGGCACAAGCAGGCGTAGGGTGCTCACACAGCAATAAGGAGATGTCCTGTATAGTGAGCCACTTGTGCAAGAGGAGAACAGCATGGACAATGGCTACTTTCCCCCCGTATGCTGGATCAGAGTCACCAAAGAAAGGTAATGCATGTATTTATATCATTTTTCTGATGGATTCACAAGTCTTCAGGGAAGAAAAATTCAGTGAGCTATCTTTTCAACACTCGGATTTCTACCATTTATATTCTATTGCTTTTTTATTTCTAAACTGCAGCTTTTTGTCTCTGGATTAATGAGCAAAAATTGCTATTCGAAGCCTCGTTTTGATAATAAGGGTGCCGTGGTAAAGGGCAGCTAAAAGATGCTTCACAAACCATCTTGGGAAGTGCTGCGCAGTACAAAAGATCAGGCACAATGTCATTATAAACAGCCTGTATCCACATACTGTATGTGCAGGCATTGTCATTGCTGACTGGTCAGCCTTTCTCCCAGATGCCTAATGTCAAGTATTGTATTCATTTCTAAAAGCATGTATGTGCAGTCTTATATATTATACATTGCTTCCTTTAATCAAACAGACCTATTTTAGGACTCTGGGAGTAAAGTGAGATCATGAAAAAAGGAATAATTGTATTTAATTTATTGAGTTTTTATCTTTAATGTATGTAATAGTGTTTGCTTAAAAACCAACAGTTTGGGAAGTCAATAAGCCTAAATGTTATATAGCACATAGAGTCACATGACAATAAGGGGAAGGCAGGCTTTGCCTATATTAATGGTACTTTGGTTGGGTTATTTAATGGGATACCAGTTCATAAACTGTAAATAATACATCAGTCTCTTTTATTATTGAAGATAATGTGCTCCATAATACGTACAGTATAAATTATGGCATGTTTTTGCTGAACTGTGGCCTGATTATATGCTCAGTATTATATAAGAGGCCAGCATGCAGTTTCTTATTCATTGTTGTAGGATATGATCAGTGTAGGATATAGTGGCATTGCTACTAGAGCTGTAGATTTTGGAGTTAATGGAGTTATGATGCATGTTATCCTTATAATTTCCTCACTTGTTTACAAGTAGATAGACCACAGATGGACATCAGATGCAGATTAAAATTTTATGTTTAAATGATATGTGTTGCTCCTCTGTACCTAGGTTAGAGTGCCCCCCCCCCCACTGGTGTTCTATTAGTTTACCCATGCTTTTGAGGGCCTGTTGGAAAGTTGTGGCTCAAGTAGGAAAGAGTGTGAGTCCAAAACCAGGCTTTATTCTCAAATGTTGCAGTACTTAGTTCAGCCAACAGATGGTGATGAGTAGCTGCGCCCATAGCCTGGAGGCTCTCCTAGACATAGTAAAGCATGTTTTGTGGATATGCTATGTTGATCTCTATATTTATATTTGGAAAGAAATAAAAATAAATTCTGTGCACAAAAATGCACATAACCATCATTATATCTCATGGCAACTCTAGTAAGATGTTGATTTGTCAATGGTGGCCTCCTCCACAAATGGTGTCACTTTCAAAGGAACTGAGTTCTTCAATATGACCCATTCTACTGTCATTGCTTGTTAATGGAGATTGCATATCTGATTCTAACGTACTGATGTTTTATTTTTTAAATTCAGTAAAAGCCAAGTCTAGAGGTGGACATACACAGGAAGATTTTATCTGCTGATTTGGCCCCTTCAGAGTCCACAACTAATCTGTCCTTTCATGTGCCCTCCAAAGGCACTGTCTGACCAATATCTAGCAGAAGATCAATCCGATTATCAGTCAGGCAGGTTGATATAGTCCTTGTTCTGATGGCCTGTCTTCTTCTTGTTGTTATCCGCCCAATATCACATATCTGGAAAGCTCGCTTGTTTGGTGACCTTGCCAAATGAGCAGATCTTTCAATGTATGACCAGCTTTAGATTTAGGAGTAAAATACCTTTGCTTACACATTGTATGGGATAGTGTAATTTGTTGGTTTCCAGCTGGGAATCTTTTCTTATTTGTTACCATGTTACTGATTTATGGAATCCCAATCTCTAATCGTAAGTATCCTAGATATGTTATAAAATTCATTGCAATACAACAATAGTCTGTGATGTTCTCAAAAGATTGATAGTACAGGTAGGGGATCCATTATCTGGAAACACATTATCCAGAAAGTACCGAATTATGGAAAGGCGGACTCCAGTACATTCCATTATAATAAAGATTTTTTTAAATGATTTCCTTTTTTCTCTGCAATAATAAAACTGTAAATTGTACTTGATCCAAACTAAGATATAATTAATACCAGCCTATTGGGTTTAATTAATATTTACATGATTTTCTAGTAGACTTAAGTTATGAAGATCCAAAGTACAGAAAGAACCATTATTCGGAAAACCTAGGTCCGGAGCATTCTGGATAATAGGTCTGTAGTACTTGCTCTCCCCTAGATTATCATTTGCTCATTTGCTCTTAACTGTAGTTTCTTTTGCCTTGTATATTAAACATTAAACTGCCTTTTTCTCTGTACTCTGTATTACCTCTCTATAATCCCAGCCCATTATGTCCAACAACTAGTTTATGGAGATTTCTTCCTCTAGCCATGGAGTATTAATATTGCATTTAAAGTCATGAGGCACTTCCTACACGTTAGATTTGTTTCATATTTGTTTTCTTCTTGTTGTAGGTCATATTCTGGGTTCACAGCATATTCACAACCATCCTGATCCACCCTGAGGATAAGAAAAAATTTATGAACCTTTTCTGAGATGGACCACTGAAAATGTGTATGCTCCTGTTTTATAACTGTCCAAAGATGTTAAAATGGATAGGTAAATAGGTTTCCTTTCTGATATTTTTTTTCTAAAATTGTTATAAATTCACTTTATTATGATTAGGATTTTTCACTTTACACCCTACCCTACATGTAAGGGAATTGACACAGATTTCTGCTCTAAAAAAGTAAGAGCCGAGACCTGTGTTCCCCCCCACAAAGTGAATACAGTGCAGCACGTAGGCATCCCCACCCTTTAACGTCAGATATGCAAGTTAGTGTGTGACAGTCGTCACGACCGCAGACACAGGCTGCCTGCTCTATGGCAAGTGGTAAGGAAAAGGTATCTTTTTACCCACCAGCTAGAGTCCTATAGCGGGTTGGGTACCCGCGGGTTACCTGCAAAAACCTGCGGTACCCTGCGAGTAGAAGTTCCGGGTGCAGGTATAGACGTGGGTCGGCGGTTTTGCGGGTCGGGCCATGGTTCTTCTGAATAGTGATTTTTACTCCTTTTTTCTGATCAAGTCTACTTCCGATGATGTCACTTCCAGTTACAATGGCAGCACTTCCTGGTTTACTCCTTTTTTTCTGATCACGCCTACTTCCAATGATGGCACTTCCGGTTACAATGACAGCACTTCCTGATTCTTGATGGTCAGCGGGTCGCAGATAAGGTACTTGCGGGTCCAAGTGGTTAAAGGACCAGTAACGTCAAAAATTTTTACAAAATAATTCGTTAGAATACAACAAAAAAAAAACACCAACACAAATTAAAATTTAAAATAGCAAAGCCTTTATTAAGAAATAACTTACAGAAACTCCACTTCCTGTCCTCTTCATAAACGGCGAAAAGGCGACCATCCATCTGCAGCGCTTGATTTCTCCTCCTGGCTATACACTGACAGCGTGTCCTCTGCCCGATCGTCTTCTTCATCCAGCAGCAGTATGAAGGCGATGTCTCCTGCTCCTCCGCTCCAGGAATGCAGCCCTGACTGCCCACCCCTTGCCCACTCCGTCACTGTCAAGGCAGCTGAAACAAAGCAGCCGCAAAAGAATGCGTCCAACACTGAGCCGGCAGGAGGAGTAAATAAAAGTAAATCATACAACCCCGGCAGGTCCGCATTGAGTGTATTAGGAGGCTGCGTCTGCACCGCTCCAGGGCGAAAAGCTGTCCCCCCCAAATCCTGCCGTTTCACGATTCAGCCTTCAGCAGCCCAACAGCAGTTTGACAGAGGGAACAGCAGCAGCTGCAGGCGGGGAGCAGCACGGCTCACCAAAAGAAGCTCGTCCTCCTGGAGTTGCCGGCTCAGTGTGGGACGCATTCTTTTGCGGCTGCTTTGTTTCAGCTGCCTTGACAGTGACGGAGTGGGCACAGGGTCGGCAGTCAGGGCTGCATTCCTGGAGCGGAGGAGCAGGAGACATCGCCTTCATACTGCTGCGCGATGAAGAAGAGCTGGAGAAGGCGATCGGGCAGAGGACACGCTGTCAGTGTATAGCCAGGAGGAGAAATCGAGCGCTGCAGATGGATGGTCGCCTTTTCGCCGTTTATGAAGAGGACAGGAAGTGGAGTTTCTGTAAGTTATTTCTTAATAAAGGCTTTGCTATTTTAAATTTTAATTTGTGTTGGTGTTTTTTTTTTTGTTGTATTCTAACGAATTATTTTGTAAAAATTTTTGACGTTACTGGTCCTTTAAGAATGCGGGTTGAGGGTCCAGGTTGTGGATTGCATGTTGCGGGTACAGGTCGTGTTACGTGTTCCAAAAAATGAACCTGCGCAGGACTCTACCACCAGCGCTGCTCTCTGGGCTTTTCACCAGATTTTTTGTTGAAATGATCAGTAAAAGGGAGTATCTGTAAATTACCCTTATAATTCTGCAACCTTAGTTGCTGGGGTGAGTAAGTGGCAGGTTTGAACCAGCCTTACAAAATCACCAGAATAACTCCCAGCCAAAGGCAGTTCTTATTTCCACCATAACCCTATAGAACACCTATAATATTAACAGGGCCGGATTTACATAGCGGACGCCCCTAGGCCCACTGCCATTTGTCGCCCCTGTCCCCTCCCCTTTATTTGTGCAAATTTTCATGGAGATTATATCTCCTGTGCATCCCCAGTGTTTTTGAACCAGTGTGGGTGTGGTTGGGCAGCATGCCGCCCCCCTAAAAGCCTGCCGCCCTAGGCCCGGGCCTAGGTGGCCTTCCCACAAATCTGGGCCTGAATATTAAGTCTTATGTACTAATTGTAACAGTTGTTCCAAGATGTCAGGTTTTCAAGTGGTCCCTAGGATGCCCAGTCTGATAATATTTAACCATGTTGATAAGTTATAGCCTTTATTCATTAGCGCCCTATATATTTCACAGATGACTCCAGGATAATTTCTGAGTTACATTAAATACTGAATAATAGAAATCAGTGCTAACCATTATTTTAAATGCATTGTTTGCAAACTATTGCAGAAGCAACACCTCGTATCACTGCATGGGATTTTTATGTTAATATAATTGACGAAATATATTAATAATATACCTTAGGTCTATTAATTTCAAACCTTTCACTGTTGATCTAAAAATTGCCAACTGTAGGAAAGCTTTGCAGTTTGATTGTTTTGAGTATAAAGTCATTAGAACCATTTTGGATTTGGGAGGAATGTGTACTTTCCAAAAATATATGTCTGTCTTGGGTGAACTTCTTTGCAGTTTTACTCCACTTAAAATGCAGTAAATCTGTTGATTATTTAGCTCACATTGAGTGTCTTCATTTTGGGGCCTTTAGCAGTGGCATAACTACCGGGGGAGCAGGGGGTGCAACTGGGCCAGGGCCCCTCCCGGCAGA
The DNA here is from genome assembly GCA_038501925.1 of Xenopus petersii. Taxonomy (NCBI): domain Eukaryota; kingdom Metazoa; phylum Chordata; class Amphibia; order Anura; family Pipidae; genus Xenopus; species Xenopus petersii. The sequence continues at coordinate 64,140,689 of CM076673.1, read as the reverse complement.
TCGCGTGCCGGCTGCAGCCGCAAAGTAAATGCGCCCGGATGAGGGGGGGGCCCGGCTGCACAGCCCGCACCAGGGCCCGCCCCCACCTAGTTCCGTTACTGGCCTTTAGAGACCACATACTTAGGTAAACCTATGCACATTAGGTATCAAACTGGTCAGTGGACCCCAGACCTTCATATTTTGGGGTGATTTATCTTGGTAGCTAATGATATATTAGATAGTAGTACTTTGGAGTAAAAAGACATATGTGTCATTCTGGGTAATGTGTGTAAATATGAAATATAAAATATCAGTGCGCATAAAATGCAGTAAAATGTGTTGATTTTTTAATAGCTGGAATAACAAAAATGATAGATCATCTAGGGTATTCATTTTGGGGCCCATAGAAGCTACATACTTAGGTAAACCTATGCAGATTGGGCATCAAACTGGTCAGTGGACCCCTGGCCTACATATTTAGGTTGATTTATCTTGGTTCTTAATGTTATGCGGGAGATACATTAATGTAAATTGGAAGATTTGAGGTCATTTCTCAAGATTTGTGAAAATTTTATTTAAAAAACTGTAAATTTAGGAAAGCATTGTAATTGGGTAGTTTGGCATAAGAAGTTTGCTTATTTTGGATTTGTCAAAATCTGCTCTTGCAAAAAATCTAAGGTAAACCTACTGTTAGTGGAATTTTTGGCTTTGAAATCTAAAGTATGCAGGTTTCTGGAGCACTGCTTTGAAAATGTAGTACTGTACTGCATAGAGACTTTGACCTTTGCAAGCCAGAGCTCTTCATAAGTCTATACATATTTGGCAATGGCCCGTTCAGGAGTCATGGGACTTTCTTAATCACTTGTATTTTCATTCATAAAATAAATGATGTTTCTGATATATGTGTTTATATTAGTCTATATCTTGTTACAGAAGTGGAATTACACTAAAATTCTAGCATATGTTGAAAGCTTAGGCTTTCATTATGCATTATGCATTATCACCAATGCATTATTTTCCTGGGTAAGGCCCTGAGTAGTGGTGGGCGAATTTGCGCCATTTCGCTTCGCCGGAAAATTTGCGAATTTCGCGGGCGTTTCGCAAATTTATTCGCTGGCGGCAAATTGCGCAAATTCGCCGCAAATTTGCACCTGGCGAATAAATTCGCCCATCACTACCCCTGAGGAAAGGCCCCTAAAGTGAAAGGGCATGTAATGTTCAATAACTGTCAATAAAAGTACCGCACCTGACCAAATCTCCTGGCAGTGAAAAGGTTAAAGGAGTTGTTCACCTTCCAAACACTTTTTTTTTTAGTTCAGTTGATTTTTTCAGTTGAGTTCTGTTTTACTTTGACCTTTTCCCCAAAATGTAAAGTTTAATTTTCTTGTCTCTGGTGTTTTCAGTCTGGCAGCTCAAAAATCCAGGTGCTGACTCTTTAATACTACATTAGTTGATACATTTCTCAGCCGCATCTGTAGGATATTGGCAACTATTGTATCAATTCTAACAGCTGCCTATAATCAGGGATTCTGCCCAGCAGGGCCAAAGATAGCAAATGTATCAACTAATGTATCATTTAGAACATTTACAGAGTGTGATCCCCCCATCCGAGCTGCTTCAGAAAGACATAAGAAGGTGAAAAATTAAACTTTAAACTTCAATATTAGAAAAATAGCCACAAATAGAAGGTGGTTGAAAAAAATCTTTTATATCTATCTGAAAACAACTGAACTGAAAAAGCGTTGGAAGATGAACAGCCCATTTAAACTGCCAAAACCGGCACAAAAAGTTCTGCATGATTTCAGATCTAAAAGTGCCTGTTTCAGTGTTTCATGTGCTTCCCAACAGCTGTTGGAGGTGGTATATGGCACTTTTCTGTCCGCTAAAACATATCTGAAAAGCACCACATGTGTCATTGCCCTTAGACTTGTTTGGTTTGTTTATCAACTCCAAGCAGAAGGAATCTGTCTAGTACTGGAGCTAATGCATAGCAGCATGACTTGATGAATTACAAGAACCACCTGTTACAATGTGTTTGTGTACGAAGGGTGGATACCAAGGACTGGAGAAGTAACATGAAAGATTGATAAAAACAAAGATAAGGAACTTTACTAGTAGATGTATGTCATATGCCATCAGGTCTGCAAGGTCTGGATGTTTCTGAATGTCCTAGAGGTTTACCTAAAGATTTAAGAATTGTATAATTATAATGCATCATCTTGTTTAAGGGGTCTGAGAAGCTAAAATGGTGAATATTTACCCCAGTCTGTTAATCTACAACAAAATTGCAGACATTTGCTTTCCACATTTTTAGTGCACTAGGCATATCACCATCAACTTCTGATTGGCTGGTCAACAAACAACTGACAAAACAAGCCTGCTAAAATGTATTATTATGTCTAAGAAGGCATAATAATATAATTCTTTTAATAGAAACTATGTTAGGTACCAAGGCCTGTAGTAGTGACAATGGATATAGTGTATGCTTTTATCTGGGAATACAAGTGAGCGTCGACCATTTACTACTATACAATTCCCAATATTTTACAAAATTCAGTCATTGTTCAACAAAATGATCCTTGGAATGTGCATGAGTAATTTGGCCAAATAAACTATAGACAAAAGAAAAAAGAGCAGGTGCCAAAGGCCAGTGTGGGCACTACCACAGTAAACGGAGTTGCAATAAAATATGCAAACAAGCAAAAATTTGTATAAGGCGGAAGATATACTCACAGTTCACAAAGAAGAAAGCAGGGCCGACGGCACTCAACGGATCCACAGGCCCAGAGAAATTGAATTAAAAGTATATTTTATTTATACAAAGTTAAAATATAAATTTGCATCTCCATCCACCCTACACGTTTCACACCCATTCAGGGTGCTTAGTCATGGGCTCTCAGAGAGATCATGAGAGCCCATGACTAAGCGCCGTGAATGGGTGTGGAACGCGTAGGGTGGATGGAGATGCAGATTTATATACTTTTAACTTTGTATAAATAAAATATTCTTCTAATTCAATTTCTCTGGTCCTGTGGATCTGTTGAGTGCCAGTCGGCCCTGCTTTCTTCTTTGTCTAAAGCTGGGGGTCTGGGGCTGGTGCACCCGGACCACTTCTACTACTCGGTTAGTCATTTACAATTAATTCTGGAGCACCTTGTCCTTTCCTCACTACTCACAGTTCACTCCAGTCCACAGGTGCATATCCATGAAAAAACAACAATACTTTGAGTACCTCCAAATATCAGTCAAAAGTAGTTAAAAGTACAAAAATATTTATCAGGACATAGCAGACAACAGCTTAACGTGTTTCATGCCTGTTGGGGTACTTACTCATAGCCTATGAGATTTTAAGTAAAATTTTAAATATGATATGATATGAGCATATGATATGATATGAGCATTTCACTAGCTTTGTGACTTCTGTACAATATATTGGTCTAAAGGGGTTGATCACCTTCAAACACTTTTTTCAGTTCAGTTGTTTTCAGAAATAAATACAACTTCCAATTACTTTGTATTTTCGGTTTGTGTGCATTTTTCCAATATTGAAGTAAAAAGTTTTTCATATTTCATATATTACCTTCTTGTATCTTTCTAAAGCAGCTCTGGGAGGGGTATTTTGCTCTAACTGTTCTAAATTGATACATTTAGTTAACATTTTTTTTATCTATGACCCTTAGTAGGCCATAGAGCCTAGAGCAGAATCCCAGAGTTTCATTAAAGGCAGCTGTTATAATTGGTACAATAGTTGCTAATAATCCACAGATGCTACTGAAAAATGTAGCAACTAAATGTAGCAAATTGTAACAGTTCAGAATCTACACATGGGTTACTGAGCTGCCAGACTGAAACAACAGAGACAGGAACTTTAAAATTTGACTTTGGAAAACCGGTAAAAATCAATGATGGAAAGCAGTTGAAAAAGGTTTGTACTTCTGGTTAACAATCTGAAAACAATTCAACTGGAAGGTGAACAACCCCTTTAAGATATGCAGTATTTTAGAGCATATTATATTCATATAGCTTGACTTTACATTGGATCTGTCTTTGACTGCCAGGGTGATACGTCTGTTAATAGATAGGTTTTAGGTTGGCTGATATTGGTAGTCTCCATAAATATATAGTCAATGATGTTAAATCTTATCCATATATTCCTTTTGTGTCTTTCTCCTGTTAAGGTCTGGAGTGTTTCTATAAACTTGAGCACATTGCACTGCAGAATTAATGTTTTTCTTATAAACTATATTCCTGGCATTGTTTTGAAGATGAATTGACTAATATGCCGTGATTTGCACTGATTGGTGTTTTTGAAGGCTCAATGTGTAAGCGTCTTTTGCATCCTCATGATGATCCCTGGATGATCAAAATGTTGATTTTTTTGATCTATGTAAATGAAGAGAAATTCACTGTTATATGTTTTCTGTGAGAGGTGTGTGTGTGTATATACAATATATATATATATATATATATATATATATATATATATATATACATAGTTATAGTTATACACAGACATTGATACATAGACAGATATATACTATAAGAAATCTATAGACATATACACTGATATATTTAACCAGATAATTTCATATTTATGCTGAGATCTATTGATGATAAGTAAGGTTTTTAATCTGCTGGACAGCCTTAACAGACTGTTCTTTTTTTTGATTTGTAAATCAAATCAAGCTACGGGGAAGGGTCTTGGTAGAACATAGATGTATTGTTTTAGTTCATCAAATTAGTGTTTAGCTCCAGCTAATTAATGAGGTGAAATATGTGTACAGGTATCAGACTAAAGGTATGTTTATATATAGGATACATAACAACACCTGCTGAAATTATAAGATGTGTGCTGATATTGCCAGCACAATAGTCAGATGCATAATTATTCCAGTCTGTAAAGGAGATGTTGCCCATGGCAGCCAATCAGCAATTTGATTTAAACAGCCACCTTAAGGTGGCCATACACGGAGAGATCCGCTCGTTTGGCGAAGTCGCCAAACGAGCGGATCTCTCTCTGATATGCCCACATTGAGGTGGGCAATATCGGGCTGATCCGATCGTGGGCTCTAGGGCCCAATGATCGGATCCTAATGAATGGGAACAGGCTGTCGGATCGCTGGACCGCATCAGATGCGGCCGCGATCTGACGGGATTTTTAGTCCCATCCGATCTCGATCTGGCCGACTTTCAGCCAGATCTCGATCGGGGAAGCCCGTCGGGGGGCCCATACACAGGCCAATAAGCTGCCAACTCGGTCTGTCGGCAGCTTTTATCGGCCCGTGTATGGCCACCTTTAGAAAACAAAAGCAAAGATCTGATTGGTTGCTATGGGCAACATCTCCAGAAATCTCTGCTGATATTTATCTCCAATTTTAGTAAACCTGCCACATTAGAACACAATCTAGCAGATCTAGTCATTGAACCCTATTAAGAGGTGCTTTGATGTTCATAGTATGAGTATTTGTGGTTGAAATGCCATTACCCGCTTGTTAAAAGAATAAGAAACATTTTTATGCTATGGCACATGCAACCTGCACCAGGTGAGAGTACAACTCAAGAACACCAAAGTGAGAAAATGAGGACAAATGAAAGTGCTGCATTATACAGACAATGTAGGTGTAGTATAATAGGACATTTGGAAAGAACAACATATGGGAACAGTGTGACCAGCACTTGGAGCTGGCTTGTGGCAGGGATATATAAGATTTTTTTTTAAATAGTATTTTCTATGGAGTAGTAGAAAAGTCTCTTTTTTTTAATATGATATTTAGAATACAATAAAAAGTTATGAGTTATGTGGTTTTATATTATTTAAAACTCTCTCTATATAGTATATATCTTCCCCCCCCGTGTTTTAGTTTAGCTTTGTACAAATGCTGTGTGTGTGTGTGTGTATATATATATATATATATATATATATATATATACATATATATATAGTAAATATGTGGTTATGTGTACCAGTATATACTCTATATATTTATGTGTGTGTGTATACATAAATATGCTTGTAGCAACTGCCCTTTTGTGTGCCTTTTATAGGGAAGGGGGAAGGGAGAGCGGGCTGGTAGAGCATGCTTTAGAGAAAGATGGGCTGGATCATATTTCATTCTCCCCTCCTCAAAAGAACAACAAAATGAGTTAAGTCTGCTGTGTCAACTCCCCTTCTGCTCTGAGGGAACTCTCAGTTTGAGACACACTCAATAGCACTGAAGAATTTAGCAGCAGCTATGGATTTAAAAGGGCAAGCGGCTCATTATTTGGATATAACTGAATGACCCCCAAAGCTAACCTACATGTGGATTGCTACTTTGTGCTTCTGCAGGTAACATGATTTACTCAATTGTAACAAAAACATGTACCTCTCTGTGAGAGGCTTCTCTGTACTGAAAGCAAAATGTATCCATCACAGTTTTTCTTTCTGTAAGGACAGTTGGTATAATTGTGAAACGGAAACAGTAGTGACTCACAAGTGTGCGCCGGCCATTCAGTTGCCAGAGTGGCTAAAGTACGGGGTGAGTGTAGATTGTGTCGATTTCTGTCTCCCTCACATGGCCACAGTAAACAGGAGATCTGTGTTGTCCTGTCTTAATCGAGAGATCACAAGTGCTGAGTCTGAAGGACTTTTAAAGGGTTTAAAGACCTTGTTTGGCAACCTCATGGGGAGAGAAATCACAGGGAACCTTTGTGCCAATATCTACAGATGAACATTGGTAGATTCTGGGGAGGGCTGTGGGGAGGAATAGGAAATGTTGAAATGTGATGTAAAAAAGATGAGCTGAAGGGGGAGACGAAAAGGAGGAACTTCAGCAAGCATACTGTAATGTAATCTGGGTAGAGTTTAAAATCAGCTTGCTACTCTTGCCTACACATTCCTCCCCCCTCTCCCTGGTAAAAAGCAGCTTACTGTACTGTAGCTGGAGGCAGTCTATGAAGCTGCACTGCAGAGCAGGGAAGGACACAGCCAGGTTACTTGTGTGATCCACTCCACAGCTTCAGGGCAGCCCAGGCTTCTGCTTACTATTGTACAGACAAAAAAAATGTGAGGGCTTTATGTGGGAAGCCCTGAGTAGGGAAGCGATTTACATTACCCAAACTGAAAGGCAGGCAGAGCTCCTTGTCAGCAGACCTTGCTTTGGGGTTGGTTCTCATGCCAGTCACGTCTACCCTTTGGAACAGAGAACAGCAACACCGGGGCTTCATCAAGTGATGAGAACAGACGTCAAACTGCCCTATGAATATTGATGTGGAGGCTAGTCTGCTTTCGTGGAGGAGCAGAAGGAAGCAAGATGGCTGCCCTTTAGGATTTGTTAGAAAGGAGCCCAGACTCTGTATGCTGAATTTCTGCAAGGCTGAGGGACATTAAGAGGTCAGAGTGCTATATTTATGCCCATACCTTCTTACCTATTTGTTTCTTCTTTGTTTCTTATTCACACATACCACTTGTTTAGAACCAAATCTGTTTTGTAACATGCAACTGTAAAGATGGGTAAATAATCTGATCCTTTTCCAACATGGCTGGCAAATATAGTTTGCACTTAAATAAAAAAACTACTTTGTTCGTGTATTTGTTATATGAGATGTTCTGTTGGTAACCTACATGAAACTATGTAAACTGTATAGTTTTATGTGAAAAATTGATGAGCAGCTGAGTTAGAATTACAGTTTATAGATATTCTATAAATAAACCATAAACGTGTTTCCCTTCCCTTTTGTAATCCAAGTCCTGTTTATGTAATTGGGGAAATTATATATATTTTACAAATGTAAATATTTTTTAAATAATCATAAGTACAATATAGCAGGCTCTTGGTATATACTTAAAGACAGAGCAGTCAGAGAGAAAGACATCTGCTTTCATTCTTGTTGCAGCACTGCCTGTGTGTAAAACCGAACATTCGGCATTTGTTTAAGGCAGATCTGCCTTTGTGTTGCTAGTGAATCAGCTTGCCACTAGATAGCTGCTGAATGACAAGTAGACACAAAGGCAGACGCAGGCAAAGAGACACAGAACAAGAGAGACCTTAGGTGACGGTTTGGAGTTTTGAGAAGACAAGGTCAGAAGCCTGAAAGGAAATGAAACCCAAATCCAGGACAGAGGAAGTTCTGCCATTTAAAATTGGCCTTGTCCTCTTTTCATTTCACATATATTCCTAAATTGTATTCCTAAATGTGAGCATTAAGGATGTTGTTTGATATTTAGAAATGCATTTAAATGTTTAATGTGCAAAAAAAAATATATATTGTGCGATCTCGTTGACAAATAAAATGAATCACAGGCATCAAAAGTGGTTATCATAACACTGTGTGAACAGTTGCAGTGGGTGAAATATATGTCTTTGTATATCCATACCTGTATATATTGTCTCTCCATCTTTGTATAGTGGTATCTTACATTTGTATATAGAAAAGCAGACATCTCAGTCTTTCTGCCATCTACAAGTAGTGTAGATTTCAAGGAAGCTCCATTAAGCTTAGAGGTGCAACAACAAAAAAAAGTCTAGGGTTTAATGATGAAGGTGTTGTGGAAACCTCTTCTAGTCAGATTTTTCTTGTGGTCTCTTTTCTTAAAGACAATGGAAGGATCTGTTTCCAGAAGCTGGTTAATGAAGGTTGTTTCATTTGCATTTTAATGGCTACCTGAAATGCTTGGGAAGTAGTGATGTAGATTTCCTTTGTGTATAACCATGTTTATATTAGCTCAGATCTTTTATCTAAAATCGAACAATGAAATTAAACGGCCACTGGTTCATTGTATTTACAGTGAGGAAATTAAAAATGTCCTAAGGGGGGGAAAAAGGAAAAGTTAATCCTTAATTAGATGACAAAGATGAATAATGAGTGTGTGTGAGGAAATACAGTCAACTACCATCAACTAACCTACCCTACTGATGGATAGCTATGTTAGCTGAACCTGTGTTAATAGTTTTTTTAGGAGATAATTGTGTTCTAATGAAATCTAGATAGCAAGGCCTTGTTCAACTTGCCACACAGAGGAGAGCTGAATATGAGGTGCACCAATCTATTACACTTTTCCTGTGGGCCAGAGTTCGGCTTCCTCTATTCAGTGTAGAATGTACTATGCTTCAGTGACTTCTTGTCACATTTACTCGGAACGGAAAATTGTATTGCTGACGAGGTTGCTATGAGTCAGTAGCCGAGTCAGAAGCCTTACAGTTCTGTTTTTAGCCATTACACGAAGAGATAGGAAAACATTGGCGCTTGAGTTGTCATAATGTGACTTGTTAGTAGTTCATTTAATCCAAACGAAGGTAGTCTATTTAAAGACTCCTAATTATATCAGTGTCCTCAAGCCTCCGGTGAAGTCTTTGCACAAAATTCGAACCGTTCTAGTTCACGGAACTCAATGTTGCTATCAATAGTAGGTTTGGCATGGTATGTGTTTGTGCAGTAGAGATTTGCCACTGACTTTGGATGATACTGGCATAAAGCCAGAGCACTGCAATGTTTTGATGCAGTGCGCATGGTCATAGACTCCAGCACGTCAACTTTATTTAAAGAACAAGCACCACGCGCTGGCTCAGAGCTTGTTGTGACGGAGAGAGAGGTTTTTTTAGGTTGTTTGTTACCGCTGGGATACCACCAGGCACATGCATTTCTACAGAAACCATTATAAAGGCAAAGCCTTCACTTAGTAAGAACATCAGAATCTTCTGATTAGAACTGTAATATTAGATATCTGTTTTCTGTGAGCAAGATTTCTAAACCACATCCCAACAGTTTAGATCATGTAAGCTCATTTCGGTGGGAAAAAAACAAAAAACCTTTGCCATTCACTTATTTATATTGACTTTTTTTTAGCCTAAACTGATGTGGCAAAATATAGAATATTCAATAAAATATTAATTTAAAATTTTAATATTATTTTGATGCATGAGTCTAGTAAAATGACATGCAAAATATTTGAAACAGATCTATTATTACCTTTTTTTATGTAGCTTGACATTCCACAGCACTTTACAGAGATACTAAACAAGAAAACAAATTCATTAAGCATGCGATATATTATTTCTGTTGGTGTTTGCAATGACTGGGTTTGGGTGTTGGCACATATATTCTAAACTGCTAAAAACAAGTTAAATATCATTACTTCAACATTTGCAGATTTACATAACAATTAGATGTTTCTGTGTTATTGCAATGTAGCATTGCCAGTAACCAGTAACAGACTGGGGACCCAAGCTCTGACCTGATGACTTGACCTCCAGGGGTGCCAAAATGTCTGTTTGGAATGGTTCTGGTTAGAGTACAGTGCTACGTGCATAAGTAGCGCTGTGTATACGTATACATTAGCATTATAAAAGTTGTTTTTGTTGTAAATGCAATGATGGGTGTACGAAAAAAGGAGGGCAAGGATATGTGGTAAAATCTGGTTAATTATACTTGGCCTTCTTCAGAGTAAGGATGACTTTGAGCTGTAGCTAGTTGCTTCCCTTGAACCAGTTTCCAATATCGGCAATGGACAGTGAATATAACTGAGAGTCAGTCCTCACCAACTGCTTTATACCACTGCCATAGGTGATGTCAGGCCTCATTTGTTACAGTCAACAGTGAACAATACTAGTTTGTGCAAATAGAAAAATTACCCCAAAAATTATACTTAATGTTTAGGATCTGCACCTTTTAGGGTAGTGACACACGGGGAGATTTGTAGCGATTTTTGAAAAAGTGAGCTTCGGCAAATATCTTTTTGCAAGCAAAGATTTCAGGCAACTTTGGCTTCTGAGCGTTTTGCAATCCATAGTGCACCATGGTGCTTTCTCCACCCAGACGGACATTCTTCAACAAGATCATTTATCCTATCTGTGTCAAAGAAATGCTTTAAAATGGTATTTTCTGCGGCCTATTGTCGCATGAGTATTGTGCGAATCTTCGTATGTGAATGATGAGTGAGCGTGTGGTTGCTGTAACAAGGAATGCAAAATTGCCACACTAAAAATTACGTCCATGCGTTCTTATGTACTTACAACCTTTCCGCGCACACAAGAATTTGCATACTATCCCGGCTACTGATCTACTTGTGTGTTTTGCTAGCACAGATTTTAATACTTTTGAATAGCCATGCTATTTCTGATAAGTAGCTCCAAAAAGGGTCTCTGTGTGTTTTGGGACTACAGTGGATTTTAAATATCATTGTGTGTGTATAGTAGCTGGCAATTTACATTTTTCAAAATAAAACGAACGACTTGACGCCAAAGCTCGATTTTAAAAATGTTGCCGACATCTCCTCGTGCATCACTACCTTTACAACTCGTGATATGGTTGTCTTGCAATCCAATGGCAACGTAAACATAGCATGTTAGAGTGTATCCACCAGCGGAGAAAAAAGACCAGTGCCCGCTGCCCTCCACCAGCTAAAATGAAAATCGCCTGGGGGAAGGCACATGCGGCACTTTGTTTTCCGAAGTCGCCCGAAGTTTCCTTGTGAGGCAACTTCAGATAACGAAGCGCCGCGTGTGCCTTCCTCCAGGCGATTTTCATTTTAGCCGGCAGAGGGCAGGGGGAAGGCAGTTCGGGGAGATTGTCACCCCAAAAAAGAGAAGATTTGCTGCTGGGGCGACTAATTTCCCCATAATCTGCTCATGTAGCCAGACCTTACAGTGCATATATGTTGCTAGTCTAAAAAGCTGATGAACTGTTTTGTTGCAGCGGAGCTTGAGTCACTGCTTCAGTTGAAAAACTGGTATCTGGAGATGGTGCTGTCCCAAGAATGACTAACAATTCTTATCATACCGATTACCTCACGGATGTGACACATGTCTTTAAGATCTATAGCCTGCTAGGGATATGAAGCATGGTGGAACCTCCAGTATCAGTGAGCTTGTAGATTACTACCGTTATTGTTTGGAGCCAATAGTCATTAATGTAAATATTTCCAAAAGCCCTTCCAAAGCAACACTAAAGCTGGCCATAGACGCAAAGATCTGATCATACGAATCGAGGATTCGTACGATTTTCGAACCGTGTGTGGAGAGTCCCGACATTTTTCGTCCGGCAGAGATCGGTCGTTTGGTCGATCGGACAGGTTAGAAAATTTCTGTCGGCTGCCGATAATATCTCTGCGTGTATTGCAGATCGTACGATTTTCAGTGGGAGACTGTCACTAGCTTTGGTTGGACATAGATATCGTACGATTGCTGTCAGGGGCAGAACATTGCTGATCTGTTATTTAACTAATCTGACTGGTAAGACTTTGATCTGAATGGTTAGTGGCGGGTCGGGAGATGGGAAAGTCCGATCGTACGATGATTCGTATGATCGGATCTTTGCATCTATGTCCCTGAACTGCCTTCCGTCTGCTATAATGAGAAAATGCCAGCGCAATGGCAACCCGAATCTGCCCTTGCCCTTAGCTCCAAGGCTTAGATCCAGGTCTTCTGCGGTGAGCCATAAATATAATCTTTGCGGAATCGCAAACAAGTAGTAGTGATACACTAGCTACAACGTTTTTTCCAGGTTAAGGTCCTGGTAATATACTGTAAATACATAGCTGTTTTTTAAAATTTGCTTTTCCCTCTCTAAGGGGTACATTCGATACCTACTGTATGTTACAGTGTGATGGCATAGGGGTTCGGGTGCAGCCAGCACCTACAGATGTTTAGATGAGCCATCCACATCCCTAACACCTCTGTGACATTAGAAAAACCAGATGGTGACCTTGCCCTGAATTCTGGGATATCCTGGGAAAAGCAAAAGGAGTTGAGCCCACAGGCCTATGCAAGTATTTACACTATTGTAAACTTTGTTTTAAAAATAAAACAGACTTCCAGGTTTTATTTTTATTTCTGCTTGGAAAAAGCACCCAAGCACACGGTTTTTAAACTGTGAGAGAGAGTTTATTTATACATTCAAAATCTGTGACAGAATCATTTTTAACCAGCAGCCATGATCTCTTAAACTTTTTTTTTGTGGTCTTCTCAGGACTGTGTGCTTTTTAAATTCCTGTCAGCCTAGTTGCATGGGAAATGTGAAGCACAGCTGATACTAGCTACCCTTTAACTTGTAACTGTACGTCTAGGCAACACTAATGGCAGATTCAAAGCAAATCCAAATACAGCTGTATTTGACTTAAGCTGGCCATAGACGCAAAGATCTGATCGTACAAATCATCGTACAATCAGACTTTCCCGTCTCCCGACCTGCCACTAACAATTCAGATCAAATAAAGTACAAAAGAACAGATCAGCTGATGTTCTGCCCCTGACAGCCATCGCACGAAAGTTATCTCCGACCAAAGCTAGTGACAGTCTCCCACTGAAAATTGTACGATTGGCAATACATGTAGAGATATTATCGTCAGCCGAAATCTTTTAACCAGTCCGATCGACCAAACGACCGATCTCCGCCAGATGAAAAATGTCGGGACTCTACACATACGGTCCGCAAATCATACGAATCCTCGATTCGTACAATCTGATCTTTGTTTCTATGGCCAGATAGAGCCTGCATGAGATTTTGAATGAGAACTGTTGCAATTAACGCCCATGCCTTGCCAAGTGTTTGTGTACCAGTCATTAGGGGGCAGCGGGTTAGCTTGTACTTTGCCCTGAGCTGCCATGTGTTCTGCAAGTGATATTGCTGGCTGTTACCTTGTTTGCTCTTGCTTAGGTGTTCTTTCCATGGAGGCACAGCAAACCGTTTCAATTGTTCTTGAGTGGTAAAACTTGATTGACCAATGTTTAAAACTTGAAATATATAATTTACTCTTTCCCATCTTTACAAGATATACTTGTTGATAATAAAATATGTATGTATCCTTACTGAATGTCAGTATTTAATGTAAAATGGATGTATTTAGTTTGCATTTTCTGTAAAATGCAGAGTTTTTCCTTATAGTAAAAAAATGCACCCATACAATATGCTTTCGATATGATGTCTGACTTCAGCTGCAATTTTTGTCTCTTCCAATAGCTTTTGGTAGCCAGATCAGCTGAGAGTCCTAGTTGGACACAGCCGTAGACCCACTACTTGGCAACCGTTTCTTAAATCATAGAGATGGTTGTAATTATTGCCTCGAAAACGAAAGTAGCCAGTGGCATAATCACGAGTTTCAAGCATTCAATTTTGGCAGATAATTCGCCCTTACGTTTAAGGGACCTGCTGTCCTTCAGACAGGAAGAGAGAGTTAAAATAAGCTCTGGCATCATTGCATTATTATGTGTGCCAAAGGTGACTCGACAAATACGGGTTTCTAGGTCAGTGTGACGCCTATTCATGTGGTGGCGCGCACATGGCTACAGTGTTTACAAACATGATCCGATCCCAGCAATCCTGAAGGGAACTCGGTGGATACCGCAATCCTCTTAAATGTTACAAGTGTTTGGCCTTTTCAGAACGACGGTGATTAAAACCCTCATTGTCGCCATAATCACAAGGAAGCCATTCAAAGAGTTAATTCATCAAGACCATTATATTTATTTTGGTGATCATTTTAATATATCCATAACATACCAAGAATAGATAGCTACTGTAGATCTATTTTTATAATTGTCACATGCCTATGAATTGTATCATTTTATAGGAGGTCTATAATATAAATATGATATTGTTATATGCTTATATTTTCACCCTCACCTTTTTATATAAGTTCTACAGTGTGTTGAGATCTTGACCTAAAAACACAGAAGCTATTCATTCCTCAGTAATCGTTAACCAATAGCGTTCCCCTATGAGTTTTTTTTTCTTATAGGCTGCAGAGAGATGAATTAGCTGAGCTTCCTAGAAACGCCGGTTGTAGGATTTGCTGAATGTATATATTGCGAATGTGTTAGGAGGTCATTTTAGGACAGTTGGAAAATAAAGTATGGGCAGCAACGTCACGCTTTCATGTACCTTGACACAGTTGGCTTTAATAACTTGCTTCTGTAAAACCAACAGGGACTATGTCTGCTGATAGAGGAATAAATCGACCTTAGGTTATTCCGAGACCTATTGGAAGAGCCTAGAGGATATGTTAGCGGAGTGCAGATCTTTCTTTCATGTTGAAGAGATTGGCAGCAACATCAGCTTACATTATTTACAAAACTGCACCCCTGTATATTTATTTCTCTGTATTAAAACTTTCATCCATTTCTGTAGGTTTAGTGTTTTGATTGTCTGACTAAATATTGCAACTTTTCTGCCAGACGCTTTTGCTTATAAACTTGAGCTTCACATGTAATTGACATTTATCTATTCTATTTTATCTGAACTGTTTCTTTTGGATAGAATCGGCCTCACTTTAAAGCAGGAAGCCTACAATTATTATTGTCAGATAATAACTTTTTTTTTTATCCAAAAAGGCTTTGGTTTACTTAGAACATTTTATTGCATACCCCTGAATGTTTGCAAAGCACTTAAGGGCAATACAAAGAGCTATTCTGAGTGTTTGTCACTCGAGCAGTTACTCTGTGGATAGGGGACAAAAAAATGTCCCCTTAGACTTGTGTTGTAGTTACCTGCAAATATACTCCTCTACCAGGTTTGAGAATCAAGTGCACTGTCTCAGAGTCAATTGCCATACATGTAAATTGGAGTGGGGGGTAGGAAGTCTTTTATCCCCTGCCCTTGGAGTTACAAATTGATGCATAAACAAAACTCATGGAATTGCCTCTGTTGTCAGGCATATATTTAACACAGAAAAAAATCGCCAGTGCTCGATCTTAAGCTGGCCATATATGCAAAGATCTGATTGTTCAAATCCTCGAACGATCGGACTTATCGGACTTCCCCATCTCCCGACCTGCCACGTACCTTTCAGATCAGATAAAGTAGAAAAAGAACAGATCAGCCGATATTCTGCCCCTGACAGCAATTGTACGAAAGTTATGTCCGACAAAAGCTACTGACAAGTCTCCCACTGAAGATCGTCAGATCGGCAATACACGCAGAGATATTATTTGCAGCTGACAAAAATTTTCTGCCTGTCCGATCGACATGGCACGACATATGTCGGGACACTCCACCCACGATCCGAAAATCGCACGAATCGAGGATTCATACGAACGGATCTTTGCGTCTATGGCCAGCTTAACCCATAATGTGGAGTTGACCCGCTGCTAGAAACACTCATGTGCTCTGTCTAACCCACAATTTTGAGTTGACCAGCTGCTATAAACGATAAAAAGCCAATATTTGTACACAAAAATAAAGGTTGCCAGCACACAGTTTGCCTTTAAAAACAATTATTACAAAAAATTAGGTATTAGCAACACACTTTGGCCAAAATATGTAAGCTCGCAATGATGGCCCCTCATCGTATGTGAGTCCTACACTATCTGTGAGCATTCTAAGTTTGCAGTGAATTAAAAATCAAGTCCCCCAGCACCCAATGTGACTTACTTTCATTGTTCTTATTGTGCACTTACCTTTCACTCAGGAGTTCTAGTGAAAACGCAGGGAGTTTTTAAGCCCTAACTAATTAACATACACCTGCTTTTTCACTAGAGCTCCTGATTGTTCATTATATTTTATTTATGTTTTAAACTATAAATTTTGGGAGACAACAATAACGTTTAAAGTAACTTTAGAAGTGACTTATTAATAAGTATTTAAATAATAAATAATAATTAAGAATTTTAAGCACAGTCTGCTGTTTGCTTAAAATTTGAAATCAAGCAAGCTCTTTGTGTTTGTGTAATTAAATGGAAACTCGTTATTCAAGTACCGTCGCCCAGCAGTCATATCCACTGTATCCTAGGTTCCTCTTCTTTGTCTTCCACAATAAATGAAACATAAACCCACACACATTTAACCTCTTAGTGGCAGGCATTTTTAAAAACGATGCACCTAAGGGAAGTCATAAATAAGGTCACCATATTCCATATTATGATATGTCCAAATGTGATATCCACTGTCTCCTAGGTTCCTCTTCTTTGTCTTCCGCAATAAATAAAACTTAAACCTACAGACTTTTAACCTTTTAGCGGCATGCATTTTGAACAATATGCACCTAAGGGAAGTCACAAATAATGTCACTAAATTCCATATTATGATATGTCCAACAGTCATATCCACTGTCTCCTAGGTTCCTATTCTTTGTCTTCTGCAATAAATTAAAGTTAAAGCTACAGACATATGTTTACATTAAGTAGTTATAACTTTGTTTCAGAGGACCAATACTGCCCCAGCCCTATTAGAAGAGCTAAAATGTGATGTATTGAAGGATTTATTTTCCCTTGTCACAAGTTTTTAACATTTAACCACAGTAACATGGTAAGGGGTATGGCAAAATGGCATTAGTATAGAAATAAAATGAAGACCTCATATAAAGTCATGTGAATGAACATACTTTAAAAATTTTTTTCGTTTTTTGAATGATGCATTAATTATGCACTTATTTGCGTGACTACAGTATATAATGATTATGGGTGTGTAAAAGCAGCGGAGCTCACCCTTGTGCGGTGTAGCGTATCTCCGTTGGTTGCAGCTCTAGCGGGAACCCCGAGCTCTTCCGTCCGGTATGTCTATACAAAAGATTGAACCCGCATTCCGGCGCTGACCCAAACATCAAAGGGAGTCGCTATGAGTTTGTTTAAAGATGCAGCTTTTATTGCAACACACAGTGTTAGTTATTGCACATACCCACTGCCATGTACATCGCCTACTGCATTCCCCATCACAAACCTGTGTTTCAAGTGACGCTTTACAATTTGACGTCAGCAGGCCCGGACTGGCAATCTGTGGGTTCTGGCAAATGCCAGGGGGGTTCCTCTATGGCTCAATAGAAAGTTACCATATAGTGGGCTGGTAGGGGGCTGTTTGGGCTGGTAGAGGGCTGTTTGGGCCTCTGTGTACTTGGAATGGCAGGGCCTATTTTGACTCCCAGTCCAGGCCTGGACGTCAGTCATTTTGCAGCCAAAGGTTGATCACACAATACAATTTTGTGGCATGGTCCTAGCTAACTAGGTTTGTGACAACATTTTTGGTAGTTCAGAAGTCATGCGCCATAATGCTTAGCCATATCAGATTGGATTTGACTTGCAATTATTTTATCCTAGCAGCAGAATGGTATCACCACCCTTTCCTTCTCTTGCACTCCATCAATGCTTTCAGCATTGTGCTTTTGGTCATGTAATAAAAGGCACTAAGTTTGCCTAGGAGCAGTAACCTATAGCAACCAATCATTAGGAAGCATTTACTGGTCACCTGTTTAAAAGCAATCATCTTATTGGTTGCTTCTGGACAAACTTAGTGTATTTTATTACATATGGGGGAAAGTCTTACACCTGTTTCTTCAATTTGGATCAGAGTATCTGTTGGCATGTGGTAGCCTTGTTTTTATGGAATTAGCTAGGCTGTGGTCACAACATATCATCTGTAGTGCAGAATGGAACATTTGTACTTGTGGTTTCCAAATAGTTGTTGGCCTGAAAAAAATAAAATCCTGCTGAACAAGTTTATCAGACACACCTAAATGCTTACTTCTACCTTATGCAATATGCCATTGTTATTAGTGTAAATCATTTAGGGAATTTGAGCCCATGAATGTAAACACAACCATAGGTTAAGAAGGTCAGACAATAACTGCTGGGTCTCTGAAACAAAGAAGTTGTTCCAAAGAAGGACCCCAAGGTCAGGATAATTTTCTCACATTACTTGTGAAGAGAGTTGAAAAGAGTTACAAAATAATTATTTGTGTGTTAGTTGCATTGGTGCTGTGTTAGAGCAATTCTACTTCTAAGAGATAGTTTTACTCTAACCATATTTAGACACTTGATTTCTGAGCAAATCTGCATTTATGAAGTATTCATTGATGAATTATACACATTAACAAATATGCTCCCCACAAAAAATAAACTCAATTTGTTTTTCTGCCAATAAAATACACAAACCAGTTTCATACTTTTTGGTATGTTGGTTAAGCTGGTTTCTTCTATTCACCCTGCAGACTAATGCAACACAGGCAAAATCATTCAGTCTAATAATACCGTTTGGTCATATCCAGCCAAGATATGTTGTCAATGGGATCTCTGAACATTGTTCTGCAGAACAGGAAGTAAAGATAACTATTGTATCCTATTAAATAAATAGAAAAGAGAACATTGATGGAAAATGTTGCAGTAACAGAGCACTGCCTCCCCAGAGATTTATAGAAAAGATTTAAACATGCACAATCTTTTTAGGGCCTTCCAACCACAAATCCTTTTTTCAGAATGCTTCATTTTACACACATACAGTACATTAACATTGTGCCTCAGGCCTATGTTAAATCCCTCAACAATATCAGTAGTAGAAGGTGTTAGCAGCTTTCAAAAGTCAGCAACTGTGGAACATATTTTTTGAATCCTAGGCACATGCCTTTTTCCTTACCCATAGTTCTGGCCCTGATAAAGGTATCTTTGTTCTTTAATTTTGCATCTATAATTTCTGTCTCTGTTACACCAAATAAACCTTTATTTTGTGTTATTTATTTGTTATATTACCTTTAAAAAGATATTCAGCTTTAGGCATATGGGATACAAGCTATACACTTTGGGTGGATGGGGTTTGGCTAGAGGTACCAGCACTTCACTTCAAGGTTTCAAAATATTGAAATAGGTGGTACCCAAACTATCACATCCAATTGCAGGAATCTCTACTGGAATCTCTACTGTTGATTGCAGTAACAAGAGTCACTGCAATCAACAGACTTAATTGTTCACAATTTTTCACCACGACATACAATATCTGCACAGCGGTAACATCTTACAGCACATTTTAAATTATAAAAGTGACCAGGGGTGCACTATATGCATATTTACTTTAATGTCTTTAAAGCCTTTAGCTCCTCTTTAATGTTAAATTCTGTACTGCACACATTTTGTTACAGTCATTTTTTAAAACTAGTTTTACCTGTTTTCAATACCATGAATACCTGGAATCCTTAGCAATTTACTTGCACCATATCCAATGTTTTGAGATTTTTGAAAATCCAGAATCCTTCAAGAAGGATCCAGCTGACTCACAAACCAAATCCAAAGCATAATTTGCATATGAAATCTAGGGAAAGCAAGGGTTAAAAAGAACTATGTGGGAACTAATAGCAATTTCCTTGTGATGAAAAATCATGTGCTTTTAAGGATTTGGATTCTGTTCACCCAGGCACTTGGATTCGTTGGAATCCTTCTGAAAAGACTGAATCCTGTATTTAGTGCATGTCTTCAGCTTCCCGAAAAAACCACAGGAATATATATATATATATATATATATATATATATATATATATATATATATATATATATATATATATATATATATATATATATATATATACCTACAGCTAGATTTTATATCTGGTCCTTACATTTCTGCACATTTTTTTCATTTTGGATGTGTTTACTTAAAAATTTTATATTGTGCTAGTTGTTTTTAGCAACTTTCACAGAAAATGGGCTTGGCAGATTCGTCCCTACGTGAACTCTAATAGCCACAATCACTTTGCCTGTTTCTGCTCCATCCCCTAATAGAAATATGTGCTGCACAGTCCACATGAGTTGTAGAAACCACTTTTATGCATCAGACAACTTGTTAGATGTGCTTTACGTCTGTCCGCAGACCTACAGGATCTCAACCA
This sequence comes from Xenopus petersii, assembly GCA_038501925.1. Lineage (NCBI taxonomy): Eukaryota > Metazoa > Chordata > Amphibia > Anura > Pipidae > Xenopus > Xenopus petersii. The sequence goes on along the minus strand of CM076673.1, from coordinate 64,120,153 downwards.
TTCTCATATAAAATAAGATTTCTTTATGCCTGTGTTGGCTGAACAATATTTTGGTCATTTTAACATATGCTTTGTTGAGTAGCCCCAAAACATAGTGCCAAGACTCCCAAAACTGGCTTCAGTGTGAATCCCCGGTAAGTTTTTGTACTTAAGTGTGAATTTTCTATTATGTTACCGCTTTCGCCAGAGTCTGCTTCGCCAGGTTATACCTGCCGAAGTGATATGGTGAAGCTACAGCCTCCTCAATCTTATGTCAGTGACATCATATCCTGTATGCCGAAAAGTCATAAAAAAAAAATTAAGGCTCTGACGTTTTTGAATATTTGAATATTATTATATGTTTAAAACTTGTAACTGTTAAATATATATATTTAAAAAATATATATATATATTTAACTATTTGAGGGGCATGCCATATTTATTTTAGGGTGGGCTCATGTCTAAGACATTAGAGGATCTCTTTTGTCTTTATTTTGCTTCCTTTGAAATTTTAAATAATAAGTGGCCACTTCAAGCAATTTCACCAACATCTCTAATAAACGTATATATATAACTTCTATATAACATATGACCTATATGTACCGGCCCTATTTAAATTGAACATAGCGTAACAGTACTAACATTACTAGGCAGAAATGAACGAATGCAAAGTTCACTATAAAATGCTCGCACTGATGAAGTTTTGCTGACGTAACTTTGCATTTTAATGAATTAGCGTATGAGATGTGAATATACGTCTGACAAAGTCTGACGGAGCCTTCCAAAGTAAAAAATTGCCCTTTGGTGAATTTCCCCCTCTGTGTCAGTTTCTATGACTGTCATTCCCTGGAAATAAAAGTGACCATTAGTACATCTGGATGTTTATTTATTGGCATATGTATCATAAATGGAAGATATATAGTAGGCGTTTCCAAATAAAATAGTAATGCCTCACAGTAGTTAGTAGGTCTAGGGAATGAATTCCCTGGCAACATGCATACAGTATGTTTGCAGTCAACTGTTATATAGACCTCTCTGAAGTTGTTTCATTCTGCAGTACAGGTATGGGATCTGTTATCCGGAGAAGCTCCAAATGACAGAAAAGGCCTTCTCCCATAGACTCTATTTTATCCAAGCAATTCAAATGTTTAAAAATGATTTCCTTTTTCTCTGTAATAATAAAACAATACCTTGTACTTGATCCCAACTAAGATATGATTAATCTTTGTTAGAAGCAAAACCAGCTTATTAGGTGTATTTAATGTTTACATGATTTTCTAGTAGATTTAAGGTATCAAGATCCAAATATTGGAAAAAAAACCATTATCCATAAAATTCCAGGACCCAAGTATTCTGGATAACAGGTCCCATACCTGTACAAGCAAAAGGATTTCCCCAACTAAAGATGAAGCTGTGGAATAATTTAGTGAGGGTTTGTAAGGGGACCTTCCCTATGCGAGCATGTTGCCTAAGTTTGTGTATTTGTCTTGTAATGAAAGCAGTGCTAATACAGATGCCCCTTTGGCATGACTTTTGCCTTTAGGTGAGCCAGTACTAGGCATCAGACAAGCTCAGATATGCATGGCATTAAATAGCCGGCACGTCTCCCGTATATGAGTAATCAGACCTTCTCTGCCTGCCCCGGCCAAGTTCTGCAATAATAACTCATTTTAGTGACGCTGTTTGGCCAAAACAGGGATACCGTGCCCAAATGGCAACAACTGTGTGTAATCAGCTTTGCAGTTTTACCTACTCTATGGATAAACATTCTGAATCATTCTCAATAGTCATTGATTCACTATAATAGCATTTGAAGGGCAAGTAAACTCTCGTTTCTATTAAAAAAATTACTTTGCATTATATTTTGTATTATCAGTTATACATAGGGTTGCCACCATTTCTGGAAAAAAATACAGGCCTTCCTATATATTTATCTTTTTCCCTATTAATAACATTGGGATCAACCATCATTTTTACCTGCCAGGCAGGTAAAACACCAACCAGGTGGCAACCCTAGTTATACAGTATATTTTTTGTATATACCTTGTATTAATCTCTATAATATCCACTATTTATAGCGTATAATTGCATTTGTAGATTGATTAGAGGTGCACTGACATTGCAGTCAAGCCCATTTGCACCTTTGCTAGTACAGTGTATAAGCCCTTCAAAGATTGTCTTAATAACCTAATATCTCAGTGCCCTAGTTCTCCTTTTATTTTTGGTGATGTCAGATATATCTATGAAAATGTAGCATTGCTTACTTCACATATATATTTAAATACAATTCTTGAAATTGTTGCATACATCAATTTCAGTCGATGACTAGTTATTTGCTGTTGTTTTGGTTCCAATTTGATGAGGGTAACAAAATGCCCCATCAGAAATGATCCTTAAATGAATACCACACTTTAAAAATTAACCCCCCCATTACTTTCCCTTTCTTCTAAAGGAAGCTATACACGGTCTCATAAAAGCTGCAGATGGACTGAGTCACCAGCTTATTGTCCCATGTATGGGGCCTCTGACAGGCCTACCCAAATTATATCTTCCTGGAAATCACCTAGATGTTGATCAGGCAGACTAAAAAATCCCAGAAGGACAGGTACCATATCGGCTTGTTGATGTGCTTCTTAAGGTGGGCATATCAGGGAAAGATCTATTTGTTTGGTGACCACGGAAAACAAGTGGATCTTTTTGAACGTATGCCCACCTTAACTTAAGATGACCATACATGGAGGTGGGTGATATGGGGCTGGTCTGATCGTTTGGCCCTAGCACCAAACAGTCAGATCATAACAATGAGGATACAGGATGTTGGGGCGATGCACTTTTCGCACTGATGCGATTTTAAAATCCTTTCAATCGATATCTGCCCGAGATAGATATTAGTCAGACAGGCTCATCAGAGGGCACCATACACAAACTGGGCAGATATAAATCAGGAAGATTTGAAAATCCCTTAGGACAAGGACCACATAGTTAGGCAGTGTCAGTGGGGCAAAGTGTATGAAGAATAACTTCTGCAAAGTGCTGTGTTACATCTCAACACTTTATACTAGGGATGCACTGAATCCAGGATTCACTTTAGGATTCAGTCTTTTTCAGCAGGATTCAGATTCAGCCGAATCCATGCGCCTGGCCGAACTGAATCCTGGCAGTAGCGTAACTAGAGGGGGCGAGCCCTGGTGCCTGACGCGCAGCCGGGCCCTGCCCCCCTCTGTATCAGGCGCATTTTCAGGCCTGCTCGCACCCCCTGCTCCCCCGGTAGTTCCGCCACTGAATCCTGATCCTAATTTACATATGCAGGAAGGGAAATCACATGACTTTTCATCACAAAACAAGGGGTGAATAAAGTACCCCCTCTTGTAAAATATAAGGATATTATAAGTTACCGAGGAGTTTCATGACCATTTACTGTATACAGGTTATGGAACTCAAGGTAACTTCTAAAATCCTCATATTTTGCAACTGGGGGTACTTTATTTATTATAATACACAAATTTCAATGAGTCATGTGACTGAAATGACATCAGAACTCACCGTTTATAACTGATGACATCAGAACTCACCGTTTATAAGAGTATAATTTACAAGATATTCATGGCTTTTGTGTTTTATAATAAAATAATCATGCTGTTATATCTGCTATTGTGACCTTATTAATAATAGTAATACAGGTAAGGGATCCGTTATCCGGAAACCCATTATCCAGAAAGCTCCAAATTACAGAAAGGTTGTCTCCCATAGACACCATTATAATAAAATAATCCAAATTTTTAAAAATGATTTCCCACACCTGTAATATAATATTATACTGGGGTCACTAAGAATAAAGAAATACAATATGTTTCCCTGGAAAATTGCCTTTGAAGGGTAAAATAATAGAAGTTTATGGGACATCTTCATCGTCATCATTTTCATTTCCTTCTTAACAGTCCCAATTCTAGTAATACAACTAATGATGCATGGTTCACACATGAAGACATTCAAAAGAGACTAGAACATGTTAAGATTAACAAAGGTCCAGGGCCAGATGGTATTCATCCCAGGGTAATTAGCGAGCTTAGCTCTGTGATTGCCAAACCTCTTTACTTAATTTTTCAGGATTCATTGAGATCTGGCATAGTGCTGAGAGACTGGCGAATTGATAATGTGGTGCCTCTATTCAAAAAAGGATCCCGTTCTCAGCCTCAAAACTATAGGCCAGTTAGTCTGACGTCAGTGGTAGGAAAGCTTTTCGAAGGGTTAATAAAGGATAAGATACTGGACATCATAGCAAATCATAATACTATGAGTTTGTGCCAGCATGGTTTTATGCGTAATAGATCTTGCCAGACTAACTTAATTTCTTTTTATGAGAATGTAAGTAGAAACCTTGATTCTGGGATGGCAGTGGATGTGATTTACTTAGACTTTGCCAAAGCATTTGATACAGTGCCACACAAAAGGTTACTGGTTAAATTAAGGAATGTTGGCCTGGAACATAGTATTTGTACCTGGATAGAGAACTGGCTAAAAGATAGACTACAAAGAGTGGTGGTAAATGGAACATTTTCTAATTGGACCAGTGTTGTTAGTGGAGTACCGCAGGGCTCTGTACTAGGTCCCTTGCTTTTCAACTTGTTTATTAATGACCTGGAGGTGGGCATTGAAAGTACTGTTTCTATTTTTGCAGATGATACTAAATTGTGCAGAACTATAGGTTCCATGCAGGATGCTGCCACTTTGCAGAATGATTTGTCTAAACTGGAAAACTGGGCAGCAAACTGGAAAATGAGGTTCAATGTTGATAAATGCAAGGTTATGCACTTTGGCAAAAATAATATAAATGCAAGTTATACACTAAATGGCAGTGTGTTGGGAGTTTCCTTAAATGAGAAAGATCTAGGGGTCTTTGTAGATAACACATTGTCTAATTCTGGGCAGTGTCATTCTGTGGCTACTAAAGCAAATAAAGTTCTGTCTTGCATAAAAAAGGGCATTAACTCAAGGGATGAAAACATACTGTAATTATGCCTCTTTATAGGTCCCTGGTAAGGCCTCATCTGGAGTATGCAGTTCAGTTTTGGACTCCAGTCCTTAAGAGGGATATAAATGAGCTGGAGAGAGTGCAGAGATGTGCAACTAAATTGGTTAGAGGGACGGAAGACTTAAATTATGAGGGTAGACTGACAAGGTTGGGGTTGTTTTCTCTGGAAAAAAGGCGCTTGCGAGGGGACATGATTACACTTTACAAGTACATTAGAGGACATTATAGACAAATGGCAGGGGACCTATTTACCCATAAAGTGGATCACCGTACCAGAGGCCACCCCTTTAGACTAGAAGCAACGTAGGGGGTTCTTCACAGTCAGGACAGTGAGGTTGTGGAATGCACTGCCGGGTGATGTTGTGATGGCTGATTCAGTTAATGCCTTTAAGAATGGCTTGGATGATTTTTTTGGACAGACATAATATCAAAGGCTATTCTGATACTAAGCTCTATAGTTAGTATAGGTATGGGTATATAGAATTTAATTAAAAGTAGGGATGGGTGTATGCATGGATGCTGGGTTTTCATTTGGAGGGGTTGAACTTGATGGACTTTGTCTTTTTTCAACCCAATTTAACTATGTAACTATGTAACTATCTGAAAACTTGGGGTCTTTCATTTAATTCCAATGTAATGGAAGAATGGACTGCTCTGTGTTTAAACTGCCGTTTTTACTATATAGCACAAAGCAGTGGTTCAGAAGGGAAAAAAGTCAGATCACACCACTTGTCTTGTTCCTGCAGTAAAGAGGAAGGAGGAGAAAGGGAGAATCAATTGTGGGTGTTGCCTTGTATGAGATCACCAGATCGGAGTGATTAAAACTCTGGGCTGGCTCTGCTGTTAAACACTGGATTCTCACAAAGCTCCGTAGATTCATTTAAACAGCAACCAGATGTTGCCAGAGGAACTCTGATTAACTGCTGCAGAGAACTATAGCCTCAGTTAAAATAAGCAGAAAGCAGTATATATTTGTGTGATTACATGCACAGAATACAACCTTTTGCTTGCATCCTTTCCAAAGCCTAGCATTTAACTGTATGTGTGTTTACAGGCATGTGTAGTAAAGCAGAATAGGAATTTTTAAAGAAATTAGCAATAAACTTGCAGCAAAAGCGTAATATTGAAAATAACATTATTTACAGATTGGTACTAGTGCAAATGGTTGCTATCAGTTACCCTACCCTGGTGTTCTGATATAAATTATTGTTTTAATAATTCCATGGACAAAAAGTAGAAATAAAAGGCCATTGCCCCCCAAAGGATATTTAAAATTACCCTCCCTGCATAGCCCCCTACCAATCACCCAAAAGTTGCCCCCATTTCCCCCTCAACTGTGCACCAAATGCAGGTGGGCTGGCGGTACCATGTACCTGTATGTCTGTCACACCCTAACTTATTATTATAATAGAATTCTATTGTTTCTACCTGTATATCTTTCGATTCAGCTCTACATGTGTGTATTGAAACCAAGAAAGATCGTAATTGTTACGTCTATGGCCACCTTTACATAGTGCCAAGTTGCTCACAAGGAAACTTCTGTCTGCTTTGGAAAGTAGCCACGCTGAGTGTTTCCCGAGTATCAATTCACATGTTAGCTGCGGTAGCAAAAATTATCTGTGGACAACAAAACACCCTCAGACATGATGTGATGCAGCCAAACACAAAGGCACAAGTATGACATCACTTTTGCAAGGGCCGCTACTAGTCGCGGAACTACCGGGGGAGCAGGGGGTGAGAGTGGGCCAGGGCCCGCACCCCCTCAGGCAGCCCGTGCGCCACTGAAAATGCGGCCGTACGGAGGGGGCGGGGCCCGGCTGCGCGTCACGCACCAGGGCCAGCCCCCCCTCTAGTGACGCTACTGCCCACTACCATGTAGCAAACCCACTTTAACATACTAAACAACATGATCACAGCACAAGATTCAATCAGCCATGTGAGTTTGTGAAGCATTGTGATCTTGGCTTGAGAAAGGGCTTGGATGTGCCCAGATGTTGCATTTGGTACTGCGCCCCAAAATTCTTCAAAATCAGATCACCTTGCTGACTGAAGCTTGTGTTGCATTTCTGGGGATAAATTCACTAAAGGGCGAATTTTTGCCTGCAAAGGCTTCGCCACACTTCACGCCACTTCATTCGCTACCACTATGCTAATTCACTAAAATGCAAACGCTGGCGAAGTTTCATTAACGTAAATTCGTCATTGCGAGCATTTCATAGCGAACTTTCAATAACGTTAGTTTCTGCCTAGCATAACTTTGTTAGTACACTTACGCTTAGGCAGGGCCGGATTTCAGTGGTGGACACCGGTCCTAGCGCCCGCTGCTGGCACCACTCTAGCTAGCACAGGCGCACTGGAGCACTGGGGAACTGTGCTGCCCTAGGCCTGGGTTTTTGTGGCCTCGCTTAGGTCAATTTGAATAGGACGAGTACATATAGATCATATATATGTCTTTATTAATGATGTTGGTACAAATGCTTGAAGTGGCCACGTATTATTACAAATGTCCAAAATAAAGACAAAAGTGATCCTCTAATGTCCTAGACATGAGCCCACCCTAAAACAAATGTGGCATGACCTTCAAATGTTTAAAAAAATGTTTTTAATAGTTACAACTTTTAAAGACAATCCCACTTTAAAATATGAAAAAACACCAGTGGTTTTTATAATTTTTATGACTTTTTGTCATACAGGATTTGTGAACTGTCATAAGATTGAGAAGGATGTAGCTTCATCTGATCTGATCTGATTCGTTTGTCAGATATAACCTGGCGAAGGAAACTCTGGTGAAAGGGGTAACGTTATGTAAAATTCACACTTCAGTGAATTTGCGGCATAACGATTGTTTGCCTGAGCGAAAATTCGTCTGGCAATGGGGCGCGAAACTGCGATACGACTGTCTCTTTCACTAGTGAATTGTCCTCTATGCCTGTTAGTAAATTGGCAATGTCTCTATGGATTGGATTTCTGGAAAATTTTCACTTGCGATGGCCATTTCGCCCTTTAGTAAATCTGCCTCCCTGGTGTTTCGTTTTGTGATACGGTCACACAATCCAGCTGTGAAGCTCTTGCAGTTGGCGCACAGGTAGGATTGGGTGCTCCCTTTTCAGGAGCCAAAGGATTGGGGTTCTATGATCAAAACATAGAACATATTCTTAGATTTTATAATATAATACTCTAAATATGTATGTTATTGGGAAAATGCACCCAACTACATTTGAGAATAACACCTTTGTCTGGTCATTAAATTTGGACTCTTTAAAGGGAAACAGTGCTTCTTGATTTCCCAAGCCAAAACAACTAGAGGAGCACCAAAAACAGGGAGTAAATATCTCAAAGTGTTGCTTTCTGAGTCACCACAAAAAAAATTGTTGGTGGTGGTTTTTTAACCCTTTATGAACCATAGCTAGATTGTAAGGCGCTGTATTCGTTCATACTTAGCATTCGTTTCTCTCTTATCCATCCAGCATCAACTTAAAGAAAAGCATACCCTATTCATTGGAAGGTTAATACTCTTCTAAAGTTCAGTGTGAATTATAGTTTGAAGGTATAGCTCAAGGTTTGCTCAACCTTCTTCTTTGACTGTTTGAATATAAGTAAGTAGTTGGCATATTCAATGCATGGAAGGAGGCATTGCCATCTAAATGGAGTCTATTGCATATTCCTCAGAAGAGGGTTCTGATTCTCATGTGTAAATATAAATACACACAGCATAACTAATACTTTTAAATAGGATGCAGATCCATTTAATTTAGTAAACATGCTCCTTGTTGCAGTTCTGAGAAAAAAAGAATACCTAGGTTTCACTGAAAGATTATCCACAAAGATGGCAAGAAAATAATTTCCTGTCACAAGCCAAAAATAGACTTCTCTTTTTTCACAGGAAGGAAGGAAGATACACACCGCATTAATGCTCAAGGCATCTGAAGGGAACATTTACCTCTAAATTGAGTTTTAGTCACCAATTGACCTATTTTAAGAAACTTTTGTGAGAAAGCAGAAATTATTTAGCATAACATCCGCCATAATCTTGCGCCACTGCAAACAAAAGTGTATAAATGGGGCTCATTTATCAACACTGGGCAATTTTGCACCAGGGAACCATAGCAACCACTGATTAGATTTTTTTTCAGCTAGTTGAATGATGGATTATAGAGTGTAATTGCATGATATGTAATAATAATCAATGACACAGAAGATATAAGATATTTTCGAAGATAGATAAATTCCAGGTCTAGGCTACATTCAAGACAAATACAAGGGGTCCTCTGCATCAACCCATTATCAGTATATTTAAGACATTTAGACATTTATGTGCCTTCCATATATTGCAATATACTTAAGCTGGCCAACTGCATCAGTCATCCCTGGTCTGGCCAGCCTTACACTCAACATTTATTTGATTCATTATACATTATACAGCTTCATTATACATTTTACACCCTTTGTTGGCATTTTTTGGTACTTAAGGCACAAAATGTTGTGGTCAGTCTTTTTGCAACCCCGCTTAAAGGTTTTAAAAATGATTGGTAAGCTCAATTTTTTCTTGCTTGTTATAGTTTACACACAAGCAGTGACCAGATCCATGTTGTAGCTCCCCAGCCTTTCTAGCTACAATCAGGTGATCCCAGTGGTGGCCAATAAAGGGGCAACCAAGTTTGGGAGTTTTAACCTTAAGTAAGTTGCAGGTAAAACTTAGTCCCTATGTAAAATGTATACTGAAGCAATATAATTTTTAATGAATTAAATAAAAGTTAAGTGTAGGACTGGCCAGACCAGGGATGGCTTTGATGTAGTTGGCCAGCTTAAACATATTGCAATATAGGGACAAACAATCCCTGTTTTTGTTTAATGGGGAGGGCATTTTTTTAGTAGTTTAAGGCACAAAATGTCTTAAATATATTGATAACGGGTTGAGTGCAGCGGACCTTTTGTATTTGTCTGTGTGAATGTTGTGGTCGCAGCCTCATTGCACCTCCGCTTAATGGGTTTAAAATTATTGGTGATTACAACTTTTCCTTATTTGTTATAGTACATAGGAGACTACTACAGGCTTTAAACACACCTGACATGTTTTCTATTCTGTCAAGTCATGATGCATTTAGTGAAATAACAATGTATGCAGAGATGCTGATTGGCCCTGGTAACAAATGGTTTTTATAGCAGGAGAGAATTGGAGCATTTTATACCAAGAAAATGGAAGTACCAAGAGAGTTAAAGGCTAAAAGGAGCATCTTGTGAAAATGAAGTGAAAGCCTGTTATAACAGAATATAGTCACATCCACCATGCTGTACAAATGGCATTGTTTTAAAAAATTTGTGGCTTTTCCTCCCACTCATTGAGTGATGAGAGGAGACATGCTAATTACTTGTTTATATTCCTGTGGTCAACTATACATCCAGAAATTCTGGTTTAATAGTACCAGTATTGGTAAAATATTTAGAGAGTTGAACCAAATAAAAGAACCAGAAGTTAGAATGAGGGGGCTGCAAGGAGCCATAAGGCCCTTCCAATGTACAACAAATGCAGTGAAATCCTTCTTATAACAGAAGGCATTTCTTAAGTAAAAGTTAAAACCTTTGCTTTCTGGTTTTAAGGTAATGATAAGCAAGAAATATGTAAATATAAACCAAAATTCAGGCCAAAGCCACCTGTCATTAGCTGCGAGATGCAGTTTCCATTAGCGTGAATGACAGAAGCCATATGTTTCTCTTTCAGCTGAAACATGAAGCATAGAAATACTACATGTCATAAGCCTTATACTTGAAGTTTAATCCCTTCCAGACAAAGGGCAGAAGGCATTCATAAATGGGCACACTGTGGGGCACATTTACTTAGCTCGAGTGAAGGAATAGAATAAAAAATACTTCGAATTTCAAAGTATTTTTTTGGCTACTTCGACCTTCGACTACGACTTTGAATCGAACGATTCGAACTAAAAATCGTTCGACTATTCGACCATTCGACAGTTGAAGTACTGTCTCTTTAAAAAAAACTTCAACCACCTACTTCGCCACCTAAAACCTACCGAGCATCAATGTTAGCCTATGGGGAAGGTCCCCATAGGCTTTCTAGCCAATTTCTGATTGAAGGAAAATTGTTCGATCGATGGATTAAAATCCTTTGAATTGTTCGATTCGAAGGATTTAATTGTTCGATCGAACGATTATTCCTTTGATCGTTCGATCGAACGAATATCGCTAAATCCTTCGACTTCGATATTCGAAGTCAAAGGATTTTACTTCGACGCTCGAATATCGAGGGTTAATTAACCCTCAATATTCGCCCTAAGTAAATGTGCCCTTGTGTGTCTGATGTTTTTCAATGTATAGCAAAGACTTTGATGATACCCCAGGCTGTTCATGTCCAGTTAAGCTAAAAGAATGTGTTTTTGTTGCATTCGCAAGCCATGTGATGCACATGTTTCTTATCTCTCTGATGAGAAACTCTTATCTGCCAAAATGCATTATGTTATATATATATATTATATATATCTGATGTCATTATAGAATTATAAAAATAAAATAACACTCTCGACAAATGAAAAGAGCAAACAATGCAGTTTTAAATAATAGATTTAACAATGAGATGTTTTACAGTATATTGTTTTTATAACCAAGCCCTGGCTGGTGCTTCTGCAAAACTTTATATTGGACTTGTTATGATTGCTGCTTGTTCTTCATGGTCCTATTTGTTTAGATTTGCTTTCTAAGAAATTCTAGGGCTGTCCAGAGTGTATTTATTTTGAGATTTAAACGTTAATCACAGACAGGTGAATGATATTCAGCTTCTTATGGAACCTCTAAACTGGTTTCATTTAGGGGTTTCACAGCAAATGTGGGTAATGTTTATGTATTTTTCACATGTTTTTTTATGGGTGATTTGAAAAACTATGTAGATTTTTCTCCACTCCAACACTGTAGACTTCTTTGTGTAGATTTATGTTATATAATCCCAATTAAGGCCACTATATGCATTTCCTTATTGTTTTAATGGCACTTGCATAAAAGGGTTACCAATGCACTTTGTCATTTCATTCCTGCCTAAGGAAACTTTTTACTCAGGCTGATTGTCTGCTTACTTCCTTATCTCCACACCCCTCCTGCAATTTTATTTAGCCCTTGTTAGAAGCTGACAGGGAATGTGGTCTGTGGGCATCATAGCCTCAAAGCATAGCATGCACAGGGAGAAACCATGCCAGAACAATATATATACTTTAATAATATGAACTTAAAGGAATGAAGATGAATCATTTGGATGAATACATTGCTGCCTGTATTCTGCATTACTGCGTTGGCGAGGATGGGCTTGAGAAGCATGTAGGAACTAATCTGGTGCTTACAATTTCTGTATTTTACATTTGCAGCGCTATCTTGTACCCCTCCCCAGTTTCTCTCCATGTACCTCGAACTAATGTTTTCATTTGCCACAAGGTGTAGAAGGTGGCTATGCCCTGTTTTTTTCTTTTTTTTTTTGCTCTCTTACACTTGGTTCTGGGGCATTACCCCTATAGAGTTTTGTTGTGCTGCATGCAGGTCTCCAGTATTGTTGTTGATTTCTTTTCATTGTCATCCCAAAATATAAATATTTTAAAATCATTTTACCATAATTTTCTGTGTATATACTTAAAGATTTAATTTCTTTTTCAGATACGTATACAGGTCAGTCTTGTGGATGGCCCCGGAGCAGGCCAGATGGAAGAGGATAGAACCAACCATGACGAGGGCAATAGATTGAGTTCAACCCTATTATATTCATTATCAGCTTGCCAAAACAAAAATGGAGCATTACAAAATGGGATCCTGCCAACAGACAAAGACCATCTTCAAGTTAATGGGGACATATGTTTACCAACCAAAAACAACTATAATGTTGCTTACATGAAAGGAAGTCAAGAACATGGTGCTTCTGATCTCATCCATGAAAACACAGCTTATTCCAACCATGTACAAAATGGTGGAATAAAGCGCACATTTAGTGAACCATTGTTTTCTGAATTACATCAGTTGAAAAAGGTGCGAACAGATGATATTAATGGAGAAAATAAGAATGACCAAAGGCAAAATAATATTCAGACAAGTGTCTCTGAGTTCTGCAATGAAGATCAGTCTGTAAGACTTTTCCAACCAGTTAATTCAGATTCACCAGCTCTTCAGGTTCAAAATGAGCAGAAGAATGACCTTAATTACAGCAACAGAGACATTGTCTCGTGTCATAATGACAAGACAATGCCAATGTGTAATGGTGCTACTGCTTCTGTATCTTCCATGGAAACCGTGAATAATGAGCTCCTGGAAAAATTGCCTTCTCAATATTATCGTGAACATGTTTCTACTGTGGTGCATAATAACACATCTCTTGTAGATTCCATTAACACGCTAAATGATGCTAGCAATGATTTGTCTACTCTGGCAACTCATTCTTCACATACCTCAGGGCAGATGACTCCTCAACAAACTTTGAATTCGGTGCTGCCTCAAGTGTCAGATGGAATGGTTGATGAGGCCCCTAATAGTGACCATGGTAGCGAGCCAGTTGTAATACCAGGAAGCTATTCACTTAATAGACAAGAACAGAAACCACTTCCACAGGCAACTCATCATTATAATTCCCAAAATTTAGTTGGCGGCAAAGGTGATGCATGTGAATCCATGGGGCAGATGTCAACACAATGTCTAGATCTTTCTGGTAATAATTCTTTTCCTATCCAAAATTGCTCATCTAATGAGACACCCTCTGAATTAGAGACCATCAAGAAAGATCCATTACCATCACTGCGATTAAATCATATTATGCCCAACAAACAAAATGAAGAGTCCAGTATAAGTCAAGCACATGACAGACATCACCTAAATCCAACACATACAAGTGAATCTTGCCAATCACATGATCCAAGAGTGTCTCCACATCCTAATGAACAACAGTTACAAAATGAAAGAAAGGCCGTATTTCCTCTCGCCAGATTACCTGCACTACACAGTTCAGTTAATGAAATTCTAGCAAAACACAAATTTAAAACCAGTTTAGAGATGCAAAATGAGTATCTCAGGCAAAACAAAGTCATGCAGAATTGCAATGGCTCCAGTAAAGATGATTCATTCATTAAGGCTACAAAAGACTTTACATCAAATCCATTTTTAAAATCGGGCTGGCTAGAGCTTCGCCCTAATCAACGCCAAAAAGAAGGATCTACGGAAAATTCTTGCGAAGATTTGCTGAACTTACTCCTCCAGTCCCAGTCTTATAACAAGAAAAAGCTAAAACAATACCCTGGAAAACATGGTTTAACAAATAGAAAGTGTATTAGTCAAGATAGTGGAGCAGCACCTCTTCCTGAGCGTCAGCCAAATTTCCCAAAGCACTTATGTCAAGATTTTCAATTCCAGCCATATATTCAGAAAGGTAACCCTGATCTGATGTGCTTTCAATCAGGTTTAGAACAAGGTTCCGAGGGCCTTCAGTTAAGTGATGCCCAACAATTTTTGCAAGCACAGCCAAATGAATATATCGACGAGCTGTTAAGACAACATTTTGAACAGTCACTTCGTAACTCTAACCAAAATAGGGACAGTCCTCTTAACCACTTAAAGCTTGAAGAAAGTGTTCAGGCAGCTAATCCATATCAAAAACACCATCAATATCCACTAACATCTCAGCAACTTGAGATGGAATTTAAGCCAAGTCTAAATAACATAAACCCCCCCTTCAGTCAAAGTCAAGAAAATAATACAGTTAACCCTAACCATTCCTATGCTGACAAACAAATATATCTGTCACAGAAAACAGAAAGTAGCTGTGGTTTTGCAGAGATCAAACCTGAACCTTTGCAATACATGCAGTACAGTACTCAGCAACAAGGAATAAACAATTATGAGCATGATCTTTCAGCCCGAATAGCAAAGCAGACACATTGCCTGCCAGAAAGCTTGAGTTCATCCCCACATTTGCAGGATAAGATAAGATATTACTCTCAATTTGAAAACCAGATTGACTGTGTTCCAAAGCATGTGGCTCTAAGGAATCACTTGCTGCAGCGAAGAGAGCAGGCACGTAAACCGGTTAAAGTAGAAAAGAGCTTGCATTCTAATGCCTGCATGCATACACCTATGGAAAGCAAAATGAAAAAGAACATGGATAAAAAGATCAAACGTGAAACTTGCCATTCAAGCACAGAGGCTGGACAGCAAAAGAGTATTATTGAAAGAATGGAACAGCAGATGAGACATTATCCTGGTAAATCACTGTTTCATCGTCAAGTATCAAGCATCAAATCTCCCAAGCATGTAAAAGTGGAGTCTTCAGGGCCTGTCACAGTTCTAACTACACACACTAACCTTTCTACACTAGACCAACAAACTATTCCTCCGTATGAGAAAACCCCAACCAAAAGAGCAGCAGGTTCTGCTCTACACAACTTTATAGAATCACCTTCACATCTGCTCAGTACCCCTGTAAAAAATCTTTTGGACACGCCAATAAAAACGCAGTATGATTTCCCATCATGCAGTTGTATGGGTAAGTAAGTAACTTAATAATGAAGTAAAGATGTAACTAATAGAATTTTAGCATTAATAACCCATTTCTGTTTTGGGGGGTTTGAGTTTTGAAGCACACCAAATGATGTTGCCCCTAAAATATTGCCATTTTCATCTCAAACGTGTGTTTTTATTTGGAAACAGTATTTCCAGAATCGATAAATATATTTTTTTTTTAAAAAAAGAATACTTTTTCTAACATGCTTAAACACATTTTTCTAATAGCTATACAAATATGTATTCTAGAAATGTACACTGACCCTGAATGAATCTTGGTGAAAACTAATTTTAATTAAACTCCTGAATAGATCAAATAATTGAAAAAGATGAAGGACCTTATTATACACATCTTGGTGCTGGACCCAACGTGGCAGCTATCAGAGAAATGATGGAAGAAAGGTAAAAGTCAACTACCTCATTGCCTGCTTGCAACTACACATACAATAGTGATTTCAACCCCGGTTTTACTACAACTTTTCATGCAAACTGATATTATATTAGCTGATGTAACTGCTAATGTGACATATTCATATATTATCTTATGTTGTATGTAACTGCACCTCTAATGTAGTTATATGTTACTACAGTCTGCTTGGAACGGTACCCTATGAGTCATACAGTATATTTGATTGCAGCAGCGCATGCAGAAGAGCTGCAGATTTCCTTAATGTGTTGTTCACCTTCCAACACTTCAATTCAGTTATTTTTCGATGACTCTCTACTCAGTAAATGTAAACTTTGTTATCAGTAAATGTCAACTTTATTCTCAGTAAATGTAATCTTTATTATTAGGAAAAACAATCACAAATTTTAATTAATTTGTGACTTTTTCCTAATAATAAAGTTCACATTTTAATTTTTCATCATCTTTTGTCTTTCTAAAGCCCTCCTGTGAGGGGGTCTCCAACTCTGCAAACTGTTCTAAACCATATGTTAATTGTAGGGATGCACCGAATCCAGGATTAGTTTCGGGATTCAGCCAGGGTTCGGCCTTTTTCAGCAGGATTCGGCCGAATCCTTCTGCCTGGCTGAACCGAATCTGAATTTGCATACGCAAATTAGGGGTGGAGAGGGAAATCACGTGATATTTTGTCAAAAAACAAGGAAGCAAAAAATGTTTTTCCCTTCCCACCCATAATTTGCAAATTAGGATTCGGATTCAGTTCGGTATTCGCGAAGGATTCGGTGGTTCGGCCGAATCCAAAATAGTGGATTCGGTGCATCCCTAGTTATTTAATTGATACATTTCTTATCTTTGGTCCTGCTGAGCAGAATCCTAGAGTTCCAGTTGCTATAGAATCCCAGAGTTCCAATTGCTACAATTCCAAAAATGCTGCTGAGAAATGTATCAATTAAATGTAGCAAATTTTAACAGTTCACAGCCTGCGCCTGGATTACTGGGCTGCCAGTGAAACTCCAGGAACATTAAGCTTTAAAGTTTTTGTAAAAATGTACAAAAATAAAACAGAGAAAGCAATTTTTGTACAATCTGAAAACAAACGAACAGAAAGAAAAGTGTTTGGAAGGTGAAGTTTGAGGTTTTTCCCATTTAAAATCAAATATAATTGATTTAATAACTTTCTCCCAGTTTTTTTTTAATGACATTTTTTTTTGTTTTTTTTGCATGTGTTAATTTGTCATGTCATGATCATAGTAATGTTTGTTTTAAAGGTTTGGCCAGAAGGGGAATGCCATTAGAATTGAGAGGGTTATTTATACGGGAAAAGAAGGCAAAAGTGCTCAGGGATGCCCTATTGCTAAATGGGTAAGTGAATTTGTATCAGTGCTAAGGCTGAATCCCAACTTAGCTCAGAAGATGATAAAACCAGGGATGATTATAGATATCTTTGTAATTTTATTACTGTACAAAAGAACATACGTGTTGTGTGTTTTACATCCACTGCAGTTTTTGATAGGACAGCTGAGGGATAGTTCCACAAACTTCAAAGCTGACAGTGAAGGGGTCAATGCCATGAAAAAAAAAGAAATAATGCCCTTACTGGAGCATAACAAGCCATTTCCTGATGTACCAGGAGATAATGGGTAGCTAGCGCTTTTAAAATGAATAAAATATACCGGTAGGCGTTCTTGCTCCCACAAATTGCAAGCATTAAGAATTTATTAAATGGCATATTTCTAAGCAGTTTTTACCCAGTTTGCTTACATTATCAGACTAGAGGTCTTATATACAACTGCTCATGCTATTTGCAAGTGACAGAAACGCACATAAATTGCCATGCGTATTTACTGAAATGTCCAATGAACAGACAACTTGGTTGAGAAGTACATCTTTAAATCCCCAGTTAATGGTGTCTTTGCTTCAGACGTCCATGAGAACATTGCTGGTATGGAAATATGGAATAAATAATAATTATGCAGGCTGAGGAGTCAATTATGAGCCCTCAGTAATTTTTACTAATCAGTATTGTCCTCTGAGTATAATATTGATCAATTTCTTTTTCACATTTGAGCATGGGAAATAACTGCCCAAAGCTTTTTGGAATGATATAATGCTTTATTGTTAATTATGAACACCTAATAAATGTTGCAGTACATAAATAGAAATAGAACTGCTATAATTTTGTGTTTATAATTTGTTTGCAATAACTATTATGTGTACCTGTTCCCCAATATACAGTATTTTTTAAACAAAAGAACAACACTGGACCAGCTCATATATATATATATATTTCTTGCAGGTGATTCGGCGTAGTGGGACAGATGAGAAAATGCTGTGTTTGGTGAGGGAACGTGCTGGCCACTCCTGCGAAACAGCAGTAATTGTCATTCTGATCTTAGTTTGGGAAGGCATTTCAAATTCTTTGGCAGACAGTCTTTACTCAGAGCTCTCAGACACGCTAAATAAGTATGGAACCTTAACAAACCGGCGCTGTGCACGTAACGAAGAGTAAGTTTTACTTGACATTTGTCTTAAAAATCCCTATAAAACAAATGAAAACATAATATGTGTGTGTGGTATGTGTGATATGCTAACAGAAAACAGTAGTCCTATTATGATTGGGACTTTACCCATGCAAGAATATGGGTCATTTACTTTGATCCAAGATAGAAGTGCAAGAGCACTAAGTATATCAGAGTTGTGCAACTGGAGGCCCTCTTAAAGCCTTCTAGAGAAGCAAACAAATGCATGGTATATAGTGAAATGAGAGTATTACAAGATGGTCAATCAACACTCAGCCCCTCTGGGCAGTATGGATAATCAGGCAGTTCTTTGTCTGAAATAAATGGTTTACTAAGGGGGTTATGTGATAAAAGGCACTAAATTTGTCCATGGGCAGGAACCCATAGCAACTAATCCGCAGCTAGCATTTACTGGTCACCTAATAAAAAACAAAAATCTTATTGGTTGCTATGGGTAACTGCTCCTGGGCAAACATAGTACCTTTTATTACATTTGGGGGTAAGTGTTTATGAACTAGGAAATCGGTATACTGCCTTGCCTATCCAGTATTTGATTTTAAACTCTACTTATTTTTTCCTAGTTTGACATTCAGTAGTGGCCACACATGTACAAATTTGGTTTAACTATACCGTCAGACTATCTAGGCATGTATTTCACACAGGATAGAAGCTCCCAGACTAAAAATGTCCCCTGATGCACATTTCTGGCAGGTACACAATGGCCATATTACAAAATATCCATCCAGCAGGCCAATCGGTTGAATTGGCTTAAAGAACACTGGACCAGCACTCCTATTTTCTGAAAAAGCTGTAACCAGGGGTAGTATTCTAGTGATTGCCATACTTGCATTTTCTTTTTGTATCTGGCCTAATACCAGTACATTTAGAATTTATTTCTCGGCATGAAAGAATTAATGGCATGTTTTTAGAGAAACAATGGGGGGGGATACTACCGTATGCTAGAAATTAAGATGTGAAAAATAATGTAATAAATTACTAGAAACTGGATTGATATCTGAACCCAACACCTCTATACATGCCTATACAGTGGGACCTGCCATACAGCTGTGCTCCATAAACTTTTTGCAAGTTATATAATGATTTCTTTTCAAAGTGCACTAGCTCACAAAAAACAGATATTAGCTGTGGTCATACTCAGTGTCAAAGGTAACAGTTTTCCTTTGTTGAAGAAATCAGTGACATTTTGCTATGTAAATACCATCCAATAGATCAGAGACATAACATGCTCTGCTAGAAACAGAGCTAAGTGGTAGCAACATTTATTTAAAGGTGCATAAGTGATAGTTAGTTTGTGTTGATCTGATATTTATATCAATCTACTGATGAATACTAAAATTATATTTTTGAATTAACTGAACTATTCAATACTGCTTCAATAAATTAATATATCTAAAATCCTGGGATCAATCTTGAAAAGTGAATCTAACCACACTTCAAGTTATATTTTATTGATTTGTTGGCTTTATTTTTCTATTCTCAAATTTCTTACGTTTTTTTTCTTTTTGTATAGGCGTACCTGTGCATGCCAGGGCCTGGACCCTGAAACCTCTGGTGCCTCCTTTTCCTTTGGGTGCTCATGGAGCATGTATTATAATGGGTGTAAATTTGCAAGAAGTAAAGTACCAAGAAAATTCAGACTAACTAGTGATGACCCAAAAGCAGTAAGTGAAAGTAAAATCTTTAAAGTATTTAAGATGATTGAGTAGGAAAATCAACAGCCTGCCAGAAAGCAGTTTCATCTTAAAGTGCTGGCTCTTTCTGAAAAGAGAAAGAGTGAATTATTTGCAGTGTAAACAGTGTCATTTAGAAATAAAAACTACACCATAAAACAGAATCCTTTTAAGAATACATTTTTGTCAAACAAGGCTCTTTGGGTTCAGAGTGGCAATCTACTATTATAGTAGCTTGCAAACACTGGCCCATTAAATATTGTGTTATACAAGAAGAAGATTACTGTTAAGCCACATCCCATTTTTTATGGCATTTAAATTTTTATTGATGAGTTCAAATCCTTCTGTGGAAACACTACTAGATTAACACAGCATATAATATTATGGATAAATTAGTGCACTTACAGACAAAACAGGTAAATATAGCAGAGCTTTCTCAATATTTTATAAAGTGCCAAATTAGGTATGGCATGTAGTTCAAATCAGGCACAAAATGAACCACAGTATCAAGTTGATGGTGGGTATGGCGACAGCCAATAATGCTAATGATAACATTAGCATCAAAAATAACACAAGAGGCGTTTACTAGACTAAAGCAAATAATGGGAAAAGTTTATCCCTAGTGCCTTTCTTTATATATTCCACCATATAATAGATTTGTATGGTAATATATTAATAATTTTGTATTATTTTGATACACATATGGGTTGAAATACAGAAATCATGCATATAGGCATGTAGATTCTATATTGTTGACTTTATATATATATATCAAAGGGTAAAGAAGCACAATAAATATTGCATGATATCATTAAAGTCATCAGTACAGGTATGGAACTTGTTATTCAGAATGCTTGGGGCCTGGGTTTTCCAGATAACAGATCTTTCCGTAATTTGGATCTTCATACCATAATTATATCTTAGTTTGTATCAAGTACAAGGAAATGCTTTTTAATGTGGATTATTTGGATAAAATGGAGTCTATGGGAGACAACCTTTCCATAATTTGGAGCTTTCTGGACAACGGGTTTCTTGATAACGGATCCCATACTTGTACTATATTCTATTGCATAAACTGATGTCTAAGTCCTGCTCTTTTTACACTTTTTTATGACCAAGATGACCAAGTTTAAGGAACAATGTGATGTTGAGATGGCTGATTCAGTTAATGCCTTTAAGAATGGCTTGGATGATTTTTTGGACAGACATAATATCAAAGTCTATTGTGATACTAAGCTCTATAGTTAGTATAGGTATGGGTATATAGAATTTAATTAAAAGTAGGGAGGGGTATGTGTATGGATGCTGGGTTTTCATTTGGAGGGGTTGAACATGATGGACTTTGTCTTTTTTCAACCCAATTTAACTATGTAACTATGTAATGTGTAATTTGAATTTGTTCCAGGGTTATTATAACAAGAGTTAAATGTAAATCCATTATGCATTTAATTTGCTAGAATTTGTGTTTGTCTGCAGGTAAACTTCAGTTTGGTCATTTTAATCCGTTTTATTTGTATTCTTTTTTATCATTCAATAAAGGAAGAAAAGTTGGAAACCAATTTACAGCACTTATCAACGATAATGGCTCCAATTTACAAAAAACTTGCCCCTGATGCCTATAATAACCAGGTCAGTATAAGTTATGATATATATATATATATTTATATATGCCCATATATATATATATATATATATATATATATATATATATATATATATATATATATATATATATATATATGCCCAAACGCTTAATTTACTTCAATAAATCAGTCACGTTTAAGTGAGCTGTATACATTTCTGTTAACTGCACCTGGGAAAATGTGAATGCTTATATATTTAATAAAATGTAAAAAAATCTTTAAGCTCGCTTATTAAAGAATTGCAAACTGCAAAAAAGCATTGCAGTCTGCATAGCTTTAATAAATTTTTACCGAATGAGCTTCATTAAAGATGCCATGCAAGCCTGTAAGGCAAAAGGAATACAACAATTGCTCCTTCTAATTGATTTTTGGCCATGTATGCAAAATATTTATTTTGCAAACACTCTTTATAATTGTGTGTACACTTTTAAAAAATGGGTGTGCGCAAATAAAAATTTTGTGTTTTCACACAAAATTCTTTGTATGCACCACAATTTATTGTGTGCACTGGCGACAAAATTTGTGTTTACAACTCACCAGCACTAAGATTTGTACAGTTCAAACATATTTTCATAATACACTTCTGGTTTTATGGGTACAGGTATCTTATGTTTGATAATTTTTCAGATTGAGCATGAGCACAGAGCTCCAGATTGCCGTCTTGGTACAAAGGAAGGTCGACCATTTTCTGGAGTTACTGCTTGCCTGGATTTTTGCGCTCATTCCCACCGGGACTTGCACAACATGCAAAATGGCAGTACACTGGTTAGTATATTTGGTATATCAGATGTATCAGATTTATGTATGTGTTACTAAGCTATTTATGTTTTAATTAAACACTGCAAGGCAGCCTTTCTATTCCATACACAAACGAACTATGGAATTGCATCAACATTACACAAAGAATAGTGCTGTCTCTTCACTGATATTCTGAGGGATGAGGCAGGTGACACAGCGCTCGGCATCTCAGTACCCAGGGACAGGCTATATTTTTAAGGAAGGGAACGCCAGATTGGCAGGTATGATGTTCTATATACCTGTGGTATGAGGGTTCCAAACTACTTGGCACACCCAAGTGATTTCCATTTCCTTCTCATTTAATCGGCTAAATGAGTTCCACCATTTATCCGTTTGGAAGTAAACTATATGTGGTAATATGTTTGTATAAGAACTTATAGTTTAGACATACGTGAGGTGTATTTCATTTGGTATAATGTGATATGGCAGTGCAAACATTTAAAAATATGTTTGTTTTTGTAAGGTTTGCACTTTAACCAGAGAAGACAATCGTGATATTGGAAAGCTTCCACAAGATGAGCAACTGCATGTCTTACCCCTTTACAAAGTATCCAACGTGGATGAGTTTGGCAGTTCTGAAAAACAGGAGGAGAAGAAAAGAACTGGGGCTATTGAGGTTCTTACAGGTTTCCGAAGGCAAGTGAGAATGTTAGCAGAGCCTGTAAAATCCTGCCGGCAAAAGAAGTTGGAAAAACAAGAAGCCAAGAAAGCAGCAGCAGAGAAGTTGAGTGCTGCTTTGGAAAATGGTCACAGCAAGAACGAAAAAGAGAAGCCTTCACGGCACAAAAACGCACACGTAGAAGCTTCTGTGCAGGGGAAACAGCAAGCAGGTAACAATGGCATTTTTTTACTTACTATATCTGCTACCTCTTCTTTGATTGTATCTGTAAAAATAAGCCAAATCAACTGGACTTGCTGTGTTGTTCTTGAAGACCTTTCACCAGTCATCCCATGGATATCAACGTCTCACCAGTCATCGAACTGGATGTCACCGTCTTCAAGACCAGCAAGTCCAGCTGATTTAACTTATTTCTACAGATATACCATGACCTGGATGAATGAGAATCTTTTACAAACATCTTCTTTTACTAGCATTGTCCCAAAATGAAATGATAAAAGTAGCAAGACTAAAAAATCAAGAAAGAAAAAAAAGTTTAAGAAATACAAAGGCAGATGTTCAGTCGGAGGCAAATTGTACTCATTTATGGTAAAATATAAAGTTTTCTAAATTTTTCCAGCATATTCAAAAAATCATGGTACAGCCCCTTAACATATTGCATAGACATAACGAACATGGTCTATATGTATTAAGGGCAATGCAGGTTTCAGCATATCTGCATAATGTCATTGTTACATCATCTTGGCTGGTGGTTTTTGCTTAAAGTTATAATGACA
Source organism: Xenopus petersii (assembly GCA_038501925.1). Lineage (NCBI taxonomy): Eukaryota > Metazoa > Chordata > Amphibia > Anura > Pipidae > Xenopus > Xenopus petersii. Next base: position 64,096,157 of record CM076673.1, on the reverse strand, counting down.
CTTACCTACCTTACGATTACCACATGTGAGCCAAGAAGCGTATTTGTATTAGGAACCACCTGACAGATTGGAAGTATAATTATAAAGTGGTTTTACATTAAACAACAATCATACATCTAACCTATATAGAGTATTCTGTATGTTTCTCCTACTATATGTAGGTGAAAATGAAAGATTATTTAAAGGTATTATATATTTCTTTAATGTGGCCCATTTTAATAAAGTCTTTCTTTTTTTTGCAAGTCTTTTACATACTTTATTTTTACATTTCAGAATTTTCTGGAATGCCAGCCATGCAACAAAACCCTCTTCTCAATATGAACCATGGGAACTCTTTAAATCATTATCCGGCATCAGCCCCCACAAATCCTTACATGCGAGTTCCTAATTTGCCTGACCCATATCAGAATAGTTTTCCTCCCTACCCTGGATCGAGCCACATCAATGTTTTTCAAGCTGCTGCCAGCTCATCAGTGTCCTGTGCAAATAGCCCTATGAATTCTTTCCAAAGATCCTTTACTCAAGGTAACTCTTGCCCCCCTTATGCCAGTAATGGAAATGCCTCCTTGGATAACTGTTCCCCTTATCTTGACTCTTCACAGCAACAATCCATGGATTATTACAAGTTTAAAAACCAAGATTCAATGTCTAAATTAGGTGTGCCCCCAATTCAATCATTGTACCAGCAGGGGTTTGCAAATAATCAGGCTTATGGTGACAAAATGTTTAGTTATGGAAACCAAAGAGTGCAAGCTGATGATTTCAGGGGCTTTAATGCATATCCAGCACCTCAGGCCGATAGTAGTCATGTAATGGGTCCTGCCACAAATTCACAGGCTATTATCAGTAATCAGGACTTCTCTTCTGTGAATAAAAATGGTGAATATCCTCTTCCACACTCCTTCCATGAAAGCAACATGTCATCAAGTATATTAGGAGGCAGAGCTGGCTCTCTGCCTTTCCCTGGTAAACAAAGTGAAATGCATCCACAGACATCAAATGGAACATCTGAAATGCTTCCAGGTCTTAATCATGACAGGACTAATTTTGGAGGCCTAGGCAGAACCAATGGTGCTAATCTTCAGGGAAAGCTACCGTACACCTTACCTCCTGTGCCAGAAGAGCCTGCAGACGTTTGGTCAGACAGTGAACATAACTTTCTTGATCCTGATATAGGAGGTGTAGCAGTTTGCCCAACTCATGGGTCAATCTTGATTGAATGTGCTAAACGTGAGCTCCATGCAACAACCCCATTAAAGAATCCCAACAGAAATCACCCTACCAGAATATCTCTGGTGTTCTACCAACACAAGAGCATGAATGAGCCAAAGCATGGCCTGGCATTATGGGAAGCAAAAATGGCAGGTAAAGCCAGGGAAAAGGAAGAAGATTGTGAAAGGTATGGGCCAGATTATGTGGCTCCTAAATCTTACAACAAGAAAGCAAAGCGAGAGCCTATAGAGCCGATACATGAACCTGCTGAACCAACTTATCTTCGTTTCATCAAGTCACTCACACAGAGGACAATGTCAATAACCACAGACTCTCAAGTCACTACATCTCCATATGCCGTAACACGGGTTACAGGTCCTTACAACAGATATATATAGTCTGCTGCGTTACCTCATTTACATCAAATTGGGTGCACCATATTTGCTTAGGTTCATTCATGTGGATATGTAGAATGTGTATGAGTATTTTACATAAATGTGATCCATGGGAAAGAGTACCGGCAAAAGAAGTATTCTTGCCTATTAACGTTTTTAATTTTGTAGTCACAAAATGCTCTGGAGACAAGAACACAGTCATCCTATGCAAAAGGTGTTCAACGAAAATCAAAACACTGGTTCTACTGGATGACTTGTAAAATTACATCTACCTTCCTCCCACTTTTATATAAAAATGTGTAGCTCTAGGAGCCAGAATCAAACTTACTGTAGTGTGTTAACATCAGGAATATTACAAATACCATCTGGTGCTAAATTCCTTTTGTTCAATACTGGAATTGTATTCTGTTTGACATATGATATTTATAATCTTAACACTGACCTCTGTTGTATTTCAGTAGTGTAGATTTCACAAACCAATGTCAACAATATAACACTGAAATATTTAGACATTCTATCAAAGAAAAATGGTGCTATCAACTGTGTCTTTACGATGTTTTAACACCGGGAATAAGGTATCCAGTTTTAATGATTATACATGAATTCAGTCAGATATAATAACATTTTATAAACGATGAACATTTTTGGTTTTATTTCCATTACAGGCCATCCAGATTTAATCCACACAGTCACAAGTTTTAACTCTTAGAAACAAAGCTAAGATGTTAAAAGCCTTCATCCTGCATAACATCTGTATCTTGCATATATTATGTTTTCCAGGAAAACTAAAAGGCAAGCAGAAGCTGCCATCTTTTCTCCAACACATGGACAGTTGTGGTTGGACGTTTTTAAATTTGAGTATATATTTATGGGGAATATACATTAAGTACTTGAGAAAAGAAGCTAGGGTCTTGGAAACTCATGCCTCAATTATGTATGGGTTGAACTGTGTGGTTTTTCCTGTGACTTGTAAATCTAGCACAATGGTGCACTACACAGGGGGATAAATATGTGTACCAGGGGGTTGAGGAGGTAGTAGCGGGTCAAGCTAACTCTGTGTGCAACCACTTGTGCAGCCTCAATACAGGATCGATTCAAAGGGTGCTTTCAATTCTTTTTGTGCAGCAGTCATAGATCTGCCTCCAGCAACTCCCTACATACTAATGCAACAAATTATATGTGCATAACTCTCACCCACATGTGCACTTTGGTTATAACAATCCCCATTAAGCCTTACTTTATTGGTCAAAGAAAAAAATCATGTCGGTTTTGACACCTGGAATTCTGTTTTTCTGTGGATAGGTGAGTGAAGGCTTATGGTCTACACCAATACATTTACATTGTAGCATATTTGCTGTGAACAGTAGTAATACATTGCTTCCCGTTTCAAAAAATTTTCATTTCTCGATTGGTAAAAACTATTTTTTTTAACTTGTTTACGATATCAGATCCTAATGAAATAAGATTTTCGAAATGAGTTTTAAATCAGCTACCCAAAGTCCTAATTTCTTTCTTCTCTTCATTTTTTTTATTATGTGAATATTTTTTTTAATTAGATCTGCTTATATGTGTATATTTTGTTTCATGTATTTCATATTTCAGTTTTTTTAGGTAGAAGGGTTTTTTTGTGTTCTGTTGAAAATGTGATGAAAACATATTAGAAAACTACCAAATTGCAAAAAATTATATTTTTGTATTTTTCCCAGCAGTGATTGAATAAGGCTTATTCCTTTAAGGTTATCATGATTTTTTATTGAAAAAAACCCCCCCACATTTATGCCAATTTATGTTCTTTTCTTATAAATCCAACATTTTTAGTTAATAAGTATAGGGCACATCCCAGACTCACCCTGCCCTGAACACTTGGGGCAGATTTATTTTACTTACCTGTCCATGGTCTGGTCTGTTGGATACAAAAAAACGAGTGGAATTCAGGAAGTCACATGGTTTTCTCCACCTCGATAGACCTGAATATGGACTGCTAAGTATAACAGGTCTGCCCCATATATTATTATACCTATAATAATAATAAGGCACTATTCTAATTGTGTAACTCTCCCTAGACCCCACACGAGATATAACAGTTTCTTGGCATTTCTGAATCATGCCCATGACACAGACGTTTTTCTTCGATAGTCACTGGTAAATATATGATTAGGTTTTTAATAGTGTGAATCCTAACCACACACCCATCTCATATTCTGTAATATCTTAAATCATTATTCTTGTATGAGAACCTAACAGCCTGAGATTTTGTACATTGCATGTAGGTTTTTATCTTTGGCAGCTTCATTTTAGATTATACAGGCTTTTAATTGACAGTTGTGTGATCACTGCAGTTGTGAAGGGGGCCTGGCAAGCTTATACAGCAGTCATCTAGGAAAGGGTTAGCATAAAATGAGAAATATGTGGACATTAAATTCTTTGTTTAAAATGCCTTAAGTGCCTGGCATTGCAGGGTAAACACTTAGGGGCCTGTTTATTAATCCTCGAATTTTTCTGGTCAAGTTTGTAAGGGGAAAAACTCAAATTTTTAGAGATAAAAAAACTTCACACTTTAAGAGATTTATAATGCTTCAACGCTGCTAAAACTCCGAAATCAAAAATACTCTGGCTAAAACCTGTCGAAGTCATGTGAAAGTCCCTTTTACAACTGAAAGATGTTTTTTGCCTTCATGATCTTCGAGGGATTTGGGCTGTGTGAAAACGGCTTTTGTTTGAAAACTTGAAAAAAATCCTAGGTCTATGGGCGACAATTTGAAAAAGTGACTTTTCCTGCACGTGGTTTTTTTTTTGTTCTGATTTTTAGTAAAATAAGGGCATTCCAGGTTGGGAGTTTATTGGTATTTTTTAATAATAAGAATGACTTTAAATAAATACCCCCTATAATTACATTTAAGCCTTCTCAGAAATATTTTAGTAGCTGGAATGAAGCTGCCACATTTAGTAAGATCTGGTGGACAGCTTGGCTGCAGCTAGCTGTTAACAAATTGAATTATTGTTTTTTTGGCCTACACATAGATGGGATTTGTTTGCATAGAAGATTGGCTGAGGACATTATTTCATTGGTGGTCAGCTCTTCAAGTGTTATGGATAGCTATGCACATTTCACAGGCTGAGGTTTCTGTATCTACATGCAATTGAATCAATTTTAGTTAAATTGTGTAACTACAAAGTTTGCTCTGTGAGGCAGCTGCTGGTTATTATATTTGTGCCACATTCATACTTCAACTTATTGATCCTTGTAGCCGTTTAAGAGGCATCCATTGCATGTACAGCACTTACACTGGCAAGCTGGTTGGTTATCTGCCATAGAAACAGAACATTGACATGTATGCTGCTTTTCTATTCTGCAGCACTTGTATAAATGCATTTAAATGCCTGTTGATGTCTATTTACTTTAGACTAGTAGTATACGTGATCACTGTTCCAGTGAGGGGCCATTCACATGTTTCAGAGGTTGGAAAGTGGAGTTATACTGCTGATTTGCTGAGATGTCTCCAAGGTAGCATTTTTAATTTCCCAGAGGGTGAGGATTCATGACTGCAAGCTAGCTTAACAAGATCATGTCTTTGTGTATCAGAATCCTGACTGTTTGCCAATTCCAAAGTTATATTCTGCAGTTATCACATTGCAAAAGTTACCCATGTGACAGCTCCTCTAATGGACAGCACATAGTACTTTAGAGCTGGGATTGCTTTCGGTTTTATCCTATAACCAGTTTTTTTAGCCACCTTATCCTTTACACTGAGTTCAGCTCCCCCAAGTAAGATGACCTTTCATAAACAAAATATTCATTATAAGGCTCAACTTAATTTGTGGAAAACATACAGAGACAGAAAACACCTAAACATACTAAGCAACGAAATCCGTTGGGCGTCTCGTGCCTATTATTTGTTTATGATGTCTGTGTGATTTAGAGGGAGCTAACGTGACAGTTTCTTAAAGACCGCTTTGGTCTTAAAGAACTGGCTTAGAGTAGGAGGCAGTGCCAGAACCACATTCCAGCCTGATGTGCAAGTGTGGATCACATAAGGACAAAATTCCTTGGCTTAAATAGCACCTGTAACGTTGGAAGTCCAATGCATAAATCTGCATGGAAACTGCATGGTACAAGGGGATCTGGGTACTTACAATTCTCCATCATTAAAACGACTAATGCTGGTTTTCATTAAGCAAGAAGGCCCCTACCGTTTGTATCCCATTTATTAGCCAACTGCCATTGTATAATATGAGATTCATACAATTACAGATTAAAACTAGTAAATTAAAGTTGTAAAATATAGTTTCTTTTCTACTGTATTTATGCTAGAAAACATTGAGCTTGGAAATAAACTGATGAATGATGGTGCTACTCACCCTGCTACCAGTGATCATATTGTAAGCTAAACTTTTATTACAGACCTGAGTGAGACTCCTTTTTATCACCTACCTCAGCACTAGTTTGGCAGTAGGATATTGATAGGTGAGTGAAAGAATACTGTCATACCATCGACCTTCTCCAGACACCTAGTAGCAGGAATCCCCAACCTGCTGAACCCGTGAGCAACATTCAGAAGAAAAAGGAGTTAGGGATCAAGACTAGCATGAAAAATGTTCTTGGGTTGCCAAATAAGTACTGTGATTGGCCATTTAGTAGTCCCTATGTGGATTGTAAACCTACATTGAGGCTCTGTTTGGCAGTGCACCTGGTTTTTATGAAACCAAAACTTGCCCCCAAGCCTGGAATTCAAAAATAAGCACCTGCTTTGAGGCCACTGAGAGCAACATCCAATGGGTTGGAGAGCAACATGTTTCTCATGAGCTACTGGTTGGGGATCACTGCCTAGTAGTGAAGACGTAAACCGCTAACATAAAGAAATCACATTTTTTCTTAGTACTTGACATCTTGACAAATTTAACTTGAACTTTAATCTATTCTTCTCAAAATTCAGGGATGTAATTGCTTGGTCTTTTTACCAATAAATAGCATTTTTGTGTTTTGTTTTGTTTCTGTTTTTGGGGGAAAGGACATCTGCTCCCTGTTTTAATTTGACTTGTGTATATATATATATATATATATATATATATATATATATATATATATATATATATATATATATATATATATATATATTACCAAAAGTAATTTTGTAAATGTGCTGGCTTTTTTTTTACGGTAAAATATGTTGAGTTTAGCATCTTAGTTTTAACAAAATCTATTAAAAAGAAGTGGAATGCACTGAGCTAAATTAAAGGGAATATTTATAGCTTGGGTTTGGTAAGTAACTTACTAATTGGATATACCATAGTAGGTTGCTGTATCATGAACTTAACCAAGTGCTCCTATTGGCCTAGATTTTCTCTTAAAGGTTATTTATCTGGTGGTGCTATTAAATGGACACAATAATGTTTAGAATTTACCCAGAAATGTGTTTTTTTGTATACCCAATGTGTAAAATGAAATTCTAATGAATATATATAATAATGCATAAAATGTTTTGTTGCATAGTCTTAAATTGAGTGTGTTGATTTATTTTTTGCATTATGCATTGATTAAAAGAATATATACCTGGTATATGCCTAGCAGTTGAGCTACACCTTTTAATGATATTGAGGTCATTGGCATCCTATACTACATTGCCCCCCCATGTGTATATTTATCTAAATTCCTGGATTCTGTTACAAAAGGTACATGGATGATTGTGCTTCCTATATATATATATATATATATATATATATATATATATATATATATATATCTATATATATATATATATATATACTTTTTTTTAGCTCAAATCCATTTTTTCTAATATGTTTGTGCAGTGCAATATTCAAACCAGTTTGCTTTTTGTTTTAAACCCCTCACAGCAATTTATTGCAGTAAGTCAGAGGTTTGGGTTCATAAATATAAGAAAAATATATGTATATAAGCGATGTTTTTACAAGCGTGCCTGTGCGCACTATGATACCATTTTAAATATATATTGTGTTTGTTAAAGAAGAAAAAAAAAATGTTATCCAGCAAAGAAACAATTGTAAATTAAAAGTATTTGTAAATACTTCATTCACTCATATTTGTACCTGTCAAGCTCTAAGCTTTTGGGAAGGTGCTGCACCCATCCACTGTTGCTGGGGGGCTTGAATAGATCAATTAGAAATGCACTTCAAGGTCCCCGGCCCTGTGAAAGAGGTGAACTCGGTGCTTGTGTTTATAGAACTCGTGACTTTTTCTAATATTTTGTTTATTTGCCAAATGGCTTGCAGAAAATACATCAAACCAGATACAAAAAAAAGAAATAAAGCGAGATTGTCTTATATCATAAAAGCTGTAATGTTGGCCTTCTGTTCTATAAAAAACGAAAAGCATAATGGCTTCTCTGGGCAGTAGCCAGGTTGACTGTAACCATACTTGAAAATGCTTTTGAGTGGCGCCAACTTTACTTGAACGAACCTTTTCATCCTGATAGCTGCACAGCAGTGCTTGGTTCATGTCTAAAGCTCACGGAGAACTTGTATAGGAAATTATGCTGTTTGACACTAAAGGGTAATGACTTTCTCTGTGCTTATTATCTGAGTACATTCTAGGAGCTTCTTTTACTTTACTTTTTTTTTTTTCTATTTTTCTTTTCACAACACGGTGTGTGTACAAAATCTGAGGTCGGTTATAAATACTGTAAGTATTGTAATGTAATGAATGCAGGCTATTTGAGAACTGTTTATTATATCATTCCTGAGATGTGGGTGTTTTTAATAAATTTATATTTATTTAATGCATTTAAAGTCTGTGAAAGAGTTTTATTTCTTGAAATTCATGACTGTGCTGGCTACAATCATGAGCAGGCCAACAGCATAGCCTGCATGAGCCAAATGGCTTTTAGGCCATTGTATGTTGTATGTTTTGCTTAGCTTGGAAAACAGAATATATTAATTCTGCATACGTATACAGGTATGGGCTTGGTTATTCGGAAACCAATTATCCCGAAAGCTCCAAATTATGGAAAGGCTGTTTCCCATAGAATCCCAATGATTTCCTTTTTTTCTCAGTAATAATAAAACAGTATCTTGTACTTGATCCAAACTAAGATAAAATCCTATGATAATAATATAATATTATAATAATAATAATCCTTATTGGAAACAAAACAAGCCTATTGGGTTTATTTAATGATTACATGGTTTTTCTAGTAGACTAGAAATTGATGATTATCCAAATGAATGAAATAACTGTTATTAGGAAAACCCAGGTCCCAAGCATTCTGTTAAACAGGTCCCATACCTGTATAGTATATCCCATAAAAAACACAGCAACGCCTAAATTATTTTAGTGGTCTCAGGAGAGATATTGTGTACAAGAATGCACCAGTGCATTATACTCTTCAATGTAGAAAGAAAGTGCTGAAGTTATGTTTTAGGCGGTTTTATTAAAAATTTATGCAAAAACCCTACTAGTCCCACCCATCCATTCCACTTCCTGCTGCCTCCTTTCCAGACTGTACAGGGGAGCTGGCAGCACTCAGCACACAGCACTATAGGATAGGAACCAATCAGCAGCTAAGCTGACCTGATAGGGAGCTGAAACCTGTCTTTGCTTGTGTTCAGAGCTGTGATTGGCTGACGGCAGATCTATCACATAAATTTTTTAAAGATAATATACATTGTTAGCCCAAAGTAAAACTAGCCTCATATACAGTCATATGAAAAAGTTTGGGAACCCCTCTTAAGTCTTTGGAGTTTTATCACTGGCTGAGCTTTCAAAGTAGCAACTTGCTTTTAATATATAACATGCCTTATGGAAACAGTAGTATTTCAGAAGTGACATAACGTTTATTTGATTAACAGAAAATATGCATCATAACAAAACAGGTGCATCAATATTGAGCCTCCTTTTGCAAATGTAACAATCTCTAGACGCCTCCTATAGCCTTTGATGAGTGTCTGGATTCTGGATGGCCGTATTTTTGACCATTCACCCATACAAAATCTCTCCAGTTCAGTTAAATTTAAAGGCTGGCGGGTATGGACAGCCTGCTTCAAATCATCCCATAGATTTTCCATGATATTCAAATCGTGGGACTGTGATGGCCATTCCAGAATATTGTTCTATTGTTCTTAGATTTCAAAGGGATTTCAAACTTGACTGAGCATTATCCTGAAGAATTGTTGATATTGGGTTGAATTCATCCAACCCTTGACTTTAAAAAGGGCCCCAGTCCCTGAACTAGCCACACAGCCCCACGGCAAAATTTGACAGTAGGCAGCAGGTGTTTTTATTGGAATGTGGTGTTCTTCTGCCATGCAAATCGCTTTTTGTTATGACCAAGTAACTCAATTTTTGTCTCACCAGTCCAAAGCACTTTTTCCCTAAATGACTGTGGCTTGTCTAAATGAGCTTTTGCATACAACAAGCGACTCTGTTTGTGGCATGAGTGCAGAAAAGGGCTTCTTTCTCATCAGAAATTTTCTTTGTGCAAATTGCGCTGAATTGTAGAACGATGTACAGATACACCATCTGCAGCAAGATGTTCTTGCAGGTCTGTGGAGGTGATCTTTGGGTTGTCTGTAACCATTCTCACAATCCTCCGCATATGCCGCACCTGTATTTTTCTTGGCCTGCCTGACCTGGGTTTTACAGCAACTGTGATTGTGCCCTTCTATTTCCTGATTACATTCCTTACAGCTGAAACTAACAGTTTAAACCTCAGAGATAGCTTTTTGTAGCCCTCCCCTAAACTGTGATACTGAACAATCTTTCTTTGCTTTGAAGATCCCATGCTGTCACTCTTCAGAGGAGAGTCAAACAGAAGCACACCTTGCAATTGGTCACCTTAAATACCTTTTCTAATGATTGGACACACCTGCCTATGAAGTTCAAGGCTTAATGAGCTAATCCAACCAATTTGGTGTTACCAGTAATCAGTATTGAGCAGTTACATGCATTCAAATTAGCAAAATTACCCAAATTTTTGCACAGTCAGTTTTTCCTATTTGGTTTAATGGCATACAACTGAATACTGCTTCACTAAAAATCTTTGTTCAGAAAACACCCCAGTACTCAGATGTTCCTGGGAAATGAAAGACAAGCCACTGTTATCTTTTTTTGTTGAAAGTGGAGTAAATTATTATGCAGGCTGACTTTTTTTCATGTGACTGTAGTATCCATTATTGACTACAATACTGGGTGGGTGGGGGGGGTAATTTAGCCTACAGTTTATGTATCCTTGAAAACCACATGCAACACTTTTATTTTATGTGAATGCTCACAGTTATATACATTGGATTTATAATTTTCTTGGGCCAGTAACATCTAATTAAGCCACTGTTTGCAACATTCACAACAGGATTGCATGGTTTACTTGGGCACTTCCAATGGGCTCATGACACTTCTCCTAATAGACTCTGTTATAATTAAATATCTCAAATTTATAAAAAATAAATTCCCTTTTCTCTGTAATAATAAAGCAGTATCATGTACTGGATCTTAACTAGGATATATGTAATCTTCATTGGAGGCAAAATAATCATATCATGCTATTTAATAGTTAAAATACTTTTAAGTAGACAAGATATGGAGACCTAAATTAGAGAAAGATCCCTTATCTAGAAAATTCAATGTCCCGAGTTTTCTGGATAACAGGTCCCATACCTATGCCATAATTTCGTTATGTTTTTACAAAGATCTGATTGTAATCTCCAATTAAGTCTATTATGGACTATTACTGCCTTACATACACTTTACCATGCAAGGACCTGGGCCTTGTCTTAGAATTTTGCATCCTCTGACTTTTCCTTCTCTTCTGAAGTCTGTTGAAACCTTTGATGTACATCAAAGTTTCTTTTGTATATCCCTTTAGTCTTCACTCCTTGGAGAAATGGGCTGTGCATTGAACTGTAGGACATATATTTATTATATCTATATGAAAGAAGAATGCACTCATAGGACTTAAACTATATTAAAGTGAATTTTTTATTTGGGCCAACATTTTGGATCCCAGACCAAGGTCAACAACTAAACCAAGGTTGTAGATAAATGTATTCATCCACTACCTGAATTTATATGTTTTATATTATGTTAATTTAAAGGTGAATAACCCTTTTAATGAATCAGACTTCCAATTACTCATTCCAACAACTCGTGGATCATGGGAAAAAACATTAACAGTAGTCACTTGAGGAGGGATATTAGCCACATGTACTCAAAATAGCATTTCACAGGGTTACAATCAAAAAGGCCTGGTAAATAATAGGGAGTTTTTTTTATTTATCACTGCCGGTGTATAGACATAGACATAAATAGCCAAACCTTTTAGCAAAAAGGGAAATATGCTCTCTCAAGGCCTTCAAGCTCCTTGTATTTTACTTTCATCTTTTCGGGCTGATACTGCAAATTATATAGATACAGTGTTTGTATAAGTATTGTGATCCGTTATCCGGAATCCATTACAGGAAAGCATCTCCCATAGACTCCATTTTAATGAAATAATTCATATTTTCATTATTTCCTTTTACACTGTAAAAATTAAACGTTACCTTGCACTTGAACCCAACAAAGATATATATAATCCTTATTAGAAGCAAAACATTTTTTTAATGTTTAAATGCTTTTTTATGTAGACTTATTTACTAAACTCAGAATTTAGCTCATATTTTTCATGCTAAACTCAGCGCAAACCACAATATCTTCAAATTGAAATTGGTGCCTCTCCCATTGACTTATACAGGACCTCGACAGGTCTGAGATGCAGGATTTTTGGATTCTGGCTTTTTGCAGCATCGGGGTATAATAAATCTAGAAGAATTCGAGTTTTTTCTTCCACGATTAATTCCAGTTTTTCCCCAAAAAAGTACAACCAGATAAATTTGAAAGCAGACAATACAAGTGTTTCACATGGTACAGAACAATTTGAGGCAAAGTGGGGAAACAAGCAGGTGAAAAAGAATTAAAAGCGCCTGCAATATGGTACAGCAATGAGACAGGTCAGAAAGAAAAATGTATTGCCACCTTGTTTTACAACTGATGGACTGATGTGGCCTGTTTTGTTGTTTGGGGTAGAGTTCTGGGTATTTTACATTCCCAAACACTACCATCATGACATTCCTTTGTATGTTCCAATATTTAAGACAATTCAAATGGAAATTGTCTGTTTTTTTGCAGCCCTAATCCAATATTTTACAGGTCAGTCAAATGTGCTTTATAACCAATAATAATATCCTGAGACAGCCGGCCAAACACCATTGCTGCTTCTGAGCACCACCATAAATCTCTATTAATGCAGCTCAAACTGGCAGATGTGCTGGAGCTAACGATGGTTTCTTGGCCCTTTGGCTCTTCTCGGAATCAATGGATGCTTAATCACTTTTCCCTTTTTATTTCCCTACAGTCCAATTCATTTTTTGTCTTTGTTAAAAAGGCTGAAATCTGCAATCTGCACTCCTTTGAAAATCCTGTTGAGATTGACTCGGGGGTTTGCGCCCCTTGGTAATTAAACCTGCACTGCTGGAATTTTCAGGTCAGTCATTAGTAAGCATCACGCACACATTGGCCTCTGCTGAAACTATGAAATGCTATATTAACCCATCGGTAACTAGTATCAGCTACTAATCCACCTTTTTAACCTTTGTAATAGATTGTGTAGGGATAAATTTTTCAGTCGGATTTACTGATTTTATTTCATACTCATGTCTCCAGTGAAAAATAGGGAACATATACAGTATATATCACTACAAATCCTTTTTTGGCTGCGGAACTGTCTTGGAACAATGAGGCACTTATTGCAGCTTTCTGGAGGGAGCTTCATGAGGATCTTAAAGATAAGCTGGTTGCTTACTTACTTACTTACTTCTTTTGATGAATTTGTTGTCTTTATTGTCAAGATAGACTCCCGAATGAGAGAGAAGTCTTCACTAAAGTCTCATACTAGCAAACCCCTGTATCTACATTTGTTCGATCTGACTCTTGGAGCAACATGATTAACTCCCGAGGAGAGAACACATAGGAGAACTGCTGGGCTTTGTATGTATTGTGGTGTCACTGGACATCTTATCAGATCCTGTCCCACAAGACCCCAGTGTCTGGGAAACGCACCAGCCTAGGTGTGAGGGAGGAGTCTCCCCATGGCAAGATTTCTGCACTCCCAGATTTTTACAGTTCTTGTATGTTTCTCCCTGTTTCCCTTTCTTCTCTGTCCGGTAGGTTTTTCTGCCAAGTTTTTGTGAATTCTGGAGCGGCAGGAAATTTTATTGACAACTCCTTTGCTGAATCTTGTGGCCTTTGTCCAGTGCCTCTCAAGATTCCTCTTTCTGCCCGGGCTGTGGATGGCAGACCGATTTCACCAGGTGTGCTCACATCTACTACCTTCCCAGTCTTGATTTGTGTTGGTATTCTCCATGAAGAAGAGATCTCGTTCCTTATGATTCAGTGGCCTGAGACTCCCATCATTTTGGGGTTTCTTTGGCTCCTGCTCCATAAGCGTCCATTGACTGGTCTACTGGAGAACTCATGGCCTGTAGTTCGTTTTGTCGCTCTAATTGTATGGCCTCATCAGTTATTCCTGTGCCCACCAATTCTTGGCTTCCAGAGTCCAATCCTCTTCTTCAACTTGCCTACAAGGACTTCGCTGAAGTTTTTGAAAAGAAAAACTCTGAGATTCTTCCACCGCACCGTCCATACGACTGTCCGATTGATCTGGTTCCCGGTTCCATTCCTCCTAGGGGAACAACATACCCCTTATCTGTTCCTGAGACCCAAGCCATGAAGGAATACTTTTTTGACAACTTGTCAAAGGGCTTTATCACCAGCCGGAGCTGTTTTTTTCTTTTTTCAAAAGAAGGATGGCACTCTTAGACTGTGTATTGACTATCGTGCCTTGAACAAGATTAAGATTAAGTATCGTTACCCTTTGATTCCTGAGTTATTTGATAGGCACAGAGGGGCCAATATCTTTACTTCGGGGGCGTATAACCTTATTTGTATTCGTCAAGGAGATGAGTGGAAGATGGCCTTCAACACCCGGGATGGCCAATACCAATACCTAGTCATGCCATTTGGCTTGTGCAACGCCCCCGCTGTTTTTCAAGATCTTATAAACAATGTCCTTCGTGAGTTTCTGCACTCTTGTGTCATTGTTTATCTGGATGATATTGTGGTTTTCTCCTCCTCAGAACATATTTCTCAAGTGAAACAAGTTTTGAGCAAGCTGAGGGAAAATCACCTCTACGCTAAGCTTGAGAAGTGAGAGTTTCACAAATCCACAATTTAATTTCTGGGTTACATCATTTCTTGTTCCAGGTTCGAGATGGATCCTGCTAAGGACTCTGGTGTTCTTGATTGGCCTGTTCCCAATGGTATTAAAGATATTTAATGTTTTTAGGGTTTTGCTAATTTTTATCATAAATTCATCAAGAATTTTTCCCAGACTGTGACTCTCACAAAGAAACCATTTAACTCTTCTTGAACCCCAAAAGCACAGGAGGCATTTGTGACACTTAAAAAATTGTTTAGTTCGGCTCCGATTCTTCTTCATACTGATCCTGCCATGAACTTTTGGCTCATACTTCTAAAATTTCCAGACATCTCGACATCAAGAAGACTCACAATTTTATCTCAAGATATTGTTGGTGGTCTTCTATGCTTAAGAATGTTAAACTTTTCGTCTCAGTCTGCACTGTGTGTGCACAACAAAAGACTCTTCGTTTTTTGCCATGTGGTCTTCTCCAACCCATACATTTTGCTGATCGGCCTTGGTCTGATGTTGCTATGGACTTCATTGTAGACTTGCCCAAATCTCAGGATATAAATACTATTTTAGTAGTAGTAAACAGGCTCCCCAAGATGGCCCATTTTATTCCTTTGAAGAAACTTCCCTCTGTGGCTGGGTTAGCCCAAGTTTTCATTAAAGAGATTTTTAGTTTTCATGGAGTTCATCATCCTATCGTGTCAGTTTGTCTCCAGATTTTAGCGAGCTTTTTCTAAACATCTAGGCATCAGGTTAAAATTTCTTAGGCTTATCATCCGCAAAGCAATGGGCAGACGGAGAGGACCAACCAGATCATGGAGCAGTTCCTGTATTGTTTCATTTCCCAAAATCAGGACAATTGGGTTGAGCTTCTTCCCTGGGCTGAGTTTGCTCATAATAATCTTCAACACGACTCTCTGGGCTGCTCTCCGTGTTTGGTTATAATCCATCTGCCTTCTGCCAGGTGTTTTCAAGACTGAGATACCTGCAGCTGATGCACTTGTCCGTGATTTCAAGTCTGGTCCCAAGTCCATCAATCCCTTCTCAAAGGCTCTTCTCTGAAAGCTGCTGCTGACAAGTACCGTCATTCTAATCCTCCCTATCAAATTGGAGATTTAGTATAGCTTTCCACAAAGCACAACAAACTTTGCTTGCCTTCTCCCAAGTTTGGTCCTAGCTATGTGGGTCCCTTCAAGATTAAGGAGATAATCAACCCATTGTCTGTCCTTTATGATCTGCCTTCTTCCATGAACATCTCAAATTCATTTCACGTTTCTTTGGTCAAACCTTTTGTCAAGAAAACTTTTTCGGTCGATCAACCTCCTCCTGATCCCATTATTCTTCATGAACCTTTTGCCTGATGAAAAGGCACAGGACACACAGAAAAAAAACAGAAGTTCTGAAGAATCCCAATGTATACTATAGAGCTTATCTGTTATCTACTGTGTATCCTGTGCTTGAATGGCTGCCTCCATGGCTACACAGCAGCTTTTTTATATAAACTATAGTAGTGTTTCTGAACCAAATACACAATTTTTACCAGTGCAGGGCAACTGTACATTATATTGACATTCCTTTAAAAAACTTTCATTTTTGATGTTACTGTTCCTTTAAGCCACAAAAATAAGAGTACTTGGACAATCTATGCATGTGAATATGAAGACATTATTATAGAAATTAAAGCAGTTTTTGCATTATAAATCACAAGGACTATTTTCCATAAATTCAACTTTATTAAATGTACTGTATGGTATTTCAACAGTTCATCACAATTATCAAAGGGCTCCCTGCACTCTCATTAATTTGCAGATAACACTGATTATTTAACATGTCATTATGTGACATTTTTTTTAAAGAATACCTAGCAAGTAGATCAAAGTGAAATATAAAAGGCATTAGACAGCAGAGGTATTGGCTCGCACCTTCCATAGGAACTTTGATTTGGCAGTGTTACCATCTGCTGAGCTTCTCTGTCTTCTGTAATAGTACAGAACCCACTAGTTGTATCTTACAGTGTTTGTATTTTAATGGAGCGCCGTTTCCTGTTCAGCTTTCCCACCTGATCGCTAAAGTGTGCTCCAATTAACCTCCCATTAAAAACAGCCAGTGGCTAATTACTGAAATTGTAGGACGTTCAAGTGGAGTTGTCAGGGGAAATGAAAATTCAGAAATTGACAGGGAAAGCAGCCTTGTATTGCAAACGGTTTATGCACCATGGAAATCAATTCGTTTGTAAAGAAAGTCTGTCTGCATACACATAACCAATGTATTTTGCCCAGGAGTTTAATGCACTGATCAGGAGATTCTAGCCGATATGCATGGTCAGTCTATATATGTGTTGTTCCACAAAGGGAAACATAAATACTTCAGGTATGGCACCAGATTCATTTTCTTAATGCTTAGGTGGCCTAATAGCTAAACATAGGCTCAAATTGTGAAATGAAGGTGGTTGAGGAAAGGGGTTTAAATATAAAAAGTATAAATGATATAAGAGATCCAGTTAATGGAGCTATTTCTTCCCAATGTGCACTGACATGATTGATAATGTTAAAATGAAAAGATTTAGATTTTATTATAATGGGTATTGTAAAGAGTGAAAAAATTCAAATATGTGACCAAATAAAGAAAAAGAGTTTTTTTTCAAATGGTGTAGATCAGGGGACCCTACGTTCTTAAATCAGGAGCAACATTTAGATGTAATTGGGGATCAATGCAAGCATGCAAAATGGTCCTGGATGGTGGAAAATAAAGGCTGTCATTGGAAGCCCCTATGTGGACCGGCAGCCTACAGGAGACTCTGTTTGGCAGTACACTTGGTTTTGATACAACTTGCCTTAAAACCTCGAATTCAAAAATACGCACCTGCTTTCAGACCACTGGGGCCAGTATCCAAGGGGTTGGTGAGCAACATGTTGCTCACGAGCCACTGGTTCTGGATCATTGGTGTAAATAGAAGTTTCTGATCTCATTTCTTGTTTGGGGAGGATCATCATCATAATAAACAGTTATAGTGACTATTCTGTATGACACACAGCATTGTTCAAGGCCACTCCTGCCCACTCTCTTGACCAGCTGAATTTTATTTTGGATCTTTTCCCCTTGATGGTAGGGATGGGATAAATTGTGAAATATATTCACAGTTTATATCACAGTTACGATTTTCCTTCCTTTACCCTTACATATGGAATCAGGAAAGCCATCAAGGAGGTACATGGAATAAAACATATAGGCACTGTAGATACTGGGCCCTAAAAAGCAATGTATTATAAAGCTAGTCATGGGGTTGTGTGCAGATTTCCTTAAGAGGGTTTTGAATGGCATGGCAGCCCTGTGTATGTTTCTTTGTAACAGGGCATATACACTAGTACTAGATCATTTACCTCTTTTCCAACCAGCAGTATATGAAAATAAGCAATAATTCCAAACACTATTCAAACAAGTGTTTCATGTACTTGAAAAATCCTTTAGGATTACTTATTCAATCAATGTATAACAAATTGACCAAGACTTCACCAGATGTCATACAAAAGAGGGGAGGTTGATCAATGCATATTCCCTGGCCCCCATTTTTATTAGTCATTTAGGGGGTTATTTATTAAAGTCTGAATGTAAAAAACTCCAAAAATTTGTTTTTTTTACTATAAAGTTTTAGTGGAAAAAAAAACAGGAATTTATCGAGATTTATTATACCCCGTGGCTGCAAGAAGGCTGAATCCGAAAATACGGCATCTCAGACCTACAGAGGCTGTATAGTGTATGTCAGTTGGAGAGGTCTCTATGATATTTGGAAGTTTCTGTGGTCTGCACTGGAATTAGCCCAAAAATCTGACTATTTCAGACTTTTCAGGCAAAAATTTGGGCTTTTCGGGAAAAAACTCCAAAAACATTGTACGATTTGGATTTTCACTCGATTTTTTCGGGTTTGTACCCGAGCCAATTAAACTGCGTTTTTTTTTTCAATAATAAATCAGGTCACATTGTGGATTCTAGTTTGGTCAAACTTTTTAGATTAAAATACTCAGATAAATTCGACTTTGATAAATAAGGCCCTTAGTATCAATGCAAGCGCATTTATTTACAGGGGTTTTTGTTACAAATTTATAACCACAACATTGGTAAGCCTTCATACCACATCAAGATAAACCCCCATATGGTTTACTTTCTTCCAGGCAAATGCAGTACAGAGCTGCTGCACTTGGCCATGGACATATACCTGGGTGCTCATAGTCCTGGTATCACTGAAGGGAGAAGACACTATTTCAGAGTACTGAGCGATAGTGAGGGAGTCCGATGTCGCTTAAACCAAACAGTTAGAGTTAAAGGCAAAGCTTTGGGACTAGAAAATGAAGGGTTCATTTACAAACACAGTTGCAAATGTGACTGCAGTGAGATAGACATAAATATTGCACATAATGACACATATCATCAGTTTCTTGCATCCTTTCAGTTTCTAATACTTTCCATTGTCCTATGTGTCTTGCATCTGTCCATTCAACTCTTATGAATTGTGAACATTGTGCATTTATTAGCTCCGGGGGAACTCTGGAGCTCCTGCCACCCTGAACATAGTGGTAATTCCATTATGGGTAAAAAAAATGGCAATTTGAGTCAGAAGGGTAAGTGTGCTTTTAATACACTTTGAAACCTAAACAACCTAATACAAAAGCAAGATCGGGATTTCTTCTTTTTGCTTAAGCGTCTCCTTGGAGAATTCTTTAAGACAGGGGTGTCCAAACTACGGCCCCCTGTATGTGTGTCTCACTGTGTGTGTGTGTGTGTGTCTCACTGTCTGTATGTGTGTGTCACTGTGTGTGTGTGTGTGTATCTGTCTGTATGTGTGTCACTGTGTGTGTATGTGTTTCACTGTGTGTGTGTGTGTGTGTGTGTGTTACTTATTTACAATTCGTAAAATGAACATGTTAATCAGGGAGTGTGGCCACAAAATGGGCGTGGCCACAGTGAGTGGCCCGGCTGTTTGTATATTTTACCGCATATGCCCCTTGGAGAAAAAAGTTTGGACACCCCTGCTTTAAGAGATCATTGATTCTTTGCAGATGTTCTTTGAATGCCGGTAATTTGAAATTCCATTCACTAGAACCTTTTTTGAATATTGGCTTGGAGTCTAGGCTTGTCTTTGTTCTGCTCTAACCTGGCAGAGCACAATATATTAAGACTGTTGGCTCCCAATTTTTCATTTAATGAAAATATAGCAAATATATTTATGCTTTCCCTGATAACATTTCCTAGAAATGCATTTAGGAAATCCCATATAATCCATTTTTTTTTCTATTTAAAGGATTAAATAACCTAATGAAATAGGCCAATGATGTCTCAGTAACTATAAGAAAAGACTAATAAAACCTATTTAAGAAACAGATTTATTAAGTAACCTTGGGTACTTTGGGCACGGGCCTTTTTCAATTTACCAGACAAGTAGCCATTTACTACTAAATGCCTGTCAAAGTTGTAATCATTGTTACACATCGTGTAGAACCAATAAATGGAATGGATTCTATTGCAACATCATCACAATCTCTTTTTTTGTAGCAGTATCAAATTTTTTTTAATTATAAAAAAATAATTATAATTATAAAAAAAACCCTAAACTGGCACAAGCATTATTCTGTATTGTTTTACATTTCATGGGAAATTGTACTATGTAGATAAAGACAAGTTGTATTTATTAAATCACAAATGGGAATAAGGCAGTTTTCTCCAAGTACAGGTTTTTGGATGTTTTCTGTAATCGAATGTTCATGTGCCCCACAAATTAATTCAGAGTGTAATGTTCCTAAGGACAAAACAGTTTTATATATGAATATTTTTGTCCAGCCCTGGCACCTGTCTCTCCCCTTCATTGTTTCTACTGTTTGCCATAATGATCAAGACTATATTTTGATCACAGTTCCTTTTTGTTGTATGTAAGGTCAAGCTATTTGAATTGTGTTATCTATTAACCATTTGTGCTTGATTGTAGCCAGCAGCTCACTTGAAAAGATATAAAATGCCTGCAGTGCAAAACATATCTGTTCTATTAACTGCAGTTGCCATTACCCAAATGAGACACATGCTGTATTGGCCCAGGCTAACAGTGGCATCTTCCAATGTTATCACCACTACTTTAAAAGCTTTCCTTAACTGCATGACCTCAGCAGCCAACATCAGTAATTGCGCTCCTTTCCCATACATGGTACTACCCATTGGTATTCCAAGGGATCGGCTATTTTCAATATTTTCATTCATTTGGGCCAACCATTTAAACAACTTTAACAGTAGAAAGAGCTCCTCTTAATTATCAGAACAAAATCTTCAATTCACCAGTAACATCTGTCGAAACCAGTGATCCCCAATCAGTGGCTTGTGAGCAACAAGTTTCTCACCAACCTCTTGGATGTTGCTCCCAGTGGCCTCAAACAGGTGCTAATTTTTGAAATCCTGGCTTGAAAGCAAATTTTGGTTGCACAAAAACCAGAGTAGTAAGAGCTTCCTGTAGGCTGCGGTCCACAAAGAGGCTACCAAATAGCCAATCACAGTCCATAATTAGCACCCCCAGGAACTTTTTCATGCTGGTGTTACTCGCCAATTTTTTCTACATTTGAATGTGGCTTTCTGTAAAAAAGGTTGGGGATCCCTGGTCTAAACAATTCAACTCCGTTCTGGGCCTTGCCATACATGCCTAGATGGTCTGATATTAAAGCTGAAATCAGCTAAACTTTACAATCAAATCTGTTGCCTATGGCAAGCTTAAAGGGTACCGCCCCCCAAAATTTGCTTAACTCACCAGGGTGTGGGACAAACAAAGCCCATACTCCAGTTTTGGGAAACAGTTTTTTTTGTAAGGTTTTCTTTGTTGAGTTTTCATTAACAAACCATAGGAGGAAGAAGAAGGGATAGAGAAGAATAGAAAAGAGAAGTAAGCAAAAATTAACATTCCCATTGTACATTCATTATGTTATCTATTTGTTAGTACATATCCTGGGTCTAGTCTGGTTCACTCATGCTGCAATACCCATTAGTGGGTCCGTTAGCCATCTGTCCCATATTTTCCCAAATTTTTCAGGGCATCCACGGGCTGCATATGTCAGTTTTTGCCTAGGGAGGGTGTCGTCTTTTAATACGCTGAGTGTGGGGGGTTCGCTAGCCTGCATGGTCCTAGCACCCGCCAACCTTCACCTGCCTTCACCACGCCGCCCCTAAAATCTTGCCGTACTAGGCCTGTTGCCTCATAAAAATTCAGCCCTGTATTTAACACTTGCTAACCAAAGTGTAAAACCGCTTTTTCAAACAAAAGAAGAAAACAGTTTAACGAAAAGACAAAATGTGTTTATTTACACAATTTGAATTTATAACCACTTCATTAAAAAAATAAAAATATATCTTCTTGATTTGATTCTTGACGCGATTCATTGGTTAAGGAAATGCCATGTATCAACTGAAAGAAAAGAAATGATTGCCTGAAAACAATAATCTCACCAAAACACACTTTAAAAAGCCCCGATTCTTTTAATAGTTGATTTTCCCCCCCCCATGAATAGATTTCTTTTTTTAAAAAGTCAACTAAATAACTGCATACTTTTATATCCTAACATTTGATGCCATTTGTACCAGTATAAATATTGTTGGACTGGACTTCTAGGGCCCACCAGAGATCTTGAAATCGAGGGCCCACTTTCAGAACAATTTGATGCAGAGAGGGTCAAATATATTAGGTCTCATAGAAGCCTATGGTGGAAATAAGAATGGGCTGACAAGAACTGTCTTTAGGTGAGGACCAGAGGGAGATCCTCTGATCCAAACCTGCTTAGGGACCATTATGGGCTGAGACACACACTCAGATTCGGGGAGATTAGTCGCCCAGCGACAAATCTCCACTTCTTCGGGACGACTAATCTCCCCAAACTGCCTCCTGCCAGCGGTTTAGCTTCTAGCCGACGGGAGGCAGTTCGGGGAGATTAGTCGCCCCGAAGAAGATGGGCGACTAAATCTCCCCGAATCTTCACGTGTGCCTTGACCCTTAGTGAATCTCCTCTAAAGAGAGTAAAAGATAACGGTGCTGGGTTTGCCTGCTTACCAATGTTAGTGCTAATGATTAGCATTACATGCTTATTTTACATGTCACATTTATGCTGACCTCACATGGTACTTGTATAGTAGTCAGACTTTCTCAGCTGATAACATATTTGTATTGTCCCACAGATAAGTCAATTCATTGATCAGGAAATCTGTAGACACACTGTGCCAGCCAGTGCATGGGGAATCAGCTTATGTGCAAGAGTAGCTGTAGCTTGTTGGGGTTATTAGTCTGAACAATTAAACAAGAAAAAGGTGGCAATACCTTGCATATCGCCTCATATGGTACATGTTCTTTCAGCCCATTTCATACAATGCAATATGCATTGATATTTATTAGCAGCAGTCTTGTGTTTTATGGTAAATCAAACAAAAACAATAGGTTCTGGAGGGCTAAAAGTAAACATCTGACATTTAATAGAATGAAAACAATGGGGCCATACATATTGCTATGAAGCATACAATGTCTAGACCAGATATTCCAAACTTGCGGAATGCCAAAAGTTGTAGATTCTAACAGCTGCAGGACCATGAACAGCTTTCAGCTGCTGAGGAATGATGGGAGCTTACATGTCAGACAACCCAAACCTATAAGTAACCACTAAGTGAGTATGAAACATGATGAAACAAATGAGTCTGCAGTCAGTTGTTTGTTGCATTTGGCTTAGTTAGGTACAGTAGGATCTCTATTATAGATTTACACCCACTTGGCAATGGTACAGTAGGCTTGCACTGCACCTGCACAGAAACAGCTGCTCCCTGCTGCTGCCGAGACATTTAAGTTGGCCGTAAAAGATTCTTGCTCTATACAGCATTTCATTTGTTCCAAACTACAGACTAGGGATTAATTTGTACATTCTTCTCCCCATTTCATTAAATATATAAATGTGCAGCGTTTCTGGTAAAATACACCAAATCCTTTTTGTCCACAGGGTAATAAAAGCAAAATAAAAACAGACAAAAGTATTATATAATATACCATCTGCTGTAACTTTATTTGGACTTCCTGGTGATGGTGTCTGCAAACAAAAAAAATATTTATTATACTATTATTAATAATAATAATAAACTTAGGTTATTGTATGTGCAGTGAGCTCATTTTATTTACAGCAAACAGAAAGCAGCGGCTATTGATTTTCAGTGTGCTAATAAGTAGTCTGTAAAACACTGCAAGATGTAGTGGAGGACAGGCAGTGCACTACTGTGAGTAGTGTGGGTATCTGTACTATAACTTTGATCCAAATTACAGAAAGATCCCTTATCTGGAAACCCCCAGGCCCCAAGCATTCTGGCTAATAGTGCCCATACCTGTATTTGTTCTTAAGTGGGCATATATATCATATAAATGAATACCCTTAAAATAGTCAAACAGAAAAGAGTGCCCCTTTAATAGCTGCAAGTGAGACAATATTCCCATTAGACACAAAGGGGCCTATTAATCACAAAAAAAAGCTGTGTAAAGTGCGCATTTATCAAGGTGTTTTTATTTTATGCCAGATCTATGCAAATTTAATCCATTCAAATCAATGGGAAAATGTAAGTGTCAATTAATTTCCAGTGAAGTTGCTCTTGAAAAAAAAATACAATAATTAGATGCTGGGTTTTTTTTTCATAGCCTTTCCAAGCGGCTGCTTACATTTACTCCAGATTTTTGCACAGAAGTACTTGATAAATACGTTGGGTTTTTTTACACAGCAATGCCTGGTCAACTTTTTATTTTTTACTCTTTTTGCCAATGAAACATCAGAACTAGAATCATTCCACACAAAATACAACTTACAGACTGTACAATGGATGCAGCCTCATCTTCAGGGCAGCAGAAAGGGCTTTCGCTCACAGTTACATTTTTACTGAAGGAAGAACATGAACAATGTGTTGTTGGGTTACTGAATACTGCTAATAACACAAAAACGACATCATAATTCATAATGAAGTTTTCAGACAATCAGAATCAACTGGATTTTTAAAAAAACAGTCCTACCTGCCAGACTATTGGTCCTCCCTCTACCGTACCCATACCACCCAATCAGTGATCAGTCATTTTAAACCCACACTATAGTACTTTGATGATGTCAGACAGTGACTGTGGTCTTGGGTGCAGTAAGCCATAGAAACCAATCAGAATGTATTGGTCAGTTGTTTAAAAGTAAATATCTTACTTGCAATGGATTACTGCACCTGGGTATCTTATTAGTTGCTATAGATATAGATTACTGCACCAGCAGGAATTGCTCCTTTCTATGTCAGAGTTTTGCCCTTGCTTAGACGTGTTGGAGTTGGGACAGGTTGGAGTAAGTTCAGGGTTTACCTCCAGCCTATCCAATGGCCATGCAACTGAGCAGGGGCCAAGTTCTTAAAGTACCTGATGGCATAAACTTGCACTACAAGTCTGACCTCCAAGGCAACTGGGGGAAACGAAGGTTTAACACTAGATAAAAATAAGTGAATAAAATATGAAAATAGAGAAAGAGAGGATCTTAAAGGATAAAAAGGAAATTAGAAGGAGAGCAAAATAAAATGTTTACAAAAAGAAAGCAAAAGAGAAGAGATGGCTTGTAGCAGATGTGATTAACTGAGAACAGAGAGAGAGGAGAGAGGAGAAGAGTAGAGTGAGGAAAAGTGGTTGATTCAGAATAAGAGGAGGGGTTCATTTTACAATGAAAGAAAAATAATTCCAAGTTACTTTCCAATAGGAATTTTCATTGGTTTTAACATTATAAGTGAAATTAATATTCAGTGCAGTATCTGCCTGTCAATTTGAATTCACTTTAATATGGGTTGACTCATGAGTGATATTATTGATTGATTTTTGAACAATTTGCAATTACGTGTTCACTTTTTTATTATTTGGGGTTTGGAGTTATTTAGCCTTTTATTCAGCAGC
Source organism: Xenopus petersii (assembly GCA_038501925.1). NCBI lineage: Eukaryota > Metazoa > Chordata > Amphibia > Anura > Pipidae > Xenopus > Xenopus petersii. The sequence continues at coordinate 64,070,379 of CM076673.1, read as the reverse complement.
TCTCCAGTTTTCAATTCTGGTTGCTGGGGTCCAAATTGCCCTAGCAACCATGCACTAATTAGAATAAGAGACTGTATTGGAAGTAGGGTACTCAAGCACCTATGCCGTCACATCTTACACTACATATACAGAGTTCATCCCTGCTCAGTTTGTTATTTTGAAAAGAACATCTCTTTCTTCAAGGTAAAGAATCATTGGGATTTCATGGACTTGTGGTTTCAAAGTAAACTGGTCATTACATTTTTGACTGCAGCTTATTTACATTTCTAGCAGGGAGGATGCATAGCCAAGAAGTAAGAAAAACACAAATTAGAGAATGATACTAACCATTCAATTTCACCTTTATCAGACTTTTTGTGCAACATATTTTTCCAATGTTCATGAGTGGATTTGATCACTTCAAGAGCAAATTCCTGCAACATTTAGCAAATGTTAAAAAGCATACATGCAACTCAGAACAAATATTTAATATATTTTAATATGCCGTCAGTATGGTATAGTGTTGAAGGGATACAATTGTTCCAGGTATTCTGCATTGAAACAAAATCCATATTAACAGGACAGAATTGAGAGCAGGCAACAGAGAGTAAAAGATAATATCACAGCCACCAGAAAACAGAGATAGAAACATCAAGAGCCAAGCATTAAGTCATTTAGCAATTAAAGGCAAGGAATCATCAGATACTGTCAAGATAATCCAACCATTTGAAATGAAGACACAGTGTTCTTCCAGATACAGATTCCTGGTAAGAGAAATAAATCACCATGTGTCACATGATGTTATAAATAAGCACCTACTTCACCTTGCCTGTTCCATACTTCACCCCACTGAGGACAAACTATTTTCATATGACCATCACACAAACTCAAACGTGTAATTAAGTCACGTCTGATGAATACATACCTATTGCATTCTATGATCCAACAGAAATAACTTTGTGCTGATTCATCAAAAAAGAATTCTTTGTGCAACCTTGCAATATATAATGTGCAAATTGAAGATTTAAATCATGTATTCGGATCAGGTTAGGCTGTCACAGCAAGAACTGGTACTATTCTCTTGTGTTTTCCAATGACATCTTAGCAAGTGTTCATATGATCTCAGCGTTTAAGAGTTGGCCAGCTAAGTTTTTTTTTGTGGTTAACTGATTATTCCTTTTCTTGTGAAAATAAAAACCTGAATCAAAATATGTAAGTGAAAAACTACACCTCAACATTTAAAGGGAACCAATCATAACTAAAATCATTTACTAAGTAAATACACTATGTTTTAAATATCTGAGTTCTTGAACTTTCACAGAATTTTTTGTATAATGTAAATCATCTGCTCACTATACCTTCTGCAAGATCTCCCCTATCTCCACTGCAGTTCTAGCTGAGGCAGCCATCTTGGATTTCACTGGCTCCTCCTACCTATATCTTCCCAGCTCAGAAATCTCGCACATGCTCAGTTGAAATTCCTTCTAAGCTATTTTCAAATCAGCCTAACCTATGTGTTAGCTGCTGTTCAGTAGTGCTGTCACCTGCTGGAAATTAGTGTGTGCCCTTCATTTGCATAATAACATCACCAGCAGGGGACAAGATAGGGAAATCTCCTGATACTTCTAGTGGAGGAGTTTACTAAAACAAGGCATTCTGGGTAGAATACTCAAGGCAGTGCTACAATCTGAGCATGCTCCTGAAATTTGCATGTTATAGTCACTGTTATAGTCTTCAGCAAGGACTCCCTCAGTGAAAGAACCCATTTGACAAAGTAAGGGATTTTTCAAAAAACTATATTGTAGTTTGTATTTAGGTTGTACTGGTCAGATTGTTAATATGTGTGATTTTGGCTGTGATATGTGCCCTTTTAGAAATGGAAATATTTACACTTGGAAAAATATGATGTGCCTTCACATGTACAAAATGGAATTAAATGATACAGTCAAAAGAATATTTCTATATTATTGAGGCTATAATATTACTTCTGCATCAAATGAATAGAATATCAAATGAATAGAATACCTGGCCTTTAAACTTTCCATTAAACCCAAACTGATTTTCAGGCTTCCCATCAGGGACTTTGTAAGTCCTAAGCCAATCAACAGTTGCTTCCAGATAGCCAGGTTTGTGCTTTTTTACATCTTCTATGTCTGAAAGGCAATAAATGGACATAATCAGAAAAATGAAGATTGTATTTTTGTCTTCAAACGATGCAACCGGTTTAGTAAAGTAGGGCAGTGAATTATTAGTGAACATTAGCTTTTATGCTTAAAGTGGACCTGTCACCCAGACACAAAAATCTGTTTAATAAGTCCTTTTCAAATTAAACATGAAATCCAATTTCTATTTTCAAATTATCAAATATTGTCTGCCACTCCTCTATGCCATGGGCATAGAGGCGGGGCAGACAATTACTTTCACTTTCCATTCAGCATTTCCTAGATGTCACTGCTCTCCTCATATTCCCTGTTCTCTTTACCATTTAATTGTGTAGCCAGGGCATGGAGATGGACATAGGGTCCCCCATTCTGGTGCACAAACAAGATTCTGAGATGATGCAAGGCTTGTCTTAATAACAGTGTCCACAAAATGGCTCCTGCCTGCCTGTTATAATTATGAATTCCCAGACTGAAGGAAACACGATTCAAATAATTTATATAGTGTAACTAAAGTTCATTTTGCTTGACTAATGTGATAAAATAGGATTTTGAATCATTTTTTGGGGTGAGGGGTCCCCTTTAAAATAGTAGTGTATTTCCTGTTACATAATCCTAGGACAAGGATTCTGATTATTACCAGTAGTCACAGACCCAATGTGAAATCCAGTCTATAGCTCAGTGAGGAGCTCTCAGTATGAATACAGCAACATGCTGCTAGATAAAAAGCAGATATGTACATATGTATATAGGTGCCTGCACTCGAGGAAAATGGCTGTGTGAACCAGTAGCGGCTGTCCGCTGGGGATATCTAAAGTGGACAGGCTTCGATTTTGTGAGATATCGCACAAGTAAAGACTTGTGGATAATGCAAAACCTATTGGGTATGGCGAAGGGGGGTAAGAAACCTCTAACAGTCTCTACGCCATTACCGTTTGTGAAACTGTCGCAGAGGTCAGCTCAGAAGATACAGACCCCTGCGTTGCAGGATACTAAAACTAAACGCCCAAGTAAAAAACCAAATTAACACCAAAATGGGACCAGAAGGTGAGAAACCGTGTACAAAGCAGGATTTTGTGGAGCTACAAGACTATCTAGCGACAATGAAAAAAGATCTGCAAGATAATTTCCAGCGAGGCCTAGCAGACCTGGCGGTGGACAATACATTGATCGAAATACAACCAAACTACTAGAGACTCGACAGGAGGAGTTTACCGACACAACCACCAGGCTTGAAACAACAGTGCGGGACCTGCAATCAGAGATTAGATCACTGCAGGAAGCACATGAGGACCTTGAGAATAGATCCTGTAGATCCAATATAAGGGTGAAGGCTGTATCTGAGGACATAACAGACAGAGGATTTTATGATGCGGTTCTTTAGCACACTGCTACCGGATATGCCGAAGCAAGAACTGAGAATGGAACAGATACACCGGGCAAAGCGGCAGAAGCCACGACCGGGTGAGCGTCTGAAAACACCCTTCTTGCTGCACGAAACAGCAAGATTAATATAGAGGGATCAAAACCTGAGCTCTATACTGATCCCCTTTTACTCTAGCTAAATGAAGGGAAATGCGGCATATTACACATATTCTCAGAAAACATGGGGAACGCTATAGATGGGAATTCCCTTTCAAATTGCTTGTTACACTCAACTGAGCTACAACCTTTATTAGAACACCATCAGAAGGCCCATGCTTTCTGCAAAAGCTGGGACTGCAGGAAGCAGATTTTAATATAGACATGAACTAAATAATATGGTGTAGCGAGTACAATACTACATAACCTTAGTGACATTATAATACCTTTATTCTGAATATCTGTAGAAGACATACGAAGGATATTCCACCAGGACTATGTGGTTCCAAGGTCTACCCTATCTCGGCCTGACCCGATCACCCTCAAAAAATATATATCAGGGCTCGGGAATTGGGGAAAATCCTGATATTGTGTGTGAAAAAAAGAAAGGTTTAACTCCAAAATGGGGTGATAAAACTTACCCATTTGTTTTTCATGCAGCAGATGAAAGAAAGATAATTGGGGTGTCAATTTTGCTTCACTGTAAATTACATTTCCAGAGGTAAGAAGTGATCGCAGATAAAGAGGGTCAGTATCTATTTCTAAAAGGAAAATTTAATACAAAAGAATGCCTTATTGGTAATGTTTATGCACCAAGTCATTCAGACGCACAATTTTATAGGAAACTAGACTAGACGCTAATTGGTGTCCCTTAGTAATTATAGTGGGAGATTTTAATACTATATATGATAAAATTTTCGATAGGTCGCCACTGGGGAAATTAGGGGATAACCACGCGAACAGACAGATTTAGTAATCTGGTCTCTCGGAAGATACATGTAAAGCAATGTTATGGGTCAAACAACATTTTTTTGAAAAAACCCGATACTCTTTTAGCTAGAAAGCTAAGGGGGTTATGGGAAACACAATCAATTGGTACTATTAAGACAAGAAGGGGGAATTGGTTAATAATCCAAAGGAAATAAAAAAAGCATTTGTAGATTTTTAAACAGATTTATCTAATGGGGAAAAAACAGATAGATCAGTTGGAATTGAACAAGATGGCTAGATACTTGCAAGATTGTAATCTTCCAAAACGTATGCATGAACAACTCCTATTCCTGAATGCACCGATTATACCTGAAGACATAACTACAGTGATAAAGGAGAAGTTTAAATCCTCAAAAGCTCCAGGGGTAGATGGGTTCGGAGGGAAATATTACAAAAAATATGCTAAAGAACTACTTCCTTATATGACAAGAATGTTTAATTCATTTCTTTTTGACACACACCAATTCCTTCTGAAATGTTGCTATCTCAAATAATAGTAATACACAAAAAAGGTAAGGATCCTAGGCTCTGTTCCAGCTACCGCCCTATATCATTAATCAATACGGATATAAAGATCTTTGCTAAAATCTTGTCAGAACGCTTAAATTTGTTGCTACCCAAATTGAAACATCACGATCAAGTGGGGTTTATCAATGATAACATCAGGAGAACAGTAAACTTAATGGATATAGTAAAAGAGACACCTACTATTGTGCTACTTTTAGAGGCTGAAAAGGCGTTTGATCGGGTGGATTGGAGATACCTTTATGCAACACTTGAGACCTTTGGCATAAATGGCCCATTCTAAAATACGATCAAACGCCTGTACAGAAAAACAATGGCTGAAGTTAAAACTAGTCATATAAAGTCTGGAGCTTTTGAAATTAATAGTGGCGCAAGACAGGGGTGTCCATTATAACCACTTTTGTTTGCCCTATGTATAGAGCCATTGGCACAAAAGACTAGACAAAAAGTAGATATTACAGGTATAGAAATTGAAGGGGAGGTCTATAACTTAAGTTTATTTGCAGACGATATTCTGCTAACGTTAGGCCAACCACAAATCTCACTACCCAATTTATATAAGGCACTAGATGTTTTTAGTAGATTTTCAGGCTACAAGGTGAATCTCGAAAAGTGCGAGGCGTTGAATCTAAATATTTCTATAGAAGTAGCAGACCGGTTATCACAATCTTTTAATTTTAGATGGCAAACTGAGGCTGTTAAATACGTGGGAGTAATGTTAACTAATAGATACCAGGATTTAAATCGGTTTAAATTATACACCCCTGATAAATAAGCTAAAGAAAGATTCGATTTCATGGGAAGGTTATAGTATATTGTGGCTGGGACGCATATATAGTGTGAAAATGAACGTTTAAGCAAGAATTCTTTATTTGTTCAGAACAATGCCTACCAAATATCCCGGGACGGAATGTAGAGCTCTACAAAAAGCTATAGAAAAATGTATTCGGGCGGGAAAAAAAGCCAGAGTAAGTAGAAAGACCCTACAAAAAAACTAATTTAAAGGAGGTATGGGGGTTCCAGATTTGCTTTCTTTTTATAAAGCAGCTCAATTTGTACAAATACAGGTATGGCATCTAAAGGAAGATTAACCAAGATGGGCTATATTAAAACAAGAACTACATAAAAAATGAAACCTGCCAGATTCCATGTGGAAACCCTATCTACCGTCTGTGAGCAAGCAGGCTACGTCCTGTGTAGGACATTCATCAAAATTATGGGCAATGTATAAGTGGAAAGATAAGATATGTAATCGAGGATCCCTATTGACACCTCTGTTTCAGAATGAGGATTTTCTACCAGGTACAATAACTATTGATTTTCGCTGGTGGATATCAAATGGCTTACTAAGAGTAGGGGACCTAGTTGAAGGAAATAAAGTTATAACATTTAACAACCTTAAATTAATATATGATATACCCATGCAAGAGTACTTTAGATATATGCAATTGTCACACTGGCTAAAAGAATTTATAAAAAAGGGATGTAATGGCAATTATACCAACTATGAATTGGAGTGTAAACTAGGACTAAAACGGAGGGGATCTATTTCACGCTTATTTGATCGTTTGATCCATGAAGTTGATAAATTGCATCCAAGATTTCAGTCCAAATGGTGACAAGATCTGGGAGGTCTAATAGAAGAGAAATCTTGGAATAAAATGCATGAAAATCTCTCTAAAATTTCAATAAACACTATACTAAAGGAAAATTGCTTTAAAACCATAATGAGATGGTAGATAACACCAGAGAAAATTCCTAAAATGCAAAATGTGGTACCCCCGTATGCTTTAGGGGTTGTGGGCAAAAAGGTACTTATATGCATATGTTGTGGGAGTGCCCACAAGTAAATAAAATCTGGGAGTTGGTATTCCAGGAAATTAGTCTGATCTGTAAGACAAAGGTCCACCTGTGACCTAAAATTGCATTACTTAATTTAATAATTAAACATTAAGGGCTATACTGAACATACAAAAATGTTGATAATGTTTTGGTTTGTTTTGGGGTTAGTCCCTAACTTACGTAGGGTTAAGGGGAAGGGAAAGATAAATAAGGGGAAAAAAGGGGAGATATTGTGCTTAAAGAATATTGTAAATCACAACAATGTTTATGTATATCTGACAATGTATATTTATTGAGCAATAAAAAATTTTACGGAAAAAAAAGCAGATGATATGTACAGCGGAGGAAACCAGGTCCATAATTTTGTATATCATAAAAAAACTGGGCATATTCTAGTCCTTTCCCCTTGCTCAAGAAGAACAGATTTATCCATGCCTAATAACTATTCCACCTAGATTCCCACATTTTAATGAACACTGCCATTTTTGGCCTTACAAGGTTGCTATTGGCCATGCTGCATGTGACAGCCTATCCATTTTGGTAACCATACAACACAAACAATGATTATGCGATTGCCCTTTAAGCAGTCTGGAAACCCTTAAAAGCAGTCATTCAATTAAATCCCAATTAGGATCCTGACTGCTCACAACCCCCCCCCCCCCCATAGGAATAAATTCAAATGATGCATTTGCTAGGAGAATGCTCTTTGCAGTCACTCATTAAGCCCAAAAAAGAAGAGAGAGTGGACCTTAATGCGGCCATTTTTTGACCCATAGGATTGACCATAGTTAAACAGGATACCTTCATGCTTTAAAGGAACAGTAACATCAAAAAATGAAAGTGCTTTAAAGTTATACAAATTTAATGTAGTGTTGCCCTGCACTGGTAAAACTGCTGTGTTTACTTCAGAAACACTACTATTGCAGCCATTGAAAGTAGAAAAGGCTTAAGGAGGCCATAGATGCAAAGATCCGCCCGTTTGGCGATGCTGCCAAAAGAGCGGATCTTTCCCCGATATGCCATTAACAGGCATGGCTATATCGGGGGTAATCTGATTGTTCGGCCGTACGGCCGAACGATCAGATTACGATGTGCCATGAGCTCCGGCGGGATCGGTCCGTTCAAAATCAAACCTGACCGATCGACCAAACGACCGATCTCCGCCAGACGAAAGAAGTCGGCACATGCCACACACGATCCGAAAATCGTACGAACCCTCGATTCGTACAATCGGATCTGTGTGTCTATGCCCACCATTAGGTTACACATCAGATAATAGATAAGCTCTGTAGAACACAATGGGGTTATATGTTATCCACTATTTAACCTGTACCATTTAGCCTTTTTACAATTTCTGCCATTGCTACATTAACAGCTTGTTTATATAAAACTATAGTTGTGTTCCTGAAGCAAACAGATCAGTTTTAACAGTGCAGAGCAACAGTATATAATATTAAATTACTTTAAAACACAACTTTTTTGGTGTTACGGTTTCCTTTAAGCACCACATTTATTTAGTAATCTCAAAATGTAGCCTCCAACCCCTTGAAAGCAAATCCCCCTAACAAGCACTTGTATCAACAGGTGACAGTAGCCTGGAAACGGGTCACTTGTATTTTGCTTGTATAAAGGTAAAGCCAAGTTTATTAGGGCTGCTTTGTGCATTGGTTGCCATTTAAAGAAAAGGGGGGAGACTAATGTACAAAACAGCTTGTGTCACAACACAGGACATAACTATTTTAGTGCCAACATGCATTGAATAATTAAAATAAAGTTTGGCAACAAATGTTACAAGTGATTGATTTAAGGATCAATTAAGGTCTATATATTCCTTTAAGCACATGGTAATAATCTAAATGTTACCTTCTAAACACTGCAGATGTTCCCAGTCAATGATGATCAAACATCATAAGAATGCAATAGGGGCTCGAAACATTACAAGCCTATATTTTTCTTTTAAGAATTGACAGGGAAAGGCAATTTGGATCTCTATTCTTTTAGAATATAATTGTCTGAGAAATATTGCATGTATATGAACATACATAGTAAAGACTCTCAAACCACAAATCCACATTTACAGAATTCAACTGGTCTTTACAACCCACCAATCATTAGCTATCTCAATAGCCCTAAAAAAAAAGCTCCTGCAATACTGCTTTAAAAATCAGAACTTACCATTGAACTTCTCAGCATCAGGGTCATCAATATTGATTGCGATTACCTTCCAATCTGTCTCGCCTTCATCCACTAGAGCCAGAATCCCCAGAACCTTCACCTGTATAACATCACCCCTTGTGCAAACCTTCAGGGTACAAATTACAGAAGAGATTTAGATAAAGGCATTTCTAAGACAAGATGGCCATGAAATGTGTTTGTATCCTAGTCTAAAAATAACACACTTCTATGAAAACAATTTGACAATCATCCACTAGTTCTCTAATATAAATATTCTTTACAATGCATAATAAAATCCAAGGACAATTTTAATGAAGGCTCACTATAATTTAGAATTAGTATTTGTGAAGGGAAGATGTGTTTATTCTACGGAAATCTGATTGTATTTAAAAGCACCAAATAGCTATTTTTGTAAATGTAATGGTGGCTCATTAGAAACACAATGAAGAATGCTATTCATGGAGAATAAAGGAATGATTGACAGCATAGAAGCAGCAAAGCACATCTGTGTAGCTGGCGGTTGTGAGATAGAAGATTCCTGCAAAATCTGAAAAGAAAGGTATACTTTTTTTATTGGGATGAATACTTCACGGAGTGAGAATCAAAAAGACCTTATATCCGTTTAAATAAATGTAAATAAATGTAAATACTTAAAACTGTCTGAATGTGTGGTTATGATAACAGTGAAAAGAAAAAAAACATAACAGCATCACAATAAGCACACACTGTTCTATATTTTTCACCTGCAGCTATAGGAACATTGGCTGTAGATCCTTGACCTGCAGTAAAGATTGACTGAAGTTTATCAGAGCAAAATTAACATGACTGCGGGCAGCTGGAAACTGACAATATGTCTAGCTCTAGCCCCATGTCAGATTTCAGAATTGAATATAAAAAAAAATCTGTTTGCGCTTATGAAAAATGGATTTCAGTGCAGAATACTGCTGGAGCAGCACTATTAACTGATAGTTAATAGTTGAAAAAAACATGTTTTCCCATGACAGTTTCCCTTGAAACATTGTTAGTCTTGTACACAGAAACTGCAACAACCTTATGGGGTGACTGAAAGCTCTCAGCCTGAATGCAGAGCACATCCAACAGCAACCCCACCTTTTACAGAACACTTAACACTATTTTATCATTATTTTCCTCTTGGATCGTTGGTTTCTCAGCTTCTAAATTCTGCCTTAAATACAATTACATCATTTCACTCTCTGCATATAAACATTACATATTCTTTCATCTACTTATGCTATTTACCCTTGGACATTGTTGCCCACTGTAGGGGTAAGGTGAATCCCTCAACCGAATCTTCCATTCAGTTTATCCTAAATTCAGACTGCCACCCTTCACCCACAAACATTTGCTTTTACCCACAGGTGCATTTAATGCACATACAAGGTGTGGGGAAAGCATTTTAAAATATATGGGAACCCAACCTCCGTTTTAAATTAGAATTCAAAATTCCAAAAATTAGTTCTTTCAATTATTTTTTCTAGTTTTCTCTGCCAGTGTTTTTTTCACAGAGACAGGCACAGATAGTTCCATGCATTTTCTCCATGGGAGGAAATACTCAGACAGAGAAAATATCTAGTCTTAAGTAAAAAAAACAAAAAAAGGACTAAAACTAAACATCAAACAGTTGCCTTTCTGCTTTAATCATACAAAAAGTATATTAAAAGGGAAAACGTTTATTGCTCTGCATGTACAACAGCTAAAGAGCTGAGAGGAGTTAAAGAACATCATAGTTCATAGTGCAGTAATGGCTGACTTGTAGCATTATTTGTACTTTATCCTGTATTTAAGCAATGGAAAGACATTTACTTAGCATCTAGTAATAACACTTTTATTTACATTTAATTACAAAGTCTGCACAAAATTACATTTTTTTTTAAAATAATAATTATTATCTATATGTAGATTTACTTTTGTTTTGAAGGGCCTGCTGACGAAGTAATGAATACAGGTAGGGGCAGGGATCCCCAACCTTTTGAACTTGTGAGTCACATTCAAATGTAAAAGGATTTGGGGAGCAACACACGCATGAAAAATGTTCTTGGGGTGTCAAATAAGGGCTGTGATTGGCCATTTGGTAGTCCCTATGTGGATTGTCAACCTACATTGAGGCTCTGTTTGGCAGTACAGCTGGTTTTTATACAACCAAAACTTGCCTCTAAGTCAGGAATTCAATAATAAGCACCTACTTTGAGGCCACTAAGAGCAACATCCAAGGGGTTGGTGAGCAAAATGTTGCTTGCAAGCTACTGGTTGGGGATCACTGCTCTAAAGCAATGGACACACCTCAGCCTGCGTATTATTGCCGAATAGGGAGAAGTGGATCCACTCCGTGCCCCTACTCTGCTGATTTAAATTGTCACTGTACTCAAATGGAAAAATGGTAAGTTAGAATTCCCCTATGCACCCGTCACTTTTTAGCAAAGGTGAAACCACCAATGAAAGGCAGGCCATGCTCAGAAACGCCAAAACGTGCAAGGCTCAAGCACTGAGCTCTGAAGTGGTCAGACTGCACAATAGGTAGGATGGTAGGATCTTGGCAACAGTGTTGATTGCACACTAAAAATATGAATTCTGTTTCAAAGAAACCATGTTTAAGAGCACCTGATAGAAAGAGTAGGAATAACATTTAATATGCCAATTCAAGTGAACAAGTTGTAGTGATAATTGGCCTTTAAAATGATTTGTCCAACAACCAATGTTGTTATTTATTTAAGTTCAGCAACAATTAAAATGTTGCACAAGTTCATTATTATTATTATTAAACAAAAAAAACAAACAAAACAGAAACGTACTATTATAAGGAACAGAAATGCTCCAACACAATACACGAAACTCTACAGATCTCAAATAAGAACCTGGCTAGGTGACTGGCAGAGAAAAATTAAATGCAATACACATGCACACCTAATGGTGATCTTATAGAGCAGAGGAAAGCCAACCTTGGAGCCAATTTCACAGACATCAATTGGATCGTTATCACCACAACACTTGGTATCATTGTCAATGTGCTTGGGATCTTCCCAGGTCTGCAGAAGCAAATGGAGAACAGAAATACAATGTTCTATACAGATCCCAAACAAAAAATGCAACTATTTCCGACAGGTATAAACAAATTAAGTAAAAGCAGTTATCTATCTATGCAGGGATACACAATCTGAAATACATGTTTACTTAGCTTATTTTTTCAATAGATGCACAATGCTAAAAAATATTTACATTTGCTTATTGCTTATTTATCACAAAATGGAAATGCAATATCTACACTACAGTCCACAATATTAGCTCACTTCCTGATGTCATTGGTGCAGTTTGATCCAAAGACCAAAGGGCTAGGCAGGAAGCCTCCTGTATGTATGGACATCTAACAAAAGCGAATCCTATAACTTTTGATGAGGCATAAACAAGAAATCACAATTTTACCTGTGGAAGGGCTCCATAATTCCATATGTAACCTTTGTGAGGAAAAATATTTGAAACATAGCGAAGCTTTCCTTTTTTGATGTCTTGTTTGATAGGGTTAAGAAGCTCTTTTGTTGCAATCTGAATAAGGAAGCAGAACAGACTGGTAAAATAGAAGCAAAACTAAAATATGATGTTCTCAAAAGCTTAATGTGGATATCAGCAAGTTCTCGAAAATTATTGTAATGTAGAAATGTAAAAAAAAAAAAAAAAAAAAAAAAAAACAAGCTGGTTTAAATAAGAAAAAAAATACTTTGTGTTATATTGTTATTATGTTGACAGCGATTATATAGCAAAAGGGGTACTAAATAAATTAGCACTAATTACCTCCATTTTAGCATTTGTCCAGCGAGGTACCTCTACCACCATGTTAAACACATTCTTAAAAAATAAAGAAGGAAAAAGTTGAAGAAACACATTTGGCAGTACTATACTGAATGCTTGGGACTGGGGTTCCAAGATAACGGGTCTCACTATCCGTCACATTTCACTCCTTTGGTCAGTGTTGGACAAGCCTCCTTTAGTTTACACTGTTTCATTTACCTCTGTATATATTGTATAATGATGTATTAATGTATTGTATTCATTATATTCTGACTATTGCACAGAGCTTGTATATATATACAAGCTTCACTATAAATATATTGATAGTTACAATTACATAAAGCAATGCAAAGTTGTCACATATCTATGTAGAATTTCAGCAAAGCAGATTAGAATAAAGTTGGGTAGGTCCAGACTTCATTGCCAATTATAAGCATATGAAATATACTCTACAAAGAGATTGCTTAGGGAATGGAGAAGAATGAATGTATTTGCCTTTGGCTGCTAAAAATTAATAAGGTTAAAAATGCAACATTTTATATACTGAACTTACTGCACCAGCCTAAATTGTAGCTTCTCAATAGCAGCAATGATCCAGGACTTCAAACTTGTCACAAGGAGGTCACCATTTAGGAAAGTGTATGCTAAACTCACATGCTCAGTGAGCAGCTGTTGGGAAGCTAATCTTAGAGGTCGTTGCAAATTATAAAGCATAAAATGAGGTTGGTCTGTTATATAAGCTGATGCTACAAGGCTGATTATTAAATTCTGATGCTAATTGCACTGGTTTCTGTGCTGACATTTACCAGTAATCTGTATTGATTACTAATCAGCCTTATATTGTGACATGTATATTCTATGTGTACTGTTTATTTTGAGCTGGTCCCTAAGCTCAGTAAGTGACAGCAAAACAGAGCATGTGCAGTGAATCAGCAGAAAAAAAGATGGGGCATTTTGGAGGCACAGATCTTGCCTGCTAAAGGGCTGTGGTTGCATTGGGCTGGTACAGAATCCCAGAACATAATGTACAACATTTGTAGCCTACTTCTTTAGTTGAGATTTAGTTCTCCTTTAATGACCTGCCATGCTTTTCAACAGCCAAAAGAGGGGTTAATATGCCAAGGCTTTAAATAGTCTAGGTACTGTATAACTGTAATAGATTTTCATGATTAAACATGGTGTGCAACAAGGAGGTCACTATTAGCTGCTACACAGTGCTACATGTATTGAACGGAGCATGAAGGGAAGGCACACACAATCATTACGGTTGACCACGAGTGCTAATGATTGCCATTATATGTAGGAAGCACATTAGTGCCAGACTCTAGAGAAAAGAAATGCTTAAGTGTACCTTATCCCAATTAGTCTTTGATTTCTTCGCTGGCACATCACTGTCCTGGAAAAACAGAAACTTGTATTAAATGTCATTTGATAGGAGGCATGGAACCGGTATAAATTAACATAGCCATGAAAACGGCACGTGGCCCTTTAGCATTACAGGCTTTTTCTCTAAAGCTCACTGCATTTTCCAGGTCATGTTATGGTTCTTTTTTTATCAACACTTCCCAAAGGAATTCTAATGTAGAAATCTCTAATATAAAGCAGCCTAGATACTGCAGCCATATCCATACAGAAATGTAAGACAGCTTGCACTATGGGACATATTGGGTTGGTCCAATATTTGGATATACCAGTAATATAAAGTAGCAATAAAAATAAATGTGTAGCTTTACAGAAAATTTGTTTTTTTTTTTAGATAGGGTCACTTGAAAAGCATCAGAAAGCTGAATTTTATTTGAAAAGCTGGAAACAATCAGAAGAAGGCAAATAAGCCTAAAACTATAAAAATTAAATAATAAGTAATAAATAATAAGTCTGACCACATCTAGTAACTCACAGCAACAATTGGATGTTTGGCTAGAGTAGCATTTATTGGAACAGTAAATGCCACAGGCAGATTGGTTGGTATTGGTTACTAGACAAGTAGCAAATGTAAAGGAAAACTAGATCCCCTAACAAAAACGTCTCAGGTATAAAAGCCTGCTTAACTTAAATAAACCATTTTCATTATAATATATTTTTTATCAGTATGTGCCATTGGGTACTAAATAGAAAATTGCCATTTTAAAAAATAAGGCCGCCCCCTGGGATCCTAGGATTCACGGTGCGCACACAAACAAATCATACATGTTAGGACACATGAGCCAATTAACAGACAGACGTTCTGTCTTTTGCTTCCGCACTTCTTCCTGTTACAGTTAGAGCTGCAATATTTCTGGTCAGGTGATCTTTGAGGCAGCAAGGAAGGCATATCATAAAATGGGGGCTCATGGGAAAAGATGTAAAAGGGCAATATTTACTTAAACATTTATACCAGTTTAGTAGGATTTAAATTGATATAAACTTGGTTTATTCATTTTAGGGATATAGTTTTTCCTGAAGGCTAGCGCCACATAAAGGCTAAATTGGCCTGCTCATATACGCAGGCCAAAAATGATCCCTTACACAGGTATTAGCCTCCTTATGCCTGCACCCATAATAGGTGTGTCAGCTCGGTAGCAGGCACACACAGCTGATTTCAGCAGAGAAACGCGAGTCTTTGCATTTTCACACTGAAATCAACTATGTGCCATCTCTGATGAAACAGAGACTAAACTCCTAGAGTGAGACTTGGCAAATAGAAGTACACAGCATTCAAAGCCCATTCAAAGCCCACAATGCTCCCCCTTAAAAAGTCCAAATAAGCTTAATTCGCTTCTTCGTACATGACAATATGTGACCCTATTTTAAAGCCTCTTGGAACCTGGCACCTCTCATAAATAGTCATGAGGTGAAAACATTGTTGTGCGTCCACAGACTTCAAGTAATTGACAAATTTTTCTCAGTTTAGTAAATTTTCGGCAAAATTAAATGGGTCAGATTCCCCCATCACTACTCATAAATTATTCATCACTGAGCAAGACTACAGTAATTATAAGGCAGTTGTAGTCAATAGCATTTTGTCACCAATCATAACAGTTCCATCATATAAAACCAAGATATATTTTTTATATATACCTGTTCAGCTCTTGCATGCAGAGGGATGTCATGAAATGGTGAAATGAATTTGCCATCTGTATTCTCTGCAAAGCACAAATGTAAAAAATACAGCAATATAAACATACAGGCATGTTAAAAAAAAACAACCTGCTTATCTTTAATCTGTCATGTAAATGTGGGACCTATAGGTCTATGAAAAACAGAGCAGAGATATTGTTAGAAAAAGGAATGACAACAAATGCATGTATCATTTGAAAAAATGTAACTATTTTATTAAAGAAAAAGGAAATGTCATTAACACTTGGGGGGCGAAAGTTAGGGACCCCTAAGTGTATTTTCTAACAACATTTTCCTTCTCTTTTAAAATGGAGTGTTGCCTTTCAGTAATTTGTTGCTATTTGGATAAAACAAGCTTTTGGATATCTGATTCCACACCTGTATAAGTAGGAATCTCAGCTTTATCAAGGACAGATCATGTCAAACTAACTGCTTTCTAAACTAAGGGGCATGTTTACTAACATTGGAGATAAATATCTGGAGAGATTTCTGGAGATGTTGCCCATAGCAACCAATCAGATCTTTGCTTTTGTTTTATAACTTGGCTGTGGCTGTTTAAATCTAATTGCTGATTGGTTGCCATGGGCAACATCTCCAGAAATCTCTCCAGATATTTATCTCCAATGTTAGTAAACATGCCCCTAAGATTGTGTGGTATTGGTGATGTTTTAGTACAACATTGGCTAAGGGATTGTTTAGAGAGGATGGTTTTAAAAATGACTGTCTCTGCTTGGTGGAAGATGCTTAGTGGTGTGCATTTGGACATCTTCAAAATGCCTGGGGAGACTTCCTCATACTTAAAGGAATAGAAACACAAAAAAAAGTATTTAAAGAGATACTGTCATGGGAATATTTTTTTTTCAAAATGAATCAGATAATAGTGCTGCTCCAGCAGAATTCTGCACTGAAATCCATTTCTCAAAAGAGCAAACCGATTATTTTATATTCAATTTTGAAATCTGACATGGGACTAGACATATTGTAAATTTCCCAGTTGCCCCAAGTCATGTGACTTGTTCTCTGATAAACTTCAATCACTCTTTACTGCTGTACTGCAAGTTGGAGTGATATCAACCCCTCCCTTTACCCCCAGCAGCCTAACAACAGAACAATGGGAAGGTAACCAGATAGCAGCTCCTTAACACAAGATAACAGCTGCCTGGTAGATCTAAGAACAGCACTCAATAGTAAAAACCCATGTCCCACTGAGACACATTCAGTTACATTGAGAAGGAAAAACAGCAGCCTGCCAGAAAGCATTTCTCTCCTAAAGTGGAGGCACAAGTCACATGACCAGGGGCAGCTGGGAAATTGACAAAATGTCTAGCCCCATGTCAGATTTCAAAATTGAATATAAAATAATTGGTTTGCTCTTTTGAGAAATGGATTTCAGTGCAGAATTCTGCTGGAGTAGCACTATTAACTGATGTGTTTTGAGAAAAAAAAACATGTTTTCCGATGACAGGATCCCTTTAAAGTAATAAATATATAATGTACGGTTGCCCTACACTAGTAAAATTGGTGTGCTTGCTTCAGAAACTCTACTATAATTATAACAAGCTGCTGTATAGCCATGGGGCTTCCGTCCAGTTTCTGAAGCAAACACCAGTTGTACCAGCACAGGGCAACACTACATTATAGTGTCATTACAATGTTTTGGTGTTACTGTGTCTTTAAAATACAAAATGCAGATACAGAAAGGAGGAATATCTGACAAACTAAATTACTTTTTAATTTGCCATTAAAAAATGTTATCCAGAAAGCTAAGAATTACGGAAAGGCCATCTCCCATTATCCAAATTTTTAAAAATGATTTCCTTCTTCTCTTTAAAAATAAAGTAGGACCTTGTACTTGATCCAAACTAATATAATATTTAATCCTTATTGGAAGCAATCCCAGCTTACTTGGTTTATTTAACAGCTTTTTGGGTTTATTTAAGGTTTACATGATTTTCTAGTAGACTTAAGGTACAAAGATCCAAATTACAGATTCATTATCCAGAAAACCCCAGGTCCAGAGCATTCTGGATAACAGGCCCCATATTTGGATTGAACTACCAGAATGCATAAGCAAATTAAAATAAGTGCTGCAAAACAATACCAGTGATATACTGACATCTACAGCTAGATACCCAGATACACAATACCCAGATAGAGAACCAGGCTCTATCTAAGCAACATGGTAATTCTTATCCATGGTTAATTATGCCATCCAGGCACAGACTGGCAATATATGGATTCTAAGAAATGCCAATAGGGCTGTTGTAAGATGCCAAAGACAGTCGCTATTTTGGAGCTGGTAGGGGCAGCAGTTTCTGTAAAATGTGCCTCCTGCTGCCCCGTCTCAAGTGCTTATCTATCCTAAGCAGGGGGTCTGGGGGCCATATTGCTAGTGCAGAGAGTGAAATCTCACTTTCTTGCACAAGAAGAATTGAACTTCTGGTTTAAAGCTTTTGTTTGCCATCCCTGGTCACTTGCTCAGCGCTGTTGCCTGAGGTGAGTTTTTCAAGTTGCCTTACTGGCGCGGTGCCCCTGGGAAGAGGGCTGTTTGAGCCTCTGTGTGCTTAAAATCCCTATCTTGAATCCCCGCCTGGACCTGATGCCATATGTAATTGTGGTAAGTAATACTCTTTGTAACAGATTTCCTAATTTCTACTAAAGCATGTGCTGCAAAGTTTTAAAAAAAAAAAAAAAACTGTCCTACTAAGTGGCATAAGTTGATGTTGGCATGAACAATAATATCAGTTATCAGCAGCATCAAAAGATAATGCAAAATGACAAGCACTACTACAACTATTTTGGAACAAACGAATTGTACATAGCAGAAAAGGAATATAATTCACTGCATGTCTTAAAGGGGACCCGTCAACCCAAAAAAATAATCCAAATCCATATTTTATCACATTAGTCAAGCAAAATGAACTTTAATTACACTATATAAATTATTTGAATCTTTTTCCTTCAGTCTGGGAATTCATAATTATAGCAAGCAGGCAGGAGCCATTTTGTGGACACTGTTATTAAGACAAGCCTTGCATCATCTCAGAATCTTGTTTGTGCACCAGAATGGGGAACCCGATGTCCATCCCCATGCCCTGGCTACACAATTAAATGGTAAAGAGAGAGGGGGAATGTGCTGAATGGAAAGTGAAAGTGTCTGCCCCGCCTCTATGGAGGGGGCAGAAAATATTTGATTGACAGCTGAGATTTTTAAATGACTTTACATGACTATCAGGACACTGTACTTCCTACTGTAAAGAGCAATGACAAAGTCAAAAACAGAAGCAAAGTTTGAAGAAAGCACAAGTCAGTTAAATTCTGTTATATGTGTCAGCAGAGACTAATACTCATACACAATTACCCTAGTCAACAGTATGCACATTAAACTGGCAGAGGAACGAGGCTCTCTCCCCAAATTAAACTTGAATGGGCCAGAAAGGCACTGCCCCTAACCTTCTACAGGGAGGCCAGCTCCCAGTTTGGGAACCACAGCATTTAAATGATTTAATGGAACTAGGGGTCGTCCAAAATTGCCTCGTGAGGAAACTTCGGGCGACTTTGGAAAACGAATCGCCGCGTGTGATTAGCGCTGACGATTTTTAATTTTAGCCAGCGCAGAGTGAGGGAAGGCGTTTGGGGTAGGGATGCACCGAATCCACTATTTTGGATTCGGCCGAACCCCCGAATCCTTCGTGAAAGATTCGGCCGAATACCGAACCGAATCCGAACCCTGATTTGCATATGCAAATTAGGGGTTGAAAGGGGAAAATATTTTTTACTTCCTTGTTCTGTGACAAAAAGTCATGCGATTTCCCTCCCTGCCCCTAATTTGCATATGCAAATTAGGATTCGGATTTGGTTCGGCCGGGCAGAAGGATTCGGCCGAATCCGAATCCTGCTGAAAAAGGCCGAATCCTGGCCGAATCCCGAACCGAATCCTGGATTCGGTGCATCCCTAGTTTGGGGAGATTGGTCGTCGCAAAGATGAGGCGATTAGTTGCCAGGCGACTAAATCTCCTTAAAATGCCCAGTGTGGCCTGACCCTAAGGCACAAAACTTAGGGCACCAGGCACGTACCACATAAGCAGCCTACCCCTAGTCCATCACTGAAAAAGGAATTGAACGCGCGTCCCCCTTTGCGCAAGTTTTTTTTGCAAGCAAGACTTTCACCATTTATTATTTTCAACATATATATCTATATATACAGCCCAATGAATAGCTGCAGCAGTCCTAGAATCTAGATTTGAGAATGGGGATGACCTTGAACACATGATACATGAAAACAGTCCGCTCAGATAAAGAAGTGCTTAAAAGCACATGTAACCTTCACCTACAGTAGCCAGCTTCCCAGACTGCACTCCCCTGCCGGACAGTGGTAGAGCCCAACCGTCAGTACACTGCGGTCATAAGACTGCCAGTTCCATTCTCACTCAGCAAGGGGTAGCTTATTTTCCTACAATCCCAGAGAGCGAAGCTGCGCTACTTACTGAAGTAAAGCCTATAGTCAGTGGTATTTGGCCGCCCCCTTTCCTCTACTCTGTAGCCTTGCATGCTCATCCAGCGTGGGGAAGCCACAGGCCTTCCGGAGCACTGCGTCAGGGTAGATCGGCAAAGCCTGAGGGAGCCACGGCATAGTGACAGCATGTTCACGTTATATGCCGTGCCCTCCTGTGCGGCCTAGACAGCTGTAATAGCATCTGCCTCGCTCTGATCCTACACTGCCATCTACACGCTGAAACGCAGCACGACAGTGTTCCCTTTAGAAGATGGCCGCTGGTGGGAGGCATAACCTATGGCCATAGAAAATGGCTGACCGACACGGGCTGAGCACTCTTTCATTTGCTACCGCCTTATATTTGCACGCGAACATGTATTGGATTTTCATTCACCTATAGGCAGACTAGCTGTTGCTGTCTGTATATTCCTTGACAAAAGGAAATAGTATTAAGAATCCCGCTAGTTTCTAGCTGTGCAATACCTTTGCCTCTGGCAGCACATCACGTGCAATTAGACCAGGATTTTGTAACCTGCTTCATGGTGGCCACATATCAGTTGTGCAGTTAGTTGTATTACAATGGACTCCTAATAGGACAGATTATCATGCAGTCAGGAAGATTTCAGTAAGATAAGCCATGTGGAGAAGCCTGTAAGCATACCTCCCAACTGTCCCTTTTTCAGAGGGACAGTCCCTCTTTTGACAGCTCAACCTGCAGTCCCTCATTTGTACTGGAAAGTCCCTCTTTTCTCTGCACTGAACAGCCAGAAAAAGAAACGCAGTTTCTCACTTAATTGGCTTTTAGCAGAGAGCCCAGAACAGCTAACAGGTGCAAATAAGATACTTTGTAACAATTTTGAGACACAAAAACACAGTTTAGATAAGGACAGAGAAATATTTTCAAACTTTCATAACCTGCCAAATTTTGTAAAACAAACATAGTAATTAGGGGGTGTGGCCACAGAAAGGGGTGTGGTCAAATTTGCTGCGCTACGTGCGGGGAAAAAAATTTTGTCCCTCTTTTAACTTCCAAAATGTTGGGAGGTATGCTGTAAGCAAGCTGCTAATTCTGTCGAGTCCATAGTTATGTCAGAACATCAACCCTGCAGCAATCACTGAAAATGTGGGTACCACTCATGGTTGTCACCTTTTCTGGAAAAAAACACCGGCTTTTCTGGAAAAAAAAACACCGGTCTTCCTATATATTTATCCTTTTTCCCTATTGATAACATTTTTACCGGCCAGGTGGCAACCCTAGTAGCACTGCATAAAACTGAAACATGCAACATATATAAACACTGAAAGTACAGTTCATTAGGATATCACAGTTTGGTCTGTATTAACACTGGAGTAAAAACATCACCTAAAAGCCCTCCCCCCCCAATTCCAATTTTTATGGGATTTACCTGATTTTGGTGCCCTCCCCCTGGTTTCCCATCATTCTCACAATTTCTAGGCATTCTCCCAATTTCTTTGAAAGGTTCACTTTTTATTCCCTGTGCTCATGCGCAGTAAGCATACACCAATGTATGTATACCTTTTAGTATGTTATAGAATGGCTAATTCTAAGCAACTTTTCAATTGGTCTTAATTTTTTTTCAATTGGGCTTTTTAATTATTTGCCATCTTCTGACTCTTTCCAGCTTTCAAATGGGGGTCACTGACCACATCTAAAAAAAAAAAGCTCTGGAAAGCTACAAATGTATTGTTATTGCTACTTTGTATTGCTCATCTTTCTATGCAGGCCCTCCAATATTCATATTTCAGTCTCTTATTCAAATCAGTGCATGGTTGCTAGGCTAATTTGGAACATAGAAACCAGAATGCTGACATTGTAAACTGGAGAGTTGCTGAATAAAAAGCTAAATAACTAAAGAACCAGAAAAAATGAAAACCAATTGCATCATACTAAAGTTAACGTAAAGGTAAACAAGGAGTTGACAGCTGCGCTATGGGCAACTACATCAGTAATGTTTCTCTCTGGTGATAAATATGTGCTTTTGTATAAGGTTCTGCTGGTGTCTGAGCACACATTGTATCAAACTCTTCCAGTGTCTCCAATAGGGAAGCAGCTGTGACTGTTCCAGTGAGCAACTATTCCAGCAAGACACAGGGCAAGGAAACTTACCTGAAGTGATAAACGCTACCCTAAAAAATACAGCTATACAACCCTGTATTAAAGTTGTATGCAGATTTCAGCTATACAACCCAACACAATTTAGTATGGCTGGACTTACCAGATTTGAAGAACAGTAGCACAAAAACATGAAAGTTTTTTAAAGGAATGACCATATAATGTACTGTTGCCCTGCACTGGTAAAACTGGTGTGTGTGCTTCAGAATCTCTAGAATAGTTTATATAAACAAACTGCTGTGTAGCCATGGGGGCAGCCATTCAAAGCTGAAAAATGAGAAAGGCACAGCAGATAAAAGATAAACCCTGTAGTATACAATGGGATTTTTTAGAACTTATTTGTTATCTACTGTGTATCCTGTGCTTAAATGGCTGCCCCATGGCTACACAGCAGCTTGTGTATGTAAACTATAGTAGTGTTTCTATAGCAAACACACCAATTTTACCTGAGTAGGGCA
Source organism: Xenopus petersii (assembly GCA_038501925.1). Taxonomy (NCBI): domain Eukaryota; kingdom Metazoa; phylum Chordata; class Amphibia; order Anura; family Pipidae; genus Xenopus; species Xenopus petersii. The sequence continues at coordinate 64,047,363 of CM076673.1, read as the reverse complement.
ACATTTCAATATATTTTAATTTCTTTAAAACATTTTCATTTTTGGTGTTACTGATCTTTTAAATAGGGTTGCCACCTGTCCAGATTTGACCCGGACAGCCAGTTTTTCATATGGGCTGCCCGGGTCAAGACAGCCTGCCTGGTTTTCTAAATATGGAAAACCGGCAGGATCTTCCTTGATTGCCACATCATTGCCCTGCCTCATGATGGCTCTCGCTCTGCCCACAACTTCACTGGCCTTCCCCTTTGTCATGGCTCCACCCCTGCCCGGATCATGGGCCATGGAAACGTGGAAACCCTACTTTTAAAGCATGCACCAACTCTTATGTGATCTGATATTTTATATTGTCCATCTAGTCAAATATCAGTGGATGTGACTGAGTTACCACTGTACCAGTCTGCAGTCAATTTGCAATAATTTGCAGGTCCAGAATTAATTGAAGCTGAAGTGACACCAAGAAGAGTATTTTTTTTAACTTATATATTTTCTAACCAGTAGTGATACCCAGCAACTTTACAAACTAATAATAAAACCCCTTAAAAAGTAATTTAACAACTTTTATCAGGCCCCTAGTACATTGGTTGTCTAGAAAGAGCATACTGTTTGTGTAATGGAGTCTTATTCAGTACAAAATCACCCTTCTACTTACGTACCTCTCATCTAATGATATTTTGAAAAGGAGTTGGGTTCCATTTAATTTCATCTTTTCCAGTGAGAGGGGCAGCAGGCAGCCAGGACAAAACGTTTACCCATAAATATTTATGCCAGACAAGGATAACTTATCCTGTTCAGACTGATCGTGTTCCATCAGGTTTTCTTCAGTTCATTCTTTGTGGTGTTAGATGCATTTTACTATGATGTACCTGTATGCTTCTGCAAACACCTAATACGGCTGTATTCGGTTCTTGGAAGCTAAGAACAAAAAGACAAATAATAGTACATTTGCTTTCTGTGAGGATAAATACACTTATCATTTATAGTTTAAATAAGGCTGTAGAACATTTATTATTATATTAAATAAAACAACCGTTCATATTATTTTTAATATCACACACTGTCTGCAAAGCAGCATTACCCCACAGAGAAAAAAAGTTGCAAACAAGTTTCTTCAGGATTCCCTGTAAGTTGTGGAGCACAGAGAAAGTTCTGGATTCAGCCATTTTATTTTTCATTTATTTTATTTTTCAGGAGCTGTTTTAGATTTAAGAAAAAATAGGCTTTACATTCCACTTTCTGTATGCTAGATCTTAACAGTAAATAAATGGAAAATGATAAGCTCAAGGACATATGAATGCCCCCAATGGAAAGCAATATGTAACTAATATATCATTTATAAATTTATAAAACTAATATATGAATTTAATAATAAAACCAATTACATTAAAGCAAAGCAACAACAACAAAAGGCCACATAAATAAATAGAACTGTTCAGAAACATTACTGACAACATTTTTAATCTGGTATCAACAGTAAATCAATGGAGAATGATAAGCTCAAGGACATATGAATGCCCCCAGTGACCAAGAATATGTAACTAATATATAGACACACATGGGAATATGATGTAAACAGCTGATCCCTTGCATAAAAATATGGAAAAGGCAGAAAGGCCACTTTGCTACCACCATAATATATTAATATATTTTGAAGGCACACTGAGGGTGCCAATCCCACCAAGCGCAGGACATGTAGACTCTATTCAAAAGTGTCCTCCCTTTTGCTGCACTTAGATGATAGGTGAATAAACCCAAACATACCATGTAAGGAAAGAATGATGTCTGGCAATTAAATAAACCGTTACTATTGTAAACATCCATTGAACTTCAGGGAATGTTTAAAAATGATCTTTATTATACATAGCAAAACTATTTGTAAAAGCAAATAGTCTACAAATGTATGGGTCATACATGTATTTGTGCTGCAAATTGGCGTGCATGGCAGGGCTCAAGTGCAAAAGACTTTTCAGACTGCACCCATTTTTTACACTTTACTTCTCTGACCCCACTTATATTTCGAATATATTTGTAGGAATATAAACTGACAATACCCAAACTGATTAAAATCTTTGCATAGAGTTACTGTGCAGCTATCCTAAATGCACATACCTTCCAGGTCTCCCTTTGGTGTCAATGTTTTTTCTGCTGCTATTCTTTTCTCAACTGGTGGAGGATGGTAAAAGTTGTAGTTCAGAAACAGCTGGAGTGCCAAAAATTGGAGTAGTTTCAGATGGTACTGGGAGGAAAGCCAATTTAATAACAAAACTATGGCTGCTTTTTAGTCTATCTTTAAAGTCCATTTTATTTTCTGCTTTATTTGTTACCCAGATGTTTCATGTAATGGAAAGTGTAGAAATGCACAGGTATGGGATTTGTTATCCGGAAACCCGTTTTCCAGAAAGCTCCAAATTACTGAAAGGGAATCTCCCATTGACTCCATTTTATCCAAATAATCCAAATTTCTTAAAATTATTTCATTTTTCTCTATAATAATAAAACAGTACCTTGTATTTGATCCAAACTAAGATATAATTAATCATTGCTGATTGGGTTTATTTCAAGTTCACATGATTTCCTAGTAGACTTAAGGAATGACGATCCAAATTACAGAAAGATCCATTATCTGGAAAACCCCAGGTCCTGAGCATTCTGGATAAGAGGTCCCATACCTGTACAACTGAGTTATAGTATTTTCAGTGGTAATGGAGTGTTTATTCCTTGCATACCAGAAAATGTTTTGTATATTGGGTAGAAAATAATGCAAAATGATATCCCTTCATTAGCTGCATAGCACAGACTTTAATGTGTTGCAGAACCCAGGAAAGATTGTTTTCATGATTCAAGTCCATAAAATGTGCAAAGCAGATTTTCCCTATTGACAAGAGATTTTTCTATCCCTTGACACACACACACACACACATAATTTGAATGGCTCCCATGTGTACCTCTGACTGTGGTGTTACTGGCTCTAGAGAGCACATAGAGAAGCTTAGAAAGATTTCTAATGTAATGGGTTACGTTGGCAACTCCTCCAGGAACTATCCACTGTGTATACAGCCCTCAGCAGGAGAGACTTTTATTGCAGCCAGAGAATTGTGTTGCTAAACAACTAAAGCAATCACAAAACAAGTGTCAATTTAAAAAGATACTATCTTCAAAATAAAAAGGGCTTTATTTGTTCCTGAAGGTAACATGTAAGGTTGTATACAGTTGTGTACATACATTAGTTATGGCAAATTATAAATGTGTTTTATGCTTGTGTTGGAGTGTGCATTAACTATTGCTACTGTGACTTTTATATATTATATTATCATAGGCGGAAAAGTGTCTCACAAGATTTATATGATCAATGATAATTCTGTATCTCAGTGCTGTCCTTTATTAATAGTCTAATTATTTATTATACTATACACTGTAAGGCCAAAAGTATGTAGACCCCCCTTTTAATGACTGCAATTGGCTATTTAAACCACACCTATTACTAGCTGCCACTACATCATACAATGACATTTTAGACAATTCCTTGCTAACAGTGTAGAGAAGGCCCTTGCCTATTTCATCAGGAGATAAACCCCATAAACAAAGTAAGGTCCATATAGAATTGATTTACTAAGATAGGAGTGGTAGTAATTGAACACTGATGCAAGCCAGGCCTGATTGCCCAACGTCAATGTCAACCTCTTACTTATAAATGGAAACATATATCCCACCAACAATGGAAGAGCCTTCCCAGAAAGGGCACAGCCTGTCTTTGCACCTAAGAGAGGACCAACTTCATAATAATACCCTTGGTTTTAAAATGAGAGGAACAGGCAGGTGCCCACATATTTTTGGCTGTATATTGTATGTTCATGGATTGGATCAGGGGTCCGCTACCTTTTTTTACCCGTGAGCCACAATGAATTGTAAAAAGAGTTGGGGAGCAACACCAAAAACCGTTCCTGGGGTATCAAATAAGGGCTATTTGGTAGCCTCTATGTGGACTGGCAGTCTAAATGAGGCTCAGTTTGGTATTACACCTGATATTTATGCAAGTAAAGCTTGCCTCCATGCCAGGAATTAAAAAATAAGCCCCTACCTAGGCCACATGGAGTAATGTACAAGGGGTTGTTGGGCAAGGCCCATCTTGTTTTTTCTGTTGTCCCGCGGGCCAAGACTCGATCCCCACCGCGCTCCACCTGGCCGCTGATTTCCCTCCCCTGACACCCTGAAGTAATGTATGCAAGCTCGGGGACAGGGTAGGGCTGGTGGCCGGACCTATGTAGGGGGTATGGGAGCCTGTTTTGAATCTCAGTCCAGGCCTGTCTGGCCCAATGCTAAATTTGGAGATAAGCTCATTTTACTTCACAGGACCAGTGCAGAACGGCAATTCCTATTTTTGTTTTAAGTGATGATGAGTTTTAGTGTTTTCTTTCCCTCCAACAGAGCAAGAACACACTGTGACGTAACGTAACACTAGAAATCTCCCAATGTGCACTGTAATTTAAATATACTACATTTTATTTTGAGCTATATCAGTGTTATGTAAAAGGGTTGCATAAACAATATATCAGATATAAATAGATATGAATTTATTTCTCACAGATATACCTGATTCCACACAGATTGAAAGGAAACCATGATAGTCAGTGTTCGCCAAGAACCAGTTCACCCACCCTTGCAGCTTACTGCTTAAAACAACCCCTCCATCACTTTGAAATATTGGATTTTTGGGTCTTGGAATCCACTAAATATCCAAAGGATCAGGCACTACTGTGTGGAAAGCAGAAGGACTTTAAGTTCCAGAATCCTTCACAAATGATGTTGGCAAATAGTTCATGGTTTCCTTTCAAAATGTAAAATGAGAATTGTAAAAAAAAATACATTTAGATTTATTTCTGTAAGTTCAGATAGTGTTTATGCACCATTTTACATAAGCCCAACTGAATGAGTATTCAGTGAGACACATTGTGATTAAAATGCTTGATTCCAATGGCAGGCACGTGATTCTGGACGAGAGTGGCTATCCCTTGGTTTACCATAACAAGGACAGAGAAAGAAAAGTGCCTTTCACTTTTTAAAGCGATACTTTATACATTGTAAAGAAGCCAGCTCAAATCCCATTCCATTGTCCTGATCACTGAGCATCTGCTTGAGAAGAGAGCAGGGATCATATACTCTGCACTAATACATATAGAAAGGTAAAAGCCAAAGGTACTTTAGATATTTTAAATATCTCAGTGCTCTCATTAACAACCCCTGTGATGAAAACTTGTCTTGTCTTGTCCTTTTAATTGTTATAATACACATAGTTGTGTTTGTAATCTTCCCCTTCCATCAAGCATATGAAAGGAGAAAATACAGTAATTTAGCCTTTTATTATCTACAAAATACTGTATTGTGTGAAATATCAAAAATACTGTACAAGTGTGGCATCCATAATTCAGAAACCTATTATCCAGGAAGGCCATCTCTGATAGATTCCATTTTAATCACATAATAATTCAAATCTTCAAAAATAATTTCCTTTTTCTCTATAATAATAAAACAGTACCTTGTATTTGATCCTAACTGAGACATATTAATCATCATTAGATGCAAAGTAAACTTACCGTAATGAGTTTATTTAATGTTTAAATAATTTTTTAGTAGACTTGGGCGGAAATTTACTAAAGGGTGAAGTGGCTAACGCTGGTGAAAATTCGCCAGCGTGATGTCATTTCATTACTTCGCCGATTTACTAATGGGTGCTGAAGTAAATTCTCTAGCGAAGTGGTCCTACTCTAGCGCTACTTCACACCCTTATGCCAGGCGAAGTTGCGCTATGGCGAAGGGACATAACTACGTTAATTCACAAACTTGCGCATTTTACTGAACGTTACCTCTTGCGCCAGACTTGCCTTCGCCACCTCAGACCAGGCGAACTGTAATAGAGTAGATAGGGCTTGCTTCAAATAACGTCCCAAAAAACGCTGCCGTCTTTTACTTTTTAAACGGTGATAGGCTGAAAAAGATTTTTTGTGGGGGTACCCCCCTTTCCCCCTACATTTCCTAACATATGGCACCTAAACTATACAGTGGGCACATGTATAGGGCAAAATAACAACTCTATTTTATTTTATGAAGCCAGCGTGACGTCATTTCGGCACTTCGCCGATTTACTAACGTACCTCGCTGGAGTAAGTTCGCACTCTAACGCCAGGTGAATTTTCGCTCTGGTGAAAATGCGTTACTACGCATTTCACTACGTTTTTGATTTTACTGACCGTTACCTCTATCGCCAGACTTGCCTTCGCCACCTCAGACCAGGTGAAGCGCAATGGAGTAGATAGGACTTTGTGAAAATTCAGCTGGCGTAAGTTCGCACTCTAACGCCAGGTGAATTTTTGCTCTGGTGAAAATGCGTTACTACGCAAATTCACTACGTTTTTGCTACCTCTATTGCCAGACTTGTCTTCGCCTCCTCAGACCAGGCGAAGTGCAATGGAGTAGATAGGACTTACTTGATATTTTGTTGAAAATTTTTCTAAGTCCCAAAAAACGCTGGCATCTTTTCCTTCTCCCCTACATTTCCTAACATATGGCACATAAACTATACAGTGGGCACATGTGTAGGTCAATATAACACCTCTATTTTATTTAATTAAGGTTCGCTGGCCTTGTGTAGTGTAATGTATTTGTTGCAACATATAAGTCCATTGTACTTTGCAAGCGTTCGGTACCCTGTGCGCAACTTTGGATCTTCGTGAATTAGCGTTGTCCAGGCGATTTCACGCCTGGCAAAGTGTTGCGATGTGCGCAAAGCCAACGCTGTCGGATTTACAGAGGTAAGTAAATTTGCCTCTTGGTGTCCAAAGTATGGTGACCAAATTAACGAATGGCAAATTCTTTTGGTGATCACCATTACAACAATGGCCTGTATTCAAACAGATTACAGCTGTCTGTGTTTGTATCAGATAATGGACTAAACTGTCCCAATCCTGTTGTTGAATCCTGAGCCTAAATCTGATTACATGGGGCATGCGTAGATCTGTTGGGAGAGAATTGCTTCTGCAGTATAACATCATGGGGTTTTCAAGACTACTTGACTACTCAAAACCTGCATATATACAGCCCTAAATAGTCAAAATAGTCAGGTAGATGGTTGATTTTGACCCATACATAAGCAAATATACTGCCATTAAGAATGGCCAACTTACCAGGCAATATTTTTGTGTATGGTCAGCTTTAGTAGCACAGAAGTATTTGGAGTTTGCTCAGGATCTTGTCTTTACCCTGGCGACTGCAGTGCTACACAACAAAGTTGTATCAGTGGGAAGGTACATTGTTGTTACTTTTAAATGATCTTTAGACCGTGAATCTAAAGCTGGTCATAAATGCAACGGTACAGTCAAACAATACAAAGGTGCACACAATCAAAGAATAAGTATTCTTCATTGTGGAGATTATCCTAGTAATTACTATTATTTTACATTTATAAACCACCAACATATTTTGCTGTGTGGTAAAATAGAATGTCATAGCTGTACATACACATCTATGGACTCTATATGCTCTCATTAAGAGAACTATTTTTCCACTACAACCATATATTGTGACTGTTCTACCTGACTTTCTCACTGACTTTCACAAATTTTTCACTTTTCTTTCCTTTTCTCTTATTCTTTTTTCAGACTTGGACTGACTTAGGCTTTAGAAAAAGGATCCTCACTGACTGAATCTTTAATGGTTTTTCGAAACATAGCACCTTAATAACTTGATAATATGTAGGTACATACACAAAGTTGTTTGGGTTTTCACCCAGTTATCTAGATTTTTGTTTCCATTGCCAATCCCAGTACCCCTTTATGCACCATTAACTATTGTACACATCAGCCTATTATGTATGTAAACAGTGGTTGTAATAGTAATGTGTTTTTCTGAAAAGCCTGTATTCATTTTAATAACCTAGAGCAAAACCAACTCTAGGGCAAATTTACTAAAGGGCGAGGTGGCTAACTCTAGTGTAAATTCGCTAGTGAAGTAGACATACTCTAGCGCTACTTCGCACCCTTATGCCAGGAGAAGTTGCGAAGGGATGTAACTACGCTAATTCACTAACTTGCGCATTTTACTAAACGTTACCTCTTGCGCCAGACTTGCCTTCGCCACCTCAGACCAGACGAAGTGCAATAGAGTAGATAGGGCTTGCTTCAAAAAAAGTCCCAAAAAACGCCTTGAAATATATTGTTAGGTGGTATGTATATCTTTGCCGATACTGTTGTACATGTATTATACTGAATGGGCATTTTTTGATGTATGTTTTACTATTTGAAAAAATATCTATTTTTTTTTAATACCTCCTCCCAATACATTTTCTTTAGTATTGTTATGTGCTGCCAGATCCCCAGAAAATGTAAATAATTATGCAGACAACACTGGAAAGCACCTTGCTTTTGTATTTGATAATGACAGGGGTAATTAACATTAACAATAAGGGAAATGTGTTATTCAGTTGTGGCTGGGTGATACCAATCCCTTTGCTGCTTTGTCCTTCACATTTCTTAGGACATTTATAGAAACCAAAGAAAGGCCAAAACACAGGCTGAGAATCTGCTCACCCACTGCTCCTCATCTGCTGTACTGCCTGCTATTGGAAACCTGAGCAGAGGTACATGTTTTACAGGTGCAGACAACGCAACAGAAGAATGGAAGGTGGATTCTTGACCTGCAGAGAAATCCATATGATGTGGCCCTATCCTTAAGATGTGCAGTGTAAAGGCGGCCTGGTGGAGTTATCAAGGGCTGACTGGTAAGGTTACTAATGGATATTAATTAGTAATAATAAGATTATTGTTGTTTCTTGTACTTTGTACATTGACTAATACAAATTGTGGCCTTGCACCTCCATATTCGAGCGTCAGTCTGGTTATTTTAGAAATAGGCAACATATGACCTATCAATCCCATGCAGAAGTTACCTTATGTGTGCACAGCCAACTTCTTTTGTTCCATAACTGCAGGAAGACAAGATGAGCTATTGCTTCCTCATTTGCTGATGCACTATGCACCCGTCAACATAATGCAGTGTCAGGCAGATCTATGATCCAGCATGATCTGTCAACACCCACCCCTAGTCAGTTTTTAGTATGTTTGAAAATGAAAAAACTGCCTGATCAAATCTGGGACTCAAAACCCCCTATTCATTAAAAATATCATGCTTTCTAGAAATAGTGTTAATTTATTTGGAAAGGGAAATGGCACACCAGGTACTTTCATGCACTTTAAGTAGCACAAAAACATGCCAGTCAAAAGTGCCCCTATTTACTTATTTTCCAGGGAATTATCGCTTGACTAAAACTTTTAGGGCTTTTTTATTTGCTTGTCTTACTAGTCCTTTAACAAATAAACCCTAATATGTGGCATAGGCCTTATCAACATGAATAATTTCTTGCCTTATTCTTGTTCTTCATGGAAAAAGCATGGTATGTTAGGCAAGGTGCTTCATGGGGCTGGGGTTGTTTAGCACAACTACTATAACTCTATTGTTGTATTAAAAAGGCTCTGCCGCAGCTATATTACCTTGTTCTGCTTTCATGGAGATAAGATTACAGGACAGGGAAACAATGGACATGTAAGGGGAAATTTAGAATCCTATGTCACTGAAAATAAAATCATCAAGCATCACAATTTATTGTAAAAACCAGGTCGTTTGAACAATTGAACAATCTCTACACCTTAACTTATCTTAATTATCTTTGATTTTGTTCCCAGTTTACTGCTAATGTTTTATGGAAGGGTTGTCAAGATAAAACCACTTTTATCAGGAAATGGATATTTAAAAAGAGAGGCAAGTGATAAATGCATGTGATAGGACAAAGGTTAAATACAACAAATATAAAATTCAGGAGCCAGGTCTAACTGTGACTGCAAGTAGCCATAGGTTATAGGAAACAAAGTAGAGATTTTATTATCTTTGCAAATCCCTTGGCAATGGTACATGGGGTTATTTTTGGCACTTTGCCCATCAATTTTTTTTAGCTGAAAGTGCCCTCTATGCCAATCAGTTTAAAGTACAAGTTCAAATACTTTCCAGGCAAGAATCGTGTAGACTTTTGGTTCACAATGCATTCTTCTCTTTTACGGATCCTGCCTACAAATGACATTAATCGTCAGACTGAGGACCATGGTGACCCTATTGTGCGATCTATGTGTGATGTGACAGTTGGATTAATTTTCTTCCTTTTCACTGGGAACAGCTGTGGCTGACATTATTTCAGGGAAAAGTAAACAAAAAATGTATATTATACTATATTTTGCATGCTCTATTCACCTTGATATGCAGATGCCAATGTGTAAGGACCCTAACTGCTTTACTGGGTTCCCATTGTGTATTTCCAACACTGTGCACAAGCTAATTGCATTTAAATTCATTGCAGTGCTATCTATCCTTTACCCTTTAATTGGCTAATCATCTTTCATTCCCACATGTACAGAAATAGGTACAACCAAACTGAAACGTATACAGTTATAGAATCTGTTATCCAAATGCTCAGGACCTGGGATTTCTGGATAAGGAATCTCTGCATAATTTGGATGTCCAAACATTGTCAGGTAAAAAAAACATTTAAATAGACCCACTATGACTGTTTGCCACTGATATGGATTCATGTAGCTTACTTACCATCAAGTGCAAGGTACTGTTTTATTATTACAGAGAAAAAGGAAATCATTCTTAAAAATTAGAAAAATTTGCTTAAGGGTTAGTTCACACGAGGAGATATCCGCTATAATGAAAAGTCGCCTGCGCTAAAGCACACACGGCGCAGGGTTTTCCAAAGTCACCCAAAGTTTCCGCGTGAGGCAACTTCAGGCGACTTCGGAAAACGATGTGCTGTGTGTGCTTTAGCGCTGGCAACTTTTCATATAGAGGATGGGAAGACACAAGGAGGCAGTTCGGAATCTCCTTGTGTGAACTAACCCTTTCTTCAATTTTTCGCGAATCAGGGTTAATTTTGAATTCTTCACTTGGTAACCAATCACAGCCCAACTCTTTTTACAATTGAATGTGGCTCATGGATAAAAAAAAGTTGGGAGCCCTAATTAAAAAAATCAGTAAGCAGTCCATAAAAAAATAACTTGCATGTCAGTTTGCCTCTCTGTTCATACAGGTGTGTGATCTATTATCCAGAAAATATGATAGTGCAGGTTCCCATATTTCCCAGATTAATCTGCTTTTTTTCTTTATAATAACACAACATTGATTTGGGGTTATTCTGGATAAAAGTCCATAGCAGTGAAGCATCAAATTCAGAATTAGCATGCACCCGGTGTTAGCAGAATACTTACATAACACTAGGTTAAATTGTGCCTTTCTGCAATCATTGTAATTGAAGCTATGCTTAGTTTAACTTATGCTTCATTCACTTGCCTGTTATAGACAATTGTACTTGATGTGACTGCTTGCAGATAAGTGCTCGCATGTTCACAAAGTGCTCCCATCTACTGTATAGACTTGCTTGAAATTCAGCAGAGTATTCACACTCACACCATGATGCTATTTGCATTGTGTATAAAGGTGGCCATACCTGGGCCATTTGGGGTGGGCGATATCGGGCCCTAGCCACCTTTAGTGATATGTCAATACACTAATCACCAAGAAACTAGCAGCAAGCTGTCTGCAGATTTTTTTTGTCTACAACAGAAGTTTCTTGGTCTTTTATAAGTAAACTTCTATTCAGGTGTTAATGTTGTGTCTTTGCCTCTGTACCAGAGAGACGCTGATTTTTGTTTTTATTAATTTTTTATTAATGTTTATTAATATTTTCCTAATTACCCTCATTTTGTGCAAACTGGCACATGCAGAAGTGCATTTTCTCTGTTTAGAGTACATCTCAACCATAAGACAGCCATACATACAGTGCTGCATTTTAATGAGACAGCGATAATGTGTATGAACAACAGAACTGGAGGCAGCGGCACACACATACCCTCTGGGCTACTTAGTTGTGAGTATTTTGTTTTAGCTTGCTTCTAGATTTCTCTAATGCCAGCTTTTGCGACTGGTCCACCCTATTCTACCTGAAATAAAATTATGCCAACTATAAAGCAATCAAACCATCCAACACACAGATGTTAAACAATAAAAATGGTTGCTGTCTGAATGAATGAAGCAAGCAGTGCATGTCAGGTTGCAAAAAAAGTGCAGAGACACCAGTTTTCTTTTCACCACCAAGTCCTGCTCTTTCATTCATTTACCAACAGGACAACAATACTGTGGGGGCTGTGAGAGGGCTTGGCTTGTTAGCTTAACTTCTTAGTAAAGGAAGGAAATTGGTCTAAAAGATTACATTACACTATCAACGTGGCAGAAAATAAGTCACCTTCATCTACATACAAAGCACCTTGAGAACAATTGCCATTTCATGTATTAGAGTCCCCAAAAGTTTCACAAGTCTCGCTTACACTTTTAGCACTTTAGGGTAAAAGATAAGCCTGCATGTGAGCGCTACAAATAAGCTTGGGTATTTGTACTGGACAATAGGGACATGGTAACAAAGAGACAGCATTTTGATGCTGCATCCCCCCTTAGGCATGAAAGGATAAGGAATGTGTAGGCATTTCTGGCTTCTCTTTATTGAAGGAGTAAAGGGAAGGGAGCACACACCTCTGCCGTAGGAGGTAAACTATAGCTCTGGGCTTGTGGCAGCCAATGCTTGTGTGCCTGCTCGTGCTGGGAGACTCTCAGGTGACAAGCCCTCAGGTACACTGTACTATGACTTCATAGGGGTGGAGCAACAGGCTGTACAGGTGTCTGCCTTAGCTAGGTTACTAGTATAGACACAGCTGATCCGTTCCAGGGAGAGCTGACTCATTCCATTGCTGTATCTAGGGTCTGGCACAATAAAACTGGGGCAAACAAGCAAAAGAAATCCAATGACTTGCAATGGAAGCCAAGGAAGGCAATGAGAAGGATATATCTACAGCATTGCTGAAGAAAAGGAATCTCACGTTCCTGAAAAGTAGATTGTACATGTCAGAGAGAAGGAAAACTGACACCATTGTGGAGCCCAGTAATAATGTGGATTGTGGGAACTCAGGCACCTTGCGCAGGAGCCAGTCTGACAGAACAGAGTATAACCAGAAGCTAAAAGGTAAGTGGAAATAGCCTGAGGCAACCATCTGTTGGTCATTTGCATGGAGTGAGAAATGAGACCTTCGTTATATTTCATTGCCACCATATTTGCAGCACTTTTATATTATTAAGCATCTCAAGAACTTTCACAACGTTTGGATGGATATGCGAGGCCAAACAGGCCTAGAAATGTGTATTATACACAATTACACTGGATCCTTTGCACATTTTCACCTTTAGCATGTAATATTTGTATTTAATGAGCAAATATACTTGTTTATTAACTGCACTTTTATCTTTTTTTCCCAGTATATTAGATCCTGTGTGTTTTGTTTTAATATAAAAATGATTATCAATTCTATTATTATCCTTTAGGTATATAGTACATTGGTACTATAAAGATATTATATAGAATTCACATCAGTTACATCCCTAGTGGAACTTCCAAGCTATGGTCCCTTTTACATTCACACACAATATGGTTCAATTTATCAGGATATAATTTGTATATGGCCTATATTTCTATGGAGTGTCATAAGAAACCAAAGTAACCACAGCAAACCCATGTAGATATGGGGAGAATATGCAAACTGTAGGTAGGCAGTGCCCTGGTGAGAATGGAGAAGGAAAAGATGACCCTCGCACACCCTGGCCGTCCAGATAAACGTGAATCCCAGGTGCTCGGCGTTAGAGGAATTGGCAGCCTCAAATACAGCGTAGGAGAAGAACACACAGGCACGACATGGGTGATGCTAGCAAGAAAATCCTTGCTTGTTTATTGCAACGTTTCGGGGCTTGGCAAAGGGGTTACTCCCCAAAACATTGCATCCGCAATAAATGAGCAAGGATTTTCCTGCTAGCATCACCCATGTTGTGTCGGTGTGTTCTTCTCCTAGTGGGAATGGAGCCAAGAACGCCAGCTATGCAAGGCAGCACCAAACTATCAGGCTTCCCCGTTTTTTGTACCAATATAAGATCCATTATTTAGAAAATCCGTTATCCAGAAAGCTCCAAATTACAGGAATACCATTTCCCATAGACTTCATTTTAATCAAATAATCCACATTTTTAAACATGATTACCTGTATCTTGTACTTGATCTTAACTAAGATATAAATAATCCTTATTGGAAGCAAAACAATCCTATTGGGTTTATTTAATGTTTCAGTGTTTTTTAGTAGACTTAAGGTATTGAGATCCAAATGACAGAAAGATCGCTTATCCGGAAAACCCCAGGTTCTGATCATTCTGGATAACAGGTCCCATACCTGTATATGAAACTCCGCAGCCATTTAACTTCACCTCGCAGCATCTCCAGCAACCTAGATGACGGAGAATCCTTGGGGAATGTGGTTACCAGCAGACGGGTGTGCCAATTTTACATCTGCAGCTTTAGATCTTTTGCCATTACACTTATCTTTAAGTACTGTTCCAGGCAACCGTCCAGTTACAATGTATTAATCCGTCACACTCAGACAATAACTGTAGCACTATTCAGGTTTTAAGGCAAGGGCACATGGAGTCATGGCTCTGCTACGCTCAGCCTGCATTTTATCTACAGGTGGAGAGAAGGGATCCACTCTCTTCCCCATCTCTGTCAACAACTCAAATACTATATATAATCATTATCCCTTAAAGTGGGTGGTTCACCTTTAAGTAAACTTTTAATATTTTCTAGAATGGCTAATTGTAAGCAACTTTTCAATTGGTCTTCATTATATATCTTCTATAGTTTTTGAATTATTTGCCTTTTTCTTATGATTCTTTCCAGCTTTCAAATGGTGGTCACTGACCCCATCTAAAAACAAATGCTCCGTAAGGCTACAATGTATTGTTATTGCTACTTTTTATTACTCATCTTTCTATTCAGGCCTCTCCTATTCATATTCCAGTCTCTCATTCAAATCAGTGCATGGTTGTTTGGGTAATTTGGACCCTAGCAACCAGATTGCTGAAACAGTAAACTGGAGAGCAGTTGAATAAAAAGCTAAATAAATCAAAAACCATAAATAATAAAAAATGAAACCCAATAGCAAATTGTCTCAGAATATCACTCTCTACTATCATATTAACAGTTATCTCAAAAGGTGAACAACCCCTTTAACAAAACCTACATTTATTTTTCCCATGAATTATAACTCATGATTTGTTTTAACCTTATGTTGTGCAGTAATTCCGTGCATCCACCAACCTCTCTATGTAGTATTATTTGTGTTGTTCCCTTGGGGTAAGGGCACATGGAGCTTTGGTTTTACTGCTCTTAGTATGCTTTTTTCTGCAGATGGAGAGAAGGGTTCCACTCTCTTTTGCATCTCTTTTTATCTGCATGAAAGTACAGCTTTCACCCTAGTGCAGGCAAATGGATTGGAGTGCAGATTAGCCAGAAAAACACAAAATTGGGCATTTTTTCTACAGGCAGAGAGATGCAGATCCACTATCATCCATATCTCCATGTATCTGCACTTAAAAGTACAGCTTCTGCCTGACTGCAGGTACACGAAAGATCCTGAAAATGCCACTTTCTCGTTTTTTGGCCCAACCTCTGCTCCATATATCTGCACTCAGGTGAAAGCTGTACTTTTCAGTGCAGATAAATGGAGATGCAAAAGAGAGCAGATCTCTCCGTCTGCAGAAAAAAAAGCAGCCTGAGAACAGCAGAGCCACCGCTCAATATGCCCTTACCTCAAGGGGAACAAAGTAAGAAATACTACACCGAGAGGTTGGTGGATGGATGTTAAAAATTCATGGGAAACAAATGTAAGTTTTGTTAAAGGGCAATAATTGTTACCGTAATAGTATTTGGACAGTATTCTGTTTCTGTGTTGCTTTTACATGTACAAAAGTAGATGGGGGTTGCCTGTGAATGTCTATACCTTTGCCTTACTATATTCACTATTATCAGCAGAACAAGTGAGGTGTTTGGCGGTGATATGTAAAACAGAAACTCTACCTCTGCACACTTGCTACTCTCACTTCCCAGTCAGTTTACCAAGAAACATGATGTCATTAATAGGCCTTTTCAATGCCTGAAGTTCCATTGAGGAACAGCTTAGATATTTAGTGCTGGTGTCTGTGTCTGTATCTATCCTGCCAGCAAGAAATACTTTCTATATCTGCAGATGTTCATTTATGCAAAATGCGCATATCACCTTTCTTTTAATGTCTTCTTAATTCATAGCGCAGTGCTAGTGACTATGGAGCATTAGACTATGAGCATACAGGCTGTTGGCTCTGTAAAATACAAAAAGTTTATTAGGACATGGCCTAACGCGTTTTGTGCCAATTGCCTCTGCCTATTGTCAGCCTGCGGATCTGCTCAGTGCCCCTGCTCCATTGATTTAAATCTGATAAGCCTGTGTTCGGTCACACAGTGGAGCTGAAGCTGAGGTCAGTATTTGGGATGATCTCAGTTTGTGTGTGACCGCACACAGGCAGATCATATTCAAATCAATGGAGCAGGGGCATTGAGCAGATCCGCAGTCTGACAAGATCTGCTTCTGTCAGTATGTAATAATATGCAGACTGACAACAGCCCGAGGCAACAGCTTGTGTGCCCATAGCCTAAGGGTAAAGCCACACTGGGCTTTTTGGGGAGATTTGGTCGCCTGGAGACTAATCGCCTCGTCTTTGCGGCGACCAATCTCCCCAAACGCCTTCCAGCAACCAAATCTCCCCAAAACGCCCAGTGTGGCCTTACCCTAAGTAGGGAGAAGTGATTACTGTGGAACGTAATACAGACAGTCCCTGAGTTACGTACGAAATAGGGTCTATAGGTTTGTTCTTAAGTTGAATTTGTATGTAAGTTGAAACATATACATTTAATTATTAAATGCAACTTAGACATACTGTATGTTTGTCTTAACATAGTATTTATGTAGACAACCACAGTACTGTAATAGCCTCTGTTTGTAAAAATGAGTTGTATGTAAGTCGGTGTATGTAACTCGAGGACTCCCTGTATAGTCTTAAATATGGAGAACGATTTGTTTCAGAATTGTTCGGTAGTGTCAGAGAATATGTAAGTGTATATGGGATGGTGTAGTCCTACTGTTAAATATAACATTTAATGCCCCCAAGGAGTTCAGTGACAAACTAAAGGCACAAGGCAACAGGCCTAGTGTTTTGAAGTTGGGCGATAAATTAGGCCAGATTCAGTTCAGTAGCGTAACATAGTTTGTTTTTATGCTGGCGGCAAATAGCTCCGTGCTGCCCATGCAGGCAGCTATTGACTTTTTAACCACCTGCCACTATGTGACTGAAGAAACTTTGCCCCAAAAATACCAAAGTTTTAATTTTTTTAGGCCAAAATCCATTTCATATGTGCAGAGACAATGGCATTTATCATCAATAACTGACTACAAAGGTACTTTGGATTGGTATTGGCATGTGTTCTTCAATGGTGTTTTAATTTGACAGTGAATAAAACAGCGTTGGATAATTTGCATACAGCGTGCAGTTAAAGTACAATGGGCGTATATGCTGCAGCAAATACATTACACTACACAAGGCCAGGGAACCTTAAAGGAATACTGTAATCGGAAAACATGTTTTTTTCAAAACGCATCAGTTAATAGTGCTACTCCAGCAGAATTCTGCACTGAAATCCATTTCTCAAAAGAGCAAACAGATTTTTTTATATTCAATTTTGAAATCTGACATGGGGCTAGACATTCTGTCAATTTCCCAGCTGCCCCCAGTCATGTGACTTGTGCCTGCACTTTAGGAGAGAAATGCTTTCTGGCAGGCTGCTGTTTTTCCTTCTCAATGTAACTGAATGTGTCTCAGTGGGACATGGGTTTTTACTATTGAGTGCTGTTCTTAGATCTACCAGGCAGCTGTTATCTTGTGTTAGGGAGCTGTTATCTGGTTACCTTCCCATTGTTCTTTTGTTTGGCTGCTGGGGGAGCAGCACAGCAGTAAAGAGTGATTGAAGTTTATCACAGCACAAGTCACATGACTTGGGGCAGCTGGGAAATTGACAATATGTCTAGCCCCATGTCAGATTTCAAAATTGAAAATAAAAAATCTGGATTTCAGTGCAGAATTCTGAACTATTAACTAATTCATTTTTTCCATGACAGTATGCCTTTAATAAAATTATATAGAGTTGTTATTACAGCCCTACACATGTGCCCACAGTATAGTTTAGGTGCCATATGTTAGCAAATGTAGGGGGGAAGGAGGGTACCCCAAAAAATGTTTCAATCTTTTTCAGTCTATCACCCTGTAAAAAGGAAAAGACGCCAGGGTTTATTGGGACTTGGACCAAGTCCTATCTACTCTATTGCACTTCGCCTGGTCTGAGGTGGTGAAGGCAAGTCTGGCGATAGAGGTAACGTTCAGTAAAAACAAAAACTTAGTGAATTTGCGTAGTAACACTCTTTTGCCAGGGCGAAAATAGACCTGGCCTTAGAGGGTGAAGTTGCGCTAGAGTCTATCTCCTTCTCTGACGTAATGCCATTTGTAAATTGGTGAAGTGCCGAAATGACGTCACACTGGGGAATTTTCGCCAGCGTTAGTCACTTCGCACTTTAGTAAATTTGCCCCTTTGTCTATAAGTAGTATACAGTGGATAAACTGTATGTGAAGGAAGTGCCACAAAAAGCCACCAGTGATATCTTGGTTCAATGAAGTGTCTTTCTGTGTGTCCCACTTTTGTGTGTTTTCTATTTGCATACTGATTTCATTCACTGAAAGGGGCATTCTTGGTATCTGGGGAATGTTGACCTGTTTGACAGTGCCCTAAGGGTAGTCTCCGTGGCAATATGTTTCCTATTGACTTTGCAAGGAGACAATTCCATTCATAGCTAAACATCTATACCTGTAGCTTAGTCCTTCTAACAATGGGAGAAAACAAAATATAGGCCAGAATAAGATGTAAAAACCCTGAATCTGGGCCCTTGATATTTTGTTTTAAAGCCAAATATAAGAGTAAAGTAGTGTTATTTATGATGTGTCATGTTCTTCACTGTGAAAGGATCCTTGCAGAGTTGCATGTATTTTTTTTTCTGCCCCCACATTTTTTTTTGTGTCAATTTTGGTAGTTTCTTTTTACAGTGCACCTACTATATGGTCACAAAAGCATCTTTATGCAAAAACCTCACAAATGTAGGAGGACTTTACAATGATGGACAGATAAAGGCTTATTTACCAATGGGTAGGCGCACCTACAGGAGTGCACTTTTTATTACACTACCCCCCGTGTGCAGAGGCGAGTTGAGGCTGTCGCCAGTTTTTCCAGTTCTCAAACCGGAAATTCTGCTCTTCTAGCACAAAGAGCGCAGTTAGGTTCTCTGCGCTAGCGTACAGGCCCTCTCTAATGCCCTCCTGGACCCCCTCAGGTGCAAAAAGGGTTTAGGGGAGGGGGGCCTCAGGCGGCGGAGGAGCCAGGATCGCCCCTGCCCGTGTGCTAAATCTATTCCTAGGGTCACAGGAATGTGACTGGATGTGAGCACCCTAGAAATACTGATCAGGCTGGACAGAACTGCATAATAAATTGCAGATGAGCTTGAGGCCCAAGCGATTTTATCTACTTTATATCTTAGTGGATTTTGTTTGGTAAAATCTACACTTTACCAAATAAGGACTTCCATCCCATAGTAATTAAATATAAGTTATTATAAGTAAGTATGAGTTAAGCATAATTAAGTATGGTATACAAGAGAGGTTATTAATCCTTCATTGTTCTATCAACATTCATTCTAATGATAAACTGGTGTCCACAACATCTGAGTTCTGTAGGAAAGAACCAAATCCAGGATTCAGTTCAGGTTTGGACAAATCCATGGGGGCACATTTAGGGGCACATTTACTATGGGTCGAATATCGAGGGTTAATTAACCCTCGATATTCGACCATCAAAGTTAAATCCTTCGACTTCAAATATCAAAGGATTTACCGCAATTCGTTCGATAGAACGATCGAAGGAAAAATCCTTCGAATCAAAATTTAGAAGGATTTTAATCCATCGATCGAACGATTTTCCTTCGATCAGAAATTGCTAGGAAAGCCTATAGGCTAACATTTGTGCTCGGTAGGTTTTAGCTGGCGAAGTAGGTGGTCGAAGTTTTTTTTTAAAGAGACAGTACTTCGACTATGGAATGGTCGAACGATTTTTAGTTTGAATCGTTTGATTTGAAGTCGAAGGTCGAAGTAGCCAATTCGATGGTCGAAGTCGCCAAAAAAATACTTTGAAATTTGAAGTATTTTTCATTCTAATCCTTCACTCCACAAGTAAGGGGTATATTTATCAAGGATCGAATTTCGAAGTAAAAAAAACTTCGAAAATCTTCCATCTAATTTGAGTACTTCGATAGTCGAAGTATTTCTCCCAGCGAAAACGGCCGTATTCGATTGAAGTACGATCGAAGAATTTTTCAAAAACAAACCTTTGACTTGCCCAAAAGCCTCAGATCTCAGAGGTCCCCCATAGGCTAAACAGCAATTCAGCAGGTTTAAGGTGGCGAAGTGGTGAAGTTTTTTAAAGAGACAGTACTTCGATTTTCGAGTGGTCGAATTTTCGAAGCTTTTTCAATTCGAATCGAAGTCGAATTTGGCCGAATGTACCCAAAAATTACTTTAAAATTCTAAGTTTTTTAATTCGAAAATCCACTTCGAACTTTGATAAATCTGCCACTAAGGGGCAGATTTATCAAGGGTCGAATTTCGAAGTAATATATACTTCGAAATTCGACCATCGAATTGAAATACTTCGACTTCGAATATCGAAGTATTTTTCACCGAATTTGGCAATAGTACGATCTAACGATTTTACTTTGATGTGTGAAGACTTAGAAAATGGTTGTAGAAGGTCCCCATAGGCTAACATAGCATTTTGCCAGGTATAATTTGGCGAAGTATTGAAGTTGAAATTTTTTTAAAGAAACAGTACTTTGATTATCGAATGGTCGAATATTCGAATGATTTTTTACTTTGAATCGAAGTCGAAGTAAATTCGAAGTCGTAGTATCCTATCCGATGGTTGAAGTATCCAAAAAATTACTTTGACTTTCGAATTTTTTTACTTCGAAAATTCCCTCGAATTCACTTCAACCTGTGATAAATCTGCCCCTTAGAGTTTTGTCATCAAATTATTAATTATTCATGAAAAAAAATATTAATAATAAAACTGGGATGGCAAAAAGTAATACAGAGTACATAAAGTGAATGTTTAAGGGTTGTAATTCCCATTGTAAACTATTACAGTCCAGACCAGCACTCTAAAGGGAAACAAGCCATGCAGATATAGAAGCATTGATCACGCAGGAGACTTTTAAAACCATTCCTTTCATTGTCGAGCTGAAGTTATAAAGCAAAAGAGGACTTCTTTTTCCATTAAGGCGCCAGAGACTGCCACATAAATACAGGAAATAAATGCACAGCAGAGCAAATAATATTTTCAAAAGCCGAGCACAATTTTTTTTTTTTGCAAAACACAGTTTTCAGATGCAAATTGCCTTTGTTTTTAAAAAGCATTTTTTTAACTGACAGTATACTTTTAAAAAGCAGCCTATATTATTGATTTACATATATTCTTCCTTCCTTCAGAAGGATTTGATCTATAAAGATAAACAAGAATGTCTAATAGCAGCAGCAACACAGACATTTTCTAGCCCTTATTTACTTTAAGTAGAATATTTGTCCAGCCTTTAGTCTATAATCTGTTGAAAGCAAGATCTACTGCTTGTATACAAATGCATTTATAATACAATTCAAGTTGTAAGTGGCTAGCTACATTCCTACCTGTCCCTAAGGGTCAGGCCACATAGGGCCTTTTTTGGGCGACTAATCGCCTAGTTTTTGCGGCGACCAATCTCCCCAAACACTTTCCCTGACTCTGCGCCGACTAAAATTTAAAAACGCCAGTGCTAATCACACGCGGCGGTTCATTTTTCGAAGTTGCCTCAAACGCTCTGTGCAGCCTGACCCTAATTTAAGATGACAACTTTTTTGAAACTGCTAAGAACACAGTACTATGTATTCATTATTGTTTTGCAATTGGCCTTACTGAAATATTCTCTTTTCATACCTGCACTGCATGCTATACCAGTTTTTCCACCACAGCTCACAAACAGGCCTCTCTCTACAGCTGGATGGTTTATGTCTGTTTGCTGTGAAAACCAAACACAACAATGTCATATTAACATATGCAGGGTAGCAAAGTAAAATAAAGCTATAATGTGTCATTATCTGATTCACAGTGTAAATGTTCCCTACAAGTACGGTAATCTGGGCATACATAAATAGATCCATTTGTTTTGCAATGTCACCAAATGAGCATATAATTTCCTGCTTTGGCCACCCATGTTAGAGGAATCATCCTCTCTTGTGAGCCCCCTATTTCCCCCTACAGACGTGGGGTCTGCATCCTCTATAGTTCTGTCACTGCCTACAGCATCCCAATGTAAGGGACATGAGATGGACGAAACAATGGGACTGGTAAATAGGTAAAGGAGGCCTGGCACTGACATTCATTCTATATGTGAAAAGTTCTGGCAAATGTATAAAGAGAGACTTTACTTAAACATTTAATGCTGGAAGTACTTCTGTTTAGCAGCAGCATTGACGGGATGGCTTACAGCACACAATAGACTCTTCTGTTAAACTATTGCAATGCTTTAAGCTTCTTATTAACACGACCTTTTCAAGGAAAATGTCATTGCCATTAAAGGGCATGTAAAAGCAAAAAAAATAAAATCCCATTTTTACTTTCTTTAATGAAAAAGAAACCTATCTCCAATATACTTTAATTAAAAAATGTGTACCGTTTTTATAAGAAATCTGACTATATGCATTGAAATTCTCCCTTCATTTACTGCTGTGGATAGGAATTGTCAGACGTCCCTAACTGCTGAGCAGGGAAACAATCATACTTATGAACAGCAGGGGGAGCCCCTGCCTTACTTCCCAGCCATGCAGAACTCAAGCAGCTTTGTTTGTTTCCCTGTAGAGCAGTCGGCAACTGTATAGATATTTATATTGGATTTTATTTCTTCCTTTACATCCCATTTACTGTTTCCAACTCCAGCTGCAGGGACAAAGATCATGGAGCCAGATTTAAACAGATAAACCGGGCTTCTATTTGGAGAATTATTTTGCTGCAGCCACTGGTTCTGCAGGCTTGGAAAAAGTTTGTATGACACCATTCAAAATCTATAAAACCCACATTAGATTACATGACAATACAGGACCCAGTGCAGTCTCTGTGCATATTCTGATTACTAATCAGTCTTGCTGTATCAGCTTCTGGCAGATATTTTTTGAGTTGTGCTGTTTTGCTAATTTATGACGATCCCTAAGCAACCCAGAACACACTGAGCACGTGCATAGTCTTGGTCTTGCAAAGATGTTTGACAAAGTTACAAGATGGTAGCCCCCTGTGGCCAACATTGAAAGCATAAATCATTTGCTTGAATAGGCTTGTGGTGCAGTAAGTTCATGTTTATGTTTAGTATACAAAATACAGCATTTCTAGCCTTATTCTATTTTAGACTTTAGTTGCCATTTAAACAACTACCAATTCATGTCAATGAAAATCTAGTACCTCTTGTAATGTATTGAAGTTTACCAAACACTCACATGCTGCTGTTTTTGGCAGAGAATATCATGTGTGGTAGAACAGTGGTTCCCAATAGGACAGACTGGATCCTTAAAGGAATTGTTCAGTATAAAAATACAAACTGGATAGACTGGAATGGATAGACTGTGCAAAATAAAAAAATGTTCTAATATAGCTAGGCAAAAATGTAATGTAGAAAGGCTGGAGCGACTGGATATCTAACATAACAAAAAACAACATTACTTTCAACGCCGGATTTCGTGGGCGGGCGCCCCGAGGCCACATCCACCCGCTTACCCCCTCGGGTGCGAATGCGTATGCGCGCCTGCACCGGAGGCTGGGTAGCTGTGCTCCCCAGGAGGCGGCTGGGCAGCATGCCGCTCCTAATATTCTGCCGCCCTAGGTCCGGGCCTTTGTGGACTCGCCACAAATCCGTGCCTGACTACTTCCTGCTTTTCAGCTCTCTTGGTTTCATGGGTCATAACTGTTGCTTTTGAATAGGGATGCACTGAATCTAGGATTAAGTTTGGGATTCCCGGCCTTTTTCAGCAGGATTCGGACTCGCCGGAATCCTTCTGCCCGGCAGAACTGAATCCTAGTCCTTATTTGCATATGCAAATTAGGGGTGGGAGGGAAATCGTGTGACTTTTGGTCACAAAACAAGGAAGTAAAAAATGTTTTTCTCTTCCCACCCCTAATTTGCTTATGCAAATTAGGATTTGGATTCTGTTTGGTATTTGACCAAATCTTTTGCAAAGGATTCGGGGGTTAGGCCGAATCCAAAATAGTGGATATGGTGCATCCCTTCTTTTGAATCTGAGCTGAATGCTTAGTATCAATTACAAACTCACCGAACTGTTATGTCCCATGTGGCCCCCCTTCAAGTCGAGTAACTCAGAGTTAGAGAGCCGAAAAGCAGGAAGTAGTGTTCTGGCTGTTATGTTAGACATCTCGTCACTCCAGCCTTTATACATTAAATTTTTGGCTAACTAACTATATTAGAAACATTTTTTATTTTGCACACCTATTTACCCAGTTTTTATTTTTACACTGAACTGTTCTTTTAAGAGACTTGGACCAGTGGCAGAAGGGTTTATCCCGCAAGTCTGTTAACATAAGATTTAGGGTAGCAATTGATTATCATTAAATCAAAGCTATATGGGAGTCAGGTACATGACAGCTGGTTCCACAGATTAACAATTTATACATATAAGTACTCTAGTTAAACCAATGGTTTTCTGATATTTTTGGTTCAACATTCCCTTTGTGGATAAAAATTTAGGAAGTAGCCCCCAATTACTTCATGTTATAATCACAGATAAATATTGTTATTTCAGTCATTCTGCTATATAGTTTAAAACAGATTTGAAATAACAAATAAGCACTTCTGCACTCAGACCTGGGCAGGCAGGTTCCCTAATGTAGAGGGGGTACTTGTGCTTTCCTACACTTATACAGCAGAATTTCTGGTTAAAACAGCATTCTGCTCGTAATTTAACCAGGGGAGACATTTGTGGTACCCCTTAAAAAATACTGCTTGGGGCATGGTTTTAACTTTGGGGCAAATTCACTAAAGGGCAAAGTCGCCGGCACTAGAGAAAATTCATCAGAAATACAATCCGAGGGGACATTGACAATTAACAGACAGAGGACAATTCGCTAGCGAAAGAGAACATCGCTAATGAAGTTTTCATTCAGGCGAACGAGCGTTACTCTGCAAGTTCATTAAAGTGAGAATTTTCCATTACATTACCCCTTTCGTGAGACCTGGTGGACTGATAAGATGAAGCTACATCCTCCTCAATCCTATGTCAGTGACATCACATCCTGCATGCTGAAAAGTCATTAAAAAAGACAAAACAGTGTTTTTTCATATTTTAAAATGGGATTGTGTTTAAAAGTTGTAACTGTTAAATATTTTTGTTTTAACATGTTTTTTAACGATTTGAGGGGCATGCCACATTTGTTTTAGGGTGGGATCATGTCTAGGGCATTAGAGGATCTCTTTTGTCTTTATTTTGCATCCTTGGACATTTTTAATAATAATAAGTAGGGATGTAGCGAACCGCCGTGTATGTGTTCGCGAACGCCGTTCGCGAACACCCGCAAAAAATGCGAACAGTTCGCGAACAGTTCGCGAACATCCGAAAATCGTTCGATTCGAACGATCGAAGGATTTTAATCGTTCGATCGAACGATTTTCGTTCGAATCGAACGATCGAAGCCATTGGATCGAATGATTTCATTCAATCCAATGGCTTCGATCGTTCGATACGAACGAAAATCGTTCGATTTTAGCGATCGAATGGTCGAATGGTCGAACGATTTTGACGCGAACGCCTATTGGCGAACGTCGCGCGATGTTCGCGAACTTGCAGCGGACGCGAACAGTCGAAGTTCGCGCGAACTAGTTCGCCGGCGAACAGTTCGCTACATCCCTAATAATAAGTGGACACTTCAAGCTATTTCACCAACATCACTAATAAAGACATATATATGACCTATATGTACCCGTCCTATTCAGACTGACCGGAGCGTAAGTGTATTATGAAGTTTCGCTAGGCAGAAATAAACGTTTTCTATGAAATGCTTGTGCTGACAAATTTACGTTACCAAAACTGCACCAGCGTTCGGCTGCGGAGATGCAACTTCGCATTTTATTGAATTAGCGTAGTGGTAGAGAATTTGTGCCCGATGAAGTTGCGCAAAGTTTGTTGATGCCTTTTGATGTGAAAATTCATCCTTTAGTTACATAGTTACATAGTTAAATTGGGTTGAAAAAAGACAAAGTCCATCAAGTTCAACCCCTCCAAATGATACCCAGCATCCATACATACACCCCTCTACTTTTAATTAAATTCTATATACCCATACTAACTATAGAGCTTAGTATCACAATAGCCTTTGATATTATGTCTGTCCAAAAAATCATCCAAGCCATTCTTAAAGGCATTAACTGAATCAGCCATCACAACATCACCCGGCAGTGCATTCCACAACCTCACTGTCCTGACTGTGAAGAACCCCCTACGTTGCTTCAAATGAAAGTTCTTTTCTTCTAGTCTAAACGGGTGGCCTCTGGTACGGTGATCCACTTTATGGGTAAAAAGGTCCCCTGCCATTTGTCTATAATGTCCTCTAATGTACTTGTAAAGTGTAATCATGTCCCCTCGCAAGCGCCTTTTTTCCAGAGAAAACAACCCCAACCTTGACAGTCTACCCTCATAATTTAAGTCTTCTTTAAGTCTAGTGTATTTGCCCATATGACTTTTGTTTGGAGCACCCTTAATTGTTCTTTAGGCTGTGCCCTCCCCATACAATACTTTGGCAGCCTTTGAGAGTCCAGCTCCTCAGCTTGGAAAACTGTACCTTAAACTGCCAGTATGTGGACTGATAAAAGCTGCCATATTGACTCCTCCAGGTGGCCTATGCATGAAAATATTGGAGCATCCTGGCCAACCAAAATCTGAAAATCATCCAGGGCAAGTTTCAAAATCCCTTTGGTTGAGGATTGCATTAGCGTGTCTTACTTGATGGCTCTCCATATCTCAACTTGGCCCAGAGTGTGGCCAAAGATTCACTCACCAAATGATCCATATCAATACGTGGATGGTCAGCAGAGATACAGTATATTTGCTAATATCCATGACCAAAAAAACTGTTTGAATTATAAATCAACACTTATCTGTTAGTGACAGATCAGTCTGTATTTAGTAAAACAGAGAAATCAGGACCAGAATTATATTTTTTATGATTTCTGGCAGCTAGATAAGGATGCTGACGTGTATGTGGTTATAGTTCATACATAGCTGATATAAATAAAAGGCTTTGGCTGTATGAATCAATTTGGGAGAATGGATCATTGAGTTTGCCTTAACTGATGGGGGCTGCAGAATATATTGCTCACCCATAGCTTTACAGACCTGATGTATAGTAATTGGCAACAATTGTGAAAATATAAACTGTCCTGGGTAGCATGCAATACCCTGGGGCTGCGTTAAAATTAATTTGTAGTCTACACCACATGCAAGGTAGATCTTGTTTTATTGTTTTTGCTTGCTAGAACCAATACAGTAAAATAATTGAACTATGTTTCTTCCCAGTCCTGTGTGTAAGGCACCAGTCAGCATTTATTTTCTTACATTAAAACGTTGAAGTGATAAAAAACAATATGAGCCAATAAACCTCCTTTAAATATTAACAGTCAATGCTCTATCATTAATGAAATTAAGTGAGATCTAGCTGGGGACCACTAGTGGCCCACTGGGATACCAGGAAAACTCCCAGGGGGCTCAGGTGTCAGTGGGCCCTCTGACCATTTAGCCTATTTCATGGTCATTCCCTATTTCATTATGGGGAAACAATGCTTAATAATTGAAGAATATAGTATATAAATATAAAAGACTAGGAGAATAAAGAAGTTGACTGAGGAGAGGACGAATAATATTTTAGAAAGTGGAGCCATGGTCTAACCTTTAAGGTGGACCCATGGTCTAAGGTTTTCTACTAGTGTTCTTGTGGCCATGCGCCCACGGGCAATTACCCTTTACTTTAATTTAATGCCCTCAGACTGTAGCAATAAATAAAAGCTGGGCTTCATCTTCACCAGATGGGTATAGACACAAATCAGTGCTGTGATGCATTAGGGATAGAAATACAAGTGGCTGGCTTGAATGTGCTGGATGCAAAGTGCTGAAGTTTAGTGAAAACACACCATTAGGACAACCAACACATTTTTTAAGCACTCTAATTTGACTATACTGTATGTTTTTCTTTTTTCCCAAACACTTATTTTAGTTATTCTGTGTATTCTACTGTATGTGCTGTCTACTAGTGGAAGTCATTTACAGACATCCCAGACATAAGTGCAAATGCTCTAAGGGGTGCATATGCTAATTTAAAAAGCACTCGTGACCAGGGTCTGGCTGCGCTCTGCATATTGCACAACTTTAGTTGGCAGGTGCTTAAGTAGAACAAGCAACTCAACCAGAATATCAAAGTGATGCAGTGAAAGGACAGTAGTAAAGTTCTGTACATGGCAACTACAGTCTTAACGGCCACCTATATCTAAAGTTTATACAGTATATACAGGCAGATACTACACTCATGTTTTACTGGTGACATACAGTATTATATACAGTTCTCATTCCTTGTTTTAAGTGTAATTCTAACTTACTGGGCATCTATGGAAAATGTGGAACATCTTGCCATATATTTGTTCTTTACCATTTAACAGACAAAATGGCCCCAAATGTTTCATCATCTGCCCCAGTATCCCCAACGCAATCTTCAGAAGACCTGCAACAGACCAAGATCATTAAAAGAACTAAGATTATAGGTGAGCTGATCCAGACGGAGAAGGACTATCTGAATGACTTGGAGCTTTGTATCAGAGAAGTAGTAAAGCCTCTTAGAAGCAATCATGTAAGTAATAAAGTAATAAAGATTTTTACCAAAACATCTAAAAACTACCCGAAAAATGTTTTAAAAAGTTACTTTAGGAACATCTCACCAAGCGGCAGAGGTCATCAGATCCATTGCAGGCAATAGAGAATTTATTTCTCTGTAACAGTAAGAAAATGCTCTAGCAGGTAACTTAACAGAATAGGACACCTGTAGTGGCCCCTACACCCCTGCAAAGACCCTTGCTACCCATAAATGTTGTTATGAATTGGTACATTGCAGGTAAAGTTGCTGTACTATGTTAGCCAGTAAAAATGTTAAAGGTCAACCCTTTTAAAATAAAAAATAACAAAAGTAACTAATATAATCATAGTTCTCTGTTACTGTGAGATTATCTTACCCTGGTGGTCTAGTGGGGGGACGGCAGGGACGCCTGCCGCCCCCTCGGCAGGGACGCCCGCCGATCTGTTTCACTGCAGGCGCCGGTCGGTTAGGGCACGCGCGCCTATTCCTGGGTTTTATGCGCATGCGCGCTGACGTGATGATGTCAGCGCGCAGTGGCGCGAAATTCAAATGATATTTAAAGGGATCTCTAGTTTTATTCAGTGTCCCTGATAGGATTGTATTCCTGGTGCTTCTGAGCCTTGTGCTATTCTGTTTGCTTCATTCTGAACCTGTTTGATTCCTGTTTTGACCCTTGCCTGGCTATTTGACTATTTTGACTTCTGGATCCTGACCTTGCCTGCTTACGACTACTCTTCTGTTTAACGCCTTGTTTGATCACCCGGTTTTGACCCTTTGCCTGTTTGACGATACTTGCTATCCGCCTGCCTCGACCCAGCCTGCCTGACTACGATTCTACCTAATCCTTTGTACCGTGACCTTCGACCCAAAAAGACTCTGCTAACAGCCGTGCCCCTTTGCTAGCCAGAACATCTCGCCTTGTACCCCTCGTTAAGTCCAGGTGGCACCCAAGTAAGCTGAGGGCTCCTCCCAAAGCCCAACGGTGGTCACACTACTGGTGAAGCCGAGCCAAGACCAGGGTACTTGCCACTTGTTCTGGTATTGGGTGCCGGCCGTGACAGTTATATATACAATATTTAGCTCATAGGTCAAATGACCAACAAAAAAGAATATCAAAAATAAAAAACTGGACACACCAATAGGAAATTATTTCAATGGCTCTCATCACTCCGTAAAGTATTTAAGAATTTCAGTTCTTAAGGGAGATTTTAAAACAGATAATGAAAGAAAAGTGTGGGAATACAAATTAATGGAAACTTTCAATTATCTGAAGAAGGGACTTAACCTGGGCCTTGGATTTATGGGCAATTATGTGGACTAAGAAAGGACTGCACCAGGTCAGAAATACCAACATGTCTGGATCTGGGCTAAGAGATCATATGGAATACCTTTTATTCTACACTCCAATAATTCAGTCCTAATTTATACTCAGCCTTTTGACCCACATTACCTTGTACCTTATCTGCTTGGCTCTTGCATATCTCCTCATAAATGACTTTGACACCTTACACATAGATTGATATTCCTTTTTGTTGGTCATTTGACCTATGAGCTGAATGTTGTAAATAAATCAGAGAACACCACAGCTTCATTGTAATCAGCTTGAAAAAGGAACTAAAATGTTTGTTAAATATGTCATATGTATCTCTGTGTACTTCTACCATTTGACTCACTCACACTTTGTGGCTGCTGACATCAATGGTGAGTAAATACAGGTGAACAAATACTAGTGAGCATATTGGTTAAGTGGGCAAGGTTGGTAAACCACAAGTTTTCTGCCAGATGGCTTCTATACTTAAGTCTTGCTGCAACCCTATGGTTGAGGTATACTGTATACACTGCAGATAATATCAAATCAGGCTATGGCACCCAGAGCAGTTTAATTACAGGAGAAATGACATTAGAACATCTAGAATCTAGGCTGATGTTTCTCATTACTCTTAAAGTGGACCTGTCACCTACACATAAAAAGCTGCACAATGAAAGTCCTTTGCAAATTAAACATGAAACACAAATTATTTTTTTCATTTAAACATCCAAACCTGTTATAAAGGTATTTAAATATTTGCACTTCAACAGTACCGCTGTGGTGCGCCATTCAAAGCATTCACGGAGTCAGACGTTTGAATATCAAAAAGTCGGCTTTATTCAGCGCATTAAAATTGTAGTGGAGGGGGATTACAACCAACGGTTGTAATCCCCCTCCACTACAATTTTAATGCGCTGAATAAAGCCGACTTTTTGATATTCAAACGTCTGACTCCGTGAATGCTTTGAATGGCGCACCACAGCGGTACTGTTGAAGTGTATGTGAAGCCGGCTAGAAGGAGCCGAAGTATCGCGAGAGCTGCGACACAGCAGGAGCCGGCGTTCCATGGGTGAGCTCCGCCATTAGCCGCATCGTTTTTTGGCTTGTTATTTAAATATTTGAGCTGGCAATCAAATAGTATATGACCCGCCTCTATGCCTGAGGCATAGAGGTGGGGCAGTCAATTACTTTCACTTTCAATTCAGCACTTCCTACATATAACTGCACTTTTCACATTGCCCCTTCCCTCCTCAGGCTCTATAATTATGTAGGGCACTGCGCATGGGCATTACGTTCCCCAATCTGGTGCATATACAAGATTTTGGGGTGATACAAAATATTTCTTAATAACAGTGTCCACAAAATGGCTCCTGCCTGCTTGTTGTGATAGTGTCATTCTAAGAATAAAGGAAACAAAATTTAAATAATTACATATAATGTAAGTAAAGTTTATTTTGCTCAGCTAACATGATAATAAAGAATTTGGAATGATTTCTTAGGGTGACATTTTTAAATGGAAGATGCACTGGATGTGGCACATAACAACTATTGCAACAGAATGTAAATGTGCATGTTGGTACTTGATCCGGTGTACTTTTGTCATATCTTTTTTTTTTGTTTTCATAAGACAAACAAAAATCAAATAAAAAACGTAACATAAAGAAAGTGTGAGTGTTAGCCAATATAATCCAGTTTGGTACTGTAGGCACCCATCCATTGTTTTCTTGGCATAGTATAACAGTGTTCTGTATCTAACCCTTGCATTGTTTGTAGGGGTTAGTTCATCTACAACCCTGAGTATACATAACTGGATTGTTAGTGCATTTGGGTAGGCTAGTATCTCTGCCAGGAGAGCAGTAACCTCTGACGAAGACTCGACCACCTGGGGACAGAACTAGGCAAAATAGAGGACGTAGCTCCTTCAGTGCCACATCTATGGCATTTTGCCTCAGGCCTGCATCCCATGGACCTCATTCATACCAGCGGTAGAACTGATGTAAATACTTAACTACATAGTTTATTTTTGTAATTAGTAATAGGCCCCATCCTTAACCTTATCCCACTCATCCTCAGTAAGGTGTGGTGAACTAATCAGCCATTTTCTATATCCCGTCTGAAAGGCAAATGGAGGAGTTTGAAGTAGGAGTTTATAGATTGTAGAAGTTGGTTTAAGTATGGAGTGTGCTATTTCAAATTGAGGTTGAGTGATCTGATTATTTATGACTACAAACTGTGCAATACAGGAGTGCCTTCATTGGAAAAACTAAATGTGGAGGTAGTTTTGTTATATCTAGTACTCATTTCTGTTTGCAACTATCTAAACCTATATCCTGCTCAAAAGTAATGATTCACGTAGTCTTCTTTTGTCTCCCAGTGCGAGCAGATAGATGTGGATGCCTTGTTCAGCAACATTGAATCTGTTTGCCAGATCTCAGCTAAGCTGGTATCACTTCTTGACGAAGCCACAACAAACGTGGAACCTGAACTTCAAGTGATAGGTACAAAGCTGGTTATTGAGTTCCCTTTTTTTATGTAGGGATTAGTGATGGGCAAATTTATTCACCAGGCGCAAATGTGCAGCGGTTTCGAAAATGTATTCGCCAGCGGTGTCAAAAAACAGCGAATGTGCGCCGGCGTCCAAAAAACAGACGCCGGCATCAAAAATGAATTTTTCGCCATTTCGCTGGAAATTTGCAAATTTTTCGGCGAAGCAAAATGCCCCAAATTCGCCCATCACTATTAGGGATGGGATTGCTGGAGGCTAGTGTCTCAATCAAAAGAACTTGTGTTAGGTTACGGTATAATTATTTAGGTATAATTGTTTTTAATCTCTGGATTTAAAAGATGCGTGTAGGGACTTTAAATGATATCTAGCTCTGAATATTATCTTATGATAGAGGTTACTGGTCACACAGGTCACACGGTTTGTTTAACACATTAGGTGGAAAAAGTGGCAGTCAAAATGTCCCCCTCTACCTGTCACCTTTTACCATAATAATCTATTGGAAAAGCTATGTTTGAAGCATATATTTGAAGCATTTGATCAAGCAAAGAGGTCTGCCTGTTATACTGGGACTAAACATTTGAGTGTCTAGTCTAGTTTCCAAACACTTCTTAATCTCTCCTAGCAACACATACATTTTAGCCTTGTGGTACCACCAACAGCACTACAGTAACAAGCAAAGAATATAGTCAACAATGCTTTTTATGTTGCCAGGAATGGGTCTCGTCTAGGGAGCTTTATGCATAAACCAGCTCTGGTAGTAACTACTGTAGATGTAAGGGCTAAACAGCAATAACAGCAGCAGTAAAAAGTAACTATTGTCTTCACAAAAGTGTTTTTTATTTCTATTTGCAGGGGAAGTGTTCTTGGAGATTAAGTGCCCAATGGAAGATGTATATAAAATCTACTGTTACCAAAATGATGAAGCTCACACTGTGCTGGAGTCTTATGAAAAGGATCCTGAAATAAAGGAGCATTTAAAAAATTGCACACAGGCCTTGAAGTAAGATTTTGTTTTAAAAAAAAAAAATGTATTCAATTAGTTATCATTTAGCCCTGGGCCCACTAGAGACAGATGCACATAAAAAAAAAAAAGCCCATTTTAAACTGAGTCTCGTAAATACTAGTCTATACAGTATATCTCCCACTGCTTCTTACAAAACCTTCGGAAAGCTGGCACGCTGCTTGTGTTCGCAATTGGGTTCCTTTGTGATGATCCTGAAAATAGTTCATAGAAAACTTTGCCTTCCATTAGCAACACTATAAATAGACCGCATAACTGAAAATCCAGTGCAAAAAAACAAGCCAATTGAAGCAGATAAAGAAAGAGGCCGGCTCACCAGCTGCTGTGCAGTAACGTGAGTCGAATATGAAGCATCCAGTAGGAAGGAAATATTGAGTGACACTTCGAAAAATCCATTTGCACCAAGTAAATCAATTCTAGCTAGTCATATTCAATCTATGGGAATCAGAGGGGTCAACCGTAAAAGAATCTGGAGCAGGCACTCAAATAAAGGCAATCTTCCATCAAATTGTAGAAAAGTAGAAAAGATTTATTGTGTCCTCTGCCTTACGCTTTCGTGTTACAAACACTTCATCATAGGCCTCAGGCCGCACACTGCAACTGGCACTGAAAGTCAAATCAGATGAAGTTGCACACTAAACACTAAATGGATGTGAATGACTTGGATCACTCGACATATGGCTGTGAATGTGGTCCAATTCAGTTCAGATGCAGTTGCATGCTTGCATCCACAGGCTATAAGGATAGACGCAAATCTAGCAATGTTGATACAAAACATGAATTGATTCATAAACAAAGTAGTAAGAGTAGTGTTAATGTAGTAACCAGCTTTTGTGGACATTTTGGTTAAGGGCATTTTGCCTTTTCCTTAGGATTAATTTCCTGTTCTTGCAGAGCTGTCTTACCATGTTGTAATAAATTTAGCAAAAGTTCCTGTGCATGTATGACTGCTTCACCTAAACTAACTCAGCAGAATCATTTAACCCACTCCTAGCCATGCAGCTTATCACAGTTATAATAAAACCCCACAATGCCCCACTTGCCCCAGCTTCTGTCCATTTCTCAGCAGTCACATAGTTTGCAGAACCAATTCAAAGCACCATCCAGGTCCGGACTGAGAATTAAAATAGGCCCTAGCATTTCAGGTACACAGAGGCCTAATCAGCCCACATAGAGGCCCAAACAGCCCCCCACCAGCCAATTAAATACTGACTTTCTATGGGAGCTAATAGCACCCCCTCTGGCATTTGCCAGAACCCGCAGATTGCCAGTCTGGGCCTGGCACCATCCCACTGCTCACTGGAGACTGCTCTGATGTCATCCCAAATACACACACAAACACATTGGTTTGTCTTCATGTGTAGATTTCCTTATGCAAATAACCTGCTTGTTTAAACAACAGTCATAAAAGAGCATTCCTCCCTAGCCTTTATTTCACATCATGCGAGAACGTGGTTGCCTTTTATTGTGTCCACAATAAAAATAATTAAAACGATTATAGAGCGTTTCAGTGTAAGGGTAGATGGCTAGCTCACAGAATAGCTGCTAAAAACCAATATACTTACCATATATACAGTGGCATCACTATGTGGGTCTGGCCCCCAGCAAAATTCTTTCTCTATGGCCAGGGGGGTCTGCTTAATTTGTATGAATGCTACTGTATTGATACTATAAGCCTGATAATGGCAAAAGGTCAAGGCTTTGGTGTCTGGGCAGCTATATATGCTGAAAAACAGGGCAGCATTGGACAGTGCACCACATACACTGAAAAACTCAGTAGGGCTCATTTTAGAGAAAGCACCATATTTACTGCCTGCTTATGTCACACTATAAGAATAAGACATGAGCTTTCGCTATGGGAAACTTCAATGTGGCCCTCAGGCAGCTAAAGAGTAAGGTGAAAGTAAGGCTATGGGGAAAATTCACTAATGGGCGAAAATTCGCCAGTGACAGCTTCGCTGCCTTCGCCACACTTCACCAGGTGCAACTTCGCACAGACAACGCCAATTCACTAAGTTGCGAAGTTTTGTCGCCAGCGCCGAACACTTGCGACATTGTGCCAGCATTACTACGGCAGGCATAGCGAAGTTGCGCTAGTGTTAGATACTTATGCCATTAGTAAATCGGCAAAGTGCTGAAATGACGTCACGCTGGCAAATTTCATTTTAGTCACTTCGATTTAGACACATGCAAGCATCATATACATGGGTTTATAAGAGAATTTCATTTACATAATGTACTGTAAACTGTTTGGTTGGCTGATCAGCAATCCATGCTATTTTTAAGTCATTCTAAGGGTTGACGTCTTTTCTTTACTAACCACAAATAATCCACATTCTGTTGGTAGACCTACAGTCTGTATTTGTTTTTTATGAAATGAATAAGTGAAGCACACTTTAGTCATTTATCTTTTTTCTTTTATTCCACAGAAAGATTTATCAAGATGAGTAAGTACAAGATATGTTTTCTTTTCCTGTTTTTGTTGCCATGAAATACTGAGTTCATACTAGGGATGAACCGAATTCAAGATTCGGTTCAGGATTAGGCCTTTTTCAGCAGGATTCAGATTTGGCCGAATCCTTTTGCCCAGCCGAACCAAATCCTAATTTGCATATGCAAATTAGGGGAAGGGAGGGAAATCGCGTGACTTTTTATCACAAAACAAGAAAGTAAAAAATGTTTTGCCAGCCCCACCCTTATTTGCATATGCTAATTAGGATTCTGATTTGGTTCGGTATTCGGCCAATATTTTGCAAAGGATTTGGGGGTTCGGCCGAATCCAAAATAGTGAATTTGGTGCATCCCTATTTCATACAAGCTAAACATATTATTCTTTATACTACCTATGTACAGAATTATAACTGTAATCACTAATTCAGTAAATGCATGGGAAGAACATACAGTAATTATTATTTTATATTAGTATGCATACTTTTCCTTGAAAGGGGATTGTACTTACCATGGAGTAAAACCTAGGTTATATATTTATATATATTTATGGTATCTCTCTCTCTCTGCCAATTGATTAAGAAACCACAGGGAGCTGCCCTGCCATACAGTGACGGACTGGGACACCAGGGGCCCACCCAAAAACCTTTGACTAGGGGCCTACCAATTAATCTTACACCAGGGGCCCACTCTTATTGCTATTATTCTTCCTTTCCTCACTCATCTATTCTCCTTTTCTTTACACACTATAATCTATTATACCGTCTATTTAGCCACCTTGTTTTCATAGAAATAGGGAATGGCCATGAAATAGGCCAAATGTTTAGCAGCATGAGGGCCCACTGACACCTTGGCCCACCGGGACTTTTCCTGGTATCCCTGTGGGCCAGTCCAACACTGCTGCTATAAAGAACAGTTTCAGCAATGACTGCCCTACTGAGCCCTATTTAAAGCATATTTACTTATTTACTTTAAAGTAGTTGGCTGGCCGCACCATAACAGTATCATGACATACCCCTGAACTGATAGGCCATCCTCCCTTCTGACTTCTTGTATTATAACACAATGTATGCCTTAGGCAGGTAATGAGAAAGCTTGCAGTCAACCTGCCAGAAGAAAAATGGAAGCTTAGGCAAAGCTAAAACTTCAAGCTGAGCCAATAACACGATCTCAGTAGCTTTGAGAATTAAAGAATACGGTAATTATCATACAATGGTGCAAAAAAGAGTATCAGGTGGGTACGGTTCTATGTGCATAGAAGCAAAGAAGCATTTTCTTGCTCTACCTTCAAGTAATTAAAAACATTATATCTGAAATTAAATGTGCAAAAACAGAAATAAACAGAGAAAAAGTGAATAAAAAGAAACAGAAAATGATGCAAAAGATGCAAAGAGATACTGTACATCTAATTTGCTCCACCATTTATCTGCTGTTGCACTTTTCCTTGATTTGGAGTTCTTTTCAGATCAATTAAAATGAATGTTTGTTCTGTTTATTTGCCTTGCACAAAAGCAAACTGTTCAGGAAATATCCTTATTTGCTCAATATCCTTATTTGATCCACCTTAACAGAGCATTAGGTATCAATCAGTAGTGTCTGGGGACACCCAGTGGTGGTGAATGGCAAAAATTTAAATCTTATGTACAGTGACCAGAGACAATTACTGGTTGATATTACCTTCATATCAAAGGGAAAATATAGTCACATTTTTTATGTGAGCAAATTCATTGCTAGTAATATAAAAACTGGTGTATAAACATAATCTGTGCATCCAAAAATAAATATAAATCTGTTCTTTTTTTAACATAGACATACTTTATTCCACAGATTAAATGGAAACAATGAGAGTTTGTCTTTCTTTAAGGAATCATCCGGAAGGCTTTGTTTGCACAAACAACGACTTAATGCTGTGTTTGCATTATTGTATAATATATATTGGTGTTGCCATGCTGTTGCTGACTGCTCCTGTTGTCAATGTGCCACCTGTCACCAGTTGTCATAGCAGAGACTATAATTTTTATCCTTATGTGCTCTCTCTCTCTCTCTCTCTCTCTCTCTCTCTCTCTATATATATATATATATATTAATAGGTATAGGATCCCTTATCCGGAAACACGATATCCAGAAAGCTCCGAATTACGGAATGTCTGTCTCCCATAGACTCCATTTTATCCAAATAATCCAAATTTTTAAAAATGATTTCCTTTTTCTTTCTTTTCCAATTGTTTTTATTGGCATTTTTGAATAAACAAAAAGAACAGAAAGCAGCAAAGCAATAGCTCTGCCAAACATTTGTCAATTTCAAAATAAATTTCCTTTTTCTTTGTAATAATAAAACAGTAGCTTGTACTTGATCCAAACTAAGATATGATTAATCCTTATTGGAAGCACAACCAGGCTATTGTGTTTATTTAATGTTTAAATTAATTTCTAGTAGACTTAAGGCATGAAGACACAAATTATGGAAAGATATCCGGAAGACCCCAAGTCCCGAGCATTCTGGATAACAGGTCCCATACCTGTATATATTATACTACATATACATATAAATGCTCGGCAGATATTGCCCTGGCTAAAGTATATCCTCATATACAGATTATAAACAATTTCTGCACATGAAAGTTATTCCCTTGTAGAGTTTATTCTAGTACATTATGGATAAAACAAATCAGCCAATCATTATTATTGCATGGGTTAACTTTAGCACACCCTTTACATGCAACTGCCAATCACGGACTGACATTCACTCTTTTACGGAATGGAGAAGACAAAGCACGGCAGGACAATGAGTGATGGATGCTCTGTTATAGAGAGACATTCTCTTTACTTTTCTCGCACAGCAGACTTATAGTACAGCCTCAGGGGACACCATGGGGCTACAAAGGCACTTCCATGCTAATCACTCACTCACCTTCACTTAGAAGCAACTCATAAGTGTGAACACCCCATGATACCTGTCTTATGTACTGGAGTTCCAAAGGATGATTCCCATGTAATCTTTCTTTTAAGCTTTAACTTAGGCCTTATAAAATATAGCAAAATGCATGTATATTAACTTAGAGTAAATAGCAGCCAATCATTTTCTGTTAATCTGTTAATTAAACAAATCCCAGTCTGTTATGTACAGAAGAGTTTTAAGTTACTCTAAATGCCCAGATCTGGTCGGTCATACTGAATGGCCAGCTGGGTATGTGTGGCCAGTAATGTAGCCCTAGTGATAATCCTGGTGGTTCAGTGGTGTATCAAGCACACATTGGGTCGCCACCCGGCCGGTAAAAATGATGGTTGATCCCAATGTTATTAATAGGGGAAAAAGATAAATATATAGGAAGGCTGTTATTTTGTTCAAGAGAATGTGGCAACCCTAAGCACACATAATCCAAAGGGACCAAACAAATGGAACAATCTTAAGGTGGCCTTTCACATGAATGTAATCAGGTGGCACAAATTGAGCCTGATCTAAGGGAAATATGAAGCCCAAAGCAGATGTGGGAGTGACAGACCGACCTTCATTAAGAAATGGTAAAATGAAAAGAGATCAGTCTGTCTGTCTAACTTATTGTAAACTTTGTTCCTAATGTTATTCCCATGGGCAAGTGTAGCAGGGTTTGGGGTCAGGGGTCATAACATAAGCTTGGAGGCGGTAGGTTTCATGAAAAACTGGTGCCTGTATTGGGGTGTCTGTATTGCCCATAATGAGTATGTGTATCACTTAATATTTCAGGGGCAAACCAAACCTGTTGGACATGGGATCTCTCATGATTAA
Source organism: Xenopus petersii (assembly GCA_038501925.1). Taxonomy (NCBI): domain Eukaryota; kingdom Metazoa; phylum Chordata; class Amphibia; order Anura; family Pipidae; genus Xenopus; species Xenopus petersii. The sequence goes on along the minus strand of CM076673.1, from coordinate 64,007,239 downwards.
GCCAATTCAGCGTGTGATGAAATACCCGCTCTTGTTATGTGAACTGCTGAACTCAACACCTCAGTGTCACCCGGACTATAAACCACTTCAAGATGCATTTATTGCAGTCAGAACCACCAATATGAACATCAATGAACTGAAAAGAAGGAAAGATCTAGGTAACACAAAGTACAAAGTACTAATTGTAATAATTGAACTAAAGTAATAACTGCTTAAAGGAGAAGGTAAGTCGTTTACCACTTGGGGGTGCCAAATGTTACTTGCCTGAAACTCAGGACCGGTGCTCCTATCAGCAGAAAACTGCACAGGCCCGGGGTTATTCCAGCGAGCACCACGGAGCGCTTCTTTTTTTTAAAAAATTTGATTAAAAAAATGGGGGAAAGGATTAGAAGGAGACAAAAGTGCATAAGTGAGTAAGTGAAGATAAATGAGAGCTCATGGGTTTCATTGCTGACACTCAGTGGCGGAAATAGGGTGGATTGATTTGGCCTCATGCCCCCCCGGCAGCTCGCACAACTCTGAAAGTGACAGGAAAATTGCATACAGAGTGAGGTGGGGGGGCCTGACTGCACGTCCCGCACCCGCCCCCGCTAGATGCGTTACTGCTCACAATGAGCCAGGAAATAAAACTTTCATTAAGTGCCAATACACCTGCTGCACCATATAAGGAAGCCCTGACTAAAGTGATTGTATTGGAAGCCTAAACATGCAGGCATGGGTGTCTGCAGAAAATCTTTTCAAGGGTGTAAAGTCATCAAGCAAAAACAACCTGTTATTCTAAGGCTAATCCTGTATATAATAACTGCCAAGCTTGTGGGAAATCAATTAATTGGCAAAGCTCATAAAGTCGCTCACAACTTGTATAACTGCGGGGTTGTTTAAGTAGAGTGTATACATCATGAAAATCTGCTGTGTGTGTGTAGAGACAATTAGTTGTAGACACATAGGTAATATACACAATAGATAACCCTAAATTGGAGTTAAAGTGGAGTAAAACGAGTTTGGAACGCATTCATCACCAAGCTAATGTTTTTCTTAAAGGGATACACATATGGAGATTCTGGGAGATAAGTCGCCCAGCGACAAATTGCCCCTTCTTCGGGGTGACTAATCTCCCCGAACTGCCTTCCCACTGGCTAGAATCGCCAGGGGGATGGCACTCGGAACGCTTTGTTTTCCGAATTTGACTGAAGTTTCCTTGTGAGGAGACTTTGGAGAACGAAGCGATCCGAGTACCATCCCGCCGGTGAGTTCGATTCTATCTGGCAGGAAGGCAGTTCGGGGAGATTAGTCGCCCGAAGAAGAGGCAATTTGTCGCCGGGTGACTAATCTCCCCGAATCTCCACGTGTGTCTCTGCCCTTAGCAACTCTTCTAGCAACTTTTTAGTTGGTGGTTTTTTTTTCATTATTTGCTTTCCTCTTCTCCTTTTAAATGGAGGTTACTAGCCCCAGCAGCCACAAAGTTATTGCTCTGTAAACCTACAAATCTATTGTTATTGTTTTTTGGCTTTAGCAAAAAACAAAAAAAAGTACCTCTGAAGCCATACTTCATATGATTGACAACTTTATTGATATAGCATTGTATTATTTGTCATTTTCATTTAAACTTCAAATGCCATACAATTGTTATCTATAAAATTTCAACTGTGCAGTTGATTCCTATGTTTTGTAGTGCAGAAATACAGGAGAGCAGATGAAGAAGAATCTCTGAAAGACAAGCTTTCCAAGCTCAGTATTCACTCGATAACTAAAAAATCCAAAAGAGTAACCAGCCATCTTAAGATTTTGACCGGCAGAGAACAGGTACATAATAATTCCCAGCTGTCCTAAATGTTTCTTTAGCACAGAATGCAACTAAATGGTATACCTTTAGTTTGTAAACTCTAGGTCCTTCTAACCCTATTGTATTCTGTAATCCTTGTTTGTTATCCACCATTTATTCCCTGTTTGCTATAACTGCAGTAAAGCACTGCGTATCTTGACAGCGCTATATCAATAAATGATGATGATGATGATTTATATTTAAGAACCCGCATTATAGCGAAATATATGGATTTTGGTGAATACCAAATCCTCCATAAAAGACTCCTAAGACTCCTAACTGAATCTGAATTTAAATTTGCATGTTTGCATATGAAAATCAAATAATTACAAAAATGACAAACCAAAAAATTGTCACATTTAGAGGCACATTTATCAAAGATCAAATTTCGAATTTATGGGAGTTTTTAAAAACTCCCATAAATTTGAAATACGACCAATCAAAATTTATTACGGAAAAATAAAAAATTTTAAACTCGGAATCTATTAGAATGTTAAAAACTTGATTCAAGTTTTTTCTCCGAAAAAAAATTGAATGTCAGAAAGGCTGCAAACAACTCAAAATTGATCCCTGGACCTCTCCCATTGACTTTAACATAAATTCTGGGGGTTTTAGGTGGCAAATAGTCGAATTCAAGTTCTAAACGTAAGGTCACACCTGGAGATTTGGGGAGATTTAGTTGCCCAGCAACTAATCACCTCTTCTTTGGGTTGGCTAATCTCCCCGAATGGCTTCCCCCTGTCTTCTGTGTGCTAGAATGAAAAACGCCTGCTGCATGGCACTCGTGGCGCTTTGTTTTCAGTCTGCGGCATGGCACTCGCGGCAATTTGTTTTCTGAAGTTGCCTCACGAGGAAACTTCTAACGACTTCGGAAAACGAATCACTGCGAATGCCATGCCGCAGACGATTTCTCATTCTAGCAGGCGAAAGACAGAGGAGATACGGGGAGATTAGTCACCCCAAAGAAGAGGCAATTAGTCACCGGGCGACTAAATCTCCCCAAATCTCCAGGTGTGACCTTACCCTTAAAGGGCCACAGTATGATAAATCTCGAAAATCTAATTCAAATTTTAAAAAAAACTCTAATCGAATTTGAAAGTCGAAAATTACAATTTTCAATTTGACCCTTGATAAATCAGCCCCTTTAAGGTTTTGTATTTAGTTTGGATAAAAACGTATGATTTGGCTGAACCTGAATCCTGCAAAAAGTATTAGGATTTGGCAGAATCTTGGATTTAGTGCAGGCCCATACAATCTGTGGATTCTGGCAAATGCCAGAAGAGCTGCTGTAAGATGCCATATAGACAGTCACTAATTAGTGGCTGGTGTGGGCCTTTTGTACTTGAAATGTCAAGACTTATTTTATATCCCAGGCCAGGACTGATTCAGTACATCCCATGTTTGTAGTTTAACTGTATGCTATTTAGATGAAAATGATGTTATAATAGCCTTATGTGGAATGTAAATTAGATGTAAATAAGATGGATATATTCCAGCCATCCGCACTTCTATTCAGGCCTATCTTACGATTGTACCACCAACCCACATTAAGGATTTTATATGGAAACATATTCTAGGTGAAAGACCAAATATTTAACAAGGAAGAGAAAATATTCCGAAGTTTGGAAAAGACTGTGAGACTGTGTGTAAAGAACATTTCATTTACCATTCAACATATGCAGGTGAGTCTATTAAGGATACGTGTCTTTATAAGTTAACTCCTTGGTGTTTGTTAAGTGAAAATATGGTTATGTCAGACCATTATCCATTGCTAATATGCTGAGTATGGAAATACAAATTATAACAGATGACATCAATATGTGGAACCTAAGAAAAAATACGATCAATGTGCCAGACAAAGACTATGATATTGTCTGTAAACCCAAAGGGAAATAAGCATTGCTTCAAGCAGAGTTTAGGGAAAATATATTCAGTTTAATTATTTTAATGATTCAAAATCCACAGATATTTAAAAATGATGACCAACTGCAAACTGTTTGAGAATACCACTGTCTACAGCATTCTAAAATCTCAATGTGAACTCCCCTAAAAAAGGCCAAACTTTGCTTAATATTACTTTTACAATTAACTCTTTTTTTCTATTAGGACGCAATGCCCCTGGCTGCCCAAGGTGTTTTGGAGATTGATCACATTCTGCATGATGATAACTACAACAGCAACCAAGACCTGAATAACCGTAACAAAATTGGAGAACAGCATAGGAATTTTGTACGTTGCGTTCAATAAGTTTGAATATCTGTTTAGCCAACTTATTTTGTTTGATTGTAATTTTGTAATGGCAAACACAAAACACACTTATTTATTACCACAGTTTCCCGAAAATTTGCTTTGCTGGAAAAAAAATCAGATTTTCAAGATTTTTTCAGATTTTTCATCCAATTTTCAAGATTTTTTTGGATTTTTCACCCGAAAACTCAGAATTCTTATGTTTTTTTTGCCTGAAAACTCAGAAAACTTCAGGGTATTGCATGAAACCCAGTGCACATCAAAAAATCATTGGGACTTCTCCCATTGACTTATATGCAACCTCGACAGGTCTGAGATGCCGGATTTTCAGATTCGGACTTTTCTATCCTCTGGGTTTAATAAATAATTAACTCGGGTTTTTGGCATTCGGAGTTTAGTTAATAACCCCCTTAGGGTATTGGCACTAAGGGAACTTTCTTGGTGGGACTGTCACCCTTCCTAATGGTAGGTATTTTCTAGTGCTTTGTTGTCCAAGAGAGACATGGGGGCAAATTTACTAAAGGGCGAAGGGACTAATGCTGGCAAAAACGGTTGCTGGCGTAACTTCGCTAGCGAAGGAGATAGACTCTAGCGGTACTTCGCTCCCTAACTCCAGGCGAATTTGCGCTCTGATGAATGGACGTAACTAAGATGTGGATTTTACTGAACGTTACCTCTTGCACCAGACTTGCCTTCGCCACCTCAGACCAGGCAAAGTGCAATAGAGTAGATAGGATTTCTTTAAAATATAGTTGAAAAATTTTCAACGGTAGCGTATTTTCCTTTTTTTCAGGGTGATAGGCTGCAAAAAAGCGTAAATTCTTTTTGGGGTAACCCGCTTCCCCCCTACATTTCCTAACATATGGCACCTAAACTATACAGTGGGCACATGTATAGGGCATTATAACAACTCTATTTTATTTTATGAAGCTTTCCCAGGCTTGTGTAGTGTAATGTATTTGCTGCAACAAATACGTCCATTGTACTTCAACTTACCGCTGTATGCAAATTAGCCAACGCTAGCGCAACTTCGCTTTGCTTGGCACAGTAACGCTTGCGCAACCTCGCCAGCGTTCGACACCCTGGACACAACTTCAGATTTTAGTGAATTAGTGTTGTCCTGTCGAATCTACACCTGGCGAAGTGTTGCGCTGTCATTTTAGGAATAGTATACAGCACAATGGCAACCTTTGAGCACTAATTTCTGACAAACTTTCAGTAAAAAAAAATCCAAATAGTTTCATTCCCCCTTAAAGTGCTTGCCTTTAAAGAAATAATAATGGTGGCTTAATTAAAAGGTAAGATGGATTTCCAGATAGGTGTCCATTTGAATTAATTAGAGTAATTATACAGGGAAAGCAGAAGAATACAGGCAGAATGAAATTCCAGATTAATGGGATTAAAACTGACCTATACAGACCGTGAGATTTACAAGAGTATTTACATTTTAATGAGGAATAACAGGAGAAAAAAATCCTGCAGTAAACAGAATAAAACAGAGAAGAATGTTATGTGAATTAACCACTTTTTACTGACTTTAAGGAATGAGAAGGCCTGCTGTTAGGCCACAATCTCACATTGGACATGCAACGTCAATTTATTTGACAGGCCTGAAAATATTTTTTGGGAGCCACCCTCTAATCACTATTTACCTGTAATTTGCACCCAAATTAATGTTACAGTTGAAAAGGCCTAAGACATTCCTCCCAAATTTTCCCTTTTTCTGCAGGACAGTCTAGACTTTGACCCACAGTCCCTAATTTTTATTAAAAAGTCCAGAGTTTCTATTTGTTCTCCTGCACTGATGCCAGAAAAAGATACAAAGTTTCTGAAATTCAAGAGGCTTTTTGGCAGAGGGCCCAGAACACACTGCACTTCAATACAGCTGTAAAAATGTAAGCAAAGATACAAATGTAACTATTTAAGTTAAACAAGTCTCGTGGGGAAACTGAGACTCAGTTTTCCTTAATTCCTTAGCAAAACTGTTATAACACATAAAACATGAACCTAAAAATCCCAGAAATGTGTTCAAACTTTCATAACCTGCCAAATGTTTTAAAATGGAAATGGTCATTAGGGGGTGTGGCCATAACATGGGTGTGGTCAAACTTTTTCAGCAGATATTTTTGTCCCTCAAATGTTGGGAGTTGGTACGCTACAATTCCCCATTGTAGAACGGATGCAGAAAGTGTTGGGCAGCAAAACATGACACGGTCAGGTCATAATGGGGTGGGACTGAAACCCACCTCAAATCCAAAACCACCAGATATCCATCTTTCAAGTTTAAAGGGATCCTGTCATCGGAAAACATGTTTTTTTCAAAACACGGCAGTTAATAGTGCTGCTCCAGCAGAATTCTGCACTGAAACCCATTTCTCAAAAGAGCAAACAGATTTTTTTATATTCAATTTTGAAATCTGACATGGGGCTAGACATTTTGTCAATTTCCCAGCTGCCCCCAGTCATGTGACTTGTGCCTGCACTTTAGTAGAGAAATGCTTTCTGGCAGGCTACTGTTTTTCCTTCTCAATGTAACTGAATGTGTCTCAGTGAGACATGGGTTTTTACTATTTAGTGTTGTTCTTATATCTACCAGGCAGCTGTTATCTTGTGTTAGGGAGCTGTTATCTGGTTACCTTCCCATAGTTCTTTTGTTTGGCTGCTTGGGGGAAAAGGGAAGGGGTGATATCACTCCAACTTGCAGTACAGCAGTAAAGAGTGATTGAAGTTTATCAGAGCACAAGTCACATGACTTGGGGCAGCTGGGAATATGACTAGCCCCATGTCAGATTTCAAAATTGAATATAAAAAAATCTGTTTGCTCTTTTGAGAAATGGATTTCAGTGCAGAATTATGCTGGAGCAGCACTATTAACTATTAAAAATTTAATTAATTTTAATAAAAATTAAATTTTTTTCCCATGACAGTATCTCTTTAAAAATCTCACTGGGCAAAGACCACATTAGCCTGCACAAGCCCCTATTATAATTCAATCATTATCACCCACAATTTATCCCACAATTTGGATGGCCAAATCAGACATAAATTAAGCAGATCTCTTTTTGTTAAATCATAATTGGTTATACCTAGGCAATTCAAATGCCCTATACCTACAGTATATCAAGTAGGATGGCCTAGAACTGAGTTTACCAAATAATTAAAAGTATACAGTAAGTGTATTTATAAAACTAATCCAGGAATATGTTTCTGGATTACTGGATTATTACAGCAATGGCACATGTTACCCAAGTGAGTCTGTACATGAAAAACATATTTATAGGTAGATATTTAACTTGGTGTTTCTTCTCTTCTCCTTTTTTTTTCTTCTTTTGACTGCAGGTTAACAGACTAGAACAACTTGTCTATACACCACTGAGCACACTTCATGCTATGTTTCCTATGCCCCAGAAGCTAATTCAGAAGCGCTATGATAAACTTTTAGACTATCACAGTTGTCTACAAAAGCCACCTGATGGTGTGTTGGATCAGGCACAGAAAGACTATGAGGCTCTAAACGCTCAGCTGGTAGAAGAACTGCAAACCTTTAACAAGGCCGCCCGTAAAATCCTCTCCAATTGTTTGTACTTCTTTATTACTCTTATGAGGGAACTTTTGTCTGCTGCACTGGAGTCGACTTCCAACATTGCCGACGATTTCATGGTAAGGGGAAAAAATTATTTTGTAGATGGTTTTAAAATATACTTCAGCAATAATACATAGTAACAGTAAGTTAGGTTATTATTATTATTATTATTAACATTTATTTATATAGTGCCAGCATATTTCACAGCGATGTAAGTTTAAAAAAACTGCTAGTAATGCACAACATACCAATTTCTTCAAGGCTAATTTAATTTGCAAACAATATAGCAGCGTAAAAATAAGATGAAATTAATATACAAGATCTACCTATCCTTTTGTTATAATAATGTTGCATATACTTCAGAAGAAAAAGTTCAGTAAAGTTAGTCCTGCTTGTATCTAATGTATCAGCCTGTACAACTGATTCAGGGAGAGAATTCCACAGCTCTCACTGTAAAAAAATTCTTCCCGAATATTCAGGCGGAACCTCTTTTCTTCTAATCAGAATGGGTGACCTTGCATCAGCTGGAAAGACCTACTGGTAAATAAAGCATTAGAGAGATTATTATATGATCCCCTTATATATTTATACATAGGAGTCAGGGCTGGAATTAGTAATAGGCAGATGTGGGGGGCGCTGGTAGGTGCCTGTTCAATATTCTTCTGTCTACCACTAGTTCAGATTGACTCTTGTCTGCAGTTCTCGCCTAAACCCCCCCCCCCCCCGTCGCTCTCCCATCTGTCCATCCCCTCTCTGCTTTAACTTGGGTGATTTAGCCTCTGCTCCTGCAGTTCACTATTATTTTGTAGTCAACTTCTCTCACTAGATTTGCAACTCTAATAGATGCCCAAGTCAGTAGCACACAGATCGGGAATATACACGCTATACTGGTTGGCTTGTGTGCCACTGGGGGACGCGAACGTGGGTAGAAATCTTTTTTACTGAAAAGCAGTGTGTGTGTGCTTTTAATCTCCTATGCGCTGGCTGTGTCTCAAATATATTTCACTATATTTTCATTGGCTGGGTGATAGGCTTAGATTAACTCCTTACCTACTGGAAGACCCTGACAGTGCATCATAATTAGCACAACAGTGCCTTCTGCTGCATTGTATTAGCAGGGGAGATAAACAATAGGATGCAAGGGGAATCAGCAGTCACATGGGTTTTAGTATTGCGATAAGCAACAAAAAGGAAGGAGCTTATCTATGTTGCCTGAGGCTTATCAGCTCCAGTTTATATCCTGCTCAATCCCCCACAGAGCTGAGCTGAATTCCAAACGGCTCGGTATCCGTCGTGACTCAACCAATCACCTTGCTCATATGTTTCCTTTCTATATCACTGGATTCCCTTCATTTTTCTTGACATCTATTCATAGCACATTGCTGGCGAACGCAGCCTTCCAGAGCAAAAAAAATAAATAAACTATGGCGCTACCTTCAGGAGAATCTGCAATTTGGATGAAGAATATTAAACTGTTGATTACAAACATTTATATAGATTATTTTCATATAAATGTAAAATAAAGGGCAGGGCCATTGTTCAAGTGAAATCTCCTCAATTGTATACAATTGTATAATAAGTTGCCTCACGATGAAACTTTGGGTGGCTTCGGAAAAGAAATCGCTCCGAGTGCCATCCCGCCGGCAATTTACATTCTAGCCGGTGGGAGACAGTTCGGGGAGATTAGTCGCCTCAAAGAAGAGGAGATTTGTCGCCAGATGACTAATCTCCCCAAATCTGAGCGTGTGACCTGACCCTTAGAGTTTTTATCAGGTATTTTTCTCAAGCCAGCCAACACGGAGAGATAGACATACACTATTTGACCAAAAGTACCTGTTCTGTCTAAGAGGCCATGGCCTCAGTTGGAAAACCCAGTTCTGAATTCCAAACTCTAGAAGCAATGTCAGAACAATAACTATTTGTAAGAAGAGTGATTGGGTGATTATAAAGCAAATAGACCAAATGCAATACCAAGAGTCAACTGCAGTGCTGTGAATGTCACTACCATTGTACTCTGGAGCAGTGGAAACATGTCCTCGGGAGTAATAAATAGCAGTTTACCATCTGGTAGTCTGTCAGGGAAAGTCTGGGGTTGGCAAATGCCATGAGAATGCTACCTGCCTATGCATAAAATGAAGTTTGGTGGAAGAGGATTAATGTTTTCAATAGTTTTGGCAAGTATCCCTAGTTTCAACAAAGCTTAAGACTATGGCATACAGTGACATCCTTGTCTGTGCTTCGTATTTGTGGCAACAGGGAATAATGCCCCCATGCACATGTCAAGGTCTGTACAGAATGGGTTCACTGATATGGGGTGGAAGGACTTGGTTGGCATAGGTTCCTGACCTCAGCCCAGCTGAAAATGAATTAGACCTCCAGCCAGTGTCAGACTTGAATACCAGAGAAAACCCAATGGGCCCTTGCAGCCCAGGTCCGCCTCCATCAGCTGCCTCCCTAAAGGTTTTAAAGAAAGGTACCTGATGCAATGCTGCATGTGGAAAGGGAGGGTGGACATCACATAGAGGGCCCTTGGTGTTGCAGCCTTGGGCCTTTAGTGCCGCAGTCTGATGCTGCCTCCAGCATCAGTGCCCAACCTCGTTATGTCCATGGCTAAATGCAAGCAAATCCCACCAACAATGTTCCAAAATCTAGTGCAATACGTTCCCAGCAGATTAGATGCTACTAATGCAGCAAAGGGAGGATCAGGTTCACACTAACATCCTTTGAGAATAAGATGTTGGACAGGCAGGTGCCAGGGTACTTTTGGCCGTATAGCATAATCCCTTAAATGTACTGCATCTTAGATCACTACATGGGCAGTGGAAGATGACTCTAACAAACTGGCAGCTTTCAGTTACAACTATCAAGGCCTTAAAGGAACAATAACACCAAAAAATTAGAATTTTAAGGAATGACAATATAATGTACTGTTGCCTTGCCTTGCACTGGTAAAACAGATGTGCTTGTTTCAGAAACACAACTATAATTTACATAAACACGCTGCTGTGTAGCTGTGTTTAAGCACTGAGGGTATTCCAACCTGCTCCACAGACTTCATTGTGTGATATCATCATTTGAATATAATCCATCGTGCAGCCGTGTAAAAAGAGTGCAGCACCACATGGAAAAGCATTATTTATAAACAGTGCATAATTTCCCCTTTTGATGCAATTCTTGTAATTGAATATGAATAGTTAATATATAAATATTACAGCCAATGCTGGTTATATTTGCTTTACGCCAGCAAGAGAATTTTTCTAACATTGCCTAAATTTATTCAGTTAACCCAATAAGTTACCTTAAAACATGATTTGTCCTGTATTGTTGGTTGCAGATCTGCGGAAATGTGAATCATGTCCAGCAACACATCATCGAAGAACTGCAGAATCTCAACTTTTTTAAGGAAAACAGCACTGCCACATTTATTGAGAGAAAACTGAGCTTTGAGAGGAAGAAAACTCTTTCCCCTTTGGTAAGTGTGACTCTATAACAAAACATCTGATGGTGCAGTCGGTCATTTATACTATTTGGCACATTAAGTTCTACTGAAGAATAAATATATCTACTGAATCATCAGAATGCAGGCTTTGACCCAGTAAGCTTTCAGCCCAAAATAGAAAAGTAGCATTTGAATAACACAGCTATGGCTATGGATATTGTTTTTAGGAGAAAGACAAGATGAAGGGCTTTGGTTTTCTACACAAGAAGGGCTCCTATGTGGGCACAATAATGGACCCTGAACTCTAACCTACACCCACTGAAATGTTGAGGTGATGAGTCATAGGGCAGAACCCTATACAGGTATGGGATCCATTATCAGGAAATTCATTATCCAGAAAGCTCTGAATTACAGAAGGACCATCTCACATAGACTCTATTTTATCCAAATAATCCATATTTTTTAAAATCACTTCTATTTTCTCTGTAATAATAACACATTACCTTGTACATGATCCCAACTAAGATACAATTAATCCTTATTGGAAGAATAAGCAGCCTATTTGGTTTATATAATGTTTATCTGATTTTCTAGTAGACCTAAGGTATGATGATTCCTATTATGGAAATAGCCGTTATCCAGAAAGCCCCAGGTCCCAAGTATTCTGGATAACAGGTACCATACCTGTACAAAGGCACCCTCCCTGACAAAGTAAGGCAGTGGCTTTCCTAGGGAAGGGCTAGGAATACAATGTATTTTTATCTTTTATATAAAATAGTGGGGAGGGCTGGCAGCATAACCCTACCCTTTTCCTTTACCCTAATAAAAAACTTGAGGTGGGAAAGTGACATCACCACTCATGGCAGGAGTTAATATTGATTCCCATATTCGCTAATAGCTACCAGCCTACTGTGCATGATGTAGTTGGCTGTGTCCTCTCCTAGGGGCAAATTCACTAACTGGCAGAGTTGCGCTAGTGCAGGTTTCGCCGCACTTCGGCAGGGTGCCGCTAATTCACTAAAATCCGAAGTTGCGCTCAGGGAGCCGAACGGTAGCGAAGTTGCGCTAGCATTAATTCATCAAGCAAAGCGAAGTTACGCTAGAGTTAAAGTACAATGGACGTATATGTAGAAGCAGATACATTACACTACACAAGGCTGGGAAAGCTTCATAAAATAAAATAGAGTTGTTATTTTGCCCTATACATGTGCCCACTGTATAGTTTAGGTGCCATATGTAGGGGGGAAGGAGGGTACCCCCAAAAAAATGTATGATCTTTTCAGCCTATCACCCTTAAAAAAAGGAAAAGACACCAGCGTTTTTTGGGACTGAGAAACAATATCAACTTTTTTTGAAGCAATCCTATCTACTCTATTGCACTTCACCTGGTCTGAGGTGGCGAAGGCAAGTCTGGTGCAAGAGGTAACGTTCAGGAAAATTCGCTAGTTAGTGAATTAGCGTAGTTACGTTGACCCTTCACCATAGCGCAAGTTCGCCTGGCGTAAGGAGTGTGAAGTAGCGATAGAGTAGGTCCACTTCACTAGCGAATTTACTCCAGCACCCGTTAGTAAATCTGCGAATTAATGAAATGACGTCACGCTGGCGAATTTGCGCTAGCGTTAGGTGCTTTGCGCTTTAATGAATTTGCCCCCGAGTGTGTCTTCAGCTCGCTTGTGACTTCATTTATTTCAAATTGATTTCTCCTTGTGTGCTATTGCATTGAACCATTTACCCCCTGGTGGGTGTACAGACAAGGATGATAGCTTGCTGTTGGCACAAAACCCTCCTGGCAAGCCAAGCTATCTTCTTAGTACTGTAGATATCAACATGTCATGCTGCTGTTATTTATCCTGGCAGTGATGGAAACAAGGAGAAATTTGTTCTAGTGCCAAAAGGGTTAGCACATGTTACTGAAAATACTTGTCTCCCTTTCCTACTGTGAAATGCTTTTTATTCTTTAGTATCCAAATGAAGACAAGCATTTATAAAAGAAAGTAAAAATGAGAATCAATAATATACCCCTTTTGTTCTCCATGAAGCCTGAACTCCCTCGGCAGTCTGAAAGCCACAGGAGCAAGCTATTGTCTACTTATGGAGCGGAGAAACTTTATCAGGCAAAGCGCAAGTGTAACGCTTCCCAGGAGCTTGATATAGATCTCTATGAGGGAGAACTGGTCGCTGTTGTTGAGGACAAGGATCCCTTTGGAAGTACCAGCAGGTGGCTTGTGGACACGGGAAGTAAGTAACCAAACACAGACAAATATTGACTTTCCTTTGTGTGACTATCTGCCGGTTCCATTTTCTGAGCACTGTGGCTTGCTTCTAACTAAGAAACCTAAGAAACCTAAGCAATTGCACAGCATTAACCACCAGGTGATCTGTAAAAAGTGAAGGCCTCTTAGCAGAGGTGAACTTGAAGCTCTTGTTAGGTAGTCTCTATAATAGACCCATATTTAGAATTTACAGGATAAAAAACAGAAGTAAATATTATGACACTATGGTCTATATTACTATTTGCAGGAAATGTTTCTCATTCACTCTTTGTTGTTTTCTCTACTAACTTGTGACCTACTAGCTGTTCAACTGCCTATTTTGAGGGCAAACAGGCTCAGACTGGCAATCTGTGGATTATGGCAAATGCCAGAGGGACTGCTGTAAGATGCTGACCGGGCACCCTAAGCAAACAGTTAGCTAACCCCCCCCCCTCCGCGTGCAGACACGCCATAACTGAGGGGGAGGACAATGAAAGGGAGGAAAAAAGGGGAGGGAGGGAGGTAGCGGTGAGTGTCAGAGAGGGGAGGGAGCAAGGAAGGGTAGAGAGACAGAGGAGGGAAGCAGAGGGGAGTGAATCCAAACTAGAAGTAGGCAGAAGACCCTTGAACCGGCACCTGCTCAGCTCCCCCACATAGTTGCACCCTAGACAGGGGCCTCTACTGACTACCCCTAGTTCTGGCCCTGCTATGTTTACTTAAAATGCCAAGGCCTATTTTGAATTCCAGTCCAGACCTAGGAGGAAATTAATTCATTTTTGAGGTGGGAGTTTGCTGCGATTTGTGAAAAATGTGACAAAATCAGCCACCCATCATTTTTTTCAGAATAGCTGGTTAAACTAGTAGCTTAAACTAGTCAGTTTCCCAGTAGACATTGGGTTGTATACTCTGTCACCATCTGGCAATATCCGCTAAGTCAGCCAACAGCATTTAGAAACAGAGACCTTCACTGAAGGTAGTTTGGCGCGAAGCTTACCCCATTTATTCTGCTAGTGCAACCACACAGATCAACGTCTCGGGTCTAGGGGACCCTGCATAGCGTGCCAAAAGCATTTGCCATGCAGCTCTCTGGGAAGAAGTGACAGGCCAATCTATGTATAAAGACAGGGATGGCTGTTGATAAATGGTACCTGGCTTTGCACAATGACTTACCTGTTGAGTAATTTAAGACAGTTGTACAACCAGAGTGATGCATTTCTTATTTTGGAATAAGAGAACTCCTCAAAACTCATGCAGGCTATAGCCTTTTTCATGCTTATGCTCACCTGGTAGCTACTGAGAACTTTCAGATGCCACTGATATCTAAGAACTGCTGTTAATATACAAATCAACTCTTTTATAGTCAAGCATTAAGACCAAAATTGGCCAAAGATAGGTCAGCGTGATTTTATTAACCATATTTAATTTTGTATTATTCTACATATAATGATATTATAACTAACATTCATAAGTACAGTATATGGACACTGGGTTAGAGTGATTAAGTTTCACACTTGGCTGTAAATCTCATCAACTCTCCAATATTTTTCCCCATTTGACAGTTGTACAAGGATATGTCTATTCCTCCTTTCTGAAACCTTATAATCCAGGAAAAATGCAAAAGGACTCACCCGACAGCGCCTTCTGTGATGATGATTTTGATAACTTTAGCCTTTTTGTCTCACCACGGCCAGCCCGGGACAGAAATAGCAGAGCTTCTGTGGGGAGTACAAGTGAAAGTAGTCCCTCCATTAATGGGGAGGATGACAGGCTTCATGAATGTGATGGGGACAGTTGTTTCAATGGAGATGATTACAAAGTAAGTATTACTAGGAGGAAAGGCTAGGGGGCATTGTGAACCTCCCAAATCTAAGGGAAGAGCATTAATGAGTGACCGTGGTTTGTGAATCCACTTTTTTGTTGCTTCTCTACAAAAATGATGGGCAGTGTCATGGCAGAAGTAAACAATAGGAATTCTCATGCTCATGTGTTGTTTTATACATATGCAGTAATATACAAGAAGGCCTTATTCATTTGAGCACATTTAGATATATTCTGTGTGCATTATATCGTGAGGAGTGCCGTGACCATATAAAGGCATTAGGCTAAACACTTTGCTTTTATACAGGTCATGGAATTCAGCTGACAGAGCTGGAAGTCATGTGCTCTATATTATGCTTCTAGCAGTTTGGTAGTTGGGTGTGACCTTACTGTGCTTGTACTTTTTTAGATTTTCTATGCCGTTTATGCTTTTGAAGCTCGAAGTCAACAGGAGCTCAGCCTTCAAGAAAATCAGCGAGTCAGGATCCTTCAGTTCTCAGACTTGAGTGGAAACAAGGAATGGTGGCTTGGAGAAGCACAAGGCCAGAAAGGTTATGTGCCAGCTAACTACCTAGGCAAGATGACATACGCTTAAGAACTTTAAATGTTTTAAACAAGGAAGATAAGCACTTGGATAATGATTGGTTTTCTGGGGGAACATATACAACATGAAGGTCTTTATGAGTATGTCAATATATATGGTCTCCAACAGTCAGGGATATCCTATTTGTGACCCTCCTGTTGTTCTCAGACCATAGCTCCCATAATCCCTTTTACTGCTGAGGAATGCTAGGAATACTTGTTCAAAATCAAGTGGGTTATCCCCAAACGTAGACCATGTTTACCATAACTTGTTAGCGCATTCTGGCAGGATTGCTCATTGTATAATTTATTTTTATTGAATGCACTTAATTGTTTTTTTTTTTAGAATGAATGTGAATCACCATGTATGCCGCTGATAGGTGCATCATACTAACCTACATACAGAACCCATGTTTTGCTCTCCGTTAGTATTCTGAAAAGCTGCTACATGTATCATGTTCTGAAAAACTTGGTACATTTAACCGACTGCCCTACTTTCATTTTAGCACAGGTTTTATAAAATGCACCTTTCTAATTTAGCAGACATTTCTATTTAGGCTTCTAGTAATGGAAACAGGTTCAGGGTTAACAGCAAAGCACACAGACAAGGGTAGGGTAGTACTTACTGGGCTCTCTGTCTGTTAAACATGCAACCAATAACCTCAGAAATATTGTTTACCTGTGCTGTACATATATTCTCCTTTAAGGTACAAAGAGCATTCTGTGTGTTTTTATTATGGCTGTTCTTTGCTATTGCCTTCTGAATGTCAATCCATGCAGTAGGTTAAAGCGATACTGTCATGGGAAAACATGTTTTTTTATCAAAACACATCAGTTAATAGTGCTGCCCCAGCAGAATTCTGCACTGGAATCCATTTTTTCAAAAGAGAACAGATTTTTTTTTTAAATTCAATTTTGAAATCTGACATGGGGCTAGACATATTGTCAGTTTCCCAGCTGCCCCCAGTCATGTGACTTGTGCTCTGTTAAACGTCACTCTTTGCTGCAAGTTGGAATATCACCCCACTCCCTCCCCCCAACCCCCTCAGCAGCCTAACAAAAGAACAATGGGAAGGTAACCAGATCTGATCATATGAATCGAGGATTCGTAAGATTTTCGGACCATGTGTGGAGAGTCCCGACTTTTTTCGTCCGGTGGAGATCGGTCGTTTGGTCGGACAGGTTAAAAGATTTCTGTCGGCTGCCGATAATTTCTCTGCATGTATTGCCGATCTGGCGATTTTCAGTGGGAGACTGTCACTAGCTTTGGTCGAAGATAACTTTTGTACGATTGCTGTCAGGGGCAGAACATCGGCTGATCTGTTCTTTTGTACTTTATTTGATCGGAATGGTTAGTGGCAGGTCGGGAGATGGGGAAGTCCGATCGTACCTTGATTCGTACGATCGGCTCTGGGGCAGCTGGGAAACTGACAATATGTCTAGCCCCATGTCAGATTTCAAAATTGAATATAAAAACATGTTTTCCCATGACAGTATCCCTTTAAGGCTCCCAAAACAAAATCTGTTGTATAAGAAAAGATTGGAGAAATTCGGGGAAAAGGTAGATTTTAATAGCAAATGTAAACAGCTTCTGCTGGCGAATCTGCCCCTGCATCAGAAATTTCTGTTGTGTTAATAACCTGCTTTCTTGGTTTAAAGGAGAAGGAAAGGCTAAAATTAAGTAAGCTTTATCAGAAAGGTCTATATAAATACACCAGTAAACCCTCAAAGTAATTCTGCTCTGAGTCCTCTGTCAAAGAAACACCACATTTCTTTCCTTCTATTGTGTATACATGGGCTTCTGTATCAGACTTCCTGTTTTCAGCTTAAACCTCCAGGGCACGGCCTTGAGCATGCTCAGTTTGCTCCTCTCCCCCTCCCTCCTCCCATCCCTGCTGTAATCTGAGCTCAGAGCTGTAAGTAAGCAGGGAGAGACTGAGGCAGGAAGTGATGTCACACCAAGCTTATATGGCAGCTTCTATCCTGAACAAACAGAGACAGTGTCTAGAGCTGTTTACTCAGGTATGGTAAAGCATTCTACAGAATAAATATAATGTTATAGCTTGCACTATTGTGGCTAATCTATTGGCAATAAACTGTCTTGGAGCTTTCCTTCTCCTTTAATCACAATAGTTTTAATGTAGTCTCTTAAAGGAAAACTAAACTCTAACAATTAATATGTCTAAAAATGCCATATTTTATATACTAAACTTATCGCGCTAGCGTAAAGTTTCCTCTTCTCAATAGCAGCAATGATCCAGGACTTCAAACTTGTCACAGGGGGTCACCATCTTGGAAAGTGTCTGCGACACTCACATGCTCAGTGGGCTCTGAGGCTGAGCAGCTGCTGAGAACCTAAGCTTAGGGGTCATTGCAAATTATCCAGCAGAAAATGAGATTTGTCTGTACTATAAAATTCTGATGCTAGTTGCACTGGTGTATTTGCTGACATGTAGTAATTATCTATATTAATTACTAATCAGGCTTATATCGGGACATTTCTATTCTATGTGTACTGTATATTTTGAGTCAGTCCCTAAGCTCAGTAAGTGACAGCAGCATAGGGCATATGCAGTGAATAAGCAGAAAAGAAAATGGGGAGCTACTGGGGCATCTTTGGAAGTACAGATCTTTACTGCTAAAGGACAGTGGTTGCCTTCAGCTGGTACAGAAGCCCAAAACCTGATGTACGACATTTCTAGCTCCTTCTTTGGTTATGCTTTAGTTCTCCTTCAATGGCTACCTGTATAGATTCTGACCTCACTCTGGGCATATATTAACATTCAGGCCTAACAAACAACTATAAACATTGGTCATTATGGTGAAGCAGTAGCTTTTTCACGCAGCCACCACATCTTTTCTTTAGTAGAAAGGCTTTATGTGACTGTTTATAATAACCAGGAAGTTAATGGGAATATTTATAATAACCAGGAAGTTAAAGGGACACAAGTTATTTTGTATGTTGCCTTTGTATTTTTCTAAAATGACTGTATAATAGTTCTCCTCCTGGGAGATTTGTATTGTTTCCAATTAGATTATTCATTGAATAGTGATGTAATTGTTACCTATGCAGTCATATAAAATATTATGGCACTGTTTAACAGCCAAGCGGCACAGTCAGCCAAAACTGTAGCAGGACACCGACGGGTTAAATGTATTTAGAGCCAGAGCTCTTTCCTGCAAATACACCAGCTCAGGTGGTAGAAGAAAGGACAAGCAATCACGTGCCTCCAATGCCTTAGTTAAACTGGAATTATAGAACAAAGAGAACTCCAGACAGACAGTATAAATCAGCACTGCACAGCAAACATACAGAGGAAGAGGCAGATTTGTGCAAAATACTAGTATTATGCCAAGCAGTTTCAGCCAATTAGAGCTGCTGTCAGGTGTCATATTGTGAAGTTTAGCATTTCTCATTCCTTCTATTAGGTAATGAACAACAGGTTTAGCAGATGGTACATGGATAATAAAAAGCAAATTAACCAGTGACACTGCCAGCTTGCTGAAGAGAAAGGTTGACAAACTACAGAGTAAGCAAACATTAACAACCTGTACCAGTGCAGTTACTGCATACAATGAGGGATATTTGCCATATTGTGTATAATAGAAGCGGCATGAGGTTGGGTAATGAGTTGGGTGAGCTATTCAAACTTTAGCTTTTACCGTACACCAATACTTCCAAACTCTTCTCAACTGCAGACTTGGTCCTACTCCCAAACTCATCTCAGCTGCAGACTTGGTCCTACTCCCAAACTCATCTCAGCTGCAGACTTGGTCCTACTCCCAAACTCATCTCAGATGCAGACTTGGTCCTACTCTCAAACTGATCTCAGCTGAAGACTTGGTCCTATTCCCAAACTGATCTCAGCTGCAGACTTGGTCTACTCCCAAACTCATCTCAGCTGCAGACTTGTCTTACTCCCAAACTCATCTCAGCTGCAGACTTGGTCTACTCCCAAACTCATCTCAGCTGCAGACTTGTCTTACTCCCAAACTCATCTCAGCTGCAGACTTGTCTTACTCCCAAACTCATCTCAGCTGCAGACTTGGTCTACTCCCAAACTCATCTCAGATGCAGACTTGGTCCTACTCTCAAACTGATCTCAGCTGAAGACTTGGTCCTATTCCCAAACTGATCTCAGCTGCAGACTTGGTCTACTCCCAAACTCATCTCAGCTGCAGACTTGTCTTACTCCCAAACTCATCTCAGCTGCAGACTTGTCTTACTCCCAAACTCATCTCAGCTGCAGACTTGGTCTACTCCCAAACTCATCTCAGATGCAGACTTGGTCCTACTCTCAAACTGATCTCAGCTGAAGACTTGGTCCTATTCCCAAACTGATCTCAGCTGCAGACTTGGTCTACTCCCAAACTCATCTCAGCTGCAGACTTGTCTTACTCCCAAACTTATCTCAGCTGCAGACTTGGTCTACTCCCAAACTCATCTCAGATGCAGACTTGGTCCTACTCTCAAACTGATCTCAGCTGAAGACTTGGTCCTATTCCCAAACTGATCTCAGCTGCAGACTTGGTCTACTCCCAAACTCATCTCAGCTGCAGACTTGACTTACTCCCAAACTCATCTCAGCTGCAGACTTGTCTTACTCCCAAACTCATCTCAGCTGCAGACTTGGCCCAACTCCCAAACTCATCTCAGCTGCAGACTTGGTCCTACTCCCAAACTCATCTCAGCTGCAGACTTGGCCCAACTCCCAAACTCATCTCAGCTGCAGACTTGGTCCTACTCCCAAACTCATCTCAGCTGCAGACTTGGTCCTACTCCCAAACTCATCTCAGCTGCAGACTTGGTCCTACTCCCAGACACTTCTCAGCTGCAGACTTGGTCCGTTTCCATCTCTAAACTGTCATTAAGGGGTTAACTTTATCAGAATTGTGTCTTTTTAACAGGTAATGGGATCACTGCACTTTAAAATAAATAAATACTATTTTACTATTCACTTGTGATTTTATGGTGTATATGAAGGTAGTTGCAAAAAGTAAATCCGCAAATGTTATATTTTATTTCGTTCAGGTAATGTGATTTTAAAATGTATATATATTGCACTTGCATTTTTAGGATATATTTTATTTCATGGTATTTCATGCTAGCCATTACAAATGAAAAAATAAATAAACTATATTTATAGTTGAGTTGCATCTAATTAGCTGGGAGGTCCTACATATGCACTTTTTGCACTGTATTCTCGTTTGCCTAGGACTGGAAGGATGCACATAGGATTAATACAATTAACCACTCACATATATTTAGTGCATTAAATAGGTTACCTGGCACCAATCAGTGTTTTTTGGCTAAAGGTTTCAGCATATGTGGATATCTTACTGTTACACCTAGAATATTACATATTTTTTATCCCATTGACATTTGTAAGGAAACTATAACCATAACCAAGTAGATGTCGGAATATATTTTTGTACTAGAGCTCAAAACTGTATGTTTGAATATTGTTATCTACAGTAACATTTAACGGCAGCACTAGCAATTTTACAGTTTGATTTTACAGTTAGTCAAAACTAAGATAAATAATATGCTTTGTGCATTATCTTAGTATTAGTAAATAAAATATTTGCCTGTGTAAGACAGTAAACTTTAGAGTGTATATTGTACATCTTCTTCTGCAAATTGGCTTTTTGATACTAGAGGTTTTCCTCCAAAATGCCCAACACATGAGTGACATGATTTCTGTTGCCTGCTGAGCTGGGACATGTTGGGAATTGCATTTAGCAAAAGAACTGTCAGTCTATGGATACGATCGTGAACCAAGTGCAATTTGGCAAGATGCCTGTATAGCTAAACTGCACTGCCTTCACTAGATTTGCTTACAGATCTGATCAATAAATATAAATGTGGACCTGCGCAGGTCCAGTGATAACCTGAATCTCACACTGATAACCCTGTTTTTGTCCCATGCTGATGGATTAGGTTTGTGCATTCCAGGCAGATATCCACTTGGACCAGAGAGACCATTCAGTGGGCACCTAGCTTAAAAGTTTGACTGATGAGGAATGCAAATGAAGTGCTACGTATAAGTTTTATCATGCCCAGAACAAAGCTCGGTTAGCATGCTTTGTTTACAACTGATGGTTGTTTTATTCCACTATTTATTGTAGTATTATGGAGATGCAAGGACTATAATATGTATCTAAGCTTATATTTGTACAAGGTATCATCACACAGTTTAGTCAGAAACTGCTCAACCGCATAAAATATGGATTTAACGTCTTTAAATAAACCCATGAAACTAAAACAAACCCTATCTATAAGCAAGAAGCGACGAAAATTTTCTTTAAATGCCCAGCGCAGTAACTTTGTACCCACAAATAATATTTAGAGTAAAGGTGGCCATAGAAGCACAGATAATATTATACAAAATGAATTTTCGTACGATATTCTGTGCGTGTATGGTGGGAAACGAGCGGATTGATATCAGCAGAAGACTTGGCTCGTCAATCGGGCTGGACAGAAAATTTTGATTGGGTGCCTTTGAAGGCACCCAAACATCTACCATTTTTAGTGCTGAATCATCTGATACAGGTAGAATTATATTGTTTCTACCTGTATATCTACCTGTATATCTGATGATTCAGCTCTAAACGTGTGTATTGAAATGAACTATCTTTCTTGGAAAGATCTTTTCCGAGAAAGATCGTAATTGTTACGTCTATGGCCACCTTTAAAAATACAAAAAAATATGAATATATAACAAACATAACAGTGACTGGCAAAATCTATTGTTACATTTAATACACAGTACAACTTGGCATACTTCCCATTTCAGAGGATAGAATCAACGGGGCTCAGGTGGTGACACTGGATGTGAACCTGGCCAGCAGACCATAGCAACCAATCATTTCTTTTTCTTTTTCAGGGGCAGCTGCAGGTAGAACATTAGAAACATACATTTGATTGGTTGCCATGGAAATACTGCACAGATACAAATTTGCCTAGTGTTGATAAAGGAGCTGTAGAGAGTTGCTCAGATTGACAGTAATATCTACTGTTGAATAAAGTAAACAATATAGATGCCCATTTTGGAAATCTAGCAGACATATATAACTTCAGGCTACACAAAAGCCACTTCAGCTACGTCCCTTTGTAGTTGCTGAATTTTTCCCATTTTCAGTATGCTTCTAGGGCTTTTTCACGTGGTAAACACAGCTGCCACATGGTTTCCCGAAATCCAAGTGAAACCTAAATTCTGATTTGCTACCTTTGCTAACTTTGAAACGTTATGTAACTGATATCTATAGTATAAGAATCTGACCAAGAAATATGATGTTTGGTTATATTGTCCATATGATCTTGTTTAAAAGAGACAGGCAGCTGCCATGTACAAATAGATGTTGAAATGCTAAATTATATTTACACAAATGGTAATATATAATAAATGTTTATATTTACATAATCACAAATGTGTCGTTCATTTATTAATATGACTTCTGTGGTCCTGGCAAGAAACGGCGATTATTTGGCATATTAGCTGGCACTTGTTTTGCCTTACCCTTTAGGTGTATCTTTATTCTTTATCTTCATTATGATGTTAAGAGTTGCCATAATTTAAAACACTCTGGACTATTTGGGCCTGTGCACTTGCTCTGTAGCAACATCTGTAGCAACCTGGAAACATTGATTATAGAGTAAATATTAACAGAATGCTGAGAGCAATTCAGACATATGGGGCACCCTCGCCAACCACAACATAACTGGTTTTATTTTCATGTTAGTTACATAGAAACATAGATTAGGCAAATGTCCCAGGCATATTACTTTTCTCTCACTTTTTATCCTTTAAGGATAATTTGATTAAGAATCCAGGAAGTCATAGTACAGTATGCTCAAAAACAAATGTCACTTTTTCAGCTTTTTCTGTGCTGCTTTCTTTTTAACCATTTGTAGACGTTTCATGGCATTTAGCTGGGATTCCTGTGAGGTGGGACCTTTTGCTCCAGACTGCTGCATGCTGGGATCCACAGCCACCTTGTTGCTAGAGTTCACATTACTTCCTGCAGTATTACTGCTTCCATTATTATTACCTAGCTGGCTACTAAGACTGCTAACACTTCCAGAGGATGATGGGTTAGGACTGGGAAGTCCTGTCTTACTGACATTATCACTGCTCATAGAACGACTGAGTCCTGTTTTCCCCAGTATGAGGGGTGGCAGTGGCTTTAGAGGGATTGTGCTGCTGCTTCCGCCAGACCCGCTTTTAGATACTGATCCTACTTTAGATGGAGTAAGGCCCGGTACTGTTCCAGCTTTCTGCACTGAGGAAAGTGATGGAGGCTTTCCACTGGTTGCCTGGGAGTTTGTTCCCAGTTTGCCCGACACTGGTACAGCACTGGCTGTCTTAGCTCCAAATGCAGCCCAACCTGTCAGGCCACTGGCAGAGGATGATAATACACCAGAATTGGAGGGATTTGATGAAACTGCCGAGGAAGCCTGCAACATAAATAAAATATATTATGCATAGATATCTTACATTTGATAATCTTGCTATTTTAAACTCCACTGTGAGGACTTGGGAGTCTGTGTTTAACAACAAGAAGAGTGTTGCAAAGTAAACATCTACCTTTTTTACATCATGACCTGGTGCTACATCTGGGATATTTAAATATTAACATTCAGCATGTGGTTGGAACAATGCTTTGGATAAGATATGGAGAATGCTATGTATCTTGGTGAAATTACATCATACAGAAAGAGATGGAATTAAAAAAAAATATATATTTACTCAGCACACACCATCTACTTTGCTTCATTATTATCTCTAAACAAAATATTGCTTGCCAGATGGCACAATGATCCTTTTATAAAAGTCTCTAAAACAAATTAATTACTTAACAGTCATGAAATGCAAAAGGGTAAAGCTGTTGCCATCCAATCACAGGTACAGCTCTGTCTGCCTCTCACAATGGCACTCACAGCAGTCTGGTGCTATACATTACACAGGGATTTCCATCCAGTGGAAATACAGCCTGAGTTTAAAGTTCACAGGTTGGATATCAAGGGTTTAATTCAGTTCTACGAGGTTTGTTGCCACAATATATCAGTTCTATAATACATGAAAAAAAGTACCCAAAACATTGCCTTATGTGTGGTGTTCTTTGAAGGACACTTGCTAGCAAGTCTGGACTGGACTTCAAAACAGGCCCTGGCATCAATTACACAGAGGCCCAAACTAGTCAAATTCGAGTTCTTAAAGGACCAGAGTGTGATAAATCTCGAAATTCTAATTATTCACAATTTGAGTTTTGACCATATAAAAAATCTGAATTAGAATTTTCAATTCGACCCTTAATAAATCTGCCCTCAAGTGTTTCTCAGCCTGAAAATACAATCACAGCATTCTCCCCGAACTGCTTTCCCGTGTGTTCCGCCTGCTTCAATAAAAAAAACACTGCGACAATGCACTCGTGGCGCTTCGATTTCCGAAGTCGCCCGAAGTTTATTAGTGAGGAGTGCATTGGTGCAGGCGTTTTTTCATTGAAGCAGGCGGAACACATGGGGAAACAGTTCGGGGTGATAAGTCGCCCCAAAGAAGAGGCAAAAAATCTCCCCGAATTTCCAGGTGTGATCTTACCCTAAGGAGCAATAAAATCTATAAACATACCTTAACTTCTGCTCTTTTAAAGGCTAAGAATGTATTTGCAGAATCGGGTTTGGATTTCAGCTCAGGTTTATTAACAGAGGGATCCTTTGCTACAGGTGTCACTGCAGATACAGCTGATGGGGCGGGCTTCTGTGAAGGCTTCTGATTCTTTTGTGCCTGTGGTTGGAATGAACAACATAATCAGAAAGAGAAGTGACAAATGTAAACTGGATATATTGTTTACACAATATGTACACAATATAATGAAGTATTAAGGTGATCATACATAAACCAGCACAAAAAGAACATTATCTGCTGACTTGGCCACTGTGTATGGGGCCAAAATGATAGTAAATGCAGTGCTCTCCTGATGGCTGTCCAGATGCCCGATTATAATTTAATTTCTGTTAGGGCTAGTATATATTGTCACAGGGAAACTCTGAATTTACAACCACCTCAGAACCAGGCAGGAGCTCCACAGTGTTCTGTGTCAATTGGTGCAGCACACTAGCATCTAATGCATCATTTTAATGGAAAAGGGACCCCATCCAAAACTTTCACCGCAACTGCATCTGATTTGTGTCAAAGTACAAGAAAAACGTATGTTAATTTTGACCTGGGAGTCAGGAGCATTGATCCCCTCACAACTACAATTGCACTGAAATTCTGGGAAAAGAGCTGTGGGGAAAAAACATGGCAACATGTATTTGAAATTGCACTTTGCACACTGCACTTGTGGTCGTAAATAACCCTTTTATGTGTTTCAAGAACAATAAAAAAATGTTCCTCCTGTAAAACCATAGCAAATAACTATAAATATTGGCAGCACATATTTTCCAGCACCGTTGTATAATAATCCTTCTCTGTTCAGATTACATTTTGTTCATCTCTGTGTATTTCTTTGTTACTGCAGTTTATTTCTACCTCCTGCTAACCAATTCCACTTTCTGGGTACTTTTGCTACCTAAACCTCAATGCTTACCATTCTTTTCATTTGCCTTGTGCAGCGAGCACAATACCACACCAACCGTGGGTCATTCACATCTTTATCTGTGACCTGTGGTCTGTGGCAGTCCTGATGGTACAGATTGTGGCACTCTTGACATTCAACCAGCTGATTGCCTGAGAACACTGTCATTTGCCTAAAATCAATGGAGAAAATGTCATGTTTATTTCACACTCAGAAATCTAGAAAATACCAAATATTAGCAGATCCAGGTATTTAGGCATAATTTCTTATTCATATGTCTGCTTCATCATTTTATCTTTTCAAAGAGTCTACTATATTCTGCAGCAATAAGGTAAGTATTCATACAAAACAAACTCTGGATATCAACAAAAAGAGCAATCTAAATCTTAGGTTTAAATCTTCTTATGATGAAATGGTCTTTTTCAAGGAGTGACAGGTCATCACCATTATCAATATAATAAATATACTATAAATAGTACAATCTCCGGAGGGCAATGAAAAGAAAATTGAGGGGTAATAGACAATGGGGTGCTAAACAGAGTTGAGCAGCAGCACATATAATACTATAAGGAGGCAGACTTTGGTTGGTTGCCCAAATAGGAAAAAATATAGGCATTCTGGCTTAATGTCAGACCAAAGCTCAATGTATGAGTCTGTCAGGAAGCCTTCAAGTCATTAATTCCTTTCAAAAGCATCAAAAGCCTGAGAGGCGATAAACACTTACCGACAAACAACACAAGCCAACCCCATCTCCATGGCAAAATCATCAGCACTGGTCTCTTCAAAGCTTGAGAGATCTGGCACAGGCAAATCCTTGCTTAACTGTACTGTGACAGGGGAAGAGCGAGCTTCTGTCTTTTCTATACGAGGCTTCTTTGGGATATCCATAATGTCATTGATTTCCACTTTCATCTGCCGACCAAAAGAATTGAATGCACATTAATCAACAAAACACAATTCTACAGTAGCCTAGCAAGAACAACCTGGATATCACCACATATTCTGTGTTTGATAATTATAGATTATAAAAAAAAAAACTATATATAGAACGAAAACATATCGCACACAAAAAAGCAGTTTTGCCTGCTGCAGCCACCCCCCCCGTCCCCACTGAAAAAACAACTTCAAATGACCGAAATTGCTCACTGTTGCCTAGCAATGGGACTTAATTCATGTCCAATTTTCACCAGAATAAATCTACACATGTGTGGTAAAATCTCACAGATATACTTCTGTATAACTGTACGTACTGTTGGTATAGCCTGAATAGTATAGGTATGGGACCTGTTTTCTAGAATGCTCAGGACCTAAAGCTTTCTGGATAAAGGATCTTTCCGTAATTTAGATCTTTATACCTTACGTGTACTAGAAAATCATTTAAACATTAAATAAACCCAATAGGCTGGGTTTGCCTCCAATAAGAATTAATTATATCTTAGTTTGGATCAAGTACAATGTACTGTTTTATTATTACAGAGGGAAAAAATATTTTTTTTAAATGTGCATATTTGGATAAAATTGAGTCTATGAAAGATGGCCTTTCCATAATTTGAATCTTTCTGGATAACGGGTTTCCGGATAACAGACCCCATACCTGTAGTGAAATTTGATCATATAGACAAATACAAGAGTCCTCTGCACTCAACCCATTATCAATATATTTAAGACAGATAGGAGAACATTCGTTGTGGGGAAAGAATGCCAAAAAGCGCTTATAGCTGCAATGGTGCCTTTATTGGTCACACCAATTGTGTGACCAATAAAGGCACCATTGCAGCTTAAAAAAAAAAAAAAATAAATAAAAGTGTGACCAATAAAGGCACCATTGCAGCTATAAGCGCTTTTTGGCATTCTTTCCCCACAACGAATGTTCTCCTATTGGATTCAGCTTTGGATGGAAGCAGGGGTTAAAGATTACCTACAAGGAATTAAACTAAAGGGTTCAACATACCAGTACTATATTTCTGATATTTAAGACAGAGACATTTTGTGCATACTGCTACTAAAAAATGCCTTACCCTTTAAACAACACAGGGATTGTTTGTCCATATATTGCAATATATTTAAGATGGCCAACTACGTCAAAATCATCCCATATCTGGCCAGTCCTATGCTCAATTTTCATCTGATTCATTAAGAATTCTATTACTTTATTATACATTTTACAAAGGGACTAAGTTTTACCTGCAACTTACTTGCTGCTTTCAAATTAAAGGAGGACTCTTGTATGTGTCTATATGTATTTTGTGGTCACAGCTTCATTGCACCCCCGCCTAATGGTTTTAAAAATTAGTGGTGAGCACAACTTTCTTGTTTGTGAAATTTGATCATGACATTGTTATAGGAGAGTGGTATTGTTGTCGGAGCATAATAACACTGTACCCACCGTAATAGAATCAGCCCATATATTGTAGAACAAGCTTAAATGTTATTGTACATTCCCATATAGTAAAAGACTATGTATAACAGGTTGAAAACCATAGTACAAATTAGTGTGTTATACAACCTGGTCGACACTACACATACAAAAATTACAGAAATCACTATGGGACTTTTAATTCTATATATGACTATAAGATTATGATATTATGTGAAATGACTTCTAACAAGTCATTGGGTAGTGAGGTGACATCAGAGCTACAAAATTTGCACCCATGCACTATATTTACTGAGTTAGTATATGGAAGGTCTTTTTGTGGTAGTTTCTTTTTTTTTTTTGGAAGTATTTGAATTTCTTCCCTTTCAACAGATTCTGGTTGTATAAATAAGAATACCCCACTAAATTTCTATAAAAAGAGAATTTCTGTGGAAAACATGCCTTTTATAAAACTCCCACATTAGGTACAGAATGTTTGGAGAGAAAGCATTTGCAGAGCTCACTGTACTGGAGAAGGCACAAAATAACTTGGATAAGAGCAAGAAGAAAAAGAAGTACAAGAGGTAGAAAAGAAAATATCTAATAATAAAAGACCTCTCCAACCAGGACTGTTGAGTACACTAAGTACAATACAAGTACAGCTTGTGGATGCTGCAGTATTACTCTGATGACTACATAGAACACCTTTAATGCTTTTTGACTAGAATGCCTTCTTCACACATATTAGATTTCAAAAGGAAACTCTGTCCTATGTAACTATGACAACCACATATGAGTGAACAATGTACTGGATACAGCATAAACTTTGGGGGGAAAAAAGAGCTGTATATAAGAAATTAGTCACCTTGGCACAAAAAAATTATTTGCTTGCCAATGACACAATGCACAATGGCAGAAAAAAAACAAGGGGAATTGCTTCACAATGAACCCTTAATCAATACTTCCAGAAAATTGAAAATGCTCACTACATTGATCTGTAACAACAAAATCATTAGAACAGCTAAAGAGTCACTGTACCCACTTGATAGAGGGGGTTTGGCAGTGCAAAACTTAGAGGCTTCCTATTTGGCGGCACAATCACATATGTACACTGAAAACCAGAATATGCAACTGCAGGTCTCATTTCTAGGCTCACTAAAACACAGGCAGAATGATATTTTGTGTTTATAATCTTATCAAACATTGCAGGGGCCCTATGACCCAGTTTGTACAGTATATTGTAAATACCCAATAAAAAAACTGTTTAAATAGTAAAAACAAGCAGAAAGCTCCCTACACTGCCTCCTTAATTTATCTCAACTCTCAGGACTTGAACAACAAACCTTCCACTCCCTCCCCAAACCTTCCACTCTCGAAAAACTGTAATCTAATTCACTTTATTGCCCTTCGGGGCCACCAGGGGAATTTAAAAAAAGATGGATGTTTTAATGATACCACTGCACCCTAAGCAGCTCTAAAGCTTTGCAATCTGCAGTTACATACATACATACTTTCAATTAAAGGAGGTCTCAGTTCACATTCAAATTAATTGGCTCCTGGCAACAGCCCCAAGTGCTCTATTTCGTTGCACCAAACATAAATTGCAGGAGACACTGGAAGAACTATATTTATCCTTCTTCTTCTAACTGTCTTCACAATTCTGACTGTGCTATGGTAGGTGCTTGGTCTGCCAAAGACAGTGATAGGGCCTCACAAACCAGTAATATGCGTATTCATGCATAAAACACAACTGTAATGAAATTTTGACAGATCAGACAGTACTAAATCAAAACAGAAAAATTTGGGGAAAAATGCCTTTTATATTGAAGAACACTCTGACAAAGCTTTTTGACTTTTTACCTTATCGGCAGTTCTCTTCTCAGCTTCCTTCTTCACTTTCTCTGAGGCCAGTGGTTTGCTTAGGATACTGCTGGATGGAGTACTGCTAGAGGCCTTTGTTTCAGGCTTAACTTTAGACAACATTGCTTTGGGCTGCTCCACTTCCTTAAATAAGAGCATATTAATTTAAGACAAGCAGTATAAAATTCAAATACATCTCTTTATTTCAGATAGACATTAAGGGTAGAACAATAATCTATATAACTCGATCAGCTCAGAAGTCAGAAACACAGATGGCAAGCTCTGGCATTTTGGTATGAATTACGTCAATGGTGTGAAGCTGCCCCTTTGTTTATATGTTTCTCTAAATACAGGTGCAGGCTTGGGCTACTAAATCCATACTCAGCTTCTAAAGGAGAAAATTATAAATTACCTGTACAGCAATATATTCTTCCTGCATTAATGAAATGTTTTAATATTGTTTATTTTTAGACAGTTGTTACAAAACAATTCAACACATATCTTATTTGCTCTGCAAGCTACAAAGTACTCCATGGTCTTTTCACAAGATGAAGCCATTTGCAAATGACCAAATTATTCAATTCCCCCAATAAATACACTTATTGATGGTGGAGTGTTGAATTTATTCTCCTTTCAAGTGAATTTTGCTTGCAATGTTTAGAAAAGTATATAAAATATGAGCAAATGTATTATTTTCTCAAAATGGTAAATATTAAAGTACCTTGGGTTGAGGTCGGTAGACAGAGTCGTTGCCCTTGCATAGTGACTCATCAAGCAACGCCTTCAGTTTTTCAGCAGAGTCCTTGCTCTTTGAGTGGAGGTATCCAAGTGCCTTCAAAAATACAGGGTCCAGCTCAGTATTTATAGTGACTGCCATGGTTATCACCTGAAATGAAAACAAGGCTATCGTTATATAAAACAAAGTTTTACCAGTTGTTTCAAGTGGTAAAAGTCTAAAGGACCAGTAACATCAAAAAATTTAATTGTTTTAAAGCACTAGTAAAACTGCTGTGTTTGCTTCAGAAAAACTATTTTTTATTTAAATAAGCTGCTGTGTAGCCATGGGGGCAGTCATTTAAATGAGAAAAGGCTCAAGTTACACAGCAGATAGCAGATAAGGGCAACACTACATGATATTCCCATTACTTCAAAACACTTTCATTTTTTGGTGTTACTGTCCCTTTAAGGGCTAGTCCACACGAGGAGATTCGGGTAGATTTTGTCGCCTGGCGACTAATCGCCTCGTCTTTTGAGCGACTAATCTCCCCGAACTGCCTCATCGTTTTAGCGTGGAGATAGTCGCTTAAAAAACAAGGCGATAAGTCGCCAGGCGACAAAATCTCCCCGAATCTCTTCGTGTGGCCTTACCCTTAAGACTTAAATGGGTCATTCACCTTCATGTTTATTTTGAGTATGTCATAGAATGGCTAATTCTAAACAACTTCAATTGGTCTTCATGTTTTCTTCTTTTTTAATAGTTTTTCTTCTTCTGACTCATTCCAGCATTCAAATGGGGGTCACTTAACCCATCTAAAAAATAAATGCTCTATAAGGCTACACATTGTTATTGCTATTTTTTATTATTCATCTTTCTAATCCTATTCATATTACAGTGTCTTATTCAAATCAGTGCATGGTTTCTAAGATAATTTGGACCCCGACAACCATATTGCTAAAACTGCAAACTGGAAATAACGAATAAAAAACTGAATAACGAAAAAACACAAATAGTAAAAAACAAAAACCAATAGCAAATTGTCAAATTATCACTCTCCACTTCATACAAAAAGTTATTTTAAAGGTGATCAACCCATTTAAATTGTATACTTTGCACCAACCTCCACTATGTGATCTGAGTACTGATTTGCCCAAATTGGCCTAACACTTTAGATGCAAAATCAGGCAAATATCCACGTATCTGTTTACCTTGCAAAAAACACACATCTTTATCTGCATGGCAATTTTAACACTGAGAGGTAAACAAATAAAGATGACACTGAAGTGTGCAGTATTCCACAATTGTATTACTTTCAATAAAAATTAGGTAACTATTATAAATATTTTATCTTGCATTTCCCTTACCTAAATTAGGAAAATTGTGCTACTGACTGAACTTTGTATGTCTGATTAAATGGATAATTTGAGCACCCTGCTTTTACATGTACGTTTATTGGTGTACATTTACATTTTTACTACTTTCAATACACTTCAATAATCTTGACATGGCTACGTCCATGTGCATCTGATACACTAATATTAGAACACCAATACACATACCTGGAAAATCAAAGAATGCTCAGATTAATTTAATCTGAGATTAAGTAGCACATTTAAACCTTAAACATGGCGCTAAAAAATACTAGAGATTATTAACTTAATTAGTGAAGTGAAATGCAAACCAAAAGCTATGGAAGTTAGCTAGTTTAACTTGTTTAGTGAACAACAAAAAAAGATAGATATTTTTTAATTTCAATATCAGAAAAAAAGTATGTTCAGTTCAAACCCTATTAATTGAACGAATGTTGAAAAGTGGGCATAGGGGTAGTATACCCTCGTCAGGGGCAATGTGCCAATGTGGCAAGTTGAAAAACTTGCCTCAGGTGGCAACGTCAAACAACGTTTACCTTCAAACAACTAGTGGTTTTCAGATAGATCACCAGAAATTACAACTTTTTCCAATTACTTTCTATTTTCTATGAGTTACCGTTTTTCTAGTATTGAAGTGTAAAGTGTCATTTTTCACCTTCTATATGGGAGGGGGAGTTGCCAACCCTGTAAAGTGCTCTAAATTGATACATCTCTTATCTTTGTCCCTACTGAGCAGAACCTCTGGGTTTCATTACAGGCAGCTGTTAGAATTGATACAATAGTGGCTAATACTCCAGAGATGCTGCTGAGAAATGGATCAACTAAATGTTGCAAAGATTTAACAGTTTAGAGTCTGCGCCTGAATTACTGAGCTGCCAGACTGAAACACCAGAGACACAAACATTCAACTTTAAACTTAGATTTTGGGAAAAACAGTAAAAAAAAAAAAAATAATAGAAAGTAATTGAAAAAAGTCTTTATTTCTGGGGAACAATCTGAAAACAACTGAACTGGGAAAAAAAGTGCTTGGAAGGTGAACAACCCCTTTAAGAGACAAATTTGTGCGTTTTAAACTGGGAATTTGGCTCCTGCAGTGCACACTTGCGCTCTCTGCACTAGTAACGCGCCACCCCCCCCCCCAGACCAGGAAAGGTAAGGGCTGGGGGTGGCTTGAAGTAGTGCTGCCCCTTATTCAACATCAGATTAAATAGGGCAAACAGCAAAACGGAAAGTGGCTTCGGTTTCTTGTTTCTATGGTGACTGCAATATTAGGCCAGTACATGTCTATTGCTAACACCTTCAGCACACAGGCAGCAGTGTAGACCAAGTGGCAGCTTACTTCACTAATGTGCCCAAATATTTATGCTACTGCTACGCGATTCCAGA
Organism: Xenopus petersii; assembly: GCA_038501925.1. Classification (NCBI taxonomy): domain Eukaryota; kingdom Metazoa; phylum Chordata; class Amphibia; order Anura; family Pipidae; genus Xenopus; species Xenopus petersii. The sequence continues at coordinate 63,973,228 of CM076673.1, read as the reverse complement.
TTGCACTGTGCTGGCGGGCCACATTATTATTCATTTCATGATGGAAGCTGCGGCCCAGTGTGAATTTGAAAAAGGGCCAGACTTTGGACATGCCTGGTTTATAATGTCTCTTTACAAATATATGAATTCTTGGCTCACTACACTTGTACCTTATGGTCTTTTTCAAAGTTAAAGCTAACAAAAAAATTAAAGAGTAAAATCACGTAATATTTTAAGAAAAGTTAAGCTTCCACCTTAAATGACTGCCATTGGACCCACTGACATAATTAAAGGAACAAGAACACAAAAAAATTTAATTTTTTATAGTAATAAAAATATAATGCACGGCTGTGTTGCACTGTTAAAACTGATGTTTTTGCTTCAAAAGACAAGGCCCCTCTAAATTTAGGAAATACGTGTTTTTTGTTTGTTTACCAGTCTGAGGCCAGTAGAAATACATCCCCATACCTTCTAGAGCCTGTAACATTACATGTTTTTCACAGTAGAATGTACAACATAATACTCTATACTCTACACACTGACACATACATTGTGTTAGTAGATCAGGAGCAACTGTTGCACCATTATTACATTCCCCCTATATGAGAGTGAGGGGCCAAGTCAGTAAGAGACAACACACACACCCCTGACGCCAACGATGCTCAACCTGCTTCATTACAGTTCTTACAAGTCTAACAATTATAACTGAGAAGTCACATGTTCACCGTTTGGGTGCCCCTGTCGTATGCTGTCTGGTAATACTGTCTAGTCATTACTTACTTTAGCGGACAAACCTTGCTACAACTATTTCCCCATACAATATAAATATTCAATGCTTCCAAGCTTTGTCTTACGGTACTAGCTGCACTGTGCCACCGCTTCCGGGTGTGGGAGGAGCGTGGTCCTTCAGTAATACGGCTCCCCGCAGACAGTGTTCAAGGGTTCCGGTACTGCGTCTGCTTGTAATAGAACAATTAATTATATTCATTATATGAATAATTATATTCATATCCTGGCTGTGTCTCGGGGCCACTATTCACTGAACTTTTCGATTGTAATCTTACTGCCCTGTACTTGAAAATATTACAGTGGCTCGGGCGAACATCTCGTGGCGTGGATAAAGATGCCACCCGGTTCTGGAGGATTGCAGCTAGACCTTTCCTTGGTCCACCCACGTCGTGGGAGATATGAGCGTCTAACTGGGCATATAGCGTTTTTTTAGCCCAGCCAAAAGGGGTCAGGGAGTAGTGGAGTACAGTTGTGGAACCAATGGAGATCATCAGATGCCTGTCCTGGTGACTTTTCCCCTGTCACCAGTAATTATAACATAAGTGTGTGGTTGTGCCTACAACTCCCAGCAGCAACCCCTCTCAGTGTACTGTGATAGCCTATAGGAGGTGTACTATATAATCAGTTTGGTGCTACAAATTTAGAGTTGCCACCGCACCCCTTTAGGGATCTTACACACAAGCGTTTTTTTTTTTTTTTTTGCTGCACTCCCCTGCGTTCCACATGAAAGCACCAAATGCAGGTGGAATGCAACATGCTGCATCCCACCTGCATTTTTGCGTTTACATGCGTCTGTGTGAGTACAGCCCCATTAACAATAATAGAGTGTGTTTACTCCTGCGCTCCTCTGCAGCTGAACGCAAGAAAGCGGAACGCAGGGAAGGGCTGCAAAAAACCGCCCAAGTGTAAGAGCCCTTTAAAACTCAACAAATATGGAATCCACAGCCTGCATGGCTAATTAGCAATTTAGATGCATGGCTGCACACAAAGGCTCTTACACACGGCTGTTTTTTCCTGCGCTCCCCTGCGTTGCACTTTCTTCTGTTCAGCCACAGAGGAGCACAGGAGTAGATGCACTCCATTATTGTGAAGGGGGCTGTACTCACACAGACACATTTAAACGGCAAACGCAGGTGGGACACAGCATGTTACATTTCACTTGTGTTCGGCGCATATATGCGTCTGTGTGTACAGCCCCCTTCACAAGAATTGAGTGTGTCTACTTCTGTGCTCCCCTGCGGCTGAACGGAAGAAAGTGCAACACAGGGGAGCACAGAAAAAAAGCAGCCGTGTGTAAGAGCCCTAAATCAGTTCAGTCTGCAGCATGAATCTAAATTAATTGCTAATTAGCAATCCAGGCTTTGTATTCCATGTGTGTTTGGTTTTAAAGTGATGAGGTGGCAACCCTATGCTACATACATATCTCTATAATAATCCACAACTATGAGACTACCCCTCTGTAAATAAGGGGTAGTCTTAAAAATAGGGATGCACCGAATCCAGGATTCGGTTCGGGATTCGGCCAGGATTCGGCCTTTTTCAGCAGGATTCGGATTCGGCCGAATCCTTCTGCCTGGCCGAACCAAATCCGAATCCTAATTTGCATATGCGAATTAGGGGCGGGGAGGGAAATTGCGTTATGTTTTGTCACAAAACAAGGAAGTAAAAAATGTTTTCCCCTTCCCACCCCTAATTTACATATGCAAATTAGGGTTCGGTTCGGTATTCGGCCGAATCTTTTGTGAAGGATTCGGGGGTTCGGCCGAATCCAAAATAGTGGATTCGGTGCATCCCTACTTAAAAATTCCACTGTTGTGTGAAAACGTTTAGAAAAAGTGGTATAAAGTTGATACCTTATCATATGATTTTCATATCATTATCATAGCCAATAAAGGTATCACCTTTTTTTTCCACTTTTATTTTTTTTAGTTCTGAAGGATCGCCCTGTAACATTATAACTGGCTAACATGGTACAACTTTACATGCAATTTGATGATCACTAAATGCTTTATATTGAGAGACTTATTTTTAAAAGCAGGGCAGGGAAAGGTTTGCAAATCTTTGGTCAGAGCTGACAATCAATCGGTAAACTGAACCAAAACATAAGAAGCTTTATGCGAAGTGATATACAAACAATAAAACATTCCTTCCCCTAACAGAATAAATACAGAGGAGCTTATGTTGGGATTTGGTGAGTTCCCTTGGTACAGCAGCTGCAGATACTAGTTATGTGCCATACTTATTACTGCTCAGTAATTCATTTCACAAATACTTATGAACAGGCACACACAGTCTCTTTCACACACATGTAAGCATGCAAATTTACACTGAAGTAGGGCCAGTCTTAGTCATTGTCTTTTTCTCTCTTTGCTGCCTTCCTAGCTATTTAAACACAATTATGGTGACCAGGGCCCTTGTTCTTGCATTGATTGGGGGGAAAACTTCAATGAGGACTTGACAGCTGCTGTGAACATCTGTGCCTGTGATACAAAAGCTCAAATAACAACAATCAAAATTAAACATTTTTTTGATTTTTTTTTGATGTGTATAGTTTTACAGTATTACTGCACATATCAATTGCATAAAAGCTAAGATTCATAATAATAATAATAATACATCATTGAGCGTTAAAATATTTGTATACATCTCCATCTCACACATAATAGCTTAAATTGAAAACGAAGTTCGGCCCTTGAGATTACACGACGCTCAAAATCCCCACCAAGGTTATTCTTTTAGTGCCTTTCACCAATTATTCTTCTAGTCACTTTTGTGACTAGAGGTGTAGTTCCTCTTCAGGATAACACTTAGCATGTTATAAAACAGGCAATTGTTGTCAACATTTCAACTTGGTTTCATTTTTATAGTTATTGAATTATTTACATCTTCTGACTATTTCCTGCTTTCAAATAGAGGTCACTGACCCAAGGAGCCCATAAACTATTACTTTGTAAGGCTACAATATTATTATGTTTATGTTTTTTTACTTGTCTTTCTATTCAGGTTCTTTCCTAGTCAAAATACTTGTTGAATCTCTCATTGAAACAACTGCCTGGTTGCTAGGGTAATTTGGACTCAACCTTATAGCCTCAAAATATCACTCTCAACATCATACTAGAAGTTAATCAAAAGGCAAACAACCATTTTAAAATCCTTTCACACAGGTCTCCTCACTCCCTGATTTAGGTGAAGTGATGGGATGCTGAAAAGTCCTGATCACATATGCTGTTATATAAAATCTGAACAGATGATTTCTAGTTTTCACTGTCTGGTTTTAAATAGTAAAATTAAAATTTGAGGATGATAGATTCTGCTTATTGCCTTTTATATTGTTATGGAGTGTGTTTTGACCAGTATTATATTTTGCAAATTGTTGTTTGCTTTGAGGGAGTTCTTGTTTGTGTATGCCATTTTCTGTCTGGGAAAAGATGCTTAGGCAAAGTGCTAGAATATACCCAATACATCCATAAACCTTACTGATCCACATGTGATATGCGTCTAAGATACAAAATTCACTGTTAACTTATTCTGTGTAATGGCACAAACTACATAGTTCTGCTCTCAGTAGTGCTTGGGGCTATTATATGTCTGTGATGGCAACCTTAAAAGAGTAAACTGGGTGTTTTTTGTTGGCAGATGGGGTATTAAATTGCGCTTTAGATCTTCAGTTGAAAGTTATAGAAGTCAGTGTAGCTTTGGCTTAACCTTAGCGGCATTTGGTTATGAGCACAAGGAGTGAGTGGGGATGGCAAGAGAACTCAGGAGACTTCAGAGTCAGGTACAGGATCACAGAATTAAAGGGATTGTTCAACTTCCAACTTTCAGCTATGTAAACTGTTCTAACTAGCTTCTCAACAGCTGCTCAGAGCACATTGAGCATGTTACTGTCACAGACACTTCCCAAGATGGTGGCCTCCTGTGACAAGTCTGAAGTCCTTAATCATTCCTGCTATTAAGATGCTGAAACGTTAGACTGGTGCAATAAGTTAACTATATAAAATATGGAATTTTAACCATATTTATTTTTATGGTTTATTCTCCTTTAAGTTTCATTAAAGGCAGCTGTTAGAATTTATACACTAGTTGCTAATATTTCACAGATGCTGCTGAGAGAAAATTGTAAAAGTTCAGAGTCTACACCTGGATTACTGAGCTGCCAGACTGAAAAACCAGAGAAACAAGAATAATAAATGTTAAAATAAAATTTTGTAAAAATGGTCAAAAATAATATATGAAAAGCAACTGAAAAAGCCCTTATTTCTGATGAACAATCTGAAAACAATATGTTTTGAAGGTGAACAGCCCCTTTAAGGCTGGAAGAAAGTGGCTTAGGAAGGGGGAGATAGTTAGTGTTAGTGGAGGTGTTGTTCTTCTTGTTTATGGACTTTGTTTTTTTTAATAAATCAGCCGAGTAGCAAGGAGAGTGTAAAACAGTGAGTTAATCTGTTGGTTAGGGTTATAAAAAGTTATAGGATACATAGAAAAAAGGTGTTGTACATTCAGTTTGTTATTGTTTATTAGGGTACTGTAGTTATCTTGCTTGGCCTTTGACATGGCAGAGACAGGAGGAAATTTTTAATGAGAACGAGTATTCTGTGCCTGGCAATGCTAGAGGAGGACACTCTCCCCTGCCTTAACTACACTAGAAGTGGGAAAAACTCTTTCTGTTGAACACCTGGGAAACTGGTATCCAGGCTCTGCCGTAACTTTCTGTCGCTGCCCACCCCCATTTCTTACATGACAGGCGCGATGGCAAGCAAATATCCCAGACCTTATTAAGGATGACTGGGACGAGGCTATAGACACCATGTATAACAGTTTAATAGCTGTGCAAGATAGATTAATTCAAAATAAACATTTTTACCACCTTTGTACACTCCCCTAAAGCTTAAAGTGATGGGCAAAAGGGATGTTGATGCCTGTCTCGGGTGTGGAACCCCCACCACTAACTTTTTACATATGATCAGGACCTGCCCAGCAACAGCTGCTTTTTGGTCTCAAATCATGGCCTCCTTAGTGGCTACTCTAGATTTCCCAGTACTTTCTCCCACGGTGTGTCTCTTGGGTGTAGTGGGCTACTTAGTGCCAACCACCCATGCAATGTTGAGGTTTCATACTTTAAGGTTTAATGCTAAAAAAATGTAAATAATGCGCTGGATGGGGCCCACCCCTCCCACACAGGACTCCTGGATTAATATAGTAAATTCAGTAATACCTAAGAATAAACTCACATAGAAATCTAGAGGAAACTCCAGTAAATTTGACAAAGCATTTGTAACACCTACTGTACTCTGCTTAACTGTAAATGTTGCTGCCATTTATGGAGTAAGTTCAAACAAAACCAGTGACAAGTCTTTACCTCAGGGAGCCCTGTGCATACCAGTAGTATAAACATGAGTAATCATAACTGCAGTTTTAGAGCAGGGAAATTGTAGTGGTACTATATAATTGAAGTATTGCAGGAACAGATGGCTTAATTTATCAGAAGTCTATTTTTTAAAATGTTAAATAATCCATTCATTCCAGTAGTAGACAGACATACAGAATCCAGGGCTCCTTGTAGTGGGTCTCCTTGTCTTTCACCTTGTTAAACTCTTCTAAATCACTTGTAAACAAATCACTTAGGAATGAATCACAATTGCAAATGCTCTACCCTAAAAATATCTTAATACTGGGGAAAGTAAAAGCTGGGTACTGCTGAATACAAGTCTGGGGAGTTGAGAATTTAAAAAGAACTGATTATTAACTATTATTTATACATTTTGATACTTCGTAACATAAAATAAAACATTTCTTCTTATCACATGAATTTTCATGTGTGTGTTGAGGGCTGTTACATGCATAAAACACAGTAATTACTGATCTGTTAGTTAAGTTAATGTATGTGCTGAGTATCCATCTATGTAAAATATAGCCAGAGCATCACGCATCATTGCATAGATTGATAAAGGGTGCCATCTAGTGTAGTTTTTGTATGGTTTTGTAATTTCGGCAATGGGAAAGTTAAAGCTGTTTTTCTTTGGTAAGAAAGGTAGCGAACATATTTTAACATGGCTTTTGAAAAAGGCATTGATGTTCTAAGAAATTCATGACTGTGCGACTCAACTCAACTGCCCTTGTTATGTAACATTTTCTTCTTGTGATTTTAAAGTGACAAGTGACATACTGCTGTTATTGCAATATGGCCAGTATCCGAAAACCACAAGAACAATTTTTAAATCCCTCTATAAGCTGATCCCTAGCTGAGTGATACTCATAAACAGTAATATCTAAAATCTGAGAGCTAGTTTTGTCACTCGCACTGGCCCCGCCCTTGTTGTTTCACTTTACAGATTTCAGATTATGTGGAGCTGCTGTAGCATTCCTAGAGGGGGCGGGCCCTGGTGCATGACTCGCAGCCGGGCCCCGCCCCCCTCCGTACGGCCGATTTTGCTGGGGATTTCAGTGGCTTGCGGCGCTGCCGGGGGGCCCTGAGGGGGTGCGGGCCCTGGCCCGCTCGCACCCCCTGCTCCCCCGGTAGTTCCGCCACTGTGGAGCTGTATATTCCCCTAGACATGGGGTGAGTTTAAGAAAAGAAGAAAAAAAAATACTGTGGTTTTCTAGTCAGACAGGTTCCTATCAAGCATAAAAATGTTTTTGTTCTTTTTTTTAGTTCAAGAACTTTTTTTGGAGTTCAGCATTTAGTGAGGACCCCCTTAGCTGGCAATAAGGTCACAATCATATGAAAATATTTCTGTATCAGCCTCAGTTCCATATAGGTGTTCACACAAATTCTTGATTTAACTGACATTCAAGATTGGCATCCAGGAGTATATAAATGTAGGGAAGTGTTAATTTCCCCTTCGGTCAGAGCCTCATGGCTGAGAGTGGGATTTCCTAGAGTTTCCAAGGGCAGAGCTCTTGGGTTGGTGCGGCATGGCTGATCCCAAAGGAAGCCACAATGTGTCGCTGTGCACCAAAATAGGAGAATGTCATGTGCTCACACATCTTGATTTGGATCTTGGTTTGGATGCAGGATGGAGTGATCGTCGGCTGGGGTGCTGCAGTGGCAGACCTCAGGCTATGGAGACACACACTATGGCTGCTATGCCCTGTGTAAGCTCAGGGATAACTAGACCCTGATGTTCCGGAAGATTGATGCCAGACACTGGACTTTAAAGGCTCGTGATATAGTACCTGGAGCTATGGTTCAGCAAATGGATCAAGCAAGTGATGTGCTCGACTGGGAGAGTCTGGAGCCTATAAAGAATCTTAATCGCTGTGTATGCCTGTCAGCTCTCTGTGAGACTACCCATCTGTGTGACTACTTTGGGGTGAGTTAGTTACATAGTTAAATTGGGTTGAAAAAAGACAAAGTCCATCAAGTTCAACCCCTCCAAATGAAACCCAAGCATCCATATACACACCCCTCTCTACTTTTAATTAAATTCTATATACCCATACCTATACTAACTATAGAGCTTAGTACACAATAGCCTTTGATATTATGTCTGTCCAAAAAACCATCCAAGCCATTCTTAAAGGTATTAACTGAATCAGCCATCACAACATCACCCGGCAGTGCATTCCACAAACTCACTGCCCTGACTGAAGAACCCCCTACGTCGCTTCAAATGAAAGTTCTTTTCTTCTAGTCTAAAGGGGTGGCCTCTGGTACGGTGATCCACTTTATGGGTAAAAAGGTCCCCTGCTATTTGTCTATTATGTCCTCTAATGTACTTGTAAAGTGAAATCATGTCCCCTCTCAAGCGCCTTTTTTCCAGAGAAAACAACCCCAACCTTGACAGTCTACCCTCATAATTTGTCTTCCATCCCTCTAACCAATTTAGTTGCATGTCTCTGCACTCTCTCCAGCTCATTTATATCCCTCTTAAGGACTGGAGTCCACAACTGCACTGCATACTCCAGATGAGGCCTTACCAGGGACCTATAAAGAGGCATAATTATGTTTTCATCCCTTGCGTTAATGCCCTTTTTTATGCAAGACAGAACTTTATTTTCTTTAGTAGCCACAGAATGACCCTGCCCAGAATTAGACAACTTGTTATCTACAAAGACCCCTAGATCCTTTTCATTTAAGAAAACTCCCAACACACTGCCATTTAGTGTATAACTTGCATTTATATTATTTTTGCCAAAGTGCATAACCTTGCATTTATCAACATTGAACCTCATTTTCCAGTTTGCTGCCCAGTTTTCCAATTTATACAAATCACTCTGCAAAGTGGCAGCATCCTGCATGGAACCTATAGTTCTGCACAATTTAGTATCATCTGCAAAAATAGAAACAGTACTTTCAATGCCCACCTCCAGGTCATTAATAAACAAGTTGAAAAGCAAGGGACCTAGTACAGAGCCCTGCAGTACTCCACTAACAACACTGGTCCAATTAGAAAATGTTCCATTTACCACCACTCTTTGTAGTATATATTTTAGCCAGTTCTCTATCCAGGTACAAATACTATGTTCCAGGCCAATTTTCCTTAATTTAACCAGTAACCTTTTGTGTGGCACTGTATCAAATGCTTTAGCAAAGTCTAAGTAAATCACATCCACTGCCATCCCGGAATCGAGGTCTCTACTTACCTTCTCATAAAAAGAAATTAAGTTAGTCTAGCAAGATCTATTACGCATAAAACCATGCTAGCACAAACTCATAGTATTATGATTTGCTATGAAGTCCAGTATCTTATCCTTTATTAACCTTCAAAAAGCTTTCCTACCACTGACGTCAGACTAACTGGCCTATAGTTTTGAGGCTGAGAAAGGGATCCTTTTTTGAATAGAGGCACCACATTAGCAAATCGCCAGTCTCTCGGCACTATGCCAGATCTCAATGAATCCTGAAAAATTAAGTAAAGAGGTTTGGCAATCACAGAGCTAAGCTCACTAATTACCCTGGGATGAATACCATCTGGCCCCGGACCTTTGTTAATCTTAACATGTTCTAGTCTCTTTTGAATTTCTTCATGTGTGAACCATGCATCATTAGTTGTATTACTAGAATTGGGACTATTAAGAAGGAAATGGTTCCTCATTTGTGAAGACAGATGAAAAATACAAGATCATCAACCAGGTGACCCCCCTCTGATAGTAAGGGTCCCACCCCTTCCTGCTTCATTTTTTTACTATTAACATATTAAAAAAAATTAGGATTTTTTTTACTGCTTGCTGCAATATATTTTTCTATAGCAATTTTAGCTTGCCTTATAGCTTCTTTGCCTGGTTTATTGGCCTCCTTGTACCTTATAAATGTTTCGGCTGTCCCAGCTAACTTGAAAGCCTTAAAAGCACATCTTTTCTTACCCACCTCAACACCAATGCTTCTATTGAACCAAAAAGGTTTTGCTTTGCAACAACGTTCCTTGCTTACAAGTGGAATATACTGACAAGTATATTTATTAAGCAGCATTTTAAAGACTTCCCATTTTTGTTCTGTGTTTAACCCTGTGAAAAGCATTTCCCACTAAATATGTTGCAGAGATGTCCTTATACTGTCAAAGTTTGCACGTCTGAAATTTAATGTTTTAGTTACTCCCTTATAGAATTGCTTCTGCAACAGAATCTCAAAGGAGACCATGTTATGATCACTATTGCCTAAATGCTCACCCACACAAATGTTAGAAATGAGTTCAGTATTATTAGTTATTACAAGGTCCAAAAGAGAGTTATTCCTAGTAGGTTCTTGAACGAGCTGGAATAAAAAGTTGTCATTCAGCATATTTACAAACCTACTAGCTTTTTCTGTCATAGCAACCCCATTACCCCCAGTCAATGTCTGGATAATTGAAGTCACCCATAGCAACAACTTGACCCAGCTGTGAAGCCGCTTGTATCTGCAAGAGTAGCTGGGCTTCATACTCAACACTTATACAAGGTGGTTTATAGCCTACACCAATGATAATTCTTTTTTACCTGAGGAAAGGGGTAGGAAAGGATGAGGATCCAGCGATCTCCTGTTTGGAGAAACAGACTGTTTATGTGCCTGCCACATAGGAGCAAGTACTTTCCAGCGGGTAATGTATTTGGGCAGGTAGCTCTACCTAGGACTGGTACTCTTTTGGGGACAAGGGATTGAGACTCTTGGGCTGCCAAAATGGAGTAGTGCAGATAATTCCTGGCAGGGAATTACCTGGACTGGACTGCTACAGGTTCCTAGGGTAGTGGGCATTTTTATTAATGTGATTGTAAAGTTTTACTTCCCCTTTAAATTTGCATAAAAGTTATATCTGTTATATAATAAAGTGTGTGATTGATTTGTTGTCCTAATGGGGCCACCGCAGGTGTATTCCCGGATCCCATTAGGTGGAGGCACTGCCAGAGAAGCATTCCCAGTACCCTTTCACCTTGCAAAGGGGACTCAGGACTCGAGTTGGTAAGCAGGTACGACCTTAGCACCAGGGGGGTTGGCCAAGTGGGCGTTACATAAGCATATTATTAAGCATTCTACCAAATGTGTCCCTAAATAACCTTCTGAATAGTCCTACCCCAGCCCCTCAGTTGAACTGAATCATAGGAATGTGCCAACATGTATCTCCAAGCCCTTGTTTTAATGCATGTTGTACGGCTTATATTTTGCAGGATTGGAGCATAAGACATAAGGACTAATTATGGAAGAACAACTCTTCATACTTCCATTGCACTCTTTTTGATGTCTTACTGTGACTGCAAAACATGGAGAATTTTCCTTGTGCTAATGCAATGCAAAAAATCTGTCCAAAAATGCCTTGTTACTAAGGAACCGAGCTGAGAACATCTACAAATGTGATCTTCCACCACTGGTTAGGAGCTGCCATTTGCCTGCAGTTGTGGAGGCATTCTCTAGAGCTGGGTTGGCTGTGGTACGTCAGCATATCATTCACAAAGCTCACATTACTGAACCCTCTAGGAATGATATCATTGAGCTGCTCAGTTTTAAAAAGACTTGTTTAAAGGCTTGTGCAGAAGTAAGTTAAGCTGAAATGGTATGAAGTTTACTTTTAATTTGCTTTTGTCTGTCAAAAGCAAATATGATATCCGCTATAATGTGGCAGTATGGTAGTGACTGAAGTTTATCAGAGCACATGTCACATGACTGGGGGCACCTGGCAAACTTACAATATGTCTAGCACCATGTCAGATTTCAAAATTAAATATAAAAAAATCTGTTTGCTCTTATGAATATGGGTTTCAGTCCAGAAGCAACAGTTCAGTGTAAATATAAAAACTTGGTAAATAGGCTGTGCAAAATAAAAAAAATGTTTCTAATATAATTAGTTAGTCAAAAATGGCATCTATAAAGGCTGGAGTGAGTGTGAGTGAGTGAGTCTAATATAACAGAACAGGACACTACTTCCTGTTTTCAGCTCTCTAACTCTGAGTTAGTCAGCAACTTTAAGGGGGGCCACATGGGACAGAACCGTTTATTAAGTTTGCAATTGATCTTCAGCATGCAGCTCAGATTCAAAAGCAAACAGTTATGACCCATGTGCCCCCCCCCCCGAAGTCACTGATTGGTTACTGCCTGGTAACCAATCAATGAAAACCAAGAGAGCTGCAAAGCAGGAAGAAGTGTTCTGGCTATTATGTTAGACATCCAGTCACTCCAGCCTTTATATGTTGCATTTTTGGCTAACTGACTACAGTATATTGAAAACATTTTTTTTTTTATTTTGCACAGTTCATCTACAGTATTTACCCAGTTTTTATTAGATAAAACTGAACAATTCCTTTAATTATATTTTCATTTACTCATACATGGTATGTTTCACAAAATATGATTACCTTGTTTTTTTGTTGTTGCCTAACCTGAATATTAAATGCAGTGATTGACGCATAAAGAATTACGTACTGAAAGCATACTTAAGACATACTTGTACTTGTACAGTTAATGGCATGCTTCTTTGACAAGAAGCTTCCATGGAATGTATTCGTTCAATAAATAGGGGTTGTGCTGAACATACTTTTGCCTATTGTATTTAGATGTTATTTCTTCCACTAAAAGGACAAAATTAAAAGTAAAGTCACATTCTACTTGTCTGTAAAATCATGTTCAAAACAAATAACCCGTCAATTGAGTGTCCCACTTCATTTCATCTAATGTTGAAAAAGCAGTATATTGCCCCTGGGCTGGGTCACGCTTTGGAAATGTGACTAATTCTGTAACTAAAAGCACTCTGTGGATTCTGCTGGCGATATAGCATATTGATTACCTTCACTTAATTTCATTCATGTAAGCCATTAGGATCAGGGCATGTACAATGTAAAACAGAAGGCGTTAATCCATAGGAACTTTAATTGGACATAACACATCTTCCTAGCCAAACTATATATTGGTAATGCCAGGAAGTATGGTTTGAAGAAAGTAATTTTACATATATTTGTCATTGTCAGATAATTTGTAGTTTGCTTTGCTGGTATATTGAGCTCTAGCCGTTACTCATTACTCATTTTTTAGATTTGGTAGAAATCAGGCATGTTGCTGCGCGTTTAATCACTGCTGCGAGTACACTAACTTAATCAACCTCTAATTATCTCAGCACTTCTATCTTAATTCATATTATGTCTTTCTTGTGGGGCTCTAGTCGCCTCAGAAACTTTGTCAGTTCTCAGGAATGGTTTCCATTTTGTGTAAAATTATTTGTTTATAATAAAAATATAAGTACCTGTTTTTTTTAATGTTGTGCTTTCCTGGACAGGCTACATGCATGCCCTGATTTGAACCGGTTTCTTTCATTTGAGGCTGGAATCCAAACATAAAGAAAGCCCAGTGTAAGAGAGTATAATGCTTGCCATTATTTTGTTTGCTAGGTAAATCAGTGGACGAGGCTTTGTGAAATCAGCATTCCCAGGGCAATTGAGAGTTTTCTAAAGAAACCGTCAGCCACCATCCCAAAAGAAGTGCTGCAATTTGAAAAGAAGCTGGGAGAGCCCATCAAAGTACATAATGATGATAAAATCTGAAGGCAAAAATTGCAGCAGCAAATGACAGCTAATAGAAATGAAGCAGTAGACGCTAATAGTAAGTCAGCAGAGACCATGCCATGTTTTGGTAACCTCACTAATCAAACTAGTTTGGAACTGGGAGCTGCCCTGTCTAAACTAACTGTGCAAGAAGCATTGTCTCATGCCACAAGGGAGCCCCCTCTCACATCAGAAAAGCCAAGAACTCTGATCTCCCTCCTCTTGAACTTGTATTTGCCGAGGGCCTCTACTTTACTCTGACAGATGTTGTCCTGCTGCCATGCATTCATGCTTTCTTGGTAAGCAATTCATGTTGGTACGTTCTATAAGACAATTGTTCCAGTGAAAAATACATACTAATATATGCAAGGTATACTTTTATTTTATGGCAGCCCTGCAGATCATTCTGTCACCTTCAGCTGTCAATGTGTCATTCTTGGTTGAGCTAGTCTATTGCTATGAATTAGTTCATTTTTACTCTGAGCTTGCCTCAGTGCCTTCCACCTCCCCACTGAGAATGACAATGAAATATCTTGCGCATCCCTAACTTTGTGAATAAAGAGAAAACCCTCTCCTGTAAAGTGATACTGACACAAAAAACTACTATTCACAATATTAGTGTGCTTAAAAAGTCCCCTATAGGTCATGTCTGTAATTTTTTTACCGTTAAAGAGTTACTGACACCAGAAAATAATCTTTTTTTTATATAATATTGCTTTTGAATGCTATTTATAATTTTGCCTTAAAAGTATTTACCTGATGCTTTTAAATTACCGTTCTTACCCCCATGTTCCTCTATGAGGGGGCTGCCATATTTGTGCAGCAGTAGTCATCAGAAACTCTAACTGACAGGTTGAGAATGGACAGTCAGGTTGGCAAAACAGTCAGGTTTAGGAACTTCAAGTAATAATTACTTACAAAAGCAGAACGATCAGTGAAAAATGATCAGTATGACCTATGGGTAACTTTTAATGTAGATTAATATTTTGAAAATATTTTTTTTAGTGTCAGTATCACTTTGTTTGCTTTTGTAATTTTGTAAAGTAATTATTATCTGAAGTTCTTAATACTGACTGTTTTGTCAGCCTGACTATCCATTCTCAGCCTAATTGACTACTGCTGCACAAATATGGCAACCACCTCATAAAAGATAGTATGTAGTATATAGATTTACTTTTATGGCAAAATTATAAATCTCATGCAGAGACAATGTTCTGATATATTTAAAAGCAGTTTAATTTCAGGTGTCAGTATCTCTTTAAAGGGATTCTGTCATGATTTTTATTATGTTGTTTTTATTTCTAAATTACACTGTTTACACTGCAAATAATTCACTTTACCATGTATAACTTAACTCCTGAACCAGCAAGTGTATTTTTTTAGTTGTAATATTGGTGCATAGGCAGCACTTTAGGATGGAACTGTTTTCTGGCAGGCTGTTGTTTCTCCAACTCAATTTAACTGAATGTGTCGCAGTAGGACCTGGATTTTATATTGAGTGTTGTTCTTATATCCACCAGGCATCTGTTATCTTGTGTGAGGGAGCTGCTATCTGATTACCTTCCCATTGTTCTGTTGTTAGGCTGCTGGACGGGAAAGGGAGGGGGTGATATAACTCAAACTTGCAGTACAACAGTACAAAGTGACTGAAGTTTATCAGAGCACAAGTCACATAACTGGGGGCAGCTGAAAAACTAATAATATGTCTAGCCCCATGTCAGAATTCAAAATTTAATATTAAAAAATTGGTTTGCTCTTTTGAGAAACAGATTTCACAATTCTGCTGGAGCAGCACTATAAACTTGAAACTTTTTTTCCCATGACCATATCCCTTTAAGTTTCTGTAAGGTTCATAGTGTTGGGGATAAATTAATGTTTCCCTCTATATTCTCTTGATCACTATCCTAAAGTTAATGGTTTTAACTTATATTTACCTATTCTCTTTAACCACTGGGCGCAGAGTGTGCATGGATGTGACCCTCCAGCTACAAGTGCTTCTGGGCGAGCCCACTTTAAAACAGTGACTAGTTTAACGACAGCATATAAAATGTTGAAAACTGAGAAAATGTTCTTGTTTTCTAAATATATACAGTATGATCATTTTGAATTTGATGCCAGCAACAACATGTTTCATAAAAGTTGGGACAGTGGCATGTTTCCTATAGCGTTGTCACTGTTGGAATGCAGGCATGGGGCCAGTTTAACACCCAGATTTTTTTTTACTACAGAGCCATGCATAATGCGGTTTGGCACTGTCTTGCTAGAATAAACTAGGCCTTTTCTGAAAAGGGCATTCTCTGTATAACAAGGCTGGATGGTCTTAATACTTTTTAGCCAGGAGGATGTGTTGTCCATGATTTTCAAAGTTGTTTGATAGTTGTTTAAAAAAAAAAGTTTCATTTCTGATGTCAGTATGTCTTTAAAGAAGACAAAATATATTTTTGAGAAATAACATGAATGTGTTGTGGTTTGTCCTTGCTCAGTTTAGAAGGCTGAGAGAGAAAGGATGTGAGAGACGGTTTCTGTTTTGGATAAAGTGGAGAGTTTTGTTACATTCAGGTCAGTTGTTGAGATAAAATCTCATGTAAATATATGCGACGGAAAGCCGTGGCTGTGTTCTGTCTGTTGAGGTGTCATACCAACTTAATCATATCATGTGGTTATGTGGTTTCTAGAAGTATTATTTTACAGGATACTTGTGACATATCTTATCAATCCTTGCAGTTTATATCACCGGGACATGGACTGACAGGTCTCTAATTGCATTCTGCTGCTGGTGCGGACAGGGAGACTCCGAACTTACACCTGAATCTGTCTGTTTTTCTTTTCTAATAATTACTGACTTCTGATATCAAAAGTTCAAGTGGAAGGACATCTTAGCTTATCAGTGGAAAGGCTTGTGATTTTGGGATTTATTCAAAACAGATTGGATTGAAGCTGGCCATAGACGTGCAGATTTTACCCTTGTATCTTACAAATTGTCACTAACCATTCAGATTAAATAAAAGTACAAATCAGATGATGTTTTTAATTTAACTTTGCATCTACGACTGGCTTCAGTCACAGGGCAGTGCCGCACAAGGAAATTTTGTCCCCCCACATTTTTAATAACCAAAATGTACCAAAAAACCCTGCATTTCCCTTTTTGCCATTGCCTAAAACAACTAGTTTAACTATTTCTCAGGTAATTTATGCCTGAAAATACTGCAGCATGCATATGCACACTTTACTTGCCATAAGTGTGTTTAAAAAACTTTTAAACATTTAATAAATCCAGTAGGATTGATTTGGCACCAGTATGGATGCACATAGCTTAGTTACCAACAAATATAAGGTACTGTATTATTATTACAGAAAAATTGAGTCTATGGGAGATGGCATTTGCCTCATTATTTTCTGACTACTTGCTTATTAATTAGTGGACTTGTCATTTGCCATTTAAACAGCCTGTGCCTTAATCCATGTTAATATTCTGCAGGTAGTCCAGTATTAAGTTGTTTTTAATTAAAAGTTGTTTTTTTCTACCTTGACAGCAGTATCATTGGACACAATCTTTTTTTCAAATAAATCAGATTCTGTATTACACCAATGTTTATGTTTTGCTAAGTTTGTAAGATTTCCTTATAGGGACTTCAGTTAAACCTAGATATTTAAAGCCAATTAACATACTGTAAATTCTTTAAAGGGTCATTATAGTTGTATTTTCCATATAAAATAACTCTATTTAGCTTTTAACAAAGGCTCCAAAAATGCATAGTTTTGTGTTTTCAGAAAGACAAATTAAGCTTTTATATTGAATCAACTAGTACAGTTTTAAAATGTTTTTTTTTTTACTTTAATGTCCATAGTTAGGACAGTGACATAATGACAACATTTCATAAAAGTTTATATATGCTTTATACTTTCTGTTAATCCAGTGGTTGTTTTTGTTTTTTAAAGGTTGCTCTTAGTAACGTCGCAGAAGCGAAATACACTGAGCTTCCCCTTATTGCTGGTTGCTATAAAAAGGGTACAGCAGGTACCTGGTGTGAGTTGCACTGCCAGCATGTGTAACATACCATTTCTAGATATTCTGTGTGAGAATGCAAAGCCACAAAAACTGACTTTAAAATTCGATCCTAAAACAGAAGAAAAGGCAATACAGGACAGTAGCTTTGTAGGTGGACCAAGGCCAACAATGACACAATTGAAGGTAAGCTATTTGCTATTGTTTTGCTCAACATGAGCTCTGAGTAAGGGCTATGCTGAACATACTTTGTGCAGGGTCAAAACTACAGAGGAAGCAGACCCTGCAGTTGCAGGTAGGTGAAAGAGTAGGGCCCTAATTAATGAGTACATTCAATATATATTAGTAGAATATGTCAATTTGCAAACATCTAGATACACCACTTACTTTGTGTTTATTGTTTTAATTAAGAATTGTCTGTTTTGTTATTTCTTGAACTAAACACAAAAAATTAAACCATTTTCCATTGTCGATTCGTAATAGTAAAACATTAATTATTATGCATTTTTAAACTTGAAGAATAGGCAGCATACGTTTTAACACCATACCGCCCCTTTAAGGACAGATTTGAGATCAGCTCTTATTTTCCTAGGTGTTAACGGCATTCTAGTGGTATAGCTTATACAACCCTAATTTTAGGTGTCTGGTAAGAGACTCTGACCAAACATTGGACCATATGGGAGGGGCCTATGAACACTGAATATCTATGTTTTAGAGACTGAGTTATTAACCAGTCCTTGTAAATCACCAGCAATGCCAATTACCCTCATTTCAGCATAACTGTAGATGGATCAACACATTGTTTTTTTGGATTTCTCCATCAGCTGTAATGAATTTTTCTAGAAGTGTACACTTTATATTGTTACAAAGATATCACTTTGCTTGTACATTTCTGCCTCAGGAGTGGGGTAGATAGCCTCGGAACTGCAAATATTATATACCAAATTTTACAGTATTTTAGAAAGTAACATTACTTACTAGAAATGACAACCTTTAAGACAGAGCTGCAGTCCCAGTATGGAATCTTGAGTGAGATAAACTACCTGGCAGCATAATGGAATCTTAAGTCAAGGCAAATGTGGGGGACGATTACAAATGCATTTGTTTTAATAAACACAATCTCTTGTGTACTGACAAATTAATCTGGCTGTAAGCAGGGCCGCCATCAGGGGGGGACAGGGGGGACAAGCGTACCGGGCCCAGGCATGAAGGGGGGCCTGGCAGCGCTGCATTTTTTGAAGATCCGGGCCCCCCTTACGAGCGCCCGAGCCGTACGTCTTGCCTCTGTGCTGCCGAATGCGGAAGTGCCGAAAAGCCGAAGCCGATGCGCCGAAAAGACCCGAAGTCACGGAAAAAGCCGAAGTCACGAAGTGCCGAAAAGACCCGAAGTCACGAAAACAGCCGAAGCCGAAGTCCTGAAGCAGCGCAAAGACCCGAAGTCACGAAAACAGCCGAAGCCGAAGTCCTGAAGCAGTGAAAAGACCCAAAGTCACGAAAGGAGGTGAAGTTGAAGTACTGAAGCCGTGAGTTCAATTCTACTGAACACCAGTTTGTGTATTTTTTTTTTTTTAATCTCCTGGCCACCAATGTATTATTTTAATATTCTATAGGCCCCTGCAACCAATCTTTTTTTTTTAAAACATGTTTTTTTGGGGCCCCAATTTTTTTTTTAACTCGTAAGGGGCCCCTGCCGCCAATGTTTTTTTTTTTTCAAAAAAAAATTTTTTTTTTTCAAATTTTTTTTGGGGCCCCAATTTGTTTTTAACTTATAAGGGGGCCCCTGCCGCCAATGTTTTTTTTTTTTTCAAAAAATGTTTTTTTTTTTTTAAATTTTTTTTTGGGGCCCCAATTTGTTTTTAACTTATAAGGGGGCCCCTGACGCCAATGTTTTTTTTTTTTTTTTTTTTAATTTTTTTTTGGGGCCCCAATTTGTTTTTAACTTGTAAGGGGGCCCCTGCCACCAGTTTTTTTTTTTTTTCAAATTTTTTTTGGGGCCCCAATTTGTTTTTAACTTGTAAGGGGGCCCCTGCCACCAGTTTTTTTTTTTTTTCAAATTTTTTTTGGGGCCCCAATTTGTTTTTAACTTATAAGGGGGCCCCTGCCACCAATGTTTGTTTATTTTTTAGTTTTTTTTACATTTTTTTTGTTGGGGCCCCAAGTTTTTTTTAACTTATAAGGGGGCCCCTGCCACCAATGTTTTTTTTTAAAAAAAAAAATTTGAATTTTTTTTTTTTTGGGGCCCCAATTTTTTATAAGGGGGCCCTGACCATCAATAGCTTTTTACAACTTGTGTGGGGGGGGTTACTTTTTTAGCGCTGATGTCTGTGTGGTCTTTTAACTGCGATGTGGAGTGGGCGGGAAATGGGGTGGAGCTTGGTCGTCAGTGAGGGCGGGGCCCAGGGGGCCCCAAAAATTTTGTTGTACGGGGCCCCGTGATTTCTAATGGCGGCCCTGGCTGTAAGAGCTGAGTGCACATCTACATTTGTTGTCTACATCAACCTCTCCAAGGTTAAAAGGTAATGGTGCCTGTGTTTTGGCTCACTAGGTAATTCTGCTCTATCCATCCAAACTTTATAATGATGTGTTAAGCAAAGTTATTATGATTTTACCCTCAGTGAGGTCATTTTTCATGATTTTCTATTTCAAAAAAATTTTTTAAAGAATACTTTTCTAGCTATCAACCAGCTGTTAATAAAAGCACTGTGATCATTCCATGCTCTTTTCTGATGTCATTTGGCTTAAAGGAGAAGGAAACCTAGACAGCGCAAAAATCCTCCCCCCCTCCCGTGTGTTGCTCACCCTCCCTCCTCCCCCTGGCCTACCCGTCCCGCTGGGCAAATGCCCCTAACTTGTTATTTACCCTTCTGCGCAGGTCCAGTCTACGGAGTTCACCGTCACCATCTTATTCCAAGCGATCTTCTTCCTGCTTTGACCGGCGCATTCGCAGTAGGAGCATTTCGCTGGTACGATCTACTGTGCATGCGCCAAAAGTCACGAAAAACGTTGTGACTTTTGGCACATGCGCAGTAGAGCCGTACCAGCGAAATGCTCCTACTGCGCATGCGCCAAAACACCGTTCAAAGCAGGAAGAAAATCTCGTGGAAGAATATGTCGTCTGTGAACTCCATGGACTGGACCTGCGCAGAGGGGTAAGTAACAAGTTAGGGGCATTTGCCCAGCGGGACGGGTTCCCCTTATATCAATTATAGTTTTTTTTGTAACTTATATTTTATTTTTCATCAAAGAAAAAATAAAGCATTAACATGTTTGATACAGTCATTACATATGAATCTTAAGGAGCAATATGAGGTCTCAGTTACATATTAATGCCCAGTGCTTATGCTCATAATCCATGTTATACATGTTAGTCTGTATATATGACAATTGGCATTAAAACATTTATATAAAATCAAACAATAAGTGAAAGAAGGAAAAAAGGACAGAGAGAAACCAACTAAAGAGAAAGGGGGTTGGGACCAGTAGGGGAGGGGGTCCTAGTTCGCTAAATGTAATTTTTATTACTAAACTGTTTGTGATCAAAGTTCACAGCTGGGTTGAGTTCTAAAGTAGTTCCCATGGAGACCAGATCTTGAGATATAAGGGGACTTTATGTTGCATTCTTGCCAAATTGTATTCATATTGTTTGATACCATTAACCCTTTGTTTCACTTCTTGCAGGGAGGGGATAAAGGAGGTCTTCCACTTGGCCGCATTTGAGATGCAGGCAGCTGAAAGTATCTGGTTGGCCAGTTTTTGCATGTGCTTGTGAAGTTGTATGGTTTCCCCAGGAGTATGTGTAGAATGCATTTATCTAGAGTTTGATGGGTCACCTGATTTAGCAGGTTTATGATTTTGTCCCAGAATGTTAGTATTTGGGGACAGAACCAGAATATGTGGGGTAAGTCTCTTTTATGCCCGCATTCTCTCCAGCAATTAGAGGGAGTTTCCGGGAATAACCTATGGAGCTTAACTGGCATGTGATACCAAAACATTAAACATTAATCCTGTTGTCTGACACAGGTGATCCCTCGTTTGGTGTTATCCCAGATAGCCTCCCATTCCTTGACTTCTATCCTTCTCCCTAAACAGTCATATTTCAATTATAGTTTTGATATGGCAGCATATATTGTGTGCAGAGTTAAGCTGCAGCATGTATATACTGTTTCAACCATAATCAACCTTTGTTACCTACCAACTTTGCCTACCTAGAAAGTAAGGACTGCTTCAATTACATTGTTACCTTCAATACAGAAATAACAAGATTGATTTACATATATCCAGTTTATTAATCATTGTTGGCATTTAGCCTCTGCCATATTGCAAATGAATGTTCTCAGTGGGTTTGGTTAACAGAGACTTCTTCAAAGTGCCCTTATATAATTTAAAGGCAAAATACACACCTTCATGACATAAGTACATTCAATTATCTTTTCCTGTATGAGAAGAAATGGACTGCTTCACACTTGGATTGCCATTTTTCAGTGCTGTCCAACTGGTAGCCCATGGCCACAACAAGCCCGCTGCCCTTCATTGTGCGGCCTCCCACATCAAAGCCTGGCTGCTGTTACTGTTTACCTTGTGTAAATTATAAAAAACAAGGGGAAGTTGTGCTCACCACTCATTTTTAAAACATTAAGTGGAGGTGCAATGATACCACAAAATTCATACAGACAAATACAAGAAGTCCTCTGCACTCAACCCATTATCAATATATTTAAGGCATTGAGACATATGAGCTACCTTAAGCTACCAAAAATGCCTTACCCTTTAAACAAAACAGAAATTGTTTGTCCACATATTGCAATATATTTAAGATGGCCAATTACATCAAAGTCATCCCTGGTATGGCCAGTCCTACACTCAATTTTAGTGTAAGCATTTAACTAGCCCCTGCATTATTCATACCCCAGACTCACACTGTAAAATGATGTATTGTTCACATCTGTAATCCCACCTGTATTGTTCACACCTGTAAAACCCCAATTTTTTCACACCTCATACTGAATTGTTTATTGTGTTGTTCATCTGTTCATCCCTCTCTACTCTTGCTGCCCAATATTGCGTGTGTGCTCCATACTCTGTCTCCCTACTTGCAAAGTCAAACTAAACTTTATTGTCATCTCAGCAGTATACGAATACAAAGTGAGACGAGACGATGTGGCTCCAGCTAGTACATATCACAAAAAGGCACTTAGAATACACAATAAATATGTAAACATTTGAAATGTGCAATATATTGGTAGAAATTGGATATATACATGTGTAAATCTTTAGAATTGTGCAAATAAATTAACAGTTCACAAAGTTAAGTTCACAGTTCAGGTGTGTCTGGAATGTAGTGGGAGGGCAGGCAGCAAGTTGAGGAGTCTGATCGCTTGTGGAAAAAAGCTTTCGCGCAGCCTGGTTGTTCCGGCTTTAATGCTACTAAAGCATCTGCTGAATGGGAGCAGCATGATCAGTCCATGTGAGGGGTGTGTGGAGTCCAGTGCAATGTAGGAGGCCTTTCTTGCACAGCGCTTGTGTAAGATGTCCTACAGTGATGGAAGAGCCGGTCCAATGATGTAGTTCGCTGTAGACTTTTCTGGTCAGCAGCATTGGCACTACTGTACCAGATGGAGATGCAGATCATCAGGACGCTCTGTATGGTGCCCCTGTAGAACACTGTGAGGGTGGGAGGCAGAAGGCTGGCCCGTTTTAATCGTCTTAGGAAGTGAAGACGCTGCTGAGCCTTTTTGGTGATGGAGGCGGCGTTGGTGGTCCAGGTGAGGTCATCAGAGATGTGGACTCCCAGGAATTTGGTGTTCTTTACTGTCTCTACCGTGGAGCCGTTGATGTTGAGTGGTGTGTGAGCAGGGCAAGTTCTCCTGAAGTTGACGATCATCTGTTTCGTTTTATCCACATTCACTGACATGTTGTTCTCACTGCACCAGACCGCCAGCTGCTGAACCTCATCTCTGTACGCCAAGTCGTCATTGTGGCTGATGAGCCCCATCACAGTCATGTCTTCGGCGAACTTGATGGTGTGGTTTGAACTGTGTCTAGTTATGCAGTCATGTTTCAGCAATGTGTACAACAACGGGCTGAGAACACATCCTTGAGTAGCTCCTGTGCTCAATCTGATGGTGCTGGAAATGTTGTCGCCGATACAAACAGACTGAGGCCTCTCCCTCCACTTGCACAAAGAGGTGCTCAATCCCACCTTGCTTAGTTTCCCGCTCAGCTAGGGCAGCAAGATGTTAGGGGCGGCAAGCAGGGCCCCCTAACATTCTCTATAACCCACAGTAATTGTAAAACGGTTACGGAATGCTGGTCAATCCCAATTCCAAAACAGTCCGAACCACCCACCCCCGGCCCCCACATTGCTGTGCCTGTGCGCCTGTCCTGTGTGTCAGTGGGGATCTCTTCCGGCTCATTATGCACGCACGCCGTGCTCAGTGATGTCACCCCGTCACATGATTGCGCAAGCGTCTCTCGGCGCAGGCGTAGCACCACTCTCAGACAGAATAGGATAGGAGGAGTAGGGAGGGGGAGCTGCGACTCTTACTGAGCGTGTTATGTCACGTGAGCCGTGCCTGTGGCGTGTGCACAGTGCAAGTTGAGCGCAACAGGCGTCAGCACACAGGACAGGAAACCCCCAAACTAATGTGATAAAATAGGATTTTTATTACATTATTTCTAATGAATGGTAGCTATAGGCATGGAATATGGCTGAACATGGCAAAGCTCATAAACATGCTCAATTAAAAACTGGACCTATACTATTACCTAAAGATTTTGTACTTAATACAAATATGTATATCAGGTCAAATTGATCATTTTTATTTTTGAAGTTGCTGGTCCTTTAAATCTTACACTTACAAAAACAAATACAAATCTCTAGTTTCAGACTTTTTTCTGCATATGTTACCTAATAAAGACAAGTGAGTGAGTTAAAAGCTTCCTTTTAAAAGAAGGGGGGGTGGCATACTTATGGTCTTTGGCAAAAGGAAAGTATTAATCTAATTAAAAGCTGTTCACAGGTTACTGACTGGGTTACTGAGTGATTATTGGGGTAGGCTGTACCCTAATGAACCCTGCTTGGCAGATGGATTTCCTTTCTGTTGGCACAAAGGTTTCTTCTTAAGCTCAGATATTTAATCATTGCTGTGGGAAGAATATAAGAAAAATAGCATGGCGATG
Source organism: Xenopus petersii (assembly GCA_038501925.1). Taxonomy (NCBI): domain Eukaryota; kingdom Metazoa; phylum Chordata; class Amphibia; order Anura; family Pipidae; genus Xenopus; species Xenopus petersii. The sequence goes on along the minus strand of CM076673.1, from coordinate 63,948,333 downwards.
TGTAAGAAAAGCATGATTACATAAAGTGTTGTGTTCTTTAAGGTTTTGGACCAAATGTAAATGCTAAAATAATCTTGCACATCACTCCGCACAAGAGGCTGAATTATCTTTTGTCAGTGTGACACTTATACTGACAAAAGGAATGAATGAATGTTGAGTGAGTGGGTTAGCAAAAGGCATATAATTAGTTTTACCAATCAGGCAAATCTATACCAGCATGAGGATCCAGAGACAAGTATAAAAAACAGAATTCCAGTCTTTTATTGATTTATTGAAAACGAACAAAAGTACATTTGAAGGTATTTTCATTTTTTTTCTTTTTTGTGCAAATAATCCTTCCAGATGCCAAATAGCAAGTTATTCCCACTGTTTATAATTCAGGTATTTTTCCCTTGTACTGTGAACAGACTCCCTCATGGTATCACTCAATCACACCACTTCTAATTTTATATTTTTTATTGCATTTAACATTAATCATTGTTCTTGTTGCTAAAGGCAAATCTTCATTTTCTCTAATCTTATCTGGTATGTACTTTGTTTTTAATATTTTCTTTTACATAAAGGGGTTGTTCGCCTTCCAAACACTTTTCCAGTTCAGTTGTTTTCAGAAATAAAGACTTTCCATTTTTTACGATTTTTTCAAAATCTAAGTTTAAAACTTAATGTCCCTTTCTCTGGTGTTTCAGTCTGGCAGCTCAGTAAATTCAGGTGCAGATTCTAAACTGTTACAATTTTGCAACAATTTTAGCAGATTTTTCAGCAGCATCTGTGGAGTATTAACAACTATTGTATGAATTCTAACAGCTGCTTTTAAAGGGAAACTCCAACTTCCAAACCAAAATTTGATAAAGAGGCCCACATAATATACCTAATATACCCATCAACGTTATTGGTTTCTTCAAAAAGTATGAATAAATGCCACTTTCTATGCTGAAATCCAGCTGTTTAACATTTCTTCTCTCTCTGCATCGTTTGAAATCCTGGCAGGGAAGGAGGGACTAAACACTGATGTTAAAAATTGTAACAACTTCTCCACAGCTTACAGACAGCATGCAGGAACTACATAACCCACAATGCATTGCACTATGATGGTCTGTTCCTTATTGAAATCATGTGTGCAGGGAATTGTGGGGTTGGAGGTTGCAGGCTAAGGACAGATGGCTGTTGATACAAAGTAACAGTAGTCAGCCAGCTCAGCAAAATAGTCAAAAGGAGAGCAGGGGGCTAGGCTTAGGGAACTGTTCCAAACCATTATATATCATGAAAAGTCTACATATTTTTTAATTGATGGATATTTCAAAGTTGCTTGAAATTGTGTTTACTTTTATGTTATGTTATGTTTTTGTGGCGTTCTCCTTTAACGAAACTCAGGGATTCTGCTCAGCAGGGACAAAGATAAATGTATCAACTAAATGTATAAATTTAGAATAGTTTACAGGGTTGATGACCCCCCCCCCGAGTAGCTTTTGAAAAATTAAACTTTAGACTTCAATATTAGAAAAACAGTCACACACAGAAAATAGAAAGCAATTGGAAAAAGTTTTTATTTCTGGTGAACTATCTGAAACCAACAGAACTGGAAAAAGTTGACAATAATATTATTAAGGATATTTGCAATTATTGAGTTGGGGACACTGGAACTACTGCCACCCCATACTTAGCAGTAATTCCAGAGTTATCACTGCATGGTTATATTTGAGAGATAGAAATTATGCAATTCCCTCATTTTTAGGCACAGCTGCACACATTTTAGGAAGCTGTATGCAGCTATGGTGGGAGCAAATATGCAAGCACCCTCAATTATGCTGGAGTTGTGGGGGAAACACTGCATTGTGTGTAAAAATAGCACAAACACTTGCAACCAAAATTGCGGCTGTGTTTCTGATTTGAGCCTTATAATCATCAATCCACCAGGATCACTGGATTATATCTCAAGAAGGTCCCTTGACTTACCAAACGTGCCCAGATGGTCAGACAGGAAGGTCAAAACCAGCCAAACTGCCAGACCAAATTCTGAAATATATGGCCAGCTTAAAGGTGGCCTGGCTGGTCTTCTACATTCCCTGAATAATTAGTCCAAATCTTGAACAGACATATAGAGTACTAAGGCCACGCACTGTATGACCACTTTTTTGTTTTTACGATTGTTCATACTAGAGGGCATGCCCAAAATGTTCTAACCTGAAGCATTCTGTATCTATAGTATGGTGCTATCTGTAAACATCAAGGGATTTTAAGGGAATATTGTTCTAAATAAAAACACCAATATATTTGGTGGCTCAGTTAAAGTAACCAGAGCCTTCAGTAAGAGGAGCAGATGAACCAGATTATACCCTAAGAAGTAGAACCTCCCCAGACATGGCTTGTCATATAAATGAAGGTATATTGTACATAACACATAACGGCTAACCCTTAGGTTTTTTGTGCTCTACCTAGCATTTTCTCATAAGTCGAACATTATATTTGTGCTAAATTCTATATATACTTAGGTTAAATAGTCAGATGTTCACCTTTGTCCAATAATATATGGTGACAAAATCAGTAATTACTTTAGCTATGGTTGCTATGGGTTACATGATCTGGGACCACTCATTTCCTCCCTTTTTCACATTTATTGATGGATTTGACACTGCCATGCCAAGACCAATATGACTTATAAATCTGCTAAATCCTTTTTAACTTTGTAGAATAGTTTGGTTGTTAATAGTTAATTGACTCTTTCCATCAGTTTGGATTTTTGTTGTATCATAATGAATAATTATTATTAGAAAGGAGATAAATTATCAGTATTTTGGGATTTCTATAAGATAATTGTCTGTAGGAATTCTTGAATTTTTTGTTACTAGTTGCAAAGGTGGCAGTAGCATATGTTTGGACCATGGTAGCTTTGCACATAGTTTTGCAATTAGCTGAAAAGAAACCATAAGCCTTTCCATTAACTGTTTCCAAGATGTCCATTAACTGTTTGCAAGATGTTTATTGAAATAATTTTAGCTGGTTAGCAATGCAATAGAATTACAGATTGTTTGCTATCTGTTTCTGGCCAGGTGCAGATTTGTAGAAATAAAGCACACTGGCACACAAGGCCGTTGTTGCAGGTTAACCCATGCAAATATTTTTAATGTGGAAGTGCAACGCCTCGCGTCATGCCCCTTTGCTTGACAAAAAAAGGCTACCTTTTGATATCTGAAACATGTTACACTAGTGATATGTTTCCCCTGTGACTGCATTAATATGCATTTCTCCAAAAAAAGCTGAAAAGACGACCTTATATTAAATAGGGTTGCCACCTGTCCGGATTTGACCAGGACAGCCTGGTTTTCAGAAGGGCTGCCTGGGTCAAGAAAGTCTAGCTGGTTTTCCAAATAAGGAAAACTGTGCAGGATCTCCGGTGATTGACATGATGATCAGCCAGTCGCTGATCGCCACATCATAGCCCTGTCCACATTATCTCATGGCTCCTGCCCGGATTGTGCGCCGCACAATGCCGGCAACCCTATATTGATATTTATAGTCATTTTTTCTATATTTCAATTTTAGTGCACTCCATGACATCATTTTCTCTTGGCATTTTGTGTTAATCCCTCCATAATACATTACTTCTATAAGTGGGGATAAATCAGCTTTGTCCTTGACTTGGGCATGCATGCCAGAATATCATTCTCAAGCCAATCCATACAGTAGCTATTTTCCACTTGTACCCACAAGCTACAATTTTGAATAACAGAAAGTCTAAGCGGGATGTTTGCAGTTAGTGGCATGGCATGCATGGAGTAGTACATGGCCTCATATACAAGTTCATATATGGTTCCACTGAGCTGCTGACCTCAAGTTGTACGGCCATTATATAGTGGAAATATGAAAGCTTGTCTTTTAAGTTTGAGAATATTTACAGTATGGCATTTACAGTTATAGGAAAATGTTAACATTCTGTCCATCAGAGGTTGATATTTCTTGAGCTGCCTCTACAATGTTTGTTACTGCAGGGAGAAAATTATTTGTGCTGAGAGGGTTGATGAACTTTCCTATGACATCCTTGTTTGATGAATGATATGTTAAATAGGAACATTCCTAGACTATCTTTACATGTCAGTTAGTGTCTTTTGTATGTTTGACAGAACTTGGAATTTTTTTACTCAAAATTATGACAGGTTTGTTTTCCCAAAAAACAGAACAGACCTGCAACTTTTAGTGAACAATCTTATACAAATTTTATTTTTGGATACGCACACGCTCTAGCTCCTTAACTATATTTTCTATATTAGGACAGTGCCACATATATATAGATAATGGATGATACCCTTAATTAATCGAGGTCTGGTTTGATCAGTAGAACTTAAACCCCTCTTCTATCAAGTACAACAAATGGTCTTCCAGAGTCAATTCTCTTCATACTTCAAAAAACAACAGCCACCGGAGTTAAAACGAATGAATTATCAACCATAAAATACCACTAATCGATAATCAACCTACAATCAATTAATTCAATTAAAGTGCCTGTGCTATTGAGTCAATTCATTACATTTCTACTTAGAGCTCAATTAGTTAGTGCCTTTGAGTAACTTTATATACAAATTCATTGATAGCTATATAAAGTGCTGATATGAATTACTAACAATTAATCCAATAATTAATTGATCAGTGATATATTTTAAAGTGCAGTGCCAGTAAATAAATTGATAGATTCTCCCAAGGGTAGAAATTTTATAAAAGTGCTCGAGTATTTGGATTACAATTGATCCAACGACTTCTAAATAATTATAAGTTAATAAAGCGCAGTGCTAATAAATTATGAGTAAGATTAATTCTCCCAATTGATTGTAGTTGTGATTAGTACAATTAATTAATGACCATATATAAATAGATTAATTGGTTTAATTAAGCCTTGTTTTTTTCATCTAAAAGTATACCAAATATTTCCTCCAATTGAATGTTTTAACTTAACACAATTGCAGGTATCCATCTACTATCAATTGGGTATGGGCTCCCTTATCTGGAATCCCATTATCCAGAGAGCTCCAAATTATGGGAAGGCCATCTACTATAAAGTCAGTTTTAAACTGTAATGCAAGTAATTCTGTTTTATAAAATTATTTCATTTTTCTCAATAATACTAAAAGAGTACTTTGAGTAACTAGGCTGCTTGGACCCATATTGGTGGCAAAACAACCCTATTGGCTTATAAGCATTTTGTATAATAGATCCTATACCTCTAGTTGATTTTGTTTTTAAATTCTATATTTTAGTCATCTGTAAAGGAAACATAAATGTGCTTGTTCCACAATAAATGTATTATAATAATAAATCACACTGAATGGTTCAATAGTATTTAATGTATCTCTCCATTTTGCCTCACATCTAGGTAACATATTTTTTCTCTCTCCTCCTGTCTGGTGTTTTCCCACTGGAATACGTTGTAATCATACAATGACACAGATCGTTTATTCTAGGCATGGCATGGCTTGGAATTTGCAAGTGAGTTATTTTAAAAAGATTCCTAGACTGTGGTTAACTAGGAAAAAGAAGAGTCCCTAAATTTCTTGACATCAAATTAAGTGGATTAAGCTGAAAACAGAGATGTTATAAAGACAAACCAAATGAGGTGCTCAAAGATAAGGGGATAGATATTCTATGTCTGTTGTGATTGATATAGTAACTGTTGTGACAAGTGAAGGGTAACTGAGGCATTTGTCTAAAATGCAGATCCACCTTCACTCCATCACATAACTCATTACCTACGGTTCAGGTTTACATGTGCATTTCTTGCAGAATATTTGTAAAGCTGTCCCAGCTCACAAATGCTATATACAGGTATAGGATCCCTTATCCGGAAACCCGATATCCAGAAAGTTCCGAATTACGGAATGACTCCCATAGACTCCATTTTATCCAAATAATCCAAAATTTTAAAAATGATTTCCCTTTTCTCTGTAATAATAAAACAGTAGCTTGTACTTGATCCCAACTAAGATATAATTAATCCTTATTGGAAGCAAAACCAGCCTATTGGGTTTATTTAATGTTTAAATGAATTTCTAGTAGACTTAAGGCATGAAGACCCAAATTAGGGAAAGATTTGTTATCCGGAAAACCCCAGGTCCCGAGCATTCTGGATAACAGGTCCCATACCTGTTTATCTATTATTTAATAACACTAATCCCCATGTATAATGAAAGGCACTAAGTTGGCCAGGAGAAGTAACCAATAACAACCAATAAGATGTTTGCTTTTAAACAGGTGACCGGTAAATGCTACCTGCTGATTGGTTGCTATGGGTTACTGCTCCTGGTAAAACTTGGGGGCACATTTACTAAATTCGAGTGAAGGATTAGAATAAAAAAAACTTTTTTTGGCTACTTCGATCATCGAATTGGCTACTTCGACCTTCGACTTCGAATCGAGCGATTCGAACTAAAAATCGTTCGACTATTCGACCATTCGATAGTCGAAGTACTGTCTCTTTAAAAAAAACTTCGACCCCCTACTTCTCCACCTAAAACCTACCGAGCATCAATGTTAGCCAATGGTGAAGGTCCCCATAGGCTTTCCAAGGTTTTTTTGATCGAAGGAATTTCGCTCAATCGAGGGATTAAAATCCTTCGAATCGTTCGATTGAAGGAAATACGGTAAATCCTTCGACTTCGGTATTCGAAGTCGAAGGATTTTACTTCGACCGTCGAATATCGAGGGTTAATTAACTCTCGATATTCGACCCATAGTAAATGTGCCCCTTAGTGTCTTTTTATTACATATCCCCAAAAATGTTCAAATTTAACAAAAATGTAAATATCTTTTATTAAATCGGTGACTGCAAAACATACAGTATTATACATTCACACAATAAGAATACAGTTAGAAACCCTGTAGTTAAATTATACATGTTGTTGTAGAAAGGTTTGGTAATGATAATATTTATATATGTATCTATAATAATATGTGTATATGTGTGTGTATATGTGTGGTGTGTGGGTGTGTGTATATGTGTGTGTATATATATATATATATATATATATATATATATATATATATATATATATATATATGGGCATATATCTATGATTTATTTACTTTACACCCAAACATCCTTTATTCATGGCCAGGATATTGTGTTTATTGTCTAACTGCACTTACAAGGCTTAAGTACATTAGTGCTGTTTAATAACATGATTTTTCTCTGCCGCCTATATGCCTTAGTAGATTGGTTCAAGCTTATCAGCCATAAACTGTAGATCCCTTAAGTGGCAAAAAGAGAATAGAAGCTTAACTCTGTCATGATTGGATTGTAGACTGTCTCTAGTAATTTTCATTGTTCTGTGCTCACGAAAAAGATATTAGCAGCCGTAGGCTATGTGTGCAAATATATTTGGATTTATGTCTGTGTTTATTTAACTCAAGATACACCTGCAGTCAGATGTATGCAAAGGTGTAGAGGAAGATGACTTGTATGGCAGGAGCCACTGACGTTATTATCAGACGGAGTAGATTATCATGGTCCATTACTTGACAGGTAAAAACAAAGGCCGTAACTGTAAATCTGTCATTCCATCACCTTAGGAATTTCTAGGTAGGGAGGGATGGCATGGTAGAGTAAATTCTCTGACTGCTTTGTGATTTCATGCATTTTTTACACTAATATTTATCAATCAACAGGGATTTTGAGGGAGACTTGTTTTTTTCCCCCACTAGCACACTTTTACTAGCTGATTTGGAATTGCATTTTGTTTTCCTAGCTAAGCCCTTTCTTACAGAAGGAAGCAAGACATTTTGAAATTTCCCTACATGGGCTTTCCTTATTGTTATATTCCTATAAGGACAATGTACCAATATTTAGAAAAATGAAGGAGAAATTGTGACTTCTTTAGTTTGGAACAAGATCTATAACCTTCTCCTCCTTACAACAAAATTATTCAGTGGCTACTACAGCAAATAGATGAAAGCATAATTTTGGGGCACCAGTCCTTAAGAAAGGATATATAGTCAGGCCCGGATTTGTGGTGATATAGTCAGGCCCGGATTTGTGGCTATGCCACAAAGGCCAAGGACGGCAAGATTTTAGGGGCAGCATGCCACCCAGCCACAACCTGCAGGGCACCAGGGATGTGCACTTCTGCAATCCCCAGTGCTTCAACAATGCATGTGCATGTGAACGGAAGGAGGGGGCTCTAGGATCCAACGGCCTAGGGGGCGACTCAGCCCGGAATCCAGACCTGTATCTGGTGTAGAGATGTGCAACTAAACTGGTAAAAGAGATGGAAGATTTAAACAATGAGGGTATACTATCAAGGTTGAGGCTGGGAAAGAGGGGACATGATTCTTCTTTACAAGTACATTAGAGGACATTATAGGCAGATATCAGGGGATCTTTTTTCCCATAAAAGCAATTAACACAACAGAAGCCACTCCTAATTTGAAGCAACGTAGGTGCTTCTTCACAGTGAGGACAGTGAGGTTGTGGAATTCACTGCCGGTTAATGTGGTGATGGCTGATTCTATTACCACCATTGAGAGGGGCTTGGATAATTTCTTGAACAAGCATAATATTCATTATCATTTTTAAATCTACAATAAGTATAGATATTTGTATATGTAGTTTATATATGTGAGTGTATAGATTTTGGTATGAGTGTGTGTATATATGTGCTCTGGGGTTCATTTAGACGGGATGAACTTTATTTTAACCCAACTTAACTATGTAAGCAATATTTTGTGCAAGGTTTATTCATTCCAATCCTGTAGAGAGAAATGCTATAACAATTTCTAGCATATGTTTATCCCTGTACTAAGCACCATATATATTTATAACTCTGCCAGATAAGCTGAGTGTCTAAGAATGGGCTCTAGACTGTAACAGGTTTTATATATTTTTTTTTTATAGTTGTATTTTTTAACCAGAGCTGACTGATTTACATTGTTCCTGTGGAATCAGCATATGTTAAGCAGAGATTGCCCTATATCACTCACCAAAGCTGCTGACAGGAGATGGGGTTACTAGTTTTTGACTTTTTAAATACCCTTTACTATAGTCTAGCCTTATAAATAAATAAAAACCTATAATTTTATAGTAAAAACCTCTGTTTATCATCTTGGAGGCTAGAACTCTGAAAACTTTCTGATGAGCATAAAGCAGTTGCTTATATTTGAATTCTGGGCTTGGAGGTATGTTTTGGTTGCATAAAAACATTCATTATGTCAAATACAGTCTCCTGTAGGCTGCAAGTCCACCATTTTTGTAGTCCCACAAATATATATTGCATAACACAGCATGGAATCTATTTTATTGGTTCCTCCCATTGCTCTCAGGTAAAATCAGTGGGAACTTTTTGTGGATACACACATAGCAGCACTACTGTTTTTTATGACATGTGCCGTTGTGTTGCTATATTTTTGTATCTGCAAGACTTGAACTGTGCTGGTGTCATCTGATGCCATTATCGGGATTCCAATGTACAGTGACATTATGTCTCATTATAACTCTGAATCATTATTTAAGCTTTATTTTAATTATATTTTTATACCTTGGGCATTATTTACAGTATTTATGGACTCACTTACTTTCCCTTTAAAAAAAAGCCATTAAGGAGATATTGTAAGAAGTGCCAGATTTATTTGTTTTCATTTCCAGTATGAGGCAGAAAGGAATATCTGTTATCGCTAGTGAAAACAAATCTTTAATCACTCCAGTCATTTTTGTGTGGAGAAAAGAAGTAAGAAGCAAGTTGAAAAGTGTATAGGAAATCCGGATGAAGTCACCCTACAGGTGACAGATTACTATATGCACCATATATGGCAATTAATTATGATGATTTCTCTTATTTTTGTCATAAATGTGAACTGTAAGCATCTTTCCTGGCACCTGTTAGCATATCCACTTATTAATGATTATGCTGTGCTTCAAGTGCCAGTCACTCTATATGGTGGCTATATAATGATTCAAAAATTATCACAAGTAAGAGGGGAACTTGCTTTCCAAAAAAGTTTTGTTACGCATGTTCCCTGTTCATGGATCCGGAGCAGAAATTATTAACCACATTTTTTTTAATAGCAAAATCCTTAGTGACAATATGTATGCTGATGCTTGTATACAGTGAGCTAAAATTGCACAGGATATTAGATAGCAGAAAGGATGAGCTGTCCCTGGTAGTCAGGACTTTCATTTGCATCTGCAATTAAAGGAGAATGCCATTTAATTCACAAGTAAAACGTTGATTGGCCTACTAACACACTCCACTATACATATATTTTTTTAAATCATTAAATTAAATCAATACCAACCTATATATTTATGTGCTTTTCTTTTTCCCTTGTGGCAGCCATCTTGGATTGCTTCTGGTCCATTATGTCTGCCAGTAACATAACTAAAGTCTTCAGGGCCCAGGTGCAGGCTGTACGCGGCCCCCCCAACCTATATATTTATGTGCTTTTCTTTTTCCCTTGTGGCAGCCATCTTGGATTGCTTCTGGTCCATTATGTCTGCCAGTAATATAACTAAAGTCTTCAGGGCCCAGGTGCAGGCTGTACGCGGCCCCCCCACCCTTTTAGACGCGTGGTTTACTTATCACCACTATGCGGCGCAATCTCAGACGGGCCCTGAGGGGCAGCGAGCCCTGGTGCAATTGCACCCATTGCTCCCCCAGTAGTTACACCACTGATGTCTAGAACAGCCATTTTAGCCATAAGCCACATTTAGTAAAATAAGTTAAATAAGTAAAATAATTAAAATAAGTTAAATAAGTTAAATAAGTAAAATAATTTAGCCAGATTTAGTAAAATAAGTGCAACGATTGGCCATTTGAACTGGAAGCCTACGGGAGGCTCTGTTTGGCAGTACTGGGTTTTATGCAACCAAAACTTGCCTCCCAAGCAGGCATTCAAAAATAAGCACCTGCTTTTGCGGACACTGGGAGCCACATCCAAGGTATTGGTGAGCAATATTTTACTCATAAGCCACTGTGGGGGATCACTGGCCTAGAAGATAAATCTATAAATATATGCAGTTTTGCTCCTTCCACGGACTTCCCAGCCCACTAAGGTAAGGATAAAGGGCAATAAAAAGTTTAGGAATTTCGCTTCACCGAAAAATGCTAGGGTTCGATTCCTATTGGAGTTGCAGCAACTTTCAGGTTTGGGGTGGACTTGGAAGGTCAGCCATGACACTGATATTTCACATGACCTGTGTATCATCTAAGAACCCAAGCAAATATGCTAAAGAGAGTGCATGTCAACTGTCAAGCACTGGGGCTTGAGCTTTTGGCTATACTCCAGCCTGGGACAAGTGGGTAGGTTTACAGAGTGGAAGAGTGCATACATCACCTTCTTTGAAGAAAATGCTTCTGGTAAGGATTAGCCTTGAAGCAAAAGGAGAGTGGTGCAGTAGGTTTTTGTCATTCCTTTCATAAGGAGGTATATCATGTTACACTTTTCCTTGTCATTGTAGTTTTAACTGCCTTCCAATAATATGCAAATACAAATGATGTAGTAGTTATATTAGCTTGAGAAGGGAATTGGAATATTCATAAGGCTAGCTATGGCTATCATTATTGGTTGCGAATAAAGATATCACCCCTACATTTTGCTCTGGCTAATACAGATCTCCCAACATTTTGGAAATAGAAAGAGGGACAAAAAGCTTTGCTGTGCTCTGCATGGCATTTTTTTTCGGCCACACCAATTTGGTGGCCACACTCTCTAATTACCATGTTAATTTTTCAAAATTTGGCAGGTTATGAAAGTTTGAACACATTTCTGCAGTTTTTTTGTGTGATTACAGTTTTGCTAATGAAAGTGAATTGCCCTTTAAGCTGCAAGTCACAGATTCCCCTAGAGGCCTGCTTATCTTAAATTGTTACCATTGTTTCTTTGCTTATCTTAAATTGTGTCAGGTATTGCTGTGATTCGAGCCAGGGACTTTTGGGTTTCTGGCTCGATGCCTTAACCATTTGGCCAGGTGAACAGCTTGTAGGGTTGCTCGCTATGTGTAACCTGGTCTCTGCAGCCCCAGCCCAGCTGCCGCCTGATTAGCTATAATCAGCCAATCTGGGCTGACTCTTCCCTATTTAAGGGCAGCACTTGGAACACTCCTTGCCAGACCATTACATTGTTTCTCCCTAGTACTGCAGCAGTGCCCCTAACTAGGTAGTTCTAGCTCTTGCCCCTTTTCCCTTATTCTTCCTTGCCTTTGTCTGCCTGTCCTTGTCTAGCGTTACCCTTTCTTGTGCCTTGACCTTGATCTGACCCTTGCCTGTTATCATTTCCTATTACACCTTGTACCTTTCACTCACTTCATCTTGTACCTGCCTTGCCGGTTCCTGCTTCCTGACCTGCTCTGCCTTGTACCCTGTCTTGTTGCTTCCCTAGTCTCCTCCTGCTCCAGTCTCCCTCTCTTGCTATCCTGCCCCAGTCTCCCTCTGCCATCTTGATATCCAGTCTCCATCTCCTATCTTGCTATCCAGTTTCCCTCTGCTCCAGTCTCCCTCTCTTGCTATCCTGCTCTCCAGTCTCCCTCTCTTGCTATCCTGCTCTCCAGTCTCCCTCTCTTGCTATCCTGCTCTCCAGTCTCCCTCTCCACTTTATCCCCAGTTTGATCTGATCTACGCCCACACCGTCCTGTCCCATCAAGTCTGTTCCTGTCCTGAGTCGTCGTCCTCTTCATCCAGCCTAGTCCAGTCCTGATCTTCGCCCTCTCTCCGTCCTGTTCTGCTCTGCACCTGATCCAGACTGACTCTTCGCCCTCATCAACCTGTTCCTTCATCCCCTTTAAGTGTTCCCTAGGCATATACAGCTCCTGCCTCAAGGACTCGCCCTTTCCCTATCAGTCACCGCAGTGCCCCCTACCTAGTCCTTGACAAATTGCTACAAAAGTAACAATTTGCACCTAGCACAGATTGTGGGCTCTCTGCCGAAAGCCAATTAAGTTAGAAACATTGTATCTTTTTCTGGCTGTTCAGTGCAGGAGAGCAAAGAGAAAGTCAGGCCATTTCAGTACAAATACGGGACTGTGGGTTGAGCTGTCAAAAACGGGACAGTGGGGACGTATGCTGATATCATAGCACAGTTTTACCCAGACTTAAATAAAAGAATGCTATTTCCAGCCTGTTCTCTGTTTTAAACAAAAGCTTTATCTGCCAAATTAGTAGTAAAGTAGTGATCACTAACATTACATGCCAGTTATTGGGATCTGATATGAAACTGGTTTCTAGTTTCTGCCCTGATGTTTTTTTCCCCTCTAGTGGGCCCTTTCAATTTTGTTAACAAAATTTGTGGCTCTACTGTTGTTGTGTGACTCAGTTCTGCAGCAGTCAGTGAATGGTGATATTATTGTCTCACACGCCATTGGTGTCTCACTAGAGATATTCTGAGACATCATCACAAGGGAATATGGGATATAAAACTTGGCTGAATTCATTTGGGATTTCATCTTACGCTGAGAGTGCTGCCTGATCTATTCTCTGCACTAACCTTCACAGTACTTTTCTCATCTAAGACTGGGAAGAGATGACTACTGTACCAAGTAATGCCTGTGTCCTACCAGAGGGAATATTTTCCCCTTCCATCATTCTGCATCATATCTCTTGTCAAGTTTTACAAGACAGAAAATACTGTCCTCACCAGATTCTTAAGGAATTTCTCTACTATCCCTGTAGTATGTTTTGGTATACAAGCATTAAAAAAAAATTCTAGCAATTTTTAATTCTAATTAAAATAAGTTGTAAAGCCATATTATTTTCCATTCAGACAAATTGTCTTTTTTTGATCTCCATTTTATTCTACACACTGATTGGGACTGTGGGCCACATCATTTAATTGTTCATTTAAAGGGATTTATTTATACATTTTACTAAGAAAAGACAGGGGGAAAGTCATGGGGAAGATAAATATGGCCAGTGGCATATGGCCAGTGGCAATGGAACACAAAGATTTCCTTTTTAATTAAACAGCCTGGAAGGTTCTGTCTACAGTGTTTTGTAAATATCATAATGAGAACACTCAACTCCATGGATAACAAAGTCCTTGTCACTGCAGAGCAGTGGTTCCCAAACTGTGGGCTGACCTCCCTGGTGGGGCTTGGATCAGTTGCAAGGGGACTAAGTCTGAATGGCAATTAGGTATGATTTGGGAGAAACACCTACAGTATTTGCTTTCCTAGAAAAATGTGAAAGATAATGAAGGTAAGACTTGGGGTAAAAACCCCTTTTGCTGCCATAGACATTCCTGGAACTGTGGCTGAATGATTGATATCACTGATGTTTTTCTATATCTGTAATATTATTATGAGCTAACGGGGGCCAATAAATACATTTGGACCTAAAGTTCGACAATCACTGCTATAAAATCTAGCATCAATACCCATAATTACATAGATGCACCTTGTGCATAAATTAAATTATGCGTGTGTGTATATGTATTTGCACATCACTTGTGCATAGTGGCAGGGACAGCATTTTGCAGCAACTTGCAGGTGGCACAGTGATGCTGGAATTCTGGGGTAAATGCTGAATTATTGAAAAAAAAACATACCAAATTGTATAATTTTTACAAGTTGTAATTTTCTTTCCGTGCACATAACACATGCAGAAAATATCCCTTTACTGTGATTATAAACATATTTGCACCACATATTTGCACCCCTGTGGACATTATGCAGTCAGTTGGTACATTTTGTTAGTTGTTTTTTGTTCTTTAACATTTTTATTGGGTTTTACAAAGCATAAAAGATTTACAATGTAGCAGATCATATTAAGCTTGAAACAATAAATAAATGCAGCTGACAACACAAGATTATCTAACAACTATATAAATATAATTGTTAGTTGTTTTCATAAAACTTGTCTCTTAGGTGCAGATTTACCTAGCGTCGAATATCGAGGATTAATTAACCCTCGATATTCGACTGCCGAATTGAAATACTTCGACTTCGAATATCGAAGGATTTATCGATATTCCAACGATCAAAGGATCGAAGGAATAAACGATTCAAAGGATTTTAATCCATCCATCGAAGGATATTCCTTCGATCAGGAAATTGTTAGGAAGCCTATGGGGACCTTCCCCATAGGCTAACATTGGCTTCGGTAGGTTTTACGTGGCGAACTAGGGGGTCAAAGAATTTTTTAAAGAGATAGTACTTCGACTATTGAATGGTCAAATAGTCGAATGGTTTTTAGTTCGAATCGTTCGATTCAAAGTCATAGTAGTAGTAGTCGAAGGACAAAGTAGCCAATTCGATGGTCGAAGTAGCCATATTCGACCATTCGAAATTCGAAGTATTTTTTTTTTAATGGGCCCCTGAATGTCTTAAACACACAAGATTCTTATAGAGAATACAGAAGAATCTCTGTTATGTGCAAAAGAGAGATGCGATGAACTCGGACTGACTAACATCTGGTTCATTCAAGCGAACCTTGATTACTTTACTGGGAATTTTACTATTGGGGTAAATATCTGTTGCAGAAAAACCTGCATGTCATTATACAACACAGTACAAATATAGTCTCTACAGTGTTTAGACCCTTTGCCAAAAAAACATTTTTAAATGTTTGAAGTACAATTTGTGCAAGTATTTGTCATTCTAACTACATATCTGCTTCCACCCTTTCTTCTGATCTCCTCTTTCCACCACCCCAAATATCCTGATTTAGGAGCCAATATGATGATAAGTAGCAGATTTATTTCTGCTGCTTATACAGTGCTCTTTCCTAATGTAGCTATTTATTGCTTCAGGTCAAACACTGTTTTTTAATTGAAATATAAACGTGCAGTATAAATTTAGTAAGAACAAGCAATAATTGGGTATTGAGGGGTAGGTGACTCTAGCCAATTTATTTATAGGTAGTCTTTTCAGTCATTTAAAATGACATTAACAATAAAGGCAGGTTACAAATTGTCTTAAATTGCTGCCAACAAAACCCATACTAAACATTATTTTCAAGATGAACTTCTGTGAGTTATTAGTTTAATGTACTTCCATTGGGATTGTGGGGGTTTTATGAAAACACACATACTACAGAGAAACACAGGTTTTATAGCCTCAAGTGTAAGGTGTATAGGTGCAATAATTTTATAAATATGGTGGACTGCATGTGGCCATTAATGTGGTGATTGCTTGATAGAGGACCTGTGTATGCACCATTCATTGTTCCAAAGGATCAACTATTTGTTGTCCCCAACTTGATTGTCAAATTGTGTATCCAGGACAGATATACTCGACTTCAAGGCAAAAACAAAATTTTTAACATCATGTTTTAAGCGTCAAATTGCAAAGATTTATTTTGTACATACCAGTTATGGGTTCATCACCTCCAATATATTACTTACCTATATGGTGAACCTTTTTGGAAAAGCCTTTGGATACAAATATTGCTACCGTATTATGACAAAAGTTGTAGTTGGTCTAATTTTTCTATTTTTTCTTTTTTTAATGAATTGCCTTTCTGTTTGCCTCATTCTTATGCCATGTCTCTTAATTAGTAAGTCTCCAGATGTTGTAGAACTACAATGATAGAATTAATTGACCTTGCATTATATATTTAAGAATGCTGGGAGTTTTAGTTCAGCAACATCTTGGGACCTGAGATTAAGAAATTTAAATGGCAGTGTGGTAGCTGGGGTCAGTGATATTCGACAACAAGCAAGCAAATCCATTCTGAGATATTATCGATATCATTATTTATCTGATACTTCGAGCCTCATCTAACGATCCAACCATATGAAATTTTAAATTCTACAGACATTTAAAAACAGAAAGATGTCAGATTGCCTAGGAATTCCATTGTTAATATTCTTAAAGCATATGTCTATAGCCTGCAGTCTATAGCCAACCTACCAATGGTGTCAGTGCTAAACAAACCTATGTAGGAAGTGCTCATATTAAAGGAACTGCTTCATGTTAAATAACTAAGCAACAAATGGTTTTGCAAATGAAGAATCCTGTTAGGTCCTGTCACTGTGGAATTCTCATTTTTCCAGGCACAACTTGGGTAAATATGGCACCAGATGAGCAAGTCTAATAGAGATGTTGAAGGAATGTTGACCTGTAATATTTTTAGACTAGCAATGAAAACACCATGTCATATTGTGCTCTCCCACATAAGCGAGAGTTCTGGCTGGGGGTTTATGAGTTCTCAATATTTATAGTTCTCTTTAGAAGAATGCTATGACATAGCAAATAATCACTGAACCCTGCACCATCACTCACCATTATCATACAAGATGCTGACATAATCCATTCATCAGAAGGTTCAAGAAATTGCCTGATTAGCTGCAATCCTGGTAGCATCCAGTCTCATTCACTCCTTTAATTTCGCTAACATATGCACAGTTTGTTCTAGTTGTAATTGCCATAATCAGCAGGTAACATATACTGATCTGTTATTTGTAATCAAACGTCTCATTGGGTGCTATGGGTTAATAGACCTTAAAGGGAATCTATCGCGAAAATAAACATTTAATATAAGCTCCATCATAAGACACTTTATAAATACAATCAATTAAATGTAAGAAATAAACAAGTTACTTTTCAGTATTTCACTCTCCACAACCTGTCATTCTTCATGCTGAGGTCTGGGTCAGATTTTGATCGACAGGTAGGTCTAATACGTCTTTTAGGGCAGAGACACATGCTCAGATTCAGGGAGATTTAGTCTAATCTCTTAGGCGCCCGAAGAAGAGGAGATTTGTCGCTGGGCGACTAATCTCCCCAAATCTGAGCGTCTGTCTCTGCCCTAAGTGAGGCTCCCTTTCTGTGCAGAATAATTCAAATAACCAACTCCAGCACAAACAAAAGGTAACAAAACAACAGACTGGCAAACACCCTGCATCATTTCCATCAGAACTGGTTATTTTTAAAGAGTGATCACCTAGGTTAAGGGTGCAACCCCCCACCCCCCAAAGGATGAATTAGATCTAACTGTCAATCAAAAATTGGCTCCACCTACTGCATGAAGACAGAATGAAGTGAGACAGAATGCTCAGAGGGGCAGAGTGAAGATTAACTTTATTATTTCATAAATGGTACAGAATTTTTAATTCATTATATTTATAAAGTTTCTTATTTCAGCAAGATGAAGCTTATATTGAATTTTCATTTTCGTGATAGATTCCCATTAAGCAAACTTCTTTCCTGTTGTGCTGCTATGCAGTATGACCAAGTCTCCGCTACTTAGAAACAGATTTCAAAATGCTGTCAGTTGTTTCCTGGTTATATTCAGCAATTTCCAATATCTGTCAAAAAACCTAAAGGCCTAATTTCCTAATTTTGAGGTTTGGGGGGGTGGGAAATGTGAACGCACAAAACTTGCATTTTTTCCCTTGAGCACTACCATATTTAATTTAAAAAATGCGACAGAATATTTCAGGTCACATTTTTTTAATGGAAAATCCAACATGCCTGAGAGAATCACATTGTTCAATGTAGCTGAAAAACTTGAATGTTTTAACATCTTAAACTGCCAAAAAAAAAAAAATTGGTGGTTCAATTTTTACTTAACTATTAGTATGATGTGTACATTCATATTCTAAGACTACTTACTTATTTAGACTGTAAGCCCTACGGGGTGGGGTCCTCCAGCCTTTTGTCTTGACTCTGAGCAGTTGACTCTGTATTGCAGTTATATTTTAAAATTACGTGAATCGTATTTTTAATGACGCACTTATTGTTACTTTTTATTTCAATGACTCCTTGTTTGTTACTTCTAATTTATTGTTTTGCTGTACAGTGCTTAGCCCTCAAAGAGCGCTATACAAATAAAAATATACACACATACATACATACTTTCAATAATGAATTCCTTTAATTATTTATGTTTTAGTTCAGCAGTTTTCCTGTATCAAATTTCAGCAGGTATCTGTTTGTATGGTCTAGTTTACCCTAGCAACCAGGCAGGGGTTTAATATGAGAGAGTAGAAGATAAATAGGAAAGTCTTAATAGATAGATACGTAATAAAAACAACTACATTGTAGCCTCACAGAGCAGTAATCTTTTGGCTGCTGGAGTCAGAGACCCGCATTTGACAGGTGGAAAAGTCAAAAATTTAAGTCCAATTGAAAAGTTGCTAAGAATATGACATACTATAATATACTAAAAGTTAACTCAAAGGCAAACAACCACTTTAAAGGAACAGTTCAGTGTGAAAATAAAAACTGGGTAAATAGGCTGTGCAAAATAAAAAATGTTTCTAATATAGTTAGTTAGCCAAAAATGTAATGTATAAAGGCTGGAGTGACTGGATGTCTAATATCTAATTACATTGTAGGAGCCATTGAATTCTGTAGATGCTAGCCAGCTATTACTAGCTCAGTTTTTCTGGCGACTTTAGTATGTGGGGCTAGAGCAGCTTTTGCCATCAGCAGTGCCGGATTTCATTGACGGCCGCCCCTAGGCCTGGTCGGACCGCGCGGTCCTAGCACCCACCTCACCTCCCCTTCCTAGCGCGCCGGCGAAAAAATGCCGGCGCAGCTGCTGTAATTGAATGGGGACACACACGTCCCCATAATGCAGCTGGGCGGCATGCCGCCCCTATTTTTTTGCCGCCCTAGGCCCGGGCCTATGCGGCCTTGCCGCAAATCCGGGCCTGGCCATCAGCCCGTGCTGTTAAGGATTCATACAAAATACTGTTAAAACTAGCTTTTCCCAAAGGTAAAACTAAACATGATTGCCCTTTCTTTCCTATTTTCAGCACTAGATTTTGCCTTTTGAGTCACACATATACACACACACTATGGTAAGTTTAATCAGGAGCCTATTAACTCGCCTGTTTGTTTTTGGAGTGTGGGAGGAAAGTATAGCAATTTTAAACACTTACTGACTATGCATTATTATGGTGGATTTAATAATTTCCTGGTATTTATATAGCACTGATGCATTTCCACAGCACTTTACATAGATTATACATCTTTATACATACAGACGTCTAACAGATGCCCTGGAGGTGTGGCAGTGCCATGGCTGGAATCAGTCATCGTCCCAGCAGTGCTACCCACTGAGCCACCCACTGAGAAAATTAAATAAATAAATATAATTGCAAGCAGTGGAATCACATTAAAAACATATACATGGGAATAAATAGAAATTCACAAAAAGCACAAAAAAATGTTAGCACAGTAGATGGAAAACTCGATTCGAATTCGATTAGAATTTTCTGGTCAGGACTATTTGATCGAATATTAGATGTTCAATTTTTTTCTTAAATTGCCTTCCATTCGAGTTGGGTATATTCAAATTTATTAGAGTAAAAGAAATTCACATAAATTTGATAAATCTGCCCAAAAATTTCTAATTATAATTGTCGGTGGTTATTTCTTCTCAGGTGATCAGTGGATGTGACAACAATTACAAACTTGGCAGTATCACATATTTAAACATTTATTACATGCATAAAAAAACCATACCAAACAACAAATTATAATAGTGCTTCATGGTGCCTCACACCTAAATCCACCACCCACTATGAAAAGCAGAGGGGCTTCAAATCCCAGAATCCATCACTTCACAAAAGAACAAGGTGAGCCTAAGGGGGCAGGGAGTTAGTCCCACGGAGCACATGGACTATCATGATTTTCTGTGAACTGTGGAATGTCTGGGTAAAAATATACATTTTTATTTATTTCATAGTTTATGCACCTTTTCTGAATGAGCTCATGTCATTTTCCCTCTATCCTAGTGGTTCTCAAACTGAGGGATTGCCCCTCTTCCCGGGGGGACCTAGAGCAGTAACCAGGAGTGCCTATGATGAGATATTTGTAAAATGCATATTTGCTCTTCTAGATATACCTGCAAACTCTGGTTGGGGTGAACATTATTTACTGTACAGCCAATTACTTTTTATAACCCTGTTATTAGCAAATTTAGAGATTTTATTTTCATTAAATTCCAAAAAAATATTTTGTATTTTTCCTTTAATTTCAGCTGTCGGTTCCAGGAGGCTTTGACCTACAAAGTTTGTGTCCATGTTCTCTTTTGAAGTTTTCATATATTTCTTTCTTTCTTTTTTTCATTTTGGGCCAGAAACAGCTTAATTGCGTAACCATATCAACATACCAGCACTGATTAACTATGACATTTTTCTCGTTTCATTGATTTTTAACCATTAAAAGAAAATATATTTTCCCCCAATATTCTATAGATACATTTAAAAAAAAATATGTGTGGCCACATGGATATACATATTTTTATGCAGTTAGAGCAATTCCTTGAGGAATTTTATCATCCTCTTTGTGTGGTCCCTCCAAATGATTAGTCCAAGCTATACGATCACAGAGAATTTTAGTGCCAAAACACCAAGCTGTATTCAAATCTGTCATATCAGAATTGCAGTATTTATATGGCAGTGGGAAATCACACTTGTGGTATTACTGCCTTTTCATGGTTGTGATCTTGGGTGCAAATCAGATTTGGACACTACCTGCATTACTTATGTAGAACCCTTTTATGGGTTTGCTGTGGTTTATGTAAGGGTGCGATCCGACGTGCTGAGCAAAAAATAAGGTAAGGAACAGGAACATCGGATGATGTCACAGCATTCGTCGAACGCGACTGTCGGATGCAGACGCTGCACACTGCATCTGACAGTTGTGTTGCGTCGGATGAATGCTGCAACTTCATCCAGCATTTCCATCTCTTACCTTATTTCCTTTGCAAACGACTTGACGCCTGCGTTTTTGCGCAGCGGGTTGGATCGCGCTGAAATCGCCTGTGGAGTTCTACCCTAGATGTTCTAGTTTTTGTCTCCTACTGTCCAATACTTACTGATAGGTAAGCTATAAGATCTTGATCAGATTTTGTGTGTCAGATTGTATCTCATCTTGCCACGCAACACCGCACAACAGCACGAGATTTGTAGGATGCTACAAAATTGGATCCCCCTATAGCTAGAATGTAAAGTCAGATCAGATAAAGTTGGATGGTGAAGTATGTCCATGCATCTACATCTGACAGTCAATTTACTGTATTCCAATGGAAAAAAAATCAAAGACAGACACCATCAGATTTAATCTCTTTGAATGAAGATACAGCATGCTGCGTTCCTATCCAACGGTCGGGTTGCTTTGGGTGGAAAAATGTCCATGTTGTTTACACATCAGATTTTTTATCAGTCCCAATATATTTTGACTCACACAACTGCATCCGACTTGTAGGATGCGCTTTGTTGATCTGGCACCATCCGACAAAACCTTCCAACTCCAATATGGCAGGGACCTGATGTGTGTAATTAAATATACTCTGTAAATTGCTTTGTGAGACGTCAGAATTATATAAAGGATACCTGTAGTAATGTTCCACATTATATTCATACAAATGGGCCTTCTCAATGAGCAAGGCTATCGTTTGCTGGAAAAAGAATTATTTTAAAACAGACTTTGTTTCAATTCCTTCAAGCTGGGTGGGAGGTTTTATTGCTCCACGTGGTCAGTAAACTTCTGCCTAATTAACGGTAATTCAAAGAACTTCTTTGGCCAGCTTAAGCATTTCACTTGTTCCAGGAAGTCACTAGGTCACATTCTCATAGTTAATAGTGTTTTGACAGCCTTAGACTATCCCAGCCACATGAAGCATAAAGTCTATTCCATTGTTATAAGCCTATACTGTATATATCAAAGAATGCATAGATATGTAGGAAACATAGTACAGAGGGACCTTTACATATTAGACAGCAAATGCGGGCGTCATGCCATTTACCCCTTTTTAATAGATGTACCGTATATACTCGAGTATAAGCCGAGTTTTTCAGCATCCAAAATTTGCTGAAAAAGTCTACCTCAGCTTATACTCGAGTCAGTGGGCAGTAGCTGAGATTGCAGTCACTTTTAATCATTCCTATACCAACAGTTTGCTTGGGGAGAGACTGCAATATCACACAGCGCCCTCTGTTGGTTATATGAAAGAATAACAGTGCGCCCTCTGTTTGTTATATGAAAGAATAACAGTGACTGCAATATCACACAGCGCCATCTGTTGGTTATATGAAAGATTAACAGTGACTGCAATATCACACAGTGCCCTCTGTTGGTTATATGAAGGATTAACAGTGATGGCAATATCACACAGCGCCATCTGTTGGTTATATGAAAGATTAACAGTGATGGCAATATCACACAGCACCCTCTGCACATGGTAGTGGGACAGTGGGACAATGCACACAGTAATCCGTTTGGCAATTCTCTGTCACCGTCAACTTTGCAAAGAAGTCCGGTTGATCGCTGGGGGGGTCGCTTTGGCAGAATGTGTGCTGCTGGGAGACAAGGCTGTAGTTGTGTCTAGGCTTATACTCGAGTCAATAAGTTTTCTCAGTTTTCGTAGGTAAAATTAGGTACCTCGGCTTATACGCGGGTCGGCTTATACTCGAGTATATACGGTATCGTGTATTTATCATGTATTTATCACAGCATTAAATTTGATAACTTCAACAAATATGATATCAATTGGGTAGTCTGTGCAGAATAACATATGCCAATATTTTTAGTATGTATCCCACTATATACCTCAATATTTTTTATATCACTTTTGTTCATTTAGCTTTTTTATGAGGACCTGTATCAGGGTGTTAAAGCGATACCGACACGTTCACATACGTAAAAATCATAGATCCATATCAAGGAGGTGCTGCACACCGAATATTTTCCTCTAAAACCCCCCTGAAAGCTGCCCCACAAACCTTTGTGTAGCAAACCCTCTGACACTGCTAACGGATCTTCTGTGATTGTTTCAGTGACGCTGGGCTGGGGGCAGCACAATCCTTCCATAGGCTGAAGTCCTGTTTTCATTTTTAATTAGCCTATGGAAGGTTTGCGCCACCCCCAGCCCAGCGTCTCTGAAACAACCCAGAAGATTCATTAGCTGTGTCAGGGGGTCGGCTTTGGGGGGCTTTTAGAGGAAAATATTCGGCGTGCGCCACCTCTCTGATATGGATCTATGATTTTTATAGGAACATGTCAGTATTGCTTTACGCACTCTATTTTAAACGTCTTACCCATTGCCACTCTTTAGCTTCCATGTCTAAATATGCTAGGTAGGGCCATCCTACAGGAAAAGCACAAAAGGCCCCCAGGTTCCTCCATGAATATAGTGCTCCTGACCCAAGGCAGCACTGTATTCATTGGAGATGTGCAGGTCTTTCTGTTCCATTCTGGGGCACAAAGACCTGCACCCTAGGGCACTAAGTGAGTGGTAGGGTGCAATGTGCAAAAAAACCTCACTCACTTAATAAGACCTATTATGTTTTGGAACAACTTTCCCCTTCAGTACAAAATCTACAACTTTCTACTTTGTGTTGTGCTACTGAAAAGGTTGGTCATGATTAACAATAAATCGCCTCTTCGGGGCGACTAATCTCCCCGAACCACCTCCCCTGGATAGAATCTAAGTCGCCGCCGGGATGTCCCCGTGATGCAACTTCGGGCGACTTTGGAAAACGAAGCACACCGACAGCCGGCGGGAGGCAGTTCGGGGAGATTAGTCGCCCCAAAGAAGAGGTGAGTTGGCGCTGGGTGACTAATCTCCCCGAACCTGAGCGTGTGTCTCTGTCCTAAGTCACCAGAAGAGAGAGTGCAGTATATCTTTATGGCTTAAAATGTAAATGTGATTGAGTCTTAGCAATACAGAGATAAAAACAGCATGAACTTCAAATATATAAATATTTCAAATATTTGTTTTAAAACGATAAGAGCATAAGCAAGATCATTAACTTGTGCAAAACTTCAGCTCTACTCGGCAGCTCTTGCGCTTGGCTAGTTTTTTGGGAATAGTTTAGACTGGTCACATTCCTCTTTCACTGTAAGAGCAGAATATTGTGTCTGTAGGAGCCATGTAGAAATGTCAGGAGAGCATTTTAGGTTTACATAAGCTGGGTGGAAAGAATGCTGAAAGTAACTGACTGTTGTGCAGGTAGAGAGATCCACTTTTAATAGGTCTATTTATGGACTTAGCCTGGATAATTGGCAGAAGGCCCAGCTTCCAGTGGTTTAGCCAGGTATTGTCTTTGTTGCTGGTCAAGTAGATTAAGTATTCTTGCCCATTAATTATTTAAGGTAAATCCTTCTTTAATTCACTTACACAGTTTGAAGTGTTTCATTATTCCCTTTTTCCATCAAAGCTGAACTGGAAAGAATGTTCAAAAATAATAGCAAAAAAGCTGGGATGTTTTCTTTAATTAATCCTAGAAGAAAAGCATATAAATAAAACAACTTGCTATTGGAGCAGGCGGGGTGGCTATTGTTTTATTATATAGATGTGTTTCTTGGCATTTGGTGAATGGACTAAACACTGTAGAACTAAAGGCATAGTGTACTTTCCTTAATACAATTCTAGATATTTCTTATAGAATTGCATTTCATGATACATTTGATGGTGTTCAGAAAATATTAAATTAAAAATAGTATTTATAAAACTTGGGGAGCAGATGGATTTACTTCTAGTGTACTCCACACCTGTATATATAAAAGAGCTGGCAAACTGGTAGCATCACACTTCTTCAGCCTTGCACAGTATTTTCAATTCTCCTGACCTTCCGACCAATCATTACCAGCACACTAGCACCACATGGATCTAACTCAATTTTTTTGTGCTATTATTAACATTATTATTACTATTATTAGCTGTTGCTGGCTATGTACATAAGGGCTTATTGTATGTATGTGCCTTTCTCTGAATCTAGAGGGGGGGATGGAAGAGAAAGGTGTCCACTCACTCCACTTGTATCGCTGGATTCACTTGGCTTAATCAGGAGTGGATGGAGAGTCGGGTTAAACGGGAGGCACATTTATCAAGGGTCGAATTATGAATTCATGTTTTTTTAAACTCACTAAAATTTAAATGAATTTGAAATTCAACTTGGGGAAATTTGTTAATATAATAGAATTTTCCAAACTCGGAAGAATTTATACGACCCGAAAACTTGGAGAAAAAACTTGAATGTCAGGAAGGCTGCAAACATTTCCAAATTGATCCCTGGACCTCTCTCATTGACTTAAATAGTAATTTGGAAAGTTTTAAGTGGTGAATAGTCAAATTCAAATTCTTAAAGGGCCAGAGTCAAATTTGCCAGTTTTGACCATAAAAAAATTTGAATTCAAATTTTCAAATCAACACATAATAAATCAGCCCCACAATGTCTGTGTGATATGTGACAAGTCAAGTAGCATTTTCTACCTGTCAGATCCATAGATTTAAATGTAGTGATATCTCTACAGTCGCCTGCAAGCGAAAAACACCTGTTCGGATAACTGATATAGGTAAAAGGTTTATGGACAAAACGGTGCTATAATAATTATCATCCCTTTACATATTACCAATTTATTTTATTAGTTATTAAATGGAAGACCTCATCTTTTCATTCAGAGAAATGTATGAAGCTGTTTGGCAGGCATTTATACAGTAAATCGCTAGCCAGTGACAAAATAGGCTAGCACTTCGGTTCCAGTGTTAAACGTTTAATGGCTCAGCATATGGAGAGTCACCAATGCCATCACGATCATCTTACAGGATCAGAAAGGAGGTGAGTTGTTATTTTTAAATTGGAGACAGCCTGGATATATGAAAAATGTTTAATTGGTTTTTGTTCTTTGCTATAATTGAGTGCTGATTTTATATTATAGTTGCCCATTCATGTTTTAATTTTGCTGTTTCAGGAGCATGTGGTTCTGTGCAGATTTGCTGATCAGACCACTGTGCAGCTGCCACCGAGCGGAGACAAATAGGTATGTGTTTCTTGCATTCATTAGTTCAGCTTCATGGTGCACAAATCATTTGCCTTCTCAAGCACAATCCCACCCTGAATTTGATTTTGCAATATTAATTTGAAATTTGTCAAGTGAATTGGCTGTAGTACATACCCTCAATTCTGTTGCAACATACTACTTGTCCCAGTAACAGAATGCTGACTGGGCCCTGGCCATTTTTCTCACCAAAACTGTTACTGGCCTGAACTGTGGGAGTGTAACTATATAAAGGATCCATGACCAGCCAAATTCATGTTTTGCAAAACAATTATTAAGAGAATGATAAATAGCAGTAAAATTAGAGCCAAAATTTTTTTTAAAGCCAAAAGACCAAGTTGTAAGCAATTCTATCATACCAGAACTGCAGATCAGCGGTGAAGTTTGGATAGAAAGGTGTTACATTCAACAAAAACTGATGGATGGCCTAGGCCAGTGATCCAAAACCAGCAGCTCGCAAGCAATATGTTGCTCACCAACCCCTTGTATGTTGCTCCCAGTGGCCTTAAAACAGGTGCTTATTTTTTAATTAGAGACTTCGAGGCAAGTTTTAGTTTCATAAAAAACAGGCGTA
The DNA here is from genome assembly GCA_038501925.1 of Xenopus petersii. Classification (NCBI taxonomy): domain Eukaryota; kingdom Metazoa; phylum Chordata; class Amphibia; order Anura; family Pipidae; genus Xenopus; species Xenopus petersii. The sequence goes on along the minus strand of CM076673.1, from coordinate 63,921,055 downwards.
CTGTCAAATAGAGCCTCCTGTATTCTGCTAGTCCATATAGGGGCCACCAGATAGCACCCCAGGATGTTTTTGGATGCCTGTGTTGCTCCCCAACTCTTTTTATTTTTGAATGTGGCTCACAGATAAAAGGGGTTGGGGGCCCCTGGCCTAGGGAAACCTATAGTTCTCCAGCAGTGAGTTCTTTCTTTATGGGGGTTGACTCTCCACTGGAATCCTATAATAGCCATATGTCTTTGGAATTCACTCAGCAGTCTTGCCGTGTATCACAGGCATGTGATACAATGCCCATGTACGATCTAGATCGTACATGGGCAGCCGAGCAGAGTGGATACAAAGTGCAAGTTATCACTATGGAACCTGAAAGCTGCTCACCAAACAATACCATGATTGTGGGATCTCCAATATAAACCTCCGTTATCTAAATCTATTGTGAAATATGTAAACTGAACCTGATGTTAACTGAAAGGACATGAAATATTCCTCCTGACTTCAAAACTTTCCTCAAGTGAATGTAAATATTCCAGCTTGCTAGCAGGGTGGTTTGTATATAGAAATCATGTAAGAAGTGAGGTGCTTGCCAAGTCCTTGCCTGTAAGTTTGTTTATTTTTTATAATTTCCATATATGTATAGAAGTGTATACAGTGTTTTCTTATTCAGAACATACATTCTGGAAAGCACAAGATTTTCTGTATGAGTTATGCAACTTTGTTCACCAGGTCTAATGTGAACTTGTACAGCTTGGCAAATGTGACCACTGATAATTTAACTTGTTTTTATGAGTTTGGATCTGTTTATTTCAACAATGTCTTTCTTTGAGAACCCTTAAAGCCATGTTTTTATAATAGGGCCTGTGCTGATACCGAAGTGAAAATTACTGTTATCCAGAATGCTCAGGACTTGGGATTTTTCCCAGTAATGGATCTTTCCATAATTTTGATTTTCATACAATAAGTCACCAAGAAAATCATGCCAACATTAAATAATCCCAAAAGGCTGGGTTTGCTTCCTATAGGGATTAATTATATCTCGGTTTGGATCAAGTACAAGGTACTGTTTAATTATTACAGAGAAAAAGGAAATCATTTCTAAAAATTTGGATTATTTGGATAAAATGGAGTCTATGGGAGATGGCCTTTCTGTAAGTTAGGGCTTTCTGGATACTGGGTTTCTGGATAACAGATCCCATACCTGTACAGATATTTGTGAAATAAAATCTTTGTTGTTAAACACAGGTGCCTTTAGCTATTCAAGACTGCTCTATTAAAGCAAGTTCTAATATAAAACCAACCGTTAAGGTGAATTAATGTCTCGATCACTGGTAGGAGCCAAATATTAGGCAACTCTCCCCCTCAGTGATGTAATAGCTTACCTGATACCCTGGTCCGGTTAGCAGAAACTGCACTGGCTCTGGTTATTTCTCTAGAGGTATTTTGTAAATTTCCCCTTCTCTCCAAGCATGTGTATATTGTGCACTAGCATGAAAATGCTGGATTTCCGTTTCTAAGTTTGGTTTTCACTCTACTGCTCATGCGCCTGCCTAACTCGTAACAAAAACAAGAATTTGAAGAAGATGACTACTTGGTCCCCTGCAGAAATAGCCTGGGTTAGTGCAGTTTATAGCAATCAGGGCCACCAGCCCAGGGTATCAGGTAAGTGATTTTAATCACCGGGGGGGGATGCCACAATGTTATTGTGATTTAAATTTTAGTTCTCTTTAAATTGGTAAAAATATTTGTTAAAATTTGTAAATTGTCTAATTTACAAAAATAGGAGTTAAATTGCACCAGTACAGTTACCCTCAGCAACGAATCAGATCTCTGCTTTTATTTTCTAACTTGTAATTGCTAATGCACTAATGCAAGTTAACCTATATTAGTAAATGAGACCATTGTTTGTTTTGAACAAATTACCATACTGTACTATTACTAGTTTAAGTTTGACTTCATATTTGCCCTTAATTGTCTATAAAAGTCTATTTTCAACTCAGATTCTACCAAGGAAGTTCACCAGTTAAAGAACAAATACAATACCCTGGACTACAAGCAACCACAATCAATTGCAGGTGTAACAGTTAAGGGTCTGGCCACACAAGCAGATTTGGGGAGATTAGTCGCACCAGCGATTAGTCGCCTGGGGGAATGCACATGCGGCACTTTGTTTTCCTAAGTTTCCCAAAGCCAACTTCAGGCGACTTCGGAAAACTACGTGCCGCATGTGTATTCCCCCAGACGGTTTTCATTTAAGCCAGCGGGGGGGGGGCAGGAGGAAGGCAGTTCGAGGAGATTGTCACCCCAAAGAAGAGTAGATTTGTCGCTGGGTGACTAATCTCCCCAAATCTGCTCGTGTGGCCAGACCCTAAAGGCACATGACAAGGTTTTTTGCCTTGGAAATTGCTTTATTCCAATGATCCTACCCATTTAATAATAGATGCATCAACTGAATGTTACTTATGTACTCTGAAGCATTTTTATTTAAACAAATACATACTAAGGCACATTATATAAATCCAATTACATTCCCTGACTACATCATAAGTATGATAAATAGGTTGTACCCATTGAGAAGCCTTGTAGATGACCGAGCTCAAGCTATATATATCCCCTGATATGGGTGTTTAATTGCAAATGCTGGCTTCCTGTTATGAATTTACCTTGCCACAACATGTACAAGTTGTGTTATCTCTATTGCAGTTGTGTTAAATAGAGGAATGTTACCTTTCCATGGAGAATAAAAGTGGAGTTTCACAACCCCCTACTTTGTAACTGTTAGCATCTTGGATAAATTACTTTATAAAGTAACTTGCGTTACAGGTTTAGCTCTAGCATAAAACTAACATACAGTATGGGGCACATTTACTAAGGGTCGAAGTGAATCTTCGAATTTTGAAGTAATTTTTGGATACTTCGACCATCGAATAGGCCAAATTCGACTTCGATTCGAAGTGAAAAACATTGACTTCGAAAATCGAAGTACTGTACAGGCCACTGGGAGCAATATCCAAGGGGTTGGTGAGTAACATGTTGCTCATGAGCCACTGGTTGGGGATCACTGTTCTACAAGGTTAGAAGTTACATCAACAGAGTCTAAATAAATGGGAAATATATTTCCAATGTTGGACTGGCCCCCCCGGGATACCAGGAAAACTCCCAGTGGGCCCAGGTGTCAGTGTGCCCTTTTGCTTCTAACTATGTGGCCAATTTCATGGTCATTCCTTATTTCTTTATGGGAAAAATTTAATAATGGAAGAATAGACTAAGTCAATATAAAAGACTAGGATGAGTGAGGAGAGGAGGAATAACAGTTTGGAAAGTGGGCTCACGGTCTAAGGTATTCTGGTGGGCCACTGGCATCCCAGTCTGACACTGGATATTTATGGATGCATCGAATTCAAGATCTAGTATGGGGTATGGTCACAATCCCCTCAGCCTTTCTTGCGTTTTTAGGGAGTTATACCTATCATGTAAGTTTCTGCATTCCTTATACTAAAAGGTTTACATTATTAATATAAAGGGTCAGGTTCATGTTTATAACTGCATTTATTTCCTTGTTAAAAATGTATTCTCACCTCCAACATTGTCCAGAAAATTTCCCATTCAAAGCTAAGACTTTGGCTACACTCACCCCTGTTAGTAAGATAAATGCACAGTCTATTCTGTTTGTGTTTTATCAGAGCTGATGAGATGAGTTTTTTTTGTGTGAGACACAGCTGGTCACTATTGACTGAGGTAATTTGTGGATATCTACAGGACTGGTTACAGGGTAAGGCAGAGAAGGCATTTGCCCTTGGCCACTTGGGACCACCATCAGTAATCATGGAGTCCCATACTACTAAGTTAGCAGGGCTCTTCCCTCAGGGCGCTCTAATTGTAAGCCCTCAGGTTGGCTAGGAAACCTGGATAGTGGGCCAACAACTAAACTGGGGCTACAATTATGTGCTCAGGCCCATTTTTTCCATACACTGTCCATAATATGATTCAGTTCCTCTTTACTTCCTCATCTGCTCATTCAGCATACACTGCCCAACATTGTGCATATAACCAAAACTATAGAATTTGAGGGGATTATATATTATATCATCATTAAATAAACAGATGTTTTTTTTTTTTAAAAAAAAAATGCTGTCCTGTGTCTCATTATTGAAGAGATGAGTTGGAAAGAGATGGAGAAGTTGGTCAGGTTCTTAATTCTTCTGGACTAGTTAGTTTCTTGCTGACCAAGATTGAGCTCATTTTGTTTTTGACTTGGTGTATAGTCAGCTATGGGGATTTCCAAGACTGAGCTTTGGTTAGGGTTGGCACCTTTTCTAAAGTAAAATACCGGCCAGGACATTTCAATGATTCAAAGGGGGTGGGGATGATGACATGGAGGGGTGTGCCCTTGATGTAAGAAGGCAGAGCAATGATGTATGGTGGCAAGTTAACCACACAGTGAGGAGGATCAGTTGATCAGTGGAGGGCCAATCGGAAGGGCCAAAGAAGGCAAGACAGAAATTGGGGCAGACCAGAGAAGAAAGGAAAATATGTTATACATTTACCACCTGCCTATATTGTTGGTAAGTTTGTGATACCAGCCCCGGCCTTGGCTGGTGTTTTACCAATTGGGCTGGTAAAATACTGACCCGTTGGCAACCCTAGTTATGGTTAATTTAGCCACAGTAAAGATTTGGGTGATAAGTATTCTTACATATATATTTTTATTTTGAATTGTATGCTCTAGCGCCTTTATCCCAGTTGCTGAGAATACTATTTCATAGACTCTAGTCCAGAATCTCTGCATTCTAGGACATTGCCACCAGAAATTGAAAGCTATGCCCTCCACTCCACATCCTCTAAAACATAAAGTATATAAAGAATAACAGAAAATTGCACAGAACTATTTAAACGTATAGCCAAACATGTGAGGGAATGTTATGAAAGGATAAAAAACAAGGCATGTGGGCGACTATAAGCCATTCAGATAACACCAAATTCCCCTGCATTCTTCAGTGTCTCGACAGTCACGAATACATATTTGTAAAAGTTGGTATGAACAGCAAGTTGTAGAAACATTGCTCATGCATATACTGTAGTTTGTTACAATAGGCTAATCTATTTTTTTTTAACTAAAAAGTATGCCATTATTTTACACTGCTCTAGGCCTCACATAACCCAATGGGACAAATTCAGGTGGTAGAGAAAAAATACTTTTACCTTGAAATCAACTTTTGGTATTAGGCAGCCGTTTGTAAATCAGAATGGTAGTTCAATAGGAGAGGGCCTAAAAATAAAGATAAGCAATAAGACGAAATAATGTAATAACTGTCATAGGTTAAAAAGCGACATGCTGCACACATGAACATAACCAGTGCTGTGATCTGTTTCTAGTGGATTGAAGGAAGATATTTGGATGCATGAATTTATTTTTATGCTGGTTTATTTTAAGGCCCCCTGTCAAGAACACAGTGTAGGGCTATATAAGTCTCTGGATGTATTTTTGTTCATCACACTGTCAGTTATGTTCATCTGGTGAAGTCAGGGCCACAATTAAAAGCAAGGATAATCTGGCAAACCCACAATTAAATCGACGTGTATAGGTGAAAATCTAGGTTAGCATGAATCAGATGTTCCAGGGAATTTCTCAGAGATATAAAACAAGACAAGGGAAGGATGGACCTTACTGGATCTTGCAAATTAGAATAAGGCTACCATGGTGGTGCATAAAGGAGAATTGAGCTTAGGGGACATAAATTTATTGCAAAAACAATTCCTTGGTATTGCTGTGCTAAGTGCAAGTGAAGTAGAACACTACAGGGTAGTTCAGATGGTTATAGAGTTAGCAGGGCGAAATATATTGGGTTTTTTTTCAATGTCTGTACCCTGCCATGCATTTATCAAGTCCAACGCGAACCTCCAAATCGTTTTTTTTTCATGGGATCACCTGCGGGGGAGATCAGGAAGCACAGGAGCTGCTGGCTGTCGGGATCGGGTCTGGGCCGGCAGGGCCCATGAGGGCTGGGGCCCATCGGGTTTTCTCCTGGTGTCCCGCTGGCCCAGTCTAACCCTGACAGTATTATTGATGTTTGGCAGCACTGTATTCATGAGGGTTATTGAGGCATGTAGGGATCCCCCCATGCTGCCCCATATTTGCTGCACATATGTCAGTGCCAGGTGGCACAGGGTGCCGAGGAGCCAAGTAATTTCCGCCTGCACCCACCAGTGTTGGATATTTAATCTGATGCAAGGTGCTGAGCACAGAGGCCTGGGACACATTGGTACCTGGGGTGTTTTTAAGTAACAACTACAAGGTTATGGCAGACATTTTTATATACTGTAGAAACTTCTATTTATAATAATGTGCGTTACTGGCTCTAAACAAATTTTTGGGTCCCCTGAGAAAACGTCTAGTGAAGGGCTATATTTACAAAGTCATGTTAGGATTACCAACACCTTTAAGAAAGGTCTTTGCAACCCTGTCTTGGCTATATATTGTTTAATTTAAAGGATTGCCAGGTCATCTCAACTTTTCAGTTTAGTCTTCATTTTTTATAGTTTTTTTAATTACTTGCCTCCTTTTCTGATTCTTTCCAGTTTTTAAATGGGGGTCACTGACCCCAGCAGCCAAAACGATTGCTCTGTGAGGCTACAATTTTATTGTTATTGTTATTAGTCATTATTATGGCTGCTAAAATTACAAATTGGAGAGCTGTAGAACAACAATCTAAATGGTTCATAGACCACAAGTAATAAAAAATGAAGACCAACTGAAGACCAACTGTTAAGTGTCTCAGAATAGTACTCAGTATATCATACTAAAAGTTAATTTAAGGTGAATAACCCATTTAACATAAGGGTTTATGACATTTTAATAAGCATTCTATAATGCAGACTGCATATTAGGCACTGCACATAAATATCCTTTTACTTATGTAACTGTAACCTGGCCATATTTTATCTTTATACATTTGCACTAAGAAGGGAACTTTTTGGCATGTATAGTTCTATATTGGATGATATGACAATGTTGTAACAAAACAATGCTGAGTTAAGAAAATGGTGTTGTTTGATATCAGGAGACTGTGACTAATTACTGTCAAGGCATCTGGGATAAGAATAGTAGTGCACATTCCACATATATAGAGGTATTCACTTAACACTACTTTCATGTCTGTTTGCATTCGCTATTTGCAAGACATAAGCTGCTGCTTGGTATAATATCACATTCTTCACATTGTTCTATCACACAAATATTTTTGGTATTTTTTCAGTTCATTAACAATGTGATTTCATGTAATTTTATTATAAGAAAAAATTTAAATGACTTTTACAACTATAGGAAATCCTTCTTTCTAAATACTTATGTAAGCAAGCATGTCTTGTGAGACTGCCTCACGCAATCTTTCCCTAGTGATAGACGAGAATAAGTGATAAATGCCAGCCTGAAATATGTTAGAAAGTAATGGTTAGGAGTAACATTGCCTGGTAGTGCAATAGTGCCACAACAAGGGCTCTTACATATGTACATTTAGAGCTGCTCCTGTGCAGTGACTTTTTTGTGTGTTCCACCATATGGCAATATAGAAGTTAACCCCATTCTTCTGTACTAAGTGCTATTAACTTACAAAACAAATACATAATGCATTAATTGAGGGTGAAATAAATCAAGGAATGGGTGAGAGAAATGACAGGTGAAGTATGATGGTTGATGGGAAATTATATGAGGCCAGGCAACCAATCAGCATTACTTGAATTGCATTTCAGTAAAAGACACCAACCCATATATGATAGCATATAATATATATACATATATTCAGCTTGTTCACTATTCAGAGCCTCCAACTCATCTCACAATAAGAGGTTGCTTGATAAAGCTGATACATGTAGAATAATCTTTTTTTTTCTCTCCCAAATGTTTTTATCATATTAGTTGTACCCCTCTGAGTTAACTGAATATGGCCTATTCTATGTGGAGTATGAAATTTTGCTTGGTCACCGTTTGCCAATATCCATAGACATCCAGCCAAAAGGCATTAATAACTGGGCAAAGCCACATACAGTGAATCAATGAGGCTTCTGTTTCTAAACATCGTTGGTCATTAGGCCCATTTTGAACTTCCGTTATGATGTCATGTAAGAATGATGTAGGAGTTGTAGGGCCATAATCTGATATAGGCTTGACGTTAGTATTCCCATAGAATGAGAGTGGAGTTTGGCTAAATCAGGTGGGTGTCATCCCCAGAGGGGTCTGAGTTTGTTCGAATAAGTTTATAGATGTAGGGGGTGGATCGTGGGATATTGACTCCTTTCCATATATGGTTTAGGGGGTTAGAGGTATTCTGATCTGTCATCCTACACAGAACATCTCTCGAATAGTGTGGGAAGCTTGTAAGTAATACAAGTAGTGGTTACAGAGGGATGGGTGTTTTGCTGAGGCTTTTGAAAATGTCATTACAGCTAGCTTACTAGTGAGTATTTCTCTAAAGCAGTATATGCCCTCCTTTTGTTATTTGTCAAAGACATTTGTGAGTAGGCCACTTTGAAATTCTTTATTTCCAACCAAAAACCCATGGTAAGTATAAAGATTGTGTGGTTTTCCATCTATGGCATATGTTTCTCCAGGCTCTATAGATGTTTATGAACAGGGGGTTAGCTTTTTGTATGGATGTAAGTTCACTCAGTGGAAGATGGAGCAGGGGATTTAAATAGGAGGTCCCCATGAAAAGCTGATACATGTAGAATCATCTTTTAGCTGCCACAGCAATCAGCCAGTGATAAATCAGTTCCTGTTTTGTCTCCATGAATTTTCACTCTGCAAATGTTGAAGACAAGCATTTGTTTTATAAATGTTTGTAGAGTTTAGAATACTAACTTTCACTAATCAATTCCTGCTGGCCTTTCTTAAGGTGGCCATACATGGGCAGATTTAAGCTGCCGTTTCAGATGATTGGTAGGCTTAGATGCCTAGACATAAGGCCATCCAATTGATCTACCTGATGTTGATCTGGCCAGATGTTGTTCGAACAGGTTTGATTTTTCTGTTGAATTGAGAAACTTGTGTTGATGTGGTCATCAATCCTTTGGCCAGCATAACAAGAATTAGGATCTTACCATTGGCCGGAAGGACAAACAATCAGATCAGCCCCATATTCCCTACCTCCAAGGTCCTTATGGTTGGCACCATATTGTGGGACCTGTTTTTGTGATGCATTAGGTAGCATTGAACAACATGCTCTACTTTTGCTGTACTGTGAAAAATTAAGCTACCACACTCAAGGACAAATCCCAATGTGTTGCTTGCCCTCTACGGTGGTTTTGAGCAGTGGCTGGGGGACAGCCTAAATAACAGTTAGGGTGACATCTTGGAAGAATTCTTTCTTAGATACTCATGAAGGTCCAACTTGAAGGTTATTTTGGGATGCCCTTCACTATGGACCTACAGTGGTGAAAGTTTGTGAACCTTATTTCAATATTTCTTCATAAATATGACCTAAAGCCTTCTCTCTCTATTTTTCTTTTACTAAAGTCTCAAAACTAGAAAATGAAACCCAATTTAAACAACTAAGTAAGTAACATTATGCTTGTTCATTTTTTATTCAGGAAAATGATCCTACAATTTGTATGGAAAAAGTGTATAAAACATTGGTTTCAATAACAAGCATCCTAATGGGCAGAAATAACTGAAACTAAATGTTTTTGGTAGATCAGTCCTGATTTGGAGGAATTTTAGGCCATTCCTCCTTACAGAACAGCTTCAACTCAGGGTTGTTGCTATGTTTCCTCGGACCAGCTGCCCACTTCCGGTACTTCCAAAATATTTCTATAGAACGATGACTAGGCTGTTCCAAAACATTAACTTTCTTATTTTTTATTTATTCAGCCATATTTTTTGAGTTTCAAAGTTTGTTGCTAGGTTGAGACATACAGTGAGTATATTGCTTACAGATCAATGAATATAAAGATGGATCAGCGTACATTCACTCAGAGAGATTGCAAGTACAACAATTATTTTATCATAGAGGTATTGCACAGTTGAGTAAATTCACATATATGTTGCATATTTCAGGTGAGAGTGCAGGATAATGTGATCATTCAGAGAGACATGGTTTACTTGGGAACTATTATGAAGGGAGTGCAAATTTTAATGTATTGTAGTTTGGGGGTTGTCAAGCCAGGGGCTCCATATATTGTCATATTTGTCTGGACATCTCCTGTTCTTATAGGTAATTTCCCTATATGGGAGTGCTTGGTTTACTAGGGTAATCCAGAGGTCAGCTTTGGGTTTTGTGGAGATAACCATTTACTTGTTAGTTTCCTTGCACAACAGAGCAATTCAACCATCGCGGTTCGAAAATACGTGTTCGGTTTTGGATCTTATATAAGTAGGCAGACCTTGGGGTCCAGTGGGACCTGTTAGCCCATCACATCATGTTTGAATTTGATCACTTGTTCCCAGTACTGTTCCCAGTACCTAACAAGGACCGGACACAGGACCAGATTAGTAAGTAAGATTAGTAAAATTAGTGGTAAAAATTAGGACAGTCAGAGTGGAATTTAGGGTAAAACAGATCTCCATTTCTGCACAATGGTTAAACAAGGTGTGCGTAGAATATAGGTTGGTATGATGTGTTTTTGTATATATAGGAAGACATATTTAGGGATTTCCAGGGCCTCTTCCCATTCCTCTTAATCTAGCTGTCAAATGTTATCTTGCCATGCTTTTTTAGAATACTCTGTGTGCGTGTTGGAGATGGGTTTTTAAAGAATGGTTTATAGCTTGGATATCCAGTTTGCATGCAATGAATATAAGGGCTAGGATTGAAGGGTAGGTTAACAATTGGGGTAGTGTGTAGATAGGGCATGACAGAGTTGTAAATATCTAAACAGGTAATGATTGATGAGACTATGGGGCAAATTCACTAAAATTCGCCAGCGTCGGCTTTGCTCACAGTGCAACACTTCGCCAGGCGTAGATTTGCCCGGACAAAGCTAATTCACTAAAATCCGAAGTTGCGTCCAGGGTGCCGAACGCTGGTGAAGTTGCGCTAGCGTTACTGCGCCAAGCAAAGCGAAGTTGCGCTAGCATTAACTAATTTGCATAAAGCGGGAAGTTAAAGTTCAATGGACATATATGTTGCAGCAAATACATTACACTACACAAGCCCGGGAAATCTTAATACAATAAAATAAAGTTGCTATATTGCCCTACACATGAGCCCAATGTATAGTTTATTTGTCATACGTTAGGAAATGTAAGGGGTTTTTTGGTTACCCCAAAAAAACGGGACTTAGAAAAATTTTCAACTATTTTTTGAGGAAATCCTATCTACTCTATTGCACTTCACCTGATCTGAGGTGACGAAGGCAAGTCTGGCGCAAGAGGTAACGTTCAGTAAAATCGGCATCTTAGTGAATTTGCATAGTTACGTCCATTCGCAAGAGCGCAAATTCGCGTTAGGGAGCGAAGTACTGCTAGAGTCTATCTCCTTCACTAGCGAAGTTACGCCAGCGACCATTAGTAAATCACAAACTACCAAAATTACATCACGCCAGCGAATTTTTGCCTGTTAGTCACTTCTCCCTTTAGTAAATTTGCACCTAAATTCTACCTTTAGTTCAAATGAGTTAATGTTGCAGTTTTCCAGTACTTTGCCTAGGCACCAAATGCCTTTATTTTTTTGAGGACGGTATGATGCATTGTACAACATTCAGCCAAAGAATTACTATCCCACAGTGGGTATAGTGTTCAGCCGTCTCTGCCTGTAGGGGTACCAGTCTACCAGCTTTATCCCAGATCTGAAGTGCCTGTATCATAAGAGTAATTGTGGGTTTTGAGGTGGGGTAGGCTAGGTATCCTTTAAGTAGTTGATACACTCTGTCCCTGGTGGGTATGTGATCTATGAACCCCATTCTCTCTGCACTATTTTGACCCTGAACATGGAACAAGTGTAAGAGTTGCATTAACTGTGAATAAATGTAGTGTAGATGGAATTGAGGGAGGGCCAGCCCTCCATTAGTGGTTGGCTTTTTCAGGAGAGGTAATTTGAGCTTGTGTCAGATAAAGGTGAGTACATGGGAGGTAAGATTTTGAAATAGCTTTTGTGCCAAGAATATAGGAGAGTGTATAACAGTATATTTTAGGAAAAATCACAATTTTTACCAAGTTAACCCTGCCAGCAACAGTTAGTGGTAATTTCTCCCAGATTTGTGTTTTATCTCTCTTGTATTTTAGTATGTATACATTATAGGTTAGGTACCTCTATGGGTCTCTGGTAATACAGATACCCAAATACGTAAAGCTATCAACTGTAAATAAAGGATGCCCCAAAGGGGGTCTATGTTAACTTTCTTCTTTTTTAACCATTATTTGGTATACTGACTTGTGTGTTTGGAGTTGTCTTGATGTAGGACCAATTTTCTATTTAACTTCAGTTCTATATTTGTCTCATTTGTCCATAGAACATTCTTCTAACTGCCTGATTATCCACGTGATGTTTTGAAAAATGTAGAACGGCAGCAATGTTTTGTGGGTATTAGTGGCTTTCTCCTTGCAGCCCTAACATGCACACTATTATCACCATTAGCCTGGGTCACTCTGATCAGTAAGTCATGAAAGCAATAATTGGTTTATATGATTATGTTACATGATACCACAAGTGAAAAATTATGCATGTTGAAATGTGTTACTCTAATTCTTGCAGATAGGCAGACATTTTTTAGGTATTCTGTTCCCTGCCTTTCATTCAGCACCAAAGTATATTGCACATGAAAGCACAGATGCACCCACAGGCATACCAGAATCCTAGTTGATGAAATGAATAGCAGGATGAGGGTAATGGAAAGATATTAACTAAAAGGAGGAGAAGAAGAGAAAGAAAATGAGAGGGCCAAACCTAAAGGCTACTCACTGTTTTTGGTAGAAATTATATTTCTACATGGCAAAAAAGTTACTAGTAGGTATAGTAGAATAATAGAAAACCAACAGACCCAACAGTCACGACCAGGGCCGCCATTACAAATCAAAGGGCCCCACCCCAGATCCCGCCCACTCCACACCACAGTTAAAAGACCACACAGACATCAGCACTAAAAAAGGTAACCCCCCCCACACACATACTTTATAAAAAGCTATTGATGGTCAGGGCCCCTTTATAAGTTAAAAAAACTGTGGTGCCAGGGCTCCCCCAAAAAAGTTTTTTTTTTTTTAAATTTGTGGTCCGGGCCCCCTATAAATTAAAAAAAAAAACATTGGCTCCAGGGCCCCTCCCATAAAAGTTTTCAAAAAAAAATTGGGGCCCCAGAGAATATTTTTTAAAAAAACATTGGTGGCAGGGACCTATAGATTATTAAAATAATACATTGGTGGCCAGGGGATTTAAAAGATAAAAAAAACAGTAGAATTAAACTCATGGCTTCAGGACTTCAACTTCGCCTCCTTTAGTGACTTCAGGTCTTTTCGCCGCTTCAACATTTTGTGGATTAATGAAAGCAAGATTGTTCTTTTTGGGGCTAGGGGCTGTAGACAGTTTCTCAGATGACCCCAAACACTGAATTCAAGCCACAGTACAATGTGAAGACAGTGAAGCATGATGGCACAAGCATCATTATATGGGAATGTTTCTCATACTATGGTGTTGGGCCTATTTATCCCCATACCAGGGATCATGGATCAGTTTCAAAACATCAAAATACTTAAAGAGGTCATGTCTTATGCCCAAGAGGAAATGCCCTTGAAATGGGTTTAAACAAGACAACAACCCCAAACACAGGAGTAAACAAGTAACATCTTGGTTGCAGACCAACAAGATTGATGTTATGTAGTGGCCAATCCAATCCCCTGACCTTAATTCAATTGAAAACCAAGAAATGCAGAATAATTGTGGAATGTAACAGGTGCCAGAAGTTGGTTGACTCCATGCAACACAGATGTGCAGCAGTTCTCAGAAACACTGATTATACAACTAAATATTAGTTATATTAGTGATCCAAAGGAAAGCAAAATCTTGAAACAGATTTGGATTTCATCCTGGCTTTCTTTTTCCCTCCCCCTCACTAATTTGCATATGTAAATTAGGGTTTGATATTCAGCCAAACCTTTCACAAAGGATTCGAATACAAAATAGTGGATTCAGTGCATCCCTAGTTCCCAATTCATTTACGTGTATGGAAATAAAAGCTATAATAGAGATTTTGAGCTTTATTCACTTTTTCAATTTGAACAAGCAATCCCTGTTTTATTTAAAGGGGAAGGCATTTTTTAAAAATGAACTTAATGGACAAAATGTCTAAATGTAATTAATTTATTGTTAACAAGTTCTTCCATTTTCTTTCCTGTTCTTGCTTATCCCATTAACCCCAGGCTCCAAACATTCTGAATTCTGAAAAAGATTCTGTATCTGTAATTAGTTGGGATCATGTAATATGTACTGTTTTATTATTACAGAATTACAGGAAATAATTATTAAAAAATTAATTAGAGTCAATGGTAGATGAACATCCCATAAATCAGAGCTTTCTGGAGAACAGTTTTCTGGATTATGGATCCCACAACTGTACTTGGATTTATGCATCTCCGACTTTCAATCTGCTGCACTCCTTTTCCAGCTCTCATCACCTAAACATTCTTTTCACAAATCAGTGTTTATCTTTCTCAAGTCTGGGCTTATCCAAAATGTTAGAGGCAGGTGTAATGGTCTAATTTCTTGTTGCTGGTGTTTCTATGGCAATCCTCACAATAAGATTGGAAAAACAAGATGTAAGACAGGTTCAAATATCTTTTAGCTTTCAATCTTGGAACTGCAACATAGAAAAAACACCAGTAATGCATCCTCAAGGAAATTAGATTTTCTAAATCATAAGGTGGCCATACATAGGCAAAGCTGCCAACTTGGTCCCTGTGGATCAAACTGGCAACTTACTAGTCCAGGTGAGTCTTCTTCCAATGGGTCCTCATAGGCCTGAAGTATCGTTTTGCCCCTGGTAAAGATGGATGCATAACCAGGGCCATACTACTAAGTTACTAGGCCCACTTAGGGGGCCCCAACTAGCCCACCAATCAACTGAGATCCCTGAGTGGTGGGTTCTACCAAAATGTAAAATGGGGGCTTTAATTAAAAAAGAAATACCTTTGCCATGCCCCACTTATGCCAAAACCCTACTCCTCTCCCTCCCAACAACTACCCATTAACCCACAAGCCCTTTCCCATTGGCAACCCATGAATTGTGTCTTTCCATCTCGGGACTCCCTCTGCCATGGTGCCCCTGACTGCAGTACTCCCTGTACCACCCTGATGATCTATATGGATTTGTAGACCTAAGTAAGCATTGTATAGAAAATTGCCATATTTTTCTACTGAAAAGTGCTACTTTGTTTTATGTATTTCCCATGGAGATCAAACACCCCTTTTAACTCTCATGTCCTTGAATAGGAAAAGAATAGATATAAGATGTGGGTAATCTAAAATACCAACATGCGTGTGTCTGTCTGAGTGGCTTGGCTATTTAGGTTAACCAACTGTTATATTCTAGCAATAGGGCAGAAAAGGTTCTCTGCTCTAGGAACTGCATATGGTTTGGATTAGATTCCTCCTGTGTGAGTGGCATAGCTCACATGCCTGTCCAGCAATCAGCTGCATCACAACCCAACCCCTGCTATATAAATCCACACAAATGTGTCTGCGGAAGTGGCCACCATATTTGTAAGGGTAGTATATAGTTAGCTGGCTGAGTGGGTTAAGCGACTAACATGCAAGGAAAATTTTGTAAATGGTATTACAAATTACCGACAGCTACATTGCCGGTAAATTTGTAATACCGGCCCGGTAGGTGTTTTACTGGCTAGGCCGGTAAAATACCGGCCGGGTGGCAACCCTAGTTTCCAGTCAAATTGGGCTACTTATTTAAAGCCCAGGTGGATTTTGAAAGTACAAACTAACCAAGGTACGGATCTGGGCTACTTTTTGGGCCTTTGGCTGTTTGAACTTTTGAAACCAGCCAAAGTTTTTTCTTGCGTTAATGTGCCAAGCCTGCGTCTCCCAATGCATGTTGGATAATGTCGTTTTTGTTGAACAATTTGTCGAGTTTCATGTAAAACTTCAATACTCGTATGCAATGGGACTGACTTGTGTAGAAGTCGGGAGTTACCAGATTTTGGGCTCTGTACCCCAGTCTCCCATCACTCTTAAGCTTTCTCGCATTTTTCGTTGACTTTTCTCAATTTCAGACAATTTTGGGGCAAAAATCTGGTGGCCACCAATGTGTTGGTGTGGAAGCCCCAGTGTGTGGAAGCCCCCGTGTGTCCACTCCACTGTCTCCACACAGACACCAAGCGAGCGACACGCGCACACCTGCAGCCCAATAAATAAGAAAGACTGAAAATGCCGCTGAATAGGTTTATAGCATCAATAAACACGACGTAGGCGGCTCTCCGCTGGAAGTTGTCGTCTGATAAAAGCCGGAGGGTTAATACTAAGCGCTTGAGGTAGCAGGATACTGTCTGTAACTCAATGAAGTTGTTGTGAGGGTGGAGGGGGAGAGTGACTGGGTAATGGAGAGGTGTGCTCTGACTGAAAGCGAATTGCCCAGCGAGCAGGGTGGGAGGAAAGTGAAGGTGACGCGCAAATCAGTGAGGGTGGGTTACTCCAACTCCTCCTAGCGCTGCGCCGGGCTGAACAGGGAGGGAGCTGGGCTTGTGTCACACAGATAGACCTGCCGCTGCTCTTCTCACTGGGTGCCTGATCCTTCCTACCACTGCATCTGTTGTTACAGGGTGTGGGAAGAACAAACAGGGGAGCCCCACCATTCCCCCCTCTCACCTGCCTGCCCTTGGATACCCCGCTGCTGTGACGCACTTACTTCTCCTTGTGTCTGCCATGGAGTTAGTTATCCGGTTAATAATTGCCTGTTCCCTGTACATGAAGACTGCGGGGGACTATGATGGAAGGTAAGACTGGCTATTACCCCTGTACCTGTGCGCTGCCCTTCACGTGACTTACCCAGGAGACACATGCTGCCCTAGAACACTTGCACTGCGTCTGCGCCGGCACTGGGAACTTCTGTCATTTCTCCAGTATATGCAGCAGCTCAGTTAATGAAGTGACACTTAGGATACCTCACCTTTACTTCTTCTGCCTGATTAAAATGCACAGCTCCCAGCATCCTCAGCGAGTATAGATAAGAACTGTTGCATTTGAGCTGAACAGGTCCCAGGACATATTTCATATTTACAATGCTGGCAGTTAATCATCTATAGAATGTCAATACCTCTGGCTTTGTGTAATACCACCAGCCATTTAATAACATCGCCAGGGGGTGATTCAAGAATAAAACAAATATTCATAGACACTAACAGGGAAAAAGTGAAGTACAGCCAGGATCTGCAGAAAGATGCTGAATAGTAAGAGATCAGTACTAGTTAGGACTAGTGGTTGCTGGGATTGCCCCTATACCTTTCTGGAGTGGCAGTGCAGCTGCAGAACAGGCAGTTTGGCAGATGTGCATGAGGAATGAAAGGTGCTGATGTGCTGAGAGAGATAAAGACAACTGCAGGTCCTAGGGGTATAAAGTTACATCAGTCTTCCCACATAACTCTTTCTACTACCTTTCTATAATTAATGGGGGGGGGGTAGATTCTGAGATTTGTAGTTTTACATCAGCTGTAGGTTTAAGGTCACCTATCCCAGTGCTGGCTTTATGGGAGTGCTAGATCTCTGTTTATTGTTAATGGAAACACGTTATTAACATTTAAGGGCTGTTGCTGGCTTTGTACATGATAGACATCTAATTGTTAATAACAACTTTGAAGTAAGTTGATATTAATTGAGAAACAGACTTCTCAGTTCAGGGTTGAACCAGAGACCAGCTGAAATGGACCTCAGTGTTTCTGCCCTTCCTTCTCCTAGCACAGGGTCACCATGGAGTTTTGCCTGCAGGGCTTTCCTCAGCTGGTCAGACTCAGTGGTATGCACTACCCTGCGTAACCGGGATCCATCAGCACATACACTAACATAACACATTCATGTCTTAGAGCTCTAAAACGATACTCCAAGCTCCCTCATTTGAACTTTCTGAATTTGGAAACTCCAATGAAAGCAGTTTATTATGGATGACAATGTGCTAATCCTTAACGCCCCCAAAAGAACTCAAATTTCTATTTATACTTTGGCCAAATGACCCGGAGAGTTGTATTTTTGGGAGGTGGAAAAAAAATCCCCCTTCCTTTCCTGGTATATTGTTCCTGCCTATTTACACTTCCCTAAATATCTCCATGGATACATGTATTCCTGGCTCTGACTTTGGTCCAGCCACGTGTATTTTTAATTTGTATTAATTAATAATTCGTATTAATTCGTATTTGTATTTTCTTTATTTTAAAAATTACCAAAAAGTTGTAGATACAATGACTTTGAGTAAAAATATCAGCAAAAATGTTACAGGTTTCTGATACATGCCAAATAATACCAAGAAATGAGTGCAGCCATACGGTATACATATGAAATGCCAATTAGTCATTTAGCAGGTAGACAATAAATGGTTATTGTTTTAACCTCTTGACTGCCAACAGCCCACCCGGCACATCATTTTTTTTCCCTGTTCTTTGAATGGAATGTGGAAATATTGAATCTACATTGTTGGCACTCTAACTTTTTTTAATCCAGCAATGTTGCTGGACTGAGGCAGCAATTCTGCCTGGCTGTGTAAGATCAATATGCATCCAGAAGTGTTGTGACATGTATGTTTCCCTTTTTATGGAAACAGCTGGGAAGCTCTTCACTGACCAATATAGCCCATTATGTCTTTTGAGATCCATAGCTACACAGCTATAAATATGCATTTTTGCCCACACAGAATACTAGTTAATCCAACCCACTGACACTGCTTTTCTTGGTTTACAAAAGCTGCAGTGGGTAATTCCTACCAGCCAAACAGGTGTGCATTTTATATTGTATATAGAAAGACATACCATGGTTGATACCTTTAAAAACTGCAGACTCAATAATATAATTATATTTAATGTATAGTAGATGAGTACACTTTTAAGGTACCCTTCTTGCTCAATGACAATGTTGTGGACAACATAAAACGATGAAGGTTAAGTCATGCAGAGAGCTTAGTCTAGCAACATCTGGGTTGCATTTGTAAAGCAATAATGCACAGTAAACATTTCCCTAGCTACTGCATTAAAATGCAAAATAATCCTTCATCAGGCTCCATGCTGCTTGTTCCTGCTGTTCAGGTTAAAAGAATTAAGTACAGTTTCCTTCCAGTCAACAACTAAGTTGTTTTTGTCCCATGTCTGATTACAGTGTAATATAACGAAGCCAAAATGACATTTATTTTCGTACATATGATAATAGAAAGATGATTGACATAGTGCTGACAGTTAGCATTCTCAGCAGTGAATTCTTTTGCAGCTGTGATTACGTTTTGGGCAGTATAAATTGTCACTGGTGACGTTTCTTGCATGTTATGTTTTGGTCAACATCTAGGGGGCACAATGGAATAACTTTACACCTTTAATGCATTGCTAACTACATGTAGTTATCAATTCTATCTCAGAATGGTTGCATTTTATAGGGGGAAAAATCTGAGCTTTTAGAGGAAAAAAAACTTGAATTTTTCAAAATTTATTATGCTCCAAAGCTGCTAAAAATTTGAATCAAAAATAAGGCAACGAAAACCTGTTGAAATCATGTAGAAGTCTATGACAGATGGTCTGGTGAACCATTTGAAGATATTAATAGCCTTTCCGACATCATAACATTCTGACAATTGTAAAAAAAAATGTAACCTTCAGATTTCTTGAGAGTTTCAGGCTGTTTGCGCTGGTTTTCATTTGATAATCCACATTATTCAAGTTAAGCGAGTGACAACTCGAAAAAGGTTTTGGAGAGTCAATTCGAAAAAGTTGCAGAATTCGAAATTGACACTGGATTTTGATGCAACGTTTTTTGGCACTAATTTTTCCAGAAATATTATTGGTAAATTAAGGGTATTCAGGTTTGGGCGTTTGGTCGGATATTTTTTTAAACAGAGTGAGAAAAAGTTGAGTTTTAGTAACCCCCTAAATGTAAGCAGTGTTGCTGTTGTTAACCTGAAACATCAGACATCCCTCTGAAAGCTTTTGCTTTATGGAAAATTACAGTTCAACGGCAGTTATTAGAGCTACACCCTTATTTTTACATATTTAGTTCCTAATTTACACACCTAGGGCATTGCCTAGCTCTTCAGTTGCTTATATTCAGTTGTTCCAGTACTAATAGTTTATATGGAAGAGCTATCACCTGAGTTATATGTTGCCTTGAAATCCACAGCTGTTTATGTCATTTTGCATCCATTTTAAGCTGTTTGCTTCTGGAGTCATGTTATCCGTAACTGATATGATTTCTGTGCTGTGACCAACAGCGAAATAAAATAGACTAGAATTCTATAGTGAACATCAGAAAAACCTCACTGGGTCCTTGTGAGCACTAGCAGAAAAAAAAGATAAATTTTTCTGAATAGTTTAGGATTGATGCCTCACTTAAGTATTCATTATTCAGGAATGTGTGCCTTGATTTATATATAGTTGTGTAGCTACTACCTAACATAGTGGTTTTTATCTCATGTACAAGTTGAGGCAAGTTACAGGTGAGCGGCTGACTACCTGCAATAATCACCTGGCTTTTACATTCTTGGTTCAGCAGTCCCACCCACCAGTTTAAGTCATAGCACCTGGCTTACAGGCACCAGCCTACCTCTTTTCAATTATTTGGTACAGAAAGTGAGTGTTGAATAGCATTTAAAGCATGACCTATTCAGCACTCTAAAGCTTACCCTCTGCTGGAGTTGACATTCCACTTAATTGTTTTTGAATGAATAAGAAAAATAATTAATAATGCATAAGGCATTGGTAATAGCAAGCATTGTAATACAATTTTTATTGTAGATAACAGGATAAAAATCATATTGTATATATACAAATAGTAATTCTCTAAAAGCCCAGCAAATAGTCAAAAGGAATATCAGCTGCTATAGTTCATGCTTTAATTTCATTTTCTTTTCTTGAATTATAGTAACCATGTAACACTTCTGTGACTATGGGCATCATCATTATGGTTTAAGAGACTGGCTTGGGAGGCTGCTAATATGAATATTAAGACCAATTCCACAAATCTAGATCCATGTAGGGGTGGATAGACATTGTGAGTTTCCTGTTTATATTTCCTTTTTGATGTTAAAAGAATTTTTTTTTCCAAATTTCAAGTTTATAAATTCCCATAAACTAGAAATTCGACCCTTGATAAATCTGCCCCTAAATGAACCCAATAGGCTGGTTCTGCTTCCAATAAGGATTAATTATATCTTAGTTTGAATCATGTACAAGGCACTGTTTTAATTATTATTGCAGAGAAATAGAAATCAGTTGTAAAAAATTTGGATCATTTGAATAAAATGGAGTCTGTAATTTTGAGCTTTCTGGATAACAAGATGATGGATCCCATACCTGTATTATATTATATTATGTCGCCCGAATGAACTCTGAGAGTGAACCACTCACTAAAGCATGTACGCACTAAAACATGGCAGCACTGTATCAGGAGCCTACCGGGGAAACAGGTGCTCTACAGCAGACAGAATGCATCAAGTTGCATTTCACCTGTGTTCAGCGCTTGCCTGCACCTCAATGAGTACATATTCAGAAGAATGGGATGTGCCTCCCTGTGGTGAAACACAGGAAAAATCCACTGTAGGGGAATGTGGACAATAAAACCCATGTGTAAGTAATACAGAGTTAGGCCTCTTTGTGTTTTTTCAGGCAAAGAAACACTAGCCTGCGGCTGCATTAAAGGACAAGGAAAAGCGAATTCACTGGGCAGGTGCTTAAAAGTTAATTCACCAGTAAATTACTTTTCTGTGAGTTAATTCTTGGGGGAGTGCTTAAGCTTTTTGCATCACCCAAATAAGCATCAATGTGATCTCACAAAATTTGGCTCCATGCTCTTTGTTCTTGCATTTGAAAGCATTAAATTCATTTTGATGATCATTTTTTCTAGTACTGAGCCACTGAATATTTACCCCCCCTGTTTGCTTAAAGGAACAGTAACATGATTTTTTTTTAAATAAAAAATTAGTTTGCCCTTAACGGAAAAAAAACACCAGCACATATTTAACTTTACATTCGCAAAGACTTTATTAAGAAATATCTTACCAATTCTCTGCTTGTGCTCCTCTTCTGAAAAGGAGACGATCCATCTGGCGGCGCTCAATTTCTCCTCCCTGCCTTCTATAGGAGATAGCCAGGGAGGAGAAATTGAGCGCCGCCAGATGGATCGTCGCCATGTCGCCTTTTCAGAAGAGGAGCGCAAGCGGAGTATTGGTAAGATATTTTTTAATAAAGTCTTTGTGAATGTAAAGTTAAATGTGTGCTGGTGTTTTTTTTTCGTTAAGGGCAAACAAATTTTTTATAAAAAAAATTTCATGTTACTGTTACTTTAATAAATAATGAAGCCAAAATTACATAATCTCTGTATGTAATATAACAGCAAGATGACTGACATAGCTCTGGCATTCAGCTATTTTTAGTGGCAAATTATGTGGCATCTAGATTATGTTTTTGGTCAGCTTAATTCTCATTGATGAATTTTCATGTGTAATTTTTTATGGTTGTATGTCTAAAGTATTAGTGTAATTTGCTGTTGTTGATCATGATGACCCACGGTTAGGGTTGCCACCTTGCCGGTAAAAATGATGGTTGATCCCAATGTTATTAATAGGGAAAAAAGATAAATATATAGGAAGGCCAGTATTTTTTCCAGAAAAGGTGGCAACCCTACCTACGGTAAACAATAAGAAAGTAGAAGCTAGCACATGAGACTCAGTTAGATGCCAATATTCACTTTACATTATTTATTGACAGCACAAAGTGATGGCACAAGCAGTTCGCAAGACCCATAGTGTAAACAGTATGACACAGTCCCGTGCTGTCCAGGTTTATCAATAAAAAGCATGATGATCCACACTGCTCAATGTTCAGGGGCTGAGATTATATTATGTTAATTTATTAAAAGTCACTGGGGACTTGAGGTAAAATAAGGCCTACAATATGTCCTACCAGTTGTAAAAAAAAATTTCCCAATTGGTTCAGTTTGGGGATCCATTATCTGGAAACCTGTCATCCAAAAAGCTCCAAATTACAGGAAGACAATCCCTCATAGACTCAGTTTTAATCAAATAATACTTAGAGGCCCATTTATCAAAGGTCGAATTTCAAATTCATGTGAATTTATTTGAATATACTCACAATTCGACTAGCAGGTTTTTTTAGAATATTCGATTGAATGGTTCCGACCAGAAATTTCAATTACATTCAATTCATACAAATCAAATTTTTCTCTTGAAAAAAACATTTCTAATGTCAGGAAGGCTATTAACATCTTCAAATGGCTCAACGGACCTCTGCCGTTGACTTGTACATGAACTGGGCAGGTTTTAGGTGGCGAATATTCAAATTAGGACTGTTTCCGTGTCGAGGTATGATAAATCTCACAATGAATTTTGAAACTCGAAAATTCGAATTTACTTAATGTTTTGACCTAGAGCAGGAATTCTTAACTTATGGGTCAGGAATAAAAAATAGGTCTACCTTCTGTTAAAGATGGGTCTCCATAACCCTCTGAATAATGTTAACATTTCCTGCTGCAATAGAAAGCAGTAATTAAAAAAGGCCCATAACTGGTAAACCAAGTTTTGGGTTGCAAAGCAAATTCCACAACTCAATTTGCACTTCCTGGCAAAAAAAGAAAAACTGACCTAAAGGCTTTCCACATTCCAGGTCTAACAAAACCTGAGGGTACCTTTCATATTCTCTTTATTAGGAGCAGGACTGATGGGAAGAAAACCATTTTCTTGGCATTTCTTGCACAAAAGATTAAACTGATTATGTTAATAGATCAGTTCACACTGCCATGAACTTTAAAACTGACTTTAGTAGTTTGCAATAAATATTGATATAAGCTTTGAAGCCAAGATAAATAACATTCACTTACGTGGGTATGCTTGGCATGAATAGCCCATAGCCATAAAACTAATTATTTTTACAATAAAGGCATCTGTTTTGTGCGTTACCTCCTGCAGCTTGGCTGCCAGGGCAATCAACTGTATTATCTGCATGCACTGCTAAGAAATGAAGTGTTTGGCCTGGGAAATTGAAGCAAAATGCATTTTAATATTTGCTGCTATGCGATCAAAGGACTTTGGTTAATATATATTGATGTTTTTATGTTGCCTAACAGTTGTAAATACAATTTTTTATAATGTTCTTTTGTCATTTTTCTCTTTTCATTGATTCTGTAATATAGTAGTAGTCAGCACACATAGTGGAACAAATTAAGTCAATGTCCACACAATAATGGTGATTTGTGCCAGAATTTTGCACATTGTGCAAGATTTAGATCTCTCTCACATTATTTCGGAATCCCAGGTACAAATAAAAGCGAATCTACCCCCAAGTGTATCGTTGGGTTGAGTTTTAGCTTCACAGCTGGGGAAACTCAGTAGGAATGCTACTTCCCTGAGTAGATTGACAACTGCAGTCAGTGTACTTGATATGGGTACCTATTTCAGGCAGGCAAAGGGATTGCAACATTGTGTCTAGTTTACATTTTGCACTTTTTAAATGAATGCCCCCCCCATCTGTGTCTAACTTTAAAAATGTGATCAAGTTGCTAGTAGACACTGTTTCAAATCAAGCAGTGGTTGCTCCGCAACATCTATAGATAGTGATTTTATATGGCTGCCTGACATTCAGTCCAGGAATAAAGTTTATAACGTCACATTTTTTATAGCAACATGGCACATAAAATACATCCGAACAATTCTAAAAGGGCTCTTACACTCAAGCATTTCTGCCTGCGTACCCCTGCAATGGAACTTTATGTGTTTCACCACAACAAAGTGCATCAAAAAATGCAGCCTTTTCTTTACAATCAGTTTGTACTCACTCAAGCTGAGTTCTACCTACATATGGTGCTTTCGTGCGGCTGCAAGTACAAACTCGTTGAAAAAAACAGGGAAGTTTCACCACAGTAGTGTAACAATAGAGGAACAGACCCCATGGTTGCTGGGCAGGGGGGCTTCCTCTATTGCTGTACAAATCTCTGCTCTCCACAGACTCTCAGGTAGGAGAGCAGGCAGTGATTTATACATGAGCAGGTGGGAAATGGGGCTTGCTAGGATCTGCTAATCTACACTGGACCCCTCCAAAGATTTATTTTGCGGAGTGGCCCAGCATGGTCCACTGCATTAAACACTCATAAGAGTTGAAACATAGCTTAGAAATATTTCACATAAGGCTTACAAAGAAAATACATATGCAGCCTGCAAATAAACCTTATTGTTGTACACATAAAAGAAACATAGCTATTCATGCTCCTACAGGAGCATACCGTTATATTTTATCAACACATATTCACAGTTCTTTACAGAGGTTATGCATCATTCATATTGGTCCCTGCCCCACTGGAGCTTACAATGTAAGGTTCCTATCACATTCACACACAGTAGGTTCAATTTAAACCTGCCTGTATGATTGTAGAATGTGTAAGAGACCAGAGTACCCAGTGGAAACCCACACAAGCAAACTAGAAGAATAAGCAAATGAGAAAATAATCAATTCAAATATTGTAACGGTTTCTAGAATAATCAGGTTACACTTCAGTATTCCCCTCTCAGCCGAGCCAACGGTCTCTCTTCATTCAGAAGTCAAAGGGGCAAATTGACTAAACAAACGATCAGCTCCACTTCAACAGACAAAAAATTGCTACAACTAAGCTAAGTTGCGTCTGGGCACCTGAACACTGGCGAAGTTTTGCTAGCGTTAATTCGTCAGAGCGACCATTTCATAGCTATCTTTCTTAAGCGTTCATTTCTGCCTAGCGAAACTTTTTTAGTACTCTTACACCTAGGTCAATTTGAATTGGGAGAGTACATATAGGTCGTATGGACTTCTCAGTTAGTGATGTTAGTGCAAATGCTTGAAGTGGCCACTTATAATTACAAATGTCCAAGAAACCATAATAAAGACAAAAAAGATCCTCTAATGCCCTAGACATGAGCCCACCCTAATACAAATGTGGCATGCCCCTCAAATGGTTGGGAAAGAAATGTTAACACCTAAATCTTTAATAGTTACAACTTTTGAAGGCAATCCCGCTTTAAAAAATGAAAAAACGCTAGCGTTTTTTACAACTTTTATGAGTTTCCAGCATACAGGGTATGATGTCACTGACATAAGAGTGACATATCTGTTTTCCAGGTCTAAGGTGGTGAATGAAACTCTGTCGAAACAGTTAACCTTTTGTAAAATTCGCATTTTAGTGAATTTGCGGAGTTACAATAGTTCGTCTGAGTGAAAATTCGCCTGGCGATATGGCGAGAATCTGCGCTAGCGACTTACTCTTTTGATTGATAGGTCAAGCATATTGGTGTGTGCTCTATTTGCCATCCTAGACAATTTATTAGAGCTAACTGTCTTTCAAAATAACCAACTCTAACACAAAGCTGCAAGAAGAGAAACAGATTGCTGTGAAGTGGATGAAGGGTAATGTTATTATTTTAGAATTGGTGCAGAATGTTGAATTGGTTATATTTAGAAGGTTTCTTTTTCCACAAGAAGGCCAGGTTGACAGTGGATAAGATACTCACTCAAACTACCTGTCAGATACTGTAGATAACTTAGACTGCTTTGCCATTGCAAGAACCAGATGGCAGGCAAGCCAGCAGATTTTTTTCTTAATCTTGGCATACATCTGCTTGTTATGTGACCTCACTGATAGGCCCACCTTGAGTTGGGTAATATCAGACTGATCCGATCATTTGGAGTATAACATGAAATCCGGAAAAAATCCTTTCCATTGTAGCAAAACACAATGACAAGCAATGTGAAGTGCTATGAGAGAATGAAAGATGTGATACATATTACACAAAACAAAGCAAGCAACAACAATAAATAAAATGTAAACACAACAAAAAAGAAAAAAAAAAATATGCTGTCCAAAACAAAGAATAAGGAGAAAAAGAGAAAGGGTTGGTGAGCTATGGCGGAGAGTACGGTGGAACCCTCCAGGCCTACCAAAAAACTGCAGGAAATACGCCCCAAAAATAAGAAACAGTAAAAAAAAAATTATTCGTTGCGGATACCTCTGTAAGCTAGCCAAGGATTCCAGACTTTATTATGGCGCTTCAGTTTACCCATGCGACAGCTGGTTAAGTGTTCAAGTACTAGGACAGAATCCAATTTAACTTTTACCATATGAACATCTAGGAAAGGGGATTTCCAATTTTTAGCAATTATCTGCTTTGCGGCAGAGAATATATGTGTTACTAGAGTCCTGGTATATTTATTTCCCCCTGTGACAAACTTATGAAGAAGGGCTTCTGCTGGATCTTTTCTTAATGGAAGACCAGTGACATTAGTAATCATAGCATAGATTCTCACCCAGAATCTGGAGACTTTCGGGCATTCCCACCAGATGTGTATAAAAGAACCAACTTGACCACAGTTCCTAAAGCAAAGAGGCGACGAAGACGGGTACCATTTAGACAAGGTGGCGGGAACCAGATACCACTGATGAAGCACTTTTTGGGAAGTCTCCTGAATCAGAACATTAATAGAACAATGCGTAGAGGCCGAGATAATGTCTGACCACGTTTCATCATCGTAGCAGACCTTCAGGTCCTTTTCCCAGCGACGGACAAATGGTAAATCCCTTACGCCAGTCTGGTGAGCCATATAATTATATAGTGCAGAGATCGATTTTTTCTGAGGAAGGACTTGCAGGTACATTTGCTCAAATGGAGGGTTTTATTTTTATATGCAAAATTGTTAAACCATCTTGGTTCTTGGAATAAAAATGCACTTCCTTACTCTTACACCTTATGTTTCTCGTATTTAGATCAGGTATGACCAGCCTTCTTGATCAGTTTCTAGAGTGACATTAGTTTGTGATGCCTTGTAGATTCAGGGTTTAGACTGTTCATTCTACTGAAACTGTTTTAGGCCAAAAAACTAATAAAGTTCTAAAGGACCACACTCTTTGATAATATTCTTTAACATCTGCAGCATATGATACTGTAAAAACATAGCTTAAAGGAATTATTCAAAACTGGGTAAATAGGCTGTGTAAAATAAAAAATGTTTCTGATATAGTTAGTTAGCCAAATATGAAATGTATAAAGGCTGGAGTGACTGGATGTGTAACATAAAAGCCATAACAGTACTTCCTGCTTTGCAGCTCTCTTGGTTTCCACTGATTGGTTACCAGGCAGTAACCAATCAGTGACTTGTGGGGGGGGCGCGGCACATGGGTGATAACTGTTTGCCTTTGAATCTGAGCTGAATACTGAGGATCAATTGCAAACTTACTGAACAGTTATGTCCCATGTGGCCCCCCTTCAAGTCGCTGACTAACTCAGAGTTAGAGAGCTGAAAAGCAGGAAGCTGAATTCTGTTCTGTTATGTTAGACATCCAGTCACTCCAGCCTTTATAGATTACATTTTTGGCTAACTAACTATATTAGAAATAATTGTTATTTTGCACAGCCTATCTATTTACACAGTTTTTATTTTTGCATTGAACTGTTCCTTTAAAGCACTCCTATCACTCTGACACTACTAGATATCCTTCTGTCCATTTCAGCTGTGTTTCGTTGTCTTTCATACTAACTCATTTTCCAGTGTTGACTTCTCTATTGGCATTTTCTGGATTGCTATTCTTCTCTTTAAGACTGCTTCTGATGAAAACTCATTACTTCATTTCACTTCCTATCTCATGTTTACCCAATTCTGGCTCTTTTTATTTCATACCTGACCTCTCACCCTATGTTCATTCTAAAGTCTGTCTCATAGCAATTTCAGCCTTGATGGGGACATAACACCTGAAACTTAAGATGTCTGAGCTGTTCATAATCCCCAGTAGCATTTTTCACTCTGACATTTGTCACATGCAGATGTCTCATACACTTGGTCATTTTCTGACCAAATTTGTTGATAAAAAACATTGATTTGACAGATCAACCTTTGATGGGATTTCAGCAAGCTCGTTAGTCAAAATTAGATTGCCCATTGACCAAATTATATTCACTATGAATATGTGACTTGAAAATATCAATGAAAGGTGGTTTTATAAATATGTTAAATACTTTGTGCTCTGCATTGTAGAGCTGCTCTCAGATAGGAATCTCTTTCTCTTGTTCCTTGTTAATGCACTTGTATTTATTTTATGGTTTAGTGACTATATAGAAACTGAGCAGTTACTTGTATTCTGTGTGAGGCACACATGTTGAATCTGTTTAAAAGCTATCATATTTTTGGTTGCTATGGATAACTGCACCTTTGTGCCTTTTATAGCAAATTGAGGTTTATATATTTCTTTTTTATACTCTGCATATAGTAATTGTGTTGTTTTTTCCAAAGTAGGGTACTTGCTTAATGCCCATTTTTATACGCAGATGGCCCAGACAGATTGCATCTGCCACCGGACTGTGTCGCTATGGTAACAGGATAGACTGCTGCTGGGGATGGTCCCGCCAATCATGGGGACAATGTCAGCGTGAGTATTGCCATTGCTGGGGCTTTTCACCATCTAATAGGGGGCATTTACATATCTATTATTAAATTTCATACACTTTGGCAGGGCTTATTCAAGAACAGAAGCCTTTGCACGTGCAGGTCTGAGGTGGTAATATACACTGACTCTTGGTTTACGCAGGGAATTTTACTGGGGTTCCAGGTATCAGTGAACATTGGTTGTTGACAACAACAGCATGGCCTTGGAGAGAATACTGTTGTTTGTTGAGAATTTAAATTCCCATATCTGATTGGCTACACACACTCCCTATGCTACGGAATATGAATTACTATTTTCTATTGTAGGCAGAAATGTGGGTTATGGGGATTGGGATAGCATAGAGACTCATCTTTGAGGCAGTATTATCTGCTTAGTCCACTCAGCACTTATTAAAATGTGCCTATGCAAACAGTATGGTTAAATGCAGGTTGACTGTTTATGACTATGCTGAATGATCGGTTTTTTATATTGTTTAAAAAAAAAAATGTATTATCTAATTTTATACAATATACAGTTAGGTCTATAAATATCTGGACAGAGACAATTTTTTTCTAATTATATTTTTGTACATAACCACAATGAATTTTAAATGAAACACCTCAGATGCAGTTGAACTGCAGACGTTCAGCTTTAATTCAGTGGGTTGAACAAAAAGATTGCATAAAAATGTAAGGAACTAAATCCTTTTTAACACAATCACTTCATTTCAGGGACTCAAAAGCAATTGGACAATTGACTCAAAGGCTATTTCATGGGCATGTGTGGGCAATTCTTTTGTTATGTCATTATCAATTAAGCAGATAAAAGCCCTGGAGTTGATTTGAGGGGGGGTGCTTGTATGTGGAAGATTTTGCTGTGAACAGACAACATACGGTCAAAGGAGCTCTCCATGCAGGTGAAACAAGCCATCCTTAAACTGCAAAAACAGAAAAAAACCCACCCGAGAAATTGCTACAATATTAGAAGTGGCAAAATCTACAATTTGGTACATCCTGAGAAAGAAAGAAATCACTGGTGAACTCCTTCACATCAGCCAAACAAGTGAACAACACTCTCCAAGAGGTAGGCATATCAATATCCAAGTCTACCATAAAGAGAAGACTGCATGAAATTATGCAGAGGATGCACTGCAAGGTGCAAGCTACTCATAAGCATCAAGAATAGAAAGGCTAAGTTGGACTTTGATAAAAAAAAAAAAAACATCTAGAAAAGCCAGCACAGTTCTGGAAACATTCTTTGGACAGATGAAACCAAGATCAACCTCTACCAGAATGATGGCAAGAAAAAAGTATTGAGAAGGCGGTTATTGCCAGCAAAGGGTTTTCAACCAAGTATTAGATATTAACATTTTATTTTCATTTTTTTAATTTTTCCAATTACTTTTGAGCCCCTGAAATGAAGTGATTGTGTTAAAAAAGGCTCACATTTTTATGCAATCCTTTTGTTCAATCCACTGAATTAAAGCTGAAAGTCTGCAGTTCAACTGCATCTGCGTTGTTTCATTATTGTGGTAATGTACAGAACCAAAATTAAAAAAAAGTTCTCTGTCCAAATATTTATGGACCTAACTGTAACGTTATGCTCATGGAGAATATTCTACAGGGCTTGTGTTGAGACCAGCTTAGTATGGTATATCATCCTATGCATATATCTTTTAGATTAAAGAAATAAGAAGGTTTCCAGCTAAAAACTCAGAACTTTAGCATATACTTTAATGACAACCTGACATCCAAGCAAGCTGGTGTGGCAAGTTATTTTTTTACCTTGCTTATGCTAAATGTTATATACAGTTATATGCAACAACTAAGTATATTAAGTATAAATTATAGCTTGTCCAGATACTCTGGCAAGGTTGACACTAAATATCTTTAAAGTCAATACAATCATAATTATGGGATTGCTCTAAGACAAGTGGATCTGTTATCTTAAAGAGCTAAAACTATGTCAGATATCTCCTTACCACATATTTGCATAGCCCTGCTTAGTTTTACATGCCTCGTGGGCCAGTAGCCCTCTTTTGATTAATCCCTTGACCTCGGCATAGTGCAAAAAGGTCAGGATGAGTCTGGGCCTATTTACACATTTTACTTGAGGGGAAGAAGGTTGTTAGAATAAATACTAGCATTGAGTGTATTTTCATATTTTTTAGACGGCAGTTTTTAATTTGTATCTTTCATCTGAAAATATTTTCTGTTGTTTTCATTTAGACTGCAAAATGAAGTTTTGTTTTATTAGTGACACCTGGCCATTAGACTAGTTTTCTGTGAACACTTTTTTTAGTTAGAAGTTGCCGAAATATACTTTATCAAGCCATAATTAAACCTGTTGTTTTGTAGCAAGCTGCTGGACTGGGCTTCTTAAATCATGTAAGCCTCTAATGAATTCCAACATAATAATAGAGAGCCTTGTTCAGTTACAGTCCACCACAATGACTAGTGAATGAAAGAGTTCCTCAGATAGAGTGCCAACTTCCTATGTTTGTTTCCTACAAGTGAGCAAACAAGTTGACCATGAACAAAAAAAAAGATACAAGTATTGTCATGTGACAATATTTGATGAATTATTTGAATATGAAGATGGTGGTGCTGCTTTATCCTATAATACCGATGTTTTCTCAATTTACATATAAAAATATCCTCAAGATAGCCTTCAAGAGGGGATTAAACTGCTTGATGATACTTGACTATGACACCTTAGTAGAGAGAATATGAGCCATGAGGCTAAGAGCAAAATATATCGGCTTCTTGGCTGAAATGTTCAGGTTTGACAGGGATTGCCGTAATATACAGTGGCATACAAATATATGTATTTTTGTGTACAGAAATATGGAAACATATAGTACAGCATCGTACAGTATGAAACACATGAGCCCCATTTGCTACACTGGAAAAATAGCAGTGCCAATGTAATGAGGCATTGAGACATATGCTTCATTAAAGGAGAACTAAACCCTAAAAATTAATGTCGCTAAAAATGCCATATTTTATATACTGAACTTATTTCACCAGAAAGTGGTGCAAATTATGTAAATTAGGGGCAGGGAGGGAACTTGTGTGACTTTTTGTCACAAAACAAGGAATTAAAAAATGTTTTCCCCTTGCCACCCTTAATTTGTATATGCAAATTCGGATTCGGTTCGGTATTTGGCCGAATCGTTCACAAAGGATTCGGAGGTTTGGCCGAATCCAAAATAGTGGATTTGGTGCATCCCTAGTTAATAGTGCTGCTCCAGCAGTATTCTGAATGGAATAAATTTCTCTGTTTTTTTTATATTTAGTTTTGAGATCTGACATGGGGCTAGACATATTGTTAGTTTCCTAGCTGCCCCTCAGTCATGTGACTTGTGCTCTGATAAACTTCCGTCAAGATAACAGCACTCAAGAACAGCATTTAATAGTAAAATCCAGATCCCACT
Organism: Xenopus petersii; assembly: GCA_038501925.1. Taxonomy (NCBI): domain Eukaryota; kingdom Metazoa; phylum Chordata; class Amphibia; order Anura; family Pipidae; genus Xenopus; species Xenopus petersii. The sequence goes on along the minus strand of CM076673.1, from coordinate 63,888,061 downwards.
GCAACATGTTCAGTTACATTGAATAGGAGAAACAACAGCCTGCCAGAAAGCAGTTCCATCCTAAAGTGCTTTCTGAAAGCACACGACCAGGTAAAATGACCTGAGATGGCTGCCTACACACCAATATTACAACTTAAAAAAAATACACTTGCTGGTACAGGAAAGATATGTTATATTGTAGAGTGAATTATTTGCAGTGTAAAAAGTGCAATTTTGAAAAAAAAATCTACATCATAAAAATTATGACAGAATCCCTTTAAGTTTTGTAAATTTCTTCAGAAGTAATGGAAGTTGCTACAAAAGTTAATCATTGAGCACTGGTTTTAGAGTAGCCATAATATGGCTAAAAAAGAGCAAGACAAGGATTTTGTCAGTCAATGAATATTTCAGGAATTATTTTTTCAGATGTGTATACAATAGGAAGCCCCAAATTCAAGATATTTTTGGTTTTATAGAACTCACAGAAAGTTAATTCATTATTTGGACTAAGGCAAAAGCCTTTATTTTAACCTTTTAACCTTTTATTAATTTTAACTGTTACAACAACAGAAAACAACAAACAGAAGTGCATTGTGTATGTGTTGGCCTACTTTGAAATAAATTAAACACTGACTAGCCCTATTAAATGCTAGTGTTCTCATCTGTTTAATGTGACTTCTGTTTCTGAAGCTCCATGCTGATCTTCCCTCTCTTGAGTGTGTGACCATGGTAAGGACCATGATGAATCATCTTACTGCGGCTCGGTCTTGCGGCTTTGCCTGTCACATTGTCTATACAGCCCTCGCACTTGCTGGCGGCTTCTTGAGTGTGCGACCTCGGTAAGCTAACTGTTAGCTTACCGCAGTCACATACTCAAGAAGTCACCAGCAGTTGCGAGGGCTGTATAGATGATGTGACAGGCAAAGCTGCAAGACTGAGCCGCAGCAAGCAGGATGAAGAGCCACATGAGGCTCCGGAGCCTCGGGTTGCATATCCCAGTGCTAGAGGAACATTAAACTTTTAACTTAAATTTTGGGAAGCTGGTGAAAAATAAAAGATGGAGAACAACTGAAAAAAATGTTTGGAAGGTGAACAACCCCTTTAAGAGATCTAAAACTACAAAGAAAGTTATTATGATATTACTGTTTATAGTAGGAATCATTTACTAACACCCTGGATGCACGTGCAAGAGCACTAAGGGGTACAGAAGCTCACCTCATGTGCCTGGGGTCTGGTTGTGCGCTTTAGACAGTATGTACAGTGCTTCATCGCAGGCCTGCTTCCTAACTTGTGCATCTGAATGATGCATGGGTTGCATCACTGTGAAAAAAGAAATGTTTTTGGTGGCTGTGACATTTGCAACATGCTGAGACGTTCGGCACTGAAATGAATTTGGTAAGTAGATCACACGCACACCATGCACACTAACTTTCTACACAGGCAGAGTTGGATACATAAATCACTATCTTTTTATTGTTGATTCCATACCAGATCACAGTTTCACTAGCAAATGTTTATGAGTTCCCAAGGAGTAAGCACCTGAGCATAATAACCCCCGAAATCAAAGCATCCAATGAATCCAAAAATTGTCTTGCTAAAAAGGTTTCAAGGTTGCATGTGGCTGCTGCTTCTCGCACTCACTGTACGGTTGAAGTTTTGCTTGTTTAATACTTGTGCCACTGTTTAGAGCTGAGAGATTAACTAAATCAATTACTATGCACATCCATGCTTCCCCATATCACCCTGTTTTACTAATCCAGATGGCATCACACTGTGTGTACTGAGTCACATTTAAGCAATATTCCAACTGTTCAAAAATAGCAGGATATTAAAGGGGAACTAAAGCCTAAAATAGAAGAATGCTTGACATGTATTTTGTGTACTAAACATAAACATGAACTTACTGTACCACAAGCCTAATAAATGACAAATGATTTCTGCTTTAAAAGTTGGCCACAGGGGGGTCATCATCTTGTAACTATGTTAAAACATCTTTGCAAGACCCAGACCATGCACATGCTCATTGTGGTCTGGGCTGCTGTTGGGAGGTTAGGCTTAGGGATCGTCCTTAATTATCAAAACGGCACAAGTCAAATAAAATCTTCCATAGTAGCTGATACAGCAAGACTGATTAATAATCAAAATATGCAGACTGCACTGGGTCAGCGGTGCAAATCTCTACACAGTCGCTGCCTGCTCTACAGGGAAAACAACAAAGCTGCTCAGGTTCTGGGAAGTAAGGTGAGGGTTGCCTCCCACGTGCCATTTGAAAGTATGATTGTTTCCCTGCAGAGCAGCTAGGAACCGCCTGTTTCCTATCTGCAGCAGAGCAAGTAAAAATGAAGGGGAATTTCACTGCATACGATCAGGTTTCTTATAAAAACATTTTTAAATTAAAGTATATTGGAGATAGAAAAAATGGGATTTTATTTTTTCGACTTTACATCCCCTTTTAACAAAAGAGGGCTTCTGCACAGATCTGGGGTTTGTAAAGAAAGGTTGTTATAAGGGGCACTTATATTAATGTAAAATGTTTCTATGCATTAAAACTAGATTGTATAATGTCACAGGGAACAGAAATAGGATTGATCCACTGCCTACCTAAATAATATTCGATGGCTATCAATGGGCGGACAGCCAAAAGTACAGCCAGACTAAAATTAACTGCATTACTGAGCCCAGCGTATAGTTTATGTGCCATATGTTAGGAAATGTAGGGGGGAAGCCGGGTACCCCAGAAAAAAATTATGATCTTTTGCAGCTTATCACCCTGAAAAATGAATAGTCGCCAGCGTTTTTTGGGACTTAGAAAAATGTTCAACTATTTTTTGAGGAAGTCCTATCTACTCTATTGCACTTCGCCTGGTCTGAGGTGGTGAAGGCAAGTCTGGCGCAAGATGTAACGTTTAGTAAAATCCGCATCTTTGTGAATTTGCGTAGTTACGTCCATTCGCCAGAGCGCAACTTCGCTAGGCGTAAGGGAGCGAATTCCCACTAGAGTCTATCTCTTTCGCTAGCAAAGTTATGCCAGCGACCGAAGTTACGAACTGACGTGATGCTTGCGAATTTTCGCTAGTGTTAGTCACTTCGACCTTTAGTGAATCTGCCCCTATAAGTCTCTCCTTCCTTTATTTTTTAGAATTAAATGGAAGCAATTGTCTCTATGATATATGTTTTATACACTTTTGTCAGGATTTAGACCCTGGTCCCTTCGTTGGTTTATGTTTTAAAGACAAAAAGTTCCTCTCACCTAGTAAACAATAATTAGTTGGTTAATTTTAGTGTGTTGCATTTATTTTAGTAGTAGCAAGCATGCAATTGCCATTGCCAACTTTTGCCCATGTTATTACATTACTAGACCATACCATAGGCCATTACCATCAATTGAAAATAAAAATATAAGGGGCGAGCAGGAAAAGTATGTTTAGTGTGGCCATTTTCAAAATTCCATGCCCCATTCCAAGAAGTAAAGTCTAACTAAAGAAGTAGCTAGAAATGTTGTACAATATGTTTTGTGCTTCTGTACTAGCCCAAGGCAACCATAGCTCTTTAAAGATCTGTGTCTCCAAGATGCCACAGTAGCTCCCCATCTCCTTTTCTGCTGATTCAATGCACATGCTCTGTGCTGCTGTCACTTACTGAGCTTAGGGACCCATTCACAATATACACATAGAATATAAATGTCACACTATAAGGTTGATTAGTAATTAATACAGATAATTACTACATGGCAGCACAGAAACCAGTGCAACTAGCATCAGAATTTAATAATCAATCCCATAGCGTCAGCTTATATTACAGGCCAACCTCATTTTCTGCTGGATAATTTGTGACGACCCCTAAGCTTAGCTTCTCAACAGCTGCTTATAAACCACTGAGCATGTGAGTGTCAGAGACACTTTCCAAGATGGTGAATGATTAAATCCTTCGAATTGTTTTTCAGATTAAGCGCAGCAGAGCTCACGGGCGCCAGCTCTTCGGTAATCTTCGGGTCTTCTTCCGGCGCTTTGGCAATTTCCGGCAATTTTGGTCCATGCACAGTTGTCAAAGACCCAAAGACTGCTTCAACTGCGCATGCGCCGATACGGTACTTACTTCCTGAAGACCGTAGAGAAGAAGATGGTGCCTGTGAGCTCCGCTGCACTGAATTTGCAAATAAAGGTAAGTAATGAGTTAGGATCTATGTAGGGTAGGGGGTTAGGGTTTTTATAATTAAGGGTTTGGTTCTCCTTTAAACAATGTATTAGAAGAGACCGTGTTCAATAGCAGTTATATATACAAATAACGTTAAAGTCATCTTTATGTCAGTGCTATGTGTGTGTGTAATTAATGAAAATGGGATATATAGGATCCCTAGTCCAAAATGCTCAGTTATTCTGTATAAGGCAGAGAAATGTAATATATAAGCATGTTTAAAGGTACAAAGGCAACCTTTAACTATCCAGCTCTTTCTTAACCACAATTTCTGGCAGCTCTGTTGGAGACCAAAAGGTTGCTGCTCCCAGGCCTCTTGAATTATCTCCACTTGTTTATGTGCTTGACTCAGTATCAGTGTTATGCCATTGTACTAACCTCTTTATTGTTATGGCATGCAGTGTGTTTTCATTTAGTAACAAATGTGATTGCGCTATTTCTTGCTTTTGTAAAACCTGTCCCAGATTTTTTCTCTTGTTGCAGAAAAGCTCTGAAAGTTGAATGTGTTTAAGCCTCCCGGAATGTAGCATGTTGATTATAACCCAAATCCAGCCTCCTCAAAGGAAACAAAACAGATCTACAATTCCTTATTTGGACATTTGTTTTTGCAGCTTTCTACTCCGCCTTAAGACAGAGAATAGCCAGCGTAAGGTGCCGATCGCAAGGTTAGCCTTACATATTTCTTAAATCATTTGGCAGCATATATTATGTCTGAAGAGAACAGACGTTTGGTCACACATAGAACACGTCATTTTCTGGTTCATTGTCATTACATAGAAATAAATGATTGGGCAGTGTTATGCTTTCTGGGAAATAGCCATGTTTTAAAGCAAATACTAGTTATAATGCTAACTGCATCTATGTGAATATTCATTTTGACCCCCTTTCTCCACTCTACTGATAAACTGAACAACTAACCATATTTGATGTTAAATTTTCTTTGCACTTCTTTGCCTTGGGGTTGCTTTATTTTACAGCATCCTGAGGACTTGATGGCATTTCTGTTGTAATAAATAACTGAAATTCCACTTTGTAAATGCCTGTATGTCAGCTGATAGCAGTATATGTGATGAAGTTGTATTCTAAAGTTCACTCACAGCAAATTAAAGGATTTCGAGAACTTGATTTATCCCTTTCCCAGTTCCAAGATTTGAAAAAGGTGCTAAATTGTGAAACACTTCAATCAAACACAGCAAACTGAAATGTTTACACCACAACCATGATTTCTTTGGGGCTTCCTGGGTTTTCTCATCTTTAAAGTCAATGCCATAATTATTTCTTCTTATAAGGGAAACAGTTTCTCATACACCTGCTTAAAAAACTTGAAATCTTACCTTCACCCCCTCCAACAGTGAGATGCAGATGTATAGTTTCAACTTACCTAATATTTTGTATGTGTAAATCCCTAAGGGGCAATGGTGTAATATGAGCAAAGTTTACCCAAAGCTGATAGCAACCAATGAGATAGCATTACTTGGTTCAGTGCCGTTAGAAAACCAAAAGTAAATTATTTTTTCTATTTTATCCAAATATCCATGTGTGCCATTACCTTTTCGTTGTACTGGAACCTTGTATAACATAAGGTATGTGGTTGGAAGGTAGATGGTGATGTGTCTGACAATTGTGGGGATGCTAATTGCACGCAGTTCAGATAAAAATCTTCAGTGTTCAAAAGTCACTATTTATGGCAAATAGCTTCAAGATGTCATCTGATTATTTAATTGCAAGTTTTCCTAAATTGACACTGCCCGGGGAACCCTGGAGCTGCCACCACCTTTGACTCTCTGCCTCCATTTAGCAGTGCTGTATTCATGAAGCAGCTACTCCATGTTTGGTCCTCGCAAGGTCGATAATTAGACAGTGGCGAAACTACCGGGGGCACTATCCGCACCTCCTTTGGGCCCGCTGAAATCACAATAAGTCTTGTCTCAGATGACAGGACAGGGGGAGATTTTTCCAGCACGAGTGTCCGAATGCAATTTTGTGGGGGGCACCCATGTGCACACCCTGCATCCAGGCGGTCGGTGACTGGCTACTGTATACTACCAGTATACTAACTCCTCCTGTTGTGACTGTCTTGGCTTAAAAATAAGATGGAGTCTATTATGCAGGTGCATATTCTAATCGAATTATCTACCTCACAAGGACCAAACATGGAGTAGCTTCAGTTTCCCTCTTTGTCCTTTTAGTTTAAGAAACAACAAAACCATAAATTTTGGCACAAGCCCTATTCATTAAATGAATGTAAAAGGAACAGGAACACCAAAAAATGAAATGACAATAAAATGTTCTATTACCCTGCACTGGTAAAACTGGTGTGTTTGCATTAGTAATTAACATTGTTAGTCTCTCTCTCTCCCTCTCATTGCGCTATTTCTTCTGCCTGGGATCTTCATCAAAAGCCCATGCTAAGCTTTGAGATCAGGATAATCAAGATGTTCACCCTAGGTTCTGTTCACTGTACCATATCTAAAGAGTTGCTTTCTAAGATGTGTCTCATTTTACACTGAATCTGTCAAGAGATTCACCTGCATAGAGCCACCTCACATTTTTATGGGGACACAAACACTAGGGGCCCTAAGTGGATACACATTTAATCTAGAAATAGAATGGTTAGAGATGTTCACCTTTCCTACACTAGTGTGAAAGTTATCCTTAGTAGTCACACTGTTAAATACCAATATCAGGATTAATGAACTATTTACATTATGTCTGGGCTTCAAATGAAAGATTTACTTACTGCAGATAAAATCTTCTGTCATGTGCATAATAAAAAGCAAATGAATTAATCCTTTTCAATCGACAATTTTACAGAACTAACATGCCCCCTGGATTCTTAAATGTCATTTTACATCAGAAAATAGGTCCCATCTGTTCAAACATATAAATAGCTTGTTAGATTACTGATTACAATTTCTGACAGATCTTTGTAATGCCAATAACAGAACTAGTGTTGGGGACAGCTGCGGGATTGTTCAGCAAACAAGTGTGACGAAACTGCCTCAGACATTTGAGATAGTACAGTAAGCCGAATGCCATCAGCTAACCAATTCATGCAAAAACAATAATTGTTCCTCAGTTTAGGTATGTCCTAAATATCGGTTTATGATACTGATGTCAACAATGAACCCTTTTCTCCTCAGTTTAATTGATTGGATACATCTGGTTTCCAGATAAAGAATCCTATACCTGTATTGATTTCTTTGTTGTTTTAGGATTACCATGAAATAAATGTTTGCAAAAAATGCAAAAGTTACTGCTTTTGCAGAATCATATCTTATCAAAACAGAGCTTTTTCTATGATCTGGGGTAATTATTTTCTATGATTACTGGAGGCCACAAGCTTTGTACCCCCATGTATTCCTCTTGTGTGACCTCTAGAACATGCCTAAACTAAGCAACGATTAGTGTCTATTGCATGTTACGTATATATACTCTTCTATATGACATCATTGAATTTGTCCAGTAAATGGCACTGCCATTTTACTTTTGGAAAGCTTCTGAAGTGTTATCAGTACCAAGGGAAGTTTTCTCCCCTGCTTTACTCTTGCTACATGCAGGGCATTCCTGTATCTACAAAATGTGGGGAATTTGTAAACATTTTTTTTATTGTCTGATTAAATAGGTTATCCTTATTGGCTAATATGAGTATTACTATACCACATCATATAACTCTTTTTGGGATACTTTACAACACGAAATGGCTACAACAATATTCAATAAACTGCATAGGAGATTAAAATAAAAACATGGCGTTAACATGGCCTCAATTATAGTTTAAAGAGAACCCATAGCATCGCCCATTGAATGTGTGTTATGGTGCAAAACCATCTTGTACTGGCTAGAATATGTTGATAGAGAAAGTCTTAGGCCACACTTGTAGGGGGTAATTTATCAAAGTCCGAATTTTATCAGGTGTGGTTTGTATCCTTCTTAGTGTTAGCTTTTATTTATATAATATGGACACTGTCCAGTGGTTTACAGGAGCGGAAACACTATGTGAACTGAATTTTCTTGTCATAACCCAGACTTCAGATCAGTAAGTTTATTGCCTGCTTTTCTGTCATTAATATTTTTCATGCTTTCTTTTCTTTACTATTTTGTTTAAAGAGGTAGTTCACCTTTAAATTAAATTTAGTATGATGAGGACAGCGATATGCAGAGACATTTTGTAAGTGATCTTCACTTTTAATTTGTTTTGTTTTTGTAGTTATACTGCTTTTTGTTCAGCGCTCTAGTGCTGGAATTTTTGCAGTGGTCCAATTTACCCTAGCAGCCAGGCAGTGATTTGAATGAGAGACTGGCAGATGAATTGGAGAGAACAAAAAAATAAATTATAAAGAGTAACAATAAAATTGTTGCCTCACAACACTGCGATGCTGGGGTCAGCGACCCCAATCTGAAAGCTGAAGATGAAGGCAAATAATTGAAAAACGATAAAAATTTAGGGCAATAACAAATATGGTAAGGAAAGGCCATTCTATAACATGCTAAAAGTTAAACTGAAGGTGGACCACCCCCTTAAAAGCCAGATGTATTCATATGACAGATGATGTCCCCCCACCACCACTACCACAACATGAAATAAACTGTATCTCTACAAATGTTTTGCATGATATTAACAAAATAACGTAGATTAAACGTTTCAGAAATTAAATCAGTAATCCAGAAAGCTCCAAATTATGGGAAGGACGTCTCCCATAGATTCTATTTTAACCAAATAATCCAGAATTTTTGATGCTTAGAACTGGATATTCGATAACATATTAAAAGTTAAATTAAAGGTGAACCATCTCTTTAAATGCCCTTCTTTGGGCTGAGATTAGACAAACGTTCCATTTATTCCCCCTGTCGCCTTTGTGTACAGCAGGCCTCTTCTGATATCAGTGGTTTCGGCTGAATGGTGCTCCATCTTTCCGTACAAAGAGACTGATATGTTCATTGATGTAGAGTAAAGCTCAAACAAATGTTGGCAAATCCTAGCAGACTACCAGGGGAATGTAATAAAAATCGCTAACGGAAAAACTATTCGTAGTGCGAAATGTTATGCCTTTGTGCGAACAAATTTTGCTTTGTGCAAATTTAATATAGCTTTTGCGAGCCCGGAAACTGTTTAGCGACCACTTCCGACAGTGAAAGACCATTTGCGAATTTTATAGTTTGCGCCAATGCGCAGTCAGTGTAATAAAACTTCTTACTGAAAGAGTCGTTATGTTTGCTCCAACAGATTACGACACCTTCAAGCACTTCTTATGAGTGCGCAATTAAAATTCGCAATGCGCAATTAAAATTCGCAATGCAATAACAGTTTAAGGAACAATATTACATTGCGAGATGTGGATTTTTAGTCTTATTGGTGCGAATTGTTTTGCTCTTTGCGACTTTTATTACATTCCCCTGTACATGTCTACTGACTTTGTGCCTTATATGTGATGCTCTTGCCAATAGTTCAAACGTTAACAAATGTGATATCTTAGCACAGCATCTGAAATTTACACACTGTATTGTGCATATTCCTACTGTACTACAACTTTATCACAACTCACAACACTGATTTTTTTCTGTAGCGTAGATATAAAAATAGTCCATGGAAAAGGTCAGCATTTGTGTGAAGGATGCAGCTGTTTCATATGAGTGAGGACCATGCACAATCCAGTTGTTATCTTTCATCTTTTCTATGGGAAGTCATATGTTGCACAAAGGCCAGAAAGGTTGCTGCACAACTCTTGCTTTGAAAGAGCTGTAGGGCAATTAGTATTTTGCAAGATTTTCCATAAACACAAAAGTGTTGTTTTAACTTTTGAATATAATAGTGCTAATGATCGGTTAACATTTCAAGAAAACACATGAGCATTATTTTCCATTCAGAATATTAGACTTTTACTCAACATATCATTTACTATTTTGAAGGCATTTTGAAGAGATGACATGATGTGTGCGGATTGTTTCTCGTTGCCCTTGTTTCTATAGTGCTTCATTAGGAAGTGCTGTACTAATGCACTACTGATTCAGACTAAAGTGCAATTGCAGATTCCATGTTTTTCTTCAAGGGAAAAGCTAAACATTAAGGGGATTATTTATTAAATGTGCATTTTTAGTGGGGGGAAAAAACTAAAACTTTTCAAGATTTATTATACTCTATTTATACAAAATCTGAAAGTACTCAATCTTCAACCTGACGCAGTCAATGGCAGCGGTCTTATTTGCAGTTTGAAGATATTATTGTCTGAGCTGGGTTTACACAATAGTCTGAACATTTCAGGCTTTTCTGCCGATTTCACAAAAAATTCTTACTTCTCGGGCAACAAACCTGAAAAATTTGGATTTTTCGTTAGTCCATCTGTAAAAATCGTAGTTTTTGTGCAACAATCCAAAAAAGTTACGTTTTTTGTCGATCCAATTTTTTGATAGTTTTTATTTATTGATAAATAAGGGTAAATCGTGGATTCTAGTTTGGCCAGACGTTTTTTTTATTTTAAAAAAATCTCTTCTTTTACTACTGTTGCTTTTTTAGGGGCAATGTAAACTGAAGACAAAACTGTTATTTATTATGTGGCTTTTAAAAATTCTACAGTAAACATATTTATAATATTTATTTTACTATTAATAGTTGACAGTATGCTTTTCTTGATAGCTGTGTTGCCCTGGGGAAGCTTTCAGGACTAATCATGATTACTTTTGCCAAACCTGAATGACGAAGCCTTGCAAATGAATGTATAGTACTATGTACCACCTCCTTGTGGCTTTTGGTTTCTGCATGCATACAATGCAATGGGTATATAAAAGAATGGAGCACAGTTAGTTGAAGGCCGCTGTGCTTGTGCTCATAGCATCCAGGACTTCAACAAGCAGTGCAACATCTGTATTTTTATATATATACAGTACACATACAAATATTTGACTTAGAATGTTGGAAATGTAACCAATATCCTTTATTTTCTGTCTATAGCCATTTGTCAGCCAGCATGTAAACATGGAGACTGTGTAGGCCCTAACAAGTGCAAATGTCATCCTGGATACACCGGAAAAACCTGCAACCAAGGTATGGATAGATTATAAGTAACTTGCATTGTTTATTTTTTTTTTTGTAGGGGGTTATGTGATTACCAGATAAATAAATACCCATATTCTAGATTCTGGCTGGAAAAATATATGGCTGTATTTTTAGATTTGGTGTATTTGTTGAGCGTGTGATGTACTGCATTTATGTTACCACAATAATACAGTTCTTACAGCTCACTTATGAACATAATAAACAAAATGCAAATACTAACAGATACAAATCACCTACAATGCAGTATAAATATGTCCACAGCGAGAATGAGTGCTGTGTGCACTGATAGACATATTTCATGCGAGTAAAGAGAGGAGGATCAAGTTTTCAATATGCCAGTGGAGAGAATGCAACTTGTGACGCTAGATTGAGTTCCATGGCAAAATCATTTTGCCCTTTTTTGTTTTATAAAGGAAAAAGTCATTGTCAACAACTATATTGCATCAGTAGGTTTGCTGCTTGCAACCCACCTGGCTTTCCTTTTAATTCTTCTACATCCAAATGATTAAAACCATGTTAGATGCATTATGTTAACATATTTCAGTTGTTAATAATTAGTTATGCAATTTAGAATTATGCTCTCAACAGATAAAAGTGTTCTTGGTATGGCTTTCAAACCCCTAGCCAAGGAAAGTACAGTGCTGAATATGTGCCAGCAATTGATTGTCTCAACTAATATGTAACTTGCATTGTTGAGAGTGTTCTGTCTCCTACTGTTTCTCCCTTGCTGTTATATACTTTCTCAGTTTCACTTGCTGTTTTTCTCTCTCTCTCTCTCTCTCTCTCTCTCTCTCTCTCTCTCTCTCTCTCTCTCTCTCTCTCTCTCTCTCTCTCTATATGAATGGTTAACAAACCAATAGGACCTTTTGGTCAGCGTTATGGCAACATCAATGTTTTTTTTTTGTATTCTCTCATTCCTGTATTTTGTATGTTTAAAAACAATTTATATGTCATCCAGGTCTCTAGTTGACTAGCTGCTAAAATTTGTTATTCCTGTATAAGTAAGGTACAAATCTGTATGGTAGCTGCATTTGTTTGTTTGACTTTTGGCACCACCCTGATTGGAACAGAACACACCCATTCATACCTAAACGCACCACTGATCTGCCCTTTTCAGAACTCCAATTTTTGATTACCATTTAAAAAAATTGTAATACTGTACTTTGGAGATAAGCATTTTTTCGTGTATATATCTCTTTTTCAACTTTATTTTTTTAAAGAAAACATAAGATCCATAGACAGGTACCTTCTTCCTTCTGTGCTTTTTAATATATACGATTTATTCTTTGTTACTGTGTATATTAAAATTTGTCAATGTGTATATTACAAGTATGGGATACGCTATCTGGAAACACGTTATCCAGAAAACTTACGTAAAGGTCACCTCCCATAGACCCAATTATATCCAAATAATCCACATTTTTAAAAATTATTTCATTTTTCTTTGTAGACATAAATCAGTATATTGTACTTGATCCAAACTAAGATATAATTCATCCAAATTGAAAGTGAAACCAGCCTATTGGGTTTATTTAATGTTTACATGATTTTCTAGTAGACGCAAGGTATGAAGATCCAAATTACGGACATATCTGTTATCCAGAAAGCTCCAGGTTCCAAACATTCTGAATAACAGGTCCCATACCTGTATATGTTTGTCCACCTATGTGTAATATTGTTGTATAGTAAAATGAACATACAATTGCATTATATAAATAAATAAATATATACATACAAAAGATCATCAAACATTGGTTTAAAGTGGTACAAATCTTCCTTATTTATTATTCTGTTCTTTGGAGAGTTCTAGGTGGTTTTGCAAAATTAGACATAATGATATATTATTTCATTATATATATATATATATATATATATATATATATATTTGAGTTCAAAAGGAACTGAATATATTTACTTACGTTTGAAAAAAAAAATGTATTCCATGGGTGTTTAGGACATGTTCTGTGGCTCATAATAATCTCAAGATCTCAAACACTTCCTGTCTCTTTAAGTCTAAGGGGCAAATTCACTAAAGCACTAAAGTGGCTAACGCTAGCGCAAATTCACCCGCGTGACGTAATTTTGTTACTTCGCCGATTTACTAACGGGTGCTGGCGTAAATTCGCTAGTGACCTATTCTAGCGCTACTTCGCACCCTTACGCCAGGCGAAGTTGCACTATGGCGAAGGGACGTAACTACGCTAATTCACTAACTTGCGGATTTTCATGAACCTTAACTCTTGCGCCAGACTTGCCTTCGCCAACTGAGACCAGGCGAAGTGCAATGGAGTCGATAGGGCTTGCTTCAAAAAAAGTTGAAATTTTTTCTAAGTCCCAAAAAACGCTGGCGCCTTTCCTTTTTAAGGGTGATAGGCTGAAAAGATCGTACATTTTTTTGGGGGTACCCTCCTTAACCCCTACATTTCCTAACATATGGCACCTAAACTATACAGTGGGCACATGTATAGGACAATATAACAACTTTATTTTATCTTATGAAGCTTTCCCAGGCTTGTGTAGTGTAATGTATTTGCTGCTACATATACATCCATTGTACTTTAACTTGGTGCCGTATGCAAATCAGGCATCGCTACAGTTCGCCTCCCTGAGCGCAACTTCGGATTTTAGTGAATTAGCGGCGCCCTGGCAAAGTGTGGCGAAGCCTGCGCTAGCGCAACTCCGCAGGTTAGTGAATTTGCCCCTATAAGTGGTCATACATTGGCACATTTAAGCTGCCAATTTATCTGCCCATGTGTGGGTCCCTCGTCCAAAATTCAGCCAGATCTTGATTATTCCGTCTGATCTGAGTTTTCATCTCCCCTTCATTGTAATGTGATCATTTGGCCCTTGGGCCAAACAATCACATTACTACGATATCGCCCACCCAAGGTGGGGCTGTCATGGGAAAGATAAATAACAAAATGCAGTTTATTAGGGTGGCAATATTTTAAAATGTTATCTTGACTAAATCCAAAAAATAAAAAAAGGAATTCTCCATTGTATAGTGTAAGCTTTAGTACTTTCTTCAAGGAAACAAGTCTCATGACTTTATCCCTCTATTCTCCTTCAATGCAAAGATGAACAGATGTTGACTACAGTGCCTGACTGGTATCATGAAGTCCCTTTTTTGTATCCTGTTGAGGCTCCAGCAACTGGGGTACCTCCCGGGGGTGAGGATGTCTATAATTAGCTAAGCCAGCTATCTCCATGTTACTGCCTGGCTGTCAAGGAATGATTAGACTTATAAACAGTGGCTGCAACTTCTAAGGAGGAGATGGCTATGGCACAGAAACGAAGTTGAAGCCTGAGGCATGAGAAGCGTTCATGCATTGACAGATGCACATCTTGCCCTTTATTCTTCCAAAATTAAAAGCAGAAACATTTCTCTTTGCCTGGCTTCTGCTCTATTCTTTACTCAAGAGCAAACATTGGTCTTTGTATTTTCCTTACTAAGGGACAACTTATTTTCCCAATGCTCCATGATTTTAAAAGTGTTTTCGCTTAACAGCGTTAAATAGAAGGGACTGCATTTCAGAAATAGATGGAGCCACTACTTTTATATTCCTGTAATTTAAAAAGTTATTTTCAACTGGATGGGTACAGCTGAGTTTAAAGTCCAGTCCTCTGAATTGTTCCAAAAATCACAGTTATAGCCATTCAGCATTAAGCTCTTTTCGTGAAAGGAGCAAGTTGTCTTGTTATTAGTGTTGTTATTAGTGGACTGGTCAGATTAAAAGAACCTAGGTACAATTCATGCATAACAATTTATTGCATTACTAGCCTAAGGAAAAAGAACAGTGGTCCCTTCAACTTTTGATTCTCAGCTACCCTTTCTTTTCTTATGGCTGTTCTTATCCTCGCCAAAGGCACTTTTTCATACTCTTGATGGTTCTGGCTTGCTACGTATTATTACAGAATAATGGCATGCTGATTTGTTAGATTGTAATATTTACCTGATTAAGTAAAAATATTTTGTAGCCATCAATGTATCAACCTGCAGTTTATTTATTTCCCAATGTCTGGGACCCTGGCCATCAAACATTTGGCTTTCAAAACATTTTAATAGTACTCAGGAGTACGTTATTAGTTCTTTTGGAATATTCCCTGATAAATACATCCAAGCGGATAGTTAGATATTTTGTATACTTAGTATGAGAAAATGCAAAAGCCCATTGGCTAAAGTCATGCCAATTGGCTACAGTGGACCATTTAGAGACCACATTTACAGCCTTGGAACGGTGTTTTCAAGTTTTATAAATCTTTAACCACAGGACAACCCCAAAGTCATATGTGATTTATACTTGGAAGGACTTTCTAACCTTTTTAGTGTTTCACATTTAAAAAATATTGTATTTGACTCTTAACAGGCCAGAAGTCATTTGCGTTGAGTTGTCCAACACTGTGTTACTTGAAATCAATTCAAATAATTTCATTGTTATGGCAAATGTTCTGAAAATATCTCCAAAACATATCCAATAAAAAAAATGCCCAGCTGGCTTGTCAGAATAAGGTGTAGGAGAAATGAACAGGATTTAAACAATAACACATATAGGAATATTTGTGTAAACATGTCAAGAATGCTGGATAGTACATTGTTTTGTGGCAGACATGCAGTTTTCATTTAAAACAAAACAATTAATACAATTACCAGGAAGTCAATTTACTATATGAACCTTAGTATAAAAATATATAAGATTTTTTTCCCTAGCCATGTAATTTTCTGTTTACGAAGCAACATGAGGAGGCCCATTTACCAAAGGTCGAATTTCAAATTAATTTTTTTTTTACTCAAATAGATTTGAATATTCTCGAAATTCAATTGGGAAGTTATTTAAGAAAATTTTCCCATGTAAAATCGTTAATACAGAACCACTTACACAGGCCATTTTTTCACAAAAAGTTGAGAATATTTCTAGTGTTTGTTCTGCACTTGGTTGATGGCAACAAAAATATTTCAACAAGCACCCTATTTACAAAAGTTTTTTCATACTGGTCTTAATGGCTAATATTGTCTCTCCAATCTCCCATAGGACAATCATTTGGCCAATTATAGTGTGTACATAAGAAATTAAAAATTGTTTCCCAGCGAAAAAACATGAATAAGTTTCTGTTTTCCACTGAAGACAAAAAAACAGGTCTATTTTTTTTTTCCACAAATTGATAAATCTGCCAAATATTTTTAATTGTAATGCTGTTCAACTTCACCCAACTGCATTATAGATCTGAATGAATGTGGTTTGAAACCTCGACCATGCAAGTATCGCTGTATGAATACATATGGAAGCTACAAGTGCTACTGCCTGAATGGATATATGCTGATGCCAGATGGATCCTGCTCAAGTATGTTTATGATCTACATTTCTTGTTATTTAAGCAAGGTTATTCATTTTTTTCTGTATTGTTCTAAATGTGAAAACAAAGACTGTTTTCATGTAAAATATGGGTCTAAGTAGTGAAACTGGCAGTGTACACCTGTACAGTAGCCTGACCGTAGCCAGTTAGTTGTTATTAGTTAATCTAACTGCTGTACAGTTAAATCAATAAGACTGGCTGCTATTATTGGTTACTAGAAGTTCTCTATTAATCCTTATAAACAATATACTGCAGAGTTTATTGATGCCCAGTTGCCATGCTGTGTAAGGTGGATTCTGAACTGCCCACTGTTGCAATAAACACTACTTTGTGTATATGCACTTTTTAAATGTACTACAGCAACACATTTGTAAGAAATCCAATGTAATATGGGATTAAAACTGTTACATGCTCTGGCATCTTGTAACAGCAGCACTTATAAAGAAACAGGTTTTACACACCAGGTTTGATAACTACATTAAGAAATGTGTGTTTAATGTTTTGGGGGACAGCCCCATCCTTGCTCAAGAACAGATGAATTAAAACAAATCATTTACCAACTCCCTTTCCACAACTGCTAGAGCAGCATCTTATTCATAGAACACTTGCAGCAGGGTATTTGTGTGCAGTCTCTGGTGGTGCAAGGCTCAGTGCTGCTTTGGCAATGCAGCCCATACATATCTCATGGCATAAGAATGTAGTAAGGACAGGCCTCTTTAGCACCATGCATCCACCATATCTCCTTTCTTGCATGTCTGAAAGACAAGCCAGTTTGGAGGCAGTATAGAGAACACGTCTTTTAAGAAATCCTAAAAAATGTTGTAAACCATACAATATACTGGTATAAACTAGGTCTGGCTTCAATTTAAACTAATAATCCATATGTATGTAATTGCCATCCTTTCTTCAGATGCGCTAACCTGTTCAATGGCAAACTGCCAATATGGCTGTGACGTAGTGAAAGGAGATGTTCGCTGTCGCTGCCCTTCCCCAGGTTTGCAACTCGGACCAGATGGCAGAACCTGTGTAGGTAAGTGACCTCCATGAACATATACCTGGTTCAGCATGTGTTTTATGTGACCTTCTTAACAATATTATTAGCATACTGCCTTTACATAAAATTACTTCATAACTCAGTCGGCGCAAAAACCCTCTCCCCCTCCCCTGTGTTGCTTCCCCTCCCCCCTGGCCTACCTGTCCCGCTGGGCAAATGCCCCTAACTTGTTACTTACCCCTCTGCGCAGGTCCAGTCCACGGAGTTCACAGGCACCATCTTCTTCCACGCGATCTTCTTCCTGCTTTGACCGGCATTTTGGCACATGTGCAGTAGGAGCATTTCGCCGGTACGGATCTACTGCGCATGCGCCAAAAGTCACGAAGTGAAATCGAAAAACTTTGTGACTTTTGGCGCACGCGCAGTAGATCCGTACCGGGCGAAATGCTCCTACTGCGCATGCGGCCAGTCAAAGCAGGAAGAAGATCGCTTGGAAGAAGATGGCGTCGGTGAACTCCATAGACTGGAACTGCGCAGAAGGGTAAGTAACAAGTTAGGGGCATTTACCCAGCGGGACAGGTAGGCCAGGGGGGAGGAGGGAGGGGAAGCAACACAGGGGAGGGTTTTTGCGCGGACTGGGTTTCCTTCTCCTTTAAGGCAGCCTGTAATAGTAATTTTATCTATAAGGACTGATTTTATAATTGTAACGTGGTTCATTGGTTCATAGGGATTTGTATCCTTGAAAGTGATATGATATGTAATATATATATATAACGCATAGTTGCTAGAGTACTGTGGTCTCACAGGAAAATCTAGAAGATGCCTTTATTAATATAATACAAATGATATACTTATAAACTGCTCTTAGTGATGTCATCAGTTATGAGGAGTTTAGTGATGTAATTTTTGTCATATCGCTCACTAAAACTTGTGTTATAATAAATAAAGTACCCCTTGTTGGAAATATGAAGATATTAGAAGTAACCTCAGAGTTCCATACATCTGTTTAAAATATGTTCATGGAACTCCTTGGTGACTTATCATATCCTTGTATTTTACAACAGGGGGTACTTTATTCGCTATATAAATTTGCCATTTGTAGATGAGAAGAATTGAACTTAGCATTTCACGAAAAATCTTATGTGTAAGTTTTTAACCAATATGTTGTAATACTGTGTAATGGTGTAGTATAACTAGCTATGGGCTAGTAACATGTTTATGTACATATCTGGAATAGATGTGGATGAGTGTGCAACAGGAAAAGCTGTGTGCCCCAGACAAAGAAAATGTGTTAACACTTTTGGAAGCTACATTTGCAAGTGTCATGAAGGATATGACCTGATACATGCTGCAGGGAAATACCAATGCTTTGGTAAGTACTTTAGTTGCATAATATGTATTATAATTATATTGCATACTAACTAAGACTTCTTGTCAGAATGTAAAGTGTTTATAAATGGTGGGAATGTTTAAAGTGTTATAGGTTTGGAAGCTATTTTTATTCTACTGTTGAAAAGAGTGTTTATGTTTGTATTGGGGAGTGCGGTTTCTGGAACTCATTTTGGGTGCTAGCACACGGGCAGATTCAGGGAGATTTAGTCGCCTGGAAATCAATCTCCTCTTCTAGGAGGTGACAATCTCCCCAAACTGCCTTCTCCTTGCCTTACGCCTGCTATAATGAGAAAACGCCAGCGCCAATGCACTCGCGGCACTTCGATTTCCGAAGTCGCCTGAAGTTTCCTCTTGAGTCAACTTTGGCCGACTTCATAAATCGAAGCACTGCGAGTGCATTGGCGCTGGCGTTTTCTCATTATAGCAGGTGGAAGGCAGTTCAGTGAGATTGTCGCCCTGCAGAAGAGGCGATTAGTCGCCAGGCTACTAAATTTATCTCAGAATCTGCCCGTGTGCTTAAACCCTTTACTTGCTTTTCTTGCCTAATGGCACACATTGCTTAATAGATATTCACTTACAATCATAGCTAGTGTCTTGCAAAACACAGAGCAACCACCTTTTACATGAAAGACTCATTCAGAGCAGTGCTGCTTGGAAATGCCCATGGATGATGTAACAAGGAGAGTGTGTAAGCAATCAGAAAGAGCAGCCAAGAAGCCAGATAACTTCTTCTAAACAATCTTATTTGTGTTCTAAGAATTTTAGAAATGGAACACTTAGGGGGTTATTTATCAAAGGCCTATTTTATCTCAACATTTTCTGCTACAAACTCCGATCAAATCCGCTCTGGTTTTTTATGCTTATTTATTATTAAATTTTCCTGAAAATTTGCTTTACAGGAAAAAAAAAATCATATTTTCACTAAGATTTCTTATGCTTTTTTGCCTGAAAACTTGGGGTATTGCAAGAAACCCAGCGCACATCAAAAAATCATTGGGACTTCTCCCATTGACTTATATTCAGCCTCGACAGGTCTGAGATGGCGGATTTTATAATTCTGACTTTTCCATCCTCTGGGTTTAATTAATTCAGAAAAATTTGTGATTTTTTAAAAGTCTAATTTTATTAAAAAAAAATCACAAATTTTAAGGGATTTTTGCATTCAGAGTTTAGTAAATAACCCCCTTAACAAGCATACAGCATGATGGAATACAACATACAAGCAATTACACAACACTTTATTTAAACTGACTGCGCATTTCATCTAGTTCTGCTATATTCAGTAATTCTCCAGAACACTCTCGTTATGTTTGCTCCAAAAGATTACGACACCTTCAAGCACTTCTTATGAGTGCGCAATTAAAATTTGCAATGCGCAATTAATATTCGCAATGCAATAACAGTTTAAGGAACAATATTACATTGCGAGATGAGGATTTTTAGTCTTATTGGTGTGAATTGTTTTGCTCTTTGCAAATCCACATCTCGCAATGTAATATTGTTCCTTAAACTGTTATTGAATTGCGAATTTTAATTGAGCACTCATAATTGCATATTGAAGGCATTTTAGACCTTGCTTCAACTGCTCATGCTTTGCATCAGTAAACTCAATGAAGTTGTGCAAGATCTTAGTCACAACCCCTCTGCACTACTCTGCATTTTTCAACAAGACAAAATGATAATTGGTGAGTCCCCGGTGTTGTTGTTTGGGAGTGAGGACTGTGGAGGGGGCTGTGAATGTCAGTGGTCTTTTATCTCATTTAATTACATACTATAACTTGTAGACTGTATTAAGTCTACTTTTATATTTTGCAGATATTGATGAATGCTACACAGGCCAATATCAGTGCAGCCAATTCGCAAGGTGCTACAATACTCCTGGGTCCTACAAATGTAAATGTAGTGAAGGTTATCGAGGCAATGGAGCCGAGTGTGCACGTAGGTTTCTTCTATATCTGCTGATATAAGTGCAGTGCAGAGGGTGAATGTTTAGGTGCTTGGTCTTAATGAGCAAATCTTTGCCAATCACACTGTTCTGTTATTTTGTAAAAAGCATTTAGCAGTTTGCCATTAATTAATTGATTAACAAACAAACAATTTCAATGTAAGGAATTTATTAAATAAAGTCAGTTACCAATTCTGACTAATTTACTTTAGTCAGACTAACTATTGACTTTTCCCTAATCTTTAATCTGACTCCATATTAGCAGGCTTTGTGTCAAGAGTTGTTTCTTTGAAAGAGTTAGCTCTTGTACATTTTCTAGGCAAAGGGAAAACATATCAATATATTTGTCACTTTGAATCTGACTCCAACTCCTGCATTAAGACAGATTACGAAAAGGGGATATTGAAGTGTAATTTAATTATTTCAGAAACA
Organism: Xenopus petersii; assembly: GCA_038501925.1. NCBI lineage: Eukaryota > Metazoa > Chordata > Amphibia > Anura > Pipidae > Xenopus > Xenopus petersii. Next base: position 63,866,719 of record CM076673.1, on the reverse strand, counting down.
GTACAATTACAATAGTTCCCCTTAAATGCAACCACTTTTGTTTTATTTTTAATTGGTATTTTTAATATTATTAAGTTACCTGTATCTACCTATATTTATTACAATAGGTATAGTATGCAGTAATTTTTTCTAGATATGCTATTATAGTCAGCAGATTGCCTCCAGAGACTTCTTTAGGTGTGAATCAGTCTGTAGCAGGAGAATGCCCAAAAGACAGACTGCTTACATGTACTTACATGAACAGTGTCCGTTTTATGTGGATAAAACCTGGCACTGGGGCTAACATTGCTGAAGGCTACACCTAAGTTATTTACACGTTATGGTCACAGCCCAATGTCCGAGCTTGTTCTCTGACATGGAACATCCACGTTGTGCCACATTTGGTGGAAGTGGTGTACCAATGGGGTAGAATTGGGACAAAAGATTGTAATACAAAATCTGTTTATTGTGGCCTACCAAAATATGATATCATTAACGCAAATCCATAAATTCATGCTGATAAAAGGGTGTCATATAGTATTTAATCTGTTTTACACTCTCATACTCTGTTGTACTTTAGCAGTCTGAAACATTTTTTAAGCATCCGGTAGAATAAAAAAGGAAATAAAAAGCCTAGCTTTCACATGAAGTATGTAGGGTATGGGATCTCATATACTGAAACCCAGTATCTAGAAAGGTTAGAATTACAGAAAGGCAGTTTCACAATTTAAGCAGATAATTCTATTTTTTCTATCATTATTTCCTTTTTTCTGTTGTAATACATCTGTACCTTGGTCCTACTAGATGTATACTTGATTCTTACTAAGCTCCATGAATGTATATTGGTGGCAATACACAATTATAGTTTTTTATGTTTAAATGTTTTTTGGAAATTTACAATATGGTGATACAAATTATGGGAAAACACCTTATCCAGAAAACCCCAGGTACCAAGCATTCTGGATAATAGCTCTCATACCTGTACATATATTTGGTAATGCTACATTGTGACTGCATAAGATTACTGCCCCTATAATTTTTTAAATGTTTTTTTATTATACTATATCATTTATTTTCTAGGCATCCCAAGAGTGATGATAGATCCATTAGGTCCACATAATTTTCTACCAGGTAAAGATAGCACAAGGAATGTAATAAGAGGAAATAGCAGCAATTTGAGTGGTAGTGAAGGAAGCAGCAACAGGATTCCAGACTTAATTGGCAGAGATCCTAAGAGGCCTCCCTCACCCTCATATATTACAGCTAAACCTGCTCCAAAAACTACAGCCAAACCCACAACACGGCCACTGCCAAAGCCAGTGACTAGGCCAGCACCGAAACCTGTCACAAGGCCTGCTCCAAAACCAGAAACAAGGCCACCTCCACAGCCTACAACAAGGATTCCAACACAACCAGTGACAAGACCACAACCATTGACAAGGCCCCCACCACCACCAGCCACAAGGCCTCCTCCACCAGTTATCACTAAACCAGCTCCTAGACCAACCACAAGCTCTCCTATAAAAACAACAAGGCCAGCACTTGTTACAATAGAACCTGGGATTACATTACGCACTGCTGTTCCAGTTGATAATAGGATAAAAGTGGAGCCAGAGAAACCTAGAGGCGATGTCTTTAGTAAGTCCTTTTACTTTCATATATTACAGTTGTTGTGCATCTGCAAAGCTATTTTTATAAGCACAGAAATGTGAAGTACACACATTGTATATTTAGAAAAGAGGAATCCTTATTAATTGCTGCCATCCTCAACCTGCATATCCTCTTTTATCAATAAGTGGCAGCTGTAGTGCAACATGATACATTCAAAGCATTTGAAGCTATATTTAGTTATAATCAGGGCCGGACTGGAGGTAAAAAGCAGCCCGGGCAAAAAAATTAAAGCAGCCCACATGTCCCTTCCCAGAGACTATTATCCCACTGTTACTATAGACACCATCTCTCCCTACTATACCTGCTATCCCACAGTCACACTCCCTTCCCAGAGACTATTATCCCACTGTTACTATAGGCACCACCTCTCCCTACTATACCTGCTATCCCACAGTCACACTCCCTTCCCAGAGACTATTATCCACTGTTACTATAGACACCATCTCTCCCTACTATACCTGCTATCCCACAGTCACACTCCCTTCCCAGAGACTATTATCCACTGTTACTATAGACACCATCTCTCCCTACTATACCTGCTATCCCACAGTCACACTCCCTTCCCAGAGACTATTATCCCACTGTTACTATAGGCACCACCTCTCCCTACTATACCTGCTATCCCACAGTCACACTCCCTTCCCAGAGACTATTATCCACTGTTACTATAGACACATCTCTCCCTACTATACCTGCTATCCCACAGTCACACTCCCTTCCCAGAGACTATTATCCCACTGTTACTATAGGCACCATCTCTCCCTACTATACCTGCTATCCCACAGTCACACTCCCTTCCCAGAGACTATTATCCCACTGTTACTATAGACACCATCTCTCCCTACTATACCTGCTATCCCTCACTCACACTCCCTTCCCAGAGACTATTATCCCACTGTTACTATAGACACCATCTCTCCCTACTATACCTGCTATCCCACAGTCACACTCCCTTCCCAGAGACTATTATCCACTGTTACTATAGGCACCATCTCTCCCTACTATACCTGCTATCCCTCACTCACACTCCCTTCCCAGAGACTATTATCCCACTGTTACTATAGACACCATCTCTCCCTACTATACCTGCTATCCCACAGTCACACTCCCTTCCCAGAGACTATTATCCACTGTTACTATAGGCACCATCTCTCCCTACTATACCTGCTATCCCACAGTCACACTCCCTTCCCAGAGACTATTATCCACTGTTACTATAGACACCATCTCTCCCTACTATACCTGCTATCCCACAGTCACACTCCCTTCCCAGAGACTATTATCCACTGTTACTATAGACACATCTCTCCCTACTATACCTGCTATCCCACAGTCACACTCCCTTCCCAGAGACTATTATCCACTGTTACTATAGGCACCATCTCTCCCTACTATACCTGCTATCCCACAGTCACACTCCCTTCCCAGAGACTATTATCCACTGTTACTATAGGCACATCTCTCCCTACTATACCTGCTATCCCACAGTCACACTCCCTTCCCAGAGACTATTATCCCACTGTTACTATAGACACCATCTCTCCCTACTATACCTGCTATCCCACAGTCACACTCCCTTCCCAGAGACTATTATCCACTGTTACTATAGACACCATCTCTCCCTACTATACCTGCTATCCCACAGTCACACTCCCTTCCCAGAGACTATTATCCCACTGTTACTATAGGCACTATCTCTCCCTACTATACCTGCTATCCCACAGTCACACTCCCTTCCCAGAGACTATTATCCACTGTTACTATAGGCACCATGTCTGACACCCATATCACTTCACTGCGCTTGCCCCATAAACTCTGCTTGCTGCAGTTGTGGACTGCTGCTGCTGCTGCTAGCTTAGTGGCCGTGATTGTTAATTGTGCCTCCTTCTGTGGGCTACAGCCCTGCCTGTCTGTGGGCTAGCACATAATGAGGCATTTGAATGATTACTGCTTGGCAGCTCCAGCAGCAGGAGGAGGCTCTGGGATTTGCATGGGCTGAAGGCTGAGTATTTTTACCTTGTGCGGTTCAAATAAAGACAAGGTGACACTCCTGATTTACTGGCCGAGCAAGTCCCCTTCCCTCCCCCCTGTGGAGCAGTAAAACAGACCTTTATCGTAGCCCCGCTGTCTCCTGTACTTCTTCTAACAACCGGCTCTCAGCCGGCAGGCTGCAAACAGCAGACGGTGTAATGTCGTGCGCACTCTGCAATCCACTGATCGTGTCTGCTGTTTGCAGCCTGCCGGCTGAGAGCCGGTTGTTAGAAGAAGTACAGGAGACAGCGGGGCTACGATAAAGGTCTGTTTTACTGCTCCACACGATCACTACAGGAGCGGCCCACTTAACAGAAATTAGAGTGGCCCACTTAACAAAGATTAGAGCGGCCCCTCGGGCATTTTCCCGTACAGACAGATTATCAGTCCGGGCCTGGTTATAATAAAAGGAAGTCCAAAGTAAAATGAGCCAAAAAGCTTTATAGATAATAGAGGCTCTTAACATTTTCAAATATTTTAACCTTTTTTTAAAAGGTAAAGAGACTGAAGGGTTCTTTTTCAACTTAATAGGCAGTGTCCAGTTTTTTGCACTTTACAAGTGCAGAATATAGTGCGGTCTGCATTTAGCAGTAATATATTCATGAAGGACAGAGGCACATTTGCATCCCCCTACCCATCTCCTAATTTGTCCATTATTCAGATGGACAAGTTAGGGAGTATCAGAGACTGCAGGTTGCAAAAAGTATGTATCAGGGCTGGCCCTGTGCACCTTGGGCAAAGTTTTTTTTATCTGTCTGGGCTCCGGAAATTCTCAGAATTGTGAATGCAATATCTGCCTTGCATGCTTAAGGATAGTATGCAAAGATGAATGGATTAATAAGTAATATCATAAAGCAAAAATATTTTTTTTCTCTTGATATTTTTTATCTGTTTAGCACCTACAAATGAACTTACTCCTTCTGACAAATATCCTATTTTATTTGAGAGAGGATTCCATTCTAAATCTCTGAAGAGAGCCACGAATGATAGTTGGCGTTACTTACAGTATCTTCTTGAGTAACGTAGACTGATCAGCCAGAGAACATAACAGATCAGCTCATGTAAAGCCACCTAAAATCATACTATTCTACACAGTTTATCTGCTGTGGAAATATCTGTATTTTTGTTTAATGGCTGCCTCCATCTCTACGCAACAGCTTATTTACATTAACCATAGTAGTGCTTCAGAGACTAAACACAGTGCATTTGTGAGTACTTCAGAGAGGCATGTTGCCTTTGTTCTGAATGGACCTTAATGAGATGCCAGGGCAGTATCTGGTGGCATTCCATGGGTGGAATGCCAGTTCCATTGCAGCCTATAAATAAGGATCAAGAACAACCTACAGTTGGGAACAAGCAGAGCCATGTCATGCAAAATTGCTTCAAAGATGGTGTAAGTTACAGAGTTCCCCACAAAACTGTTGGCTTGTTAATATAAATTGTTGGTTTTCAGATATCAAAATATTTAAAATATTTTTTAGCTAGCCCACAAAACAATGTGGTAAAGCCTTATGATGGCTTTGCTTTGTACATTTAGGGAGTTATTTACTAAGATCCAAATTTTTCTCATGTTTTAATAAAACACAAACTTGCCATCTCGCCACAAACTCCCATCTTATCCACTTATAATTTAACTCGAAAAATCGGATCGGAGTCAATTCTAATCGTTCTACTTTTTTAAACAAACAATTTATCGAGTTTGCTGTCTGAAACACTAGATTTTTTCATGATATCGATCGAAAACTCTGAATTCTTCGGCAGGTTTGAGATGGAGTATTTTCAGATTCTGACTTTTAATAGCCTTGGGGTATAGTAAATCTCGAAAAAATTGAGTTTACCCCAGTCTCCACTGGTGGTACATACCAGCTTAATGGTGTATAGTAAATAAACTGTGTTATGGAAATTCTAAACCATCTCTATGGAAAAACAGTTAATCTGATAACATTTTTTTTATTGTGTAGTTTTAATAGCTCCCATAAATTACTACTAATTGTCAGTATTTTTGTCTCATTTAACTTCTCTTTTGGCTGATCCAGGTCTAAATTTATAAATTCTTAAGAATACAAATTGAATCATGTTTGGAAGCTGTCTGGGAGAACGCCTTGCCCACACATGGTTTGCAGTACACTGTCCACAGACACCATGCCAAAATATATTAAACAGCACAATGTTCAACTACTTTTAACATTAGCTTCTGAAAATGTATATAATAATAAAACTGTTCAATGTTTACCAAATGTTTATTGCAAAACATAGGCTAAAGCAAGTTGAGTCTTTTCTGATTCACCTGTGACTTCTCTATTTACTCTCTGTGACTTTCTAGCAGAAAGTAAATGTAAAGGGAATATATATAATGGATCATTAACCCTGGACAAAAGTACAAAAGCATTGAGGGGAGCATATGTTTGCCCCTTAGTGCTCATCATTCAAAGAGTACTTTTCACTGGGATTTGGCTGCTTTCTGTACCTCATGGCAGTTTAATAATCTGGTGTGAGCTGCAAGGTGGAGCACCAGCTGATTTAAAGGACAAGGAAAGTTAAACTAAAGAAATAGGTTAGAAATGATGTACATTATGTTTTGTGCTTCTGTACCAGCCCAAAGCAACCACAGCCATTTAGCAGTAAAGATCTGTGTCTCCAAAGATGCCCCAGTAGCTCCTCATCTTCTTTTCTGCTGATTCACTGCACATGCTCTGTGCTGCTGTCACTTACTGAACTTAGGGACTCACTCACAATATACAGTACACATAGAATAGAAATGTCACCATATACGGCTGATTAGTAATTAATACAGATAATTACTGCATGGCAGCACAGAAACCAGTGCAACTAGCATCAGAATTTAATAGTCTGCCCCATAGCATCAGCTTTTATTACAGACTTACCTCATTTTCTGCTTGATAATTTGTGACAACCCCTAGTTTAGCTTCTTAACAGCTGCTCAGAGCCCACAGAGCATGTGAGTGTTGCAGATATTTTCCAAGATGCTGACAAGTTTGAAATCCTGGATCATTGCTGCTATTGAGAAGCTGAAACTTTAGGCTGGTGCAATAAGTTCAGTATATAAAACATGGCATTTTTAGCCCTATTCATTTTTAGGGTTTAGTTCTCCTTTAAGACAGCCCTTTCTTATCCCCTTCCATGGGACAGTCAGTAAGTGAAGGGGAGCTTTGTAGTCTGCGTATGCCATTGGACAGGCATACAGTGCTGTTTTAATGGTGTAGCCACATGTACTCTGTTAAAGGGGGTTGTTAAACAGAGAGCAGAGACCTGTGGTCATTTCTTTGCCATGCTTCTAAAAACAGGCAGGTTAATTGGCTCCAGATAAAATTGGCTTAACTGTCGATGCGAGTGTGTTAGGGCTCTGACAGACGAGATTAGTCACCCCAAGAGTAATATCCTCTAGCATGGGTAACTAATTTCCTGCAGTAGCCAGTGGAAAAAACATACAAGTCGCTTTGGCTTTCCAAAGTCGCCAAAGCTGTCTCGCAAGGAAAATGCAGACATTGACAGGAGTAATGGGGTGGCCAAGTCATATAAAATGATCAAGTTTGTAAATATACTAAATGACAAGTTTTTATTTCATGTAGTGCAGAAACCTACTAGAAAAGACATTGAAAGTACTGTCCCTGTTTTTGTTCCATGCAGGATGCTGCATCTTTGCAGAATGATTTGACTAAATTGGAAAACTGGGACTGGTCCCTCTTGAGTTTTATGTGGGGCCCAGTAACAAGCAAGGCATGGTAGATAGGAAACACAAACACAACATACCGACAACTTTTGGAGAGCTATAACAGTGATCCCCAACCAGTGGCTTGCAAGCAACATGTTGCCCCAAACCATGTGGAGGTTGCTCTCAGTAGCCTCAAAGCAGGTGCTTATTTTTGAATTCCAGGCTTAGAGGAATTATTAAAAACTATAAATAATTATAACCAGTTGAAAAGTTGCTTAGCACTGACCATGTTATAACATACTAAAAGTTAACTTTAAGGTGAACCACTCCTTTTAATTTGAACAATAATTTGTGCACAGTTAAGCACTATTTAGTTTGGTAAACGAAAGTCAACATGCGCAGCAGCGCAAATACACCGGGCAGTAAGAACAGAGGCAGGGAGAGAGGGGACCGGACATGGGGTAGGCGACAGAGAGGTACGTGCCTGGCTCCCCCCAGCTTTGTGCCCTAGGCACGTGCCTACTCTGCCTACCCCTAGTTTCGGCCCTGTAGAATGCAATTGTATTAAAGGAGAAGAAAAGTTAAAATCACTGGGGGGTACCAAATGTTAGGGCTGGTGCCCCGTGATGGCAGAAAACTGCAGTAGCCTGGGATATTTCTGTTTGAGCACCATGGAGACATCATCTTCCACTGCTTTATTCATTGTTGGTCCAGGGGCGACTCGTGCAGGAGAGTGAAAAAAAAATGTCTGTTTGCGTGAGTTATTCACTCTGCTGTGCATATGCATCTGCATAGCAGAAGAATAAAGCAGAGGAAGATCTCTCCATGGTGCTTGCTCTGAAGTACCCGGGCTAGTGCATTATATTATATATCAGATAATTATTTAATAAAAAATGAAATACATGTATTTAGGAAAATTTGCTGTGGTGAGGTGATCAGATTAAAAGGCACATCATTCTTATATACACATCAGAAGTGAACACTGTCAGACACACTCCATAGAAATTGGGATATACTGTATGAAGGAGACAGTGCTTTTTTTCAGGCAAAAGTTTTACTGCTTGACTGTTTGATATGCATAAAGGTTTAGTCCAGGGGTGTCTAAACTTTTTTTTGCAAGGGTTTTTGGTGATGTGAAAATGTGTGGGGGCTGACCATTCCATCTGGCATTCAGCCTGACACCGCTATCCCTTCCGAGGAAGCTAGCTTACGACCAGGATCATTCCAGGATCTGGACTTCGGACATGCCTGGTTTAGTTTCTGTACAAGCAGCAGGCACAGAAACTGCTAGCCACTTACAAAAAGATAAAAATCACAACAAATCTCTCTACATTTATATGTGGAAAATGATTTGCCATCATTCACAGTTTCGTCTGTTCCATCAGCCTGTGGAATGTCGTGTATATTTCATAATTAAATGAAGCTCTATCACACAATGGCAGAGATACGTAACTGTCAGCAGAAAGGAACATGGGGTGATTCCAAGCTTTTTGTTGGCCAGTCGTTTTTCAGCTCAATGTGTGACCAACTGGTTCGTTCCTTAGGTAATTGCTGGGTCATTAGGCCACTAATCACCTGACCTGTGCGTGCAACCAGAGCTTCAGGTGATTATTACATAGGAATAAATGCACATATTGTCACCTGCCTGCCAAATGCTTGTTTGTCTTTATCCTAAATAACAAAACCTAGGAAAAATAGTGAGCAGACAACTTAACTTCAAAGTCCTATGAAATTGAATAAAATGGTGATATACTATTTTGGTGAATATTGTGTTTGTGTCCCTTTATATCATATAAAATATTTATTTCTCAAGGTATTTGCACATACTGTATGTCACATAATCTAGAAATCAAATTAAAGTTGTGACTGGTTACCTTGCTTCACTTGCAGTTCCACGTCAAGGAGTGCAACACAATCTCTTTGATATCTTTGAAGTAGAAAAGGGGCTCAGTGCAGATGAATATGAAGAAAATGATGATCCAGGTGAGATTTACTGTGTGTGTTTTTTTTTAAAATAAATACATTGGAGATTTCTGTCATTGGGGCTAGATTACTAATACTATTAGCACCTCTTTCCCATCTGTTCTTCCTTTTGATTTCATGAATTAAACAAGTTATTCACCTTTAAATTGTGCAATTTATACTGTATTATTTGCAGGGTTTTTTTTGTTGTTTAGATTTGTACTCAGCAGCTCTCCAGTTTGGTTTTCTGCAATCTGGTTGCTAGGGTCCAAATTACTCTAGCAATCATGCATTGATTTCAATAAGAGACTAGAATATGAATAGGAGAGGACCTGAATAGAAAGATGCGTAATAAAAAGTAGCAATAACAATACATTTGTAGCCCTAGAGAGTGAACAATCCCTTACTGTTGTACATTAGTCAGTGTACAGTATATCTCATGATCTGTGTTTGTCATGGTCCAGAAATTCTGTGAGGGATGAAAAGTAATTCCGAGGGAGTTTCTGCTTTGATTCAAGGATGGCAGAGCCTGAACTGAAATATTCACTTGGCATGTCATGATTAACTGGTGCTGAAAATGTTGAAGGTTACCAAGAAAAGGAATTGCTGTTCACTGAGTAGAAAATAGATTGTTATGTAAGTCAGTTCACTGTGATCCTACTACAGTGCAATTAGTTTCCTAAATTGTGAATTTTATATACAATACAAAGGAAAAGCACAAACAGAGATTTGCTCTCATTGAAACCCTTCAGACAATGTCTGACTTGCTGAAACACATCACTTCCAATGAGTAGTCACACGGCACCCTGGAAATATAACCTGAGCATCACAGGTTGTTGAAAGCACAATGGCTGTACAGGTATATATTCTCCATGGACCCAGGATCCCTTCCAACACTACAGTTAGGTACATTTTTAACCAGCTGAGGAGTTTGGGCGTTACCTTGATTAGCCAATAGTGGGGCAAATTTTATTAGATAAACTGATCACCTAATTGACATTGAATATCATTTTTCCCCAATAATAAAAATGTGGCCCTCAGTTTTGTGTTGATGGTGACTGTGAAATCTGGATATTAACCTTGTTCACTGCAGTGTTCATAGAGCATTGGAAAACCCTGGGAGATGTAATGGGGATCTCAGTGCACTGATGAGGCAATATACTACATTGTATAACTAATATAATGAATTGGGGCTAGCCCATTCCATAGGATGTGAGGGCAGCTATTAAAGGAGAAGGAAAGGTTAAACCAATGTGTGTTGCCTGTTAGGTTCTCACCAGTGATTCTAGTTGCTCACCTGTGACTCCTCTATACTGTGCTGCCATTTTGTTCCACTGTCCCAGACATCCCCTTGCTGTCCTTAGTGAGTGCATGTGTAGTGCACAACCTCTTCACAAATTCTGTACAGCACTTTGCTCCAGCTGCAGTAGGCACAAGGGATGCCTGTGACAGCAGAACAAGATGGCGGTGCAGCAGTCCTCAGACATTACTCCAGGCCAGTGAAGGCTGGAGTAGCAGGTAAATGACAGGAATCACAGGGGCGCTTATGAACTTGGCAACCTCAGTGAAATGACCTTTTCTTTATTTAAATTTGGAGAAAGGAGGTTTTCGTCTAAACCCTTAGGAATGTTGAAGTTTTGAAATTCTCTACCAGAAGCAAGAGTACTGGGAGATTCATTCAATATAGGGTTGGATACCTTTTCTTCTTCTGAGACAAAAAGAATTCAGCTGGGAATTCAACTACCTCTAAATCAACTAAATGCTGGGTAGGAATAGATATAGCCGTTCTACAAATCCCACAATAATCCAACATTATATCAAAGGTTAAAGTAGACAGGCATCTGAAATCTTGCAACATCTGGGTTACATTTATAAAAAAAACATTTCCAAAAAACACTTTTCCCCACATCTAAGGGACAGCAGATAATATTGCCTCCAGGTCGTTGAGATGTTAAGCACATTTCTTATAGTTCAAAACTCCATATCCACCCTCCTTAAGTTTGATTACAGTAAGATATTGGCAAGGAAATGTTGCATAGTAATCTTACTATGTTAGATAACAACAAAATGACTGATATAGGGCTGGTTTGTTTCATTGGAGACACACAGCGGAGAATTTTATGGAAGGTTACATTCTTTTTAAATCTGTAGGAAACAAAAAGTATGACTATTTTGTTCTTTGTCTTCCAGGTGCTTTGATTCATTCTTGTAATTTTGACAGTGGACTGTGCGGCTGGATCAGGGATAAAGACAATGATTTACATTGGGAACTAGTTAAAGATGAGTCAGGTATGAAGATTTGTGTTTTCAACAGTAGATAAGGTATTGGTTGAGAGATCTGTTAGATAAAATGATATGTCTTTTGGGTAACAGGGGAGCAAGGAGTTTATCTGGTTGTTGAAGAATCCAGGAAAAGACAAGTGTGTAGTTATCATTAGGGTCAGATTTAGCAAGGGTCAAATTTCGAGTTCTTGGTAATTACTTAAAACTCCCATAACTTAACTTAACATAAATTTTCTCTGAAAAAAACTTGAATGTCAGGAAGGCTGCAAACAACTCCAAATCGATCCCAGGACGACTTCCATAGGCTAAAACAGCAATTTGGCAGGTTTAAGGTGGTGAATAGTTAAATTTGAGTTCAGTCAGTATGGCCAGTGTATGATAAATTTCAAAAATCGTATTTGAATTTTTAAAAAGATTCGAAAATTCAAATTTGAAATTCGAATTTTCACTTCGAACCTTGATAAATCTGCCCCTAAGAGTTCTAGGGAATTATTTAAAAGAGGGTAAAGTGTTAGCTAAGGGCAGCTATTCTTAGGGGATTTCCTTAATGTGACGTCTGCAGTGTACAAAAATGTGGGTATGGTTTTTACATTTTCCAAAATGATCAAAGCATGATTATTTTATTTACAGGTGGGCAGTATCTAACAGTTATGGAGCCCAAAGGACATGCAGGAAAAGCAGCACGATTGGCCCTTCATCTTGGACACCTATCAAATCCTGGAGACCTGTGCCTGTCTTTTAGGCATATTCTGTCTGGGGAACATTCTGGCAAACTCCAGGTCTTTGTAAGAAGAACTGGTGCTTCTCATGGACCTGCTGTTTGGGGGAGGAATGGAGGAAATGGCTGGAGAGAATCACATATAAATATTCTGGGAAAAAACATCAAGAGTGTAAGCATTAAATATACATTGCATTTCTCATTATAACGAAACTTATTAAAAATGTCTGACTCATAGTTATAGTAGTAGGTATAAAAGGCAATAACTTTACCCCATCAAATAACCCTTACACTGGCTAAAATGTTTCCAGTTGTGCACAAATGGAAATGCCAGGTTTATTAGGGGAAACTTCTTGACCACAAACCACAGAGGGAAGCAGTAACTTTTCCTAAATAAAAACACTTCCACTTGATAATTGAAGTAGGATGTCATTGTTGCCTTTAACTTTGTTCACCTAACCATCCTAATGGGTTTTTGTATTTAACAGATCATTTTTAAAGCTGAAAGAAGTAGAGAGAGAATAGGACGACTTGGGCTTGACGACATAAGTTTGAAGAGAGGTCAATGCCTCTAAAACACATTAGAGCGGAACTTAAAGTGACAGCCATTCAATGCCTGGCTACACTCAGGAAAAGACCACAAGGGAAATTCAACGCTCTTTTGAATTTCTGATGGAATCGGAATTCTCAATGATACTCTGTTCCCACCTTTAAGAACCCGATAGTGGACACAAAACTTCAAGTCAGCATGTTTCCAAAGAATACTTTTATATATATATATATATATATATATATATATATATATATATATATATATATATATATATATATATATATTTATATATATATATATATATATATATATTAACTGTATATACTGTATATATTACTCAAGATCAATTCCTGGAGGGGACTGAAAAGAAGAAAACTAGGAAATGCATTTTGTTTATTTGCATACTATTGAAATACCTGTGCCTGCTCGTATACAGCACCCCTGTTAGTGTGAAAAGTCATGTCAATCCTTACTGTATAATAACATTTATCTGTTTTAACAGAATTGGCCTCCAGAAATAGTGCAATGGGGTGTAAATAAATCTGTTTGGTGTCCAAGGTCATATACCCAAATTATTACTGGTACAGTGGATACAACAATGCAGAAATAAGCCTGTGTCCAATTGCATGTCTTATCTAGCGTGTCATTCCATCTAGTCATCTCCCAGCATAGCTAAAAAATAATAATTAATAATAATAATTCATCAGCTATGGGAATGGGATGCAATGCTGGCACATAACCAGTGATGCTGCTAGCGGGATGTCCTATCATGTGCATAGAATGGATAAGAAAAAGTGCCTTATAAGAAAAAGATTACATATCCAATAATATTATTTTAAGATGGTGATTTCAATCCTCCCTCCATTAGATAAACATCTAATCACAACAAAATAGAATCAGTGAGGACTCAGTTCTATCTATCTAGTAAAATCGACTTTGTCCAAACTAAAAAACACCCCAATGAATATTTTAGGGGGAGGTTCACCACATTCTAACAGGTCATCTAAATCATAATCAGACATCAATGTTGTGCCATATATTAGCAGCACATTACCCAGACGTAGCAAGTGCCAAATCTGATGAAAGGTCTATTTATACACCAAAAACAAAATGAACCGTTACATTGACATGCATTGCCAAAAGTGCTGTAATAAGAAAATAAACATGGCTGTAGAAAGATTCATACTTAAAGACAATTAATCCAGAAACTAACGCTAGTACTGAATAACTGAAGTTATCTGGTTACACTTCCATATTAATGTACTTTTAGTGACAAACTGCATATTGATTTTCAGGATGCCATGTTGAAGTGTATAATTTAGCTCTGTTTTGTAGAAGCAACGTGCCTTATTGCATGTGCCAAATGTTTAAAAATGACTGCCGATAACATGGGGGAGGAAAGAACAAGCATACCTTCAATTATAAACATGTGCAGGGCTTATGAATACTCTGTATGAGTAATGTAATAACAGGAGTAACGTTTACACCATTTCTAGTCAATGAAACCAATCAGATGGAGACATTATACAATAGTCTGTGTGTATAAGACAACATCCAGCAGATTGGTAAGTGTTATTTTTGACCATTGGCCCAGCCAAAAGTCCAGATTCCCATGCTTTTAGCCGTGGCTCCTGGGACAGTAGTCCTTCATTTTAAATACAGGCCACGAGGAGCAGGAAACTCCTGTAATCAGGTAGACAGTAAGTACTGCACTTTATGGCCAGTGGTGCTTCTTAGAATATATACGTTTGAATAACAAGTCAGCTAGTGACCATTCCATGGGATTCTAATTTCTCACTGCCCACTCTCACACCTCTTTGAATTGCTATTCTCTTTCTCGCTATAGATATATATATATATGAGATATAGGGGGTTATTTATTAAAGTCTGAATGCCAAAAACAAATTTTTGGGGATTTATTATACCCAGAGGATGGAAAAAGTCTGAATCCAGAAAATCCGGCATCTCAGACCTGCCTAGGTTGTATGTAAGTCAGTGGGAGAAGTCCCGAAGATATCCTGATCTGCACTGGGTTTCATGCAATAATCCGAAGAAAATAATTCCGGCCAGAAAATCTGTAAAATTTGTATGATTCAATTTTTGCACGATTTTTTTCCCACACAGGACATTTTTGGAAAAATTTAGTTATAAATAAGGGGAAAAAATCTGTGTGGATTTGGTCAGAGTCGTTTTCAGAAAATACTCGGATATTTTTGGATTTTTGATAAATAACCCCCTAGAGTCCATCAGTCTGCACAATTTGTTACATACTGTAGATTAAAAGCAACAAATGAAAGTAAAAAGTATGAGAAAACTCAAAAGCAGCACATTCTGAATTTCATGATTTCATTAGAATTTCTGGTGTAAATTCAGAAATTCCCTCTTGGGCATACAGGATTTTTTTGGGGTGTGGGGGATTGCATTATGATCTGTTTGATATATTCATATGTTGTCATATGTGTTCTTTAATTTCTTTGGCACTTATATGTAGACAAGCTGCCTTACTAGGAAGCTCAATTCTGTTTGTCTATTCACCTTAATGAAAGGAATAAATCTGATATTTATGAAATACAGATAGCACATAATCCCCAACGGCCCTATGTAGAAGAGACAGTCCTGATTTGCTGACCGGAACTGGGACAGGCTTACCAGAAACTGGGTGGTGGACTGGCTGTAGAGTCCTGAGCAGGTCCATTTTTTGAAACCCGACCCATACCCCCAACCTGAACCCGCAACCCACGTTTTGACCCCTATGTTCCCGCTACCCGACCCGCAATAGGCCAACTAACCTTCCAACCTGGGGGACACGTGAAACCAAAGGTGATGTCACATTTGAACTACTGAAATTCAAGTTAAAGGGAAATCGTGTATATTTTGTCTGATACTGTATTTGAAAATTGTTGAAACCCCTGTTTCTATTCCTTTATGGGTTCTGTCACTGTGTAATATTTCTATCTGGTCCTCCTTTATATATCTCTTTGCTCCATCACAAAGTTAGCAGTATTCAAGCTCAAGCAAATTAACATTTCCAGTTCATGAAATTGCTTGACAATTTATATTAATTTATTTGAGTATCTGAGTTAACAGCTTGCACTGTACTTAGGGCTGCTGTTTTTTATGTGCGTGTTTTTCTTTTTTTCTACCATATTTGGACATTTCTATTCTTAACTTTGTTTTTTTAAAATAGAAACTGTATATAAAGGTACACTGAAACTATCCTTCTTTATTTATAAAGAATATGTACCAATACCTGACAGTTCATACCATTTGCATCATTCTTTGTTTCTGTATTTTATTTAAATACTGTATCTGAATATTCATGGAATGAATAAAAGATGTTTTGATCTAGCTGTTTTACTTTCATTTTTTCCTTCCTGCTACAAAAATAACATATTGTTAGAAGAAAGCAAGGTCATTACTAAAAAACATAAGTTACAATTTGCAGTTCAAGACCCTCTATGATAATAACAAGTTCACAGATATAGGCGCAAATTTACTAAGCGCCGAACGCTAGCGTTAATTCGCTAGCGTTTGGCATTTTTCGCTACTGCGCAAATTCACTAAAGAACGCTGACGTAATTTCGCTAGTGTTACTTCGCACCCTTACGCCAAGCGAATTTTCGCTAGCGACGTAACTACGCAAATTCACTAACTTGCGCAGTGTACTGAACGCTACCTTTTACGCTAGACTTCCTTTGCCACCACAGACCTGGCGAAGCGCATTAGAGTAGATAGGGATTGTTTCAAAAAAAGTCAACATTTTTTCTAAGTCCCAAAAAACGCTGGCGTGTTTTCTACATGATGGGTGATAGGCTGAAAAAGATCGAAAAAATTTTTGGGGCTCCCCTCCTTCCCCCCTACATTTCCTGACTCATGGCAACTTACCTAGACAGTGGGCACATGTGTAGGGCAAAATAAAATGTATATTTGCTGATTTGAAGGTTTTCTAGGCATTTCAAGTGGTGATACATGTTCCTCCATTGAAATTTGAATTTCGCGCGTATGCAAATGAACCATCACTAGCGAAACTTCGCTTCGCTTGGCAAATTAACGCTAGCGCAACTTTGAAAACTTACGCTACCCCTGTGCGCAACTTCGGATTTTAGTGAATTTGCGGAGCGCGGGCGAAAATACGCCTGGCAAAGTGTGGCGAACTGTGGCGAAGTGCGGCGAAGTTGCGCCTGGCGCAACTTCGCATCTTAGTGAATTTGCCCCATAGAGAGAAAGTTGGTCATTCAGTAATAGGTGCAACAATATCTAGGGCAGCAAATAGGTTTTCACCCCAAATCTTACCCTAATTGACATTCAACTTGGGGTTCAGATGTATCTAAGAGAGCAAATGGTCATTCTTCCAAAATTACCTAACTGTATTTCAGACTGTGTGACACAAAGAAAAGGAACCCTCTGCTCCTGTCTAGATACCCTTTATTTCTATGGAGCTCCACAATCTTACCCTAATTGACATTCAAGTTGGGTTTAGAGTGTATCTAGGAGAGCAAATAGCCACTCTTTCCAAATAACCTAATAGGATTTCTGACTGGGGTGTGGGCACACAGAAAAAGAACCCCCTAATATCCTCCCTAGCTCCTATCTAGATACCCTTTATTTTGAGGGAGCCCACAATCTTACCCTAAATTACATTCAAGTTGGGTTTAAGGTGTATCTAGGAGAGCAAATAGCCATTCTTCCCAAATGACCTAACTGGATTTCTGGGGGTGGGCACAAAGAAAAGGAACCCCCTCATATCCTCCCAAGCTCCTATCTACAGTATATACCCATTATTTCTATGGATCCACCACAATCTTACCCTAATTGACATTCAAGCTGGGTTTAAGGTGTGGGCACAAAGAAAATAAACCCCCTAATATCCTTCTTAGCTCCTGTCTAGATACCCTTTATTTCTAGAGAGCCCCACAATCTTATCCTAATTGACATTCAGGATGGGTTTCAGGTGTATCTAGAAGAACAAATAGCCATTCTTTACAAACAACCTAACTTGATTTCTGATCAGGGGTTGGCACAAAGAAAAGGAACCACCCAATATCCTCTCAAGCTCCTGTGTAGATATAATTTCTAGGAGCCCTGCAATTTGACTATAAATGATATTAGGTGTATCAAGGAGAACAAATAGACATTCTTCCATATTAAACCAACTGGATTAATGACTGTGGGTGGGCACACAGGATAGAAACCCCCTGATATCCTTCCCAGGTGCCTATCATTCATTCTAGGGGGCGCCACAAGGGCTAGTACAGCAATCAGCAGCAGCATAACAAGGGTACCCTAAATACAGCACCATATGTTTCTCCTTGAGAGATATTGCTTGGCAATTAAGTGATAAGGCCACCAATTTCTAAGTCAGTGAAGGCTGAGTATGTTATGGAGCCTTCCTACTGAATATATATGCAAACTATATAATGAGAGAAAACACAAATCTAAATACAAAAAAAAATGTACCCTCATTTTCAACATGACACATTAAGTCCCAACAATTAGGATGAGGTTGGCCAGACCATCAGCATTTTGTAGGAAGATTCCATTCAGCAGTCCCCAGAATCCCATTTTTAGACTTTAGGATTCGGTGGAACCGGTGCTGGTCAGTCTTTTTGAGTGACTCTAATGAAAAAGGCAAATGAGTTTCACTTCATCTTCTGAATATTATAATGAACCTATAATCTTTTATTCCGTATCCTCTGCACCGACCCACACCGGAAAACCATTCTGCTAAATAGCTCAATTATATGCAAAACCACAGCTCTTGTATAAATGCAAATTTCTGCCTCCCAGACATCGTTATAGCCTAATTAAATGCCTCATTAAACTGCCAGAGATTCATTCACATGCGTTCATCAGGGCCGAATTATAGGAAATTGCATGGGGCTTCACTCCAAAACAGATGACCATTAGTAAAATTAAAAATATAATGTCCTAATCACACATGCTGTGCATAAGAAAGAGTTTACTGCTTGCATAGCGCTCGGAGATTAATCATAATTAAAAAAGGATTTAAGCACTGCTGTAATGAGAATCCGGTAATCTGATTGGATGAATTATATGCCATTATTCTTCCTCAAATGTGCCGTTTCTTCAGATACGCATAAGTGCGATGTGCAGAGTGTAAAACTAATATAATATGTTTGGGGAAGGACAATCTAACCCATTCTTTTATGTTATAAATGGCCATAAAAGCTAAAGCTATTGAAAATTAATTTTAATTGCTAAAGCAAAAGAGGCTTTTCCCAACTGAATTTAGCCTTTGACATCGGATCTATTATATTCTATTTCTCATGTCTATTCATGGTCCCCGACTGTCAGTTTCATAAGACTATTTATGAACATGCTGTGTTATAGGATTAAAAAGGGAAACAATTCCACAGGAACCCAATACAATCCCTGAATCTCAATGAAAGAAGAGATTATGCGCTACATTGACACGTGAACTTTGAGGGAACTTTGGCACATATGTAGGAAGCCATGCAGAGGCAAACAATGAAAGCCTGGATTTCAAAACACATTAAAATGACAACGGAACAAAAAAAAAGACACCAGAATCGATAAATATGCTTTACTGACTCGATTATGTCTGTTGAGAAAGTTTCTAGGAGTCAAGAGGGCAGATTTACTATAGGGCGAAGTGACTAACGTTGGCAACGATTTGCCAGAGTAACCGTCTTTAGGCACTTTGCTGATTTACGAGAGCAGGCAGAATTTCTCTCTAATGCTAGGCGAATTTTCGCTCGGGCGAATGGACGTTACTCTGCAAATTCTCTTACGCCAGACTTGCCTTCACCAGCTCAGACCAGTCAAAGTGCAATGGAGTGCATAGAT
This sequence comes from Xenopus petersii, assembly GCA_038501925.1. Lineage (NCBI taxonomy): Eukaryota > Metazoa > Chordata > Amphibia > Anura > Pipidae > Xenopus > Xenopus petersii. The sequence goes on along the minus strand of CM076673.1, from coordinate 63,847,021 downwards.
CTTCCTCATTCTTCTGTTACTTACGTCATATTTTTTAAAAGTTTCCAAAAAACGCTGGCGTCTTTTCCTTTTTTCAGAGTGATAGCCTGCAAAAGTCCTTAAAATAGTTTTTTTGGGTAACCGGGGTCCCCCATAAATATTCTAAGATATGGCACATAAACTATACACTGGGCTGATGTGTAGGGCATTATAACAACTCTATTTTCTTTATTAAGGTTCCCTGGACTTGTGTAATGTAAATGTCACGGCCAGCACCCAATACCAGAACAGGTGCCAAGTACCCTGGTCTCGGCTCGGCTTCACCAGTAGTGTGACCACCGTTGGGCTTCGGGAGGAGCCCTCAGCTTACTTGGGTGTCACCTGGACGTAACGAGGGGTACAAGGCGAGATGTTCTGGCTAGCAGAGGGGCACGGCAGGTAGTCTTTTAGGCCGAAGGTCACGGTACAAATGGAGCAGGCAAGAGAATCGTCAGACAGGCAGGGTCGAGGCAGGCAGATATCAAGAATCATCAGGCAGGCAAGGGTCAAACTGGGTAATCAAACAGATGGGGTCAGGCAGAAAGAGTAGTCGAGATGCAGGCAAAGGTCAGGATTCGGATAACAGAATAGTCAGGAACAGGCAGGGATCAAAACCGGAATAGCAGATACAAAATACACGGGAACAGACAGCACAAGGCTTCAGGAACCACCAGAATCAAGATTCTATCACGGGCACTGGCTGGGGGTCAGAATGGGCTTTATATACATGCGCCAAAACGAGCGTCAATACGCGCTGGCGCAATCACACCAGCGCGCCTGTACCTTTAAGAGGCGCGCAGAAGAATCAAGATGGCGCCGGACCAGGAGCGTGGCGGCCGTCCACGCCGCCGCACCAGGTAATTTTATTACAGTAATGTATTTGCTGCAACATATACGTGCATTCAACGTTATCACTTCCCTCTGTATGCAGATTAGTCTGAGTGAAGACCTCTAACAAAATTGCGCTAGGATCTGCTCGCATTGCCGACGTAACACTAGATAAAAATTGCCAGCGTTTGGCACGCTGGACGCAACTTTGCATTTTAGTAAATTTGCGCTGTCTGGGAGAATTTTCACCTGGTGAAATGTTGCTATGGCTGTAAAGCCATCACTTCCAAATTTTCTCCCCAAGGTGTCTGATTATAAGTCAGAATATTTTGTGTGTCTAAATGTTCAAATAAAACCAGAGATTGTATTCATTCGTAGCTGGATTGAGATCAGAGCTTTGGCTGGCCCATTGCTGGACAACTTATAGATCTAACCACAAAACTTTTTGAGTTATGACTTTGTTGCCCTATCACATGCTACTATTAAGCAGAACACTGGCCTGGTAAGCAGAGCCCAAACAACCAGGTAGAAAATCTAACTGGAAGAATAGATCCTAATCAGTGAACAGTGTGTAAAGCTGGTACCTACGTACCCTAAGAAACAGGTCTGGATTTGTGTTGGGGCCTAGTGCGGCAGAATTTTAGGGGACGGCATGCTGCCCAACCACATCCACACTGCTTCTGGAGCACTGGGAATGCATAGGAGATATGATCGTTTTTTTTTTTTTTAAAATTCCTGTGCATCCATCCCCAGTGCTTTAGACCCGATGATGAAAATTTGAGCATGTGCATAAATGAAGGAGGACAGGGCATATGAATGCCATCTGGCCTAGGGCTGCCCGCTATGTAAATCCAGCCATGCTTAAAGACAAAATGTTGTAATTGATTTAAACAGCAACTCTACAAAATATTAAAGTGAATTGGATATATAAACAGCATATCTCAGTTTTATTCTATTTTATGTTATTCTATTTTAATTTTTAACACTGGCAATCTTTTGTCAGTAAAATTAGAAAATTGGTCAAGGGCTTCAATCTTTGCCATGGAGGTGGGGAAATGACCAGCAAGCAGTAGGTGGACAAGGGCCTGGACTAGGTGTAGGCAACAGAGGTACATCATACATAGCTCCCCCCACCATTGTGCCCTAATCATGTGCCTCTTCTGACCACCCCTAGTTCTGGCCCTACTCTTTGAAGAGTCAAGCAACATCCAAACAATTCCAGTCTACTTGAAGGTGATTGGCATAAGAAATTAGCAATTAAGAAATCTCCTTGTTGAAACAAAAACATTAAGAAATGCAGCTGCTATAGATAAACATCTACTACATGTCATAGTAAATCATCACTATATCTAAAACTGCACATCTGCTTTGAAGAACTTGAATGTTCTTGTTATTTTGTATGGAATTTTGCATCTATCAAATGTTTACTTACACTTCTCTCACTCTCACTCTCTCTCTTACTTCTCTCACTCACACTTCTGAAGTAAATGGGTGGCTTTTAGCTTATAGTGGCACTCACCTTGTCATAATATCTACAGTCAGATTGTGGTCGAGGGTCGCTAATCTTCAGTAATTCACACGAGCAGCAAACACTGACAATGAAGAAGGATATGGCCATTGTTCCAATATCTCATTTGCCTCGTTACTTTAATGATAAACTTCTTTGATACATCTTTTAATTTCAGTAAACTCAACGACTTTTTAAAGACATGCATTTTCCCCATACATATATTTATGCCTTTAAAAACAGCTATTAAGAAATAAAACCAAGGGATAAATTGCAAATTCCTTATTATAGGTGCATGACATTCTCCTCCGTGTCAGAATAAACTTCAGAATCGTCTTCACATTGCTGCTGCTAGGATGAAAGCTGGCTGTAAGGATCCCTTGTGGTCTAGTAGTTAACGCTTACCCTGGTGGTCCAGTGGCTTCCTCCTGGGACGCCCGCTGCATGCGTCCTTCCTTTTCTAAGTTGGTTCCTCTATGGTTTAAGTGCCGGCGCACTTCCTCATTGCGCATAGGCGTGAAATTCAAATACTTTAAAAGGGGAATTCTGTTTGTAACAAGTTGCCTGTTGTTAGGTTCTATTTAGTAAGTTCCTAGGTGCCTGCTTAGGTTTATTCTATCTATTTACTGTGTATTGACCCTTGCCTGCCTGCTTTACTACTCTGATCTCTCCAATCCTGATCCTTTGCTTGTTCTCCGACTTTTCTACACTCTCCAATCCGATTCCGGCCTGTCTGACGATTCTCTGCTTGTGCTGGCCTGCCTGTTCCTGGTGGTGTTCTTCCTTCCAGTATCCTGGTGAGATGATCGTGCCCCTTTGCTCATCCAGAACTGTTAGCTTAGCTCCTCTCTCAAAACCTGGCGGGATCCAATCAGCCGAGGGCTCCTCCTGAGGTGAAAGGCGGTGGTTATAGGCAGAAGTGAGAGCCGAGACCAGGGAGCTTAGCTTGGGTTCTGGACATAGGGTGCCAAACGTGACACTGGCAGCACAGCTATCATCCTATTACTGCTGACACCCAGAGGAAAGTACTTTGCGGACAACTAGCTGAAAAGCCATAATTAAGGAATTCTCTGAATTCTAGCTTATTGTGGTAATAATTTGCTATGGTTTAACATACATTTTCATGGGAGTTGTAGTCAGCATTTACCTACTTACCAACAACCAAACATTTCAATAATAAAAACACTGGACACGTACATGGTGGAGAATGGCCACAGCTGTTGTTTTAGTATTAATTAACTATCATATCAATCAGAACTGTACCATTACTAATAACCATTCAGTACATACTTTTCCAGCCAGCCCCTGGATCAGTTCTCCACAGCGGGCCTCCTTAAAGGATTAAGAAGCATTCATTTCCCTCCTGTTTACTACCAAGCCAGGGCCATACTTCCAATTCACTTACCCTTATTCACAGCTGCGACAATATATATATATATATTTTTTTTCGGTGGGTGGAAGGGATCTCAAAGCCAATCCTCTTTCAACAATGAGCCCTGCATCGCAAGGCCACCCGTATATATTTTGCGCCTTTTTGATAAGCCACACCCCCTTTTTAAATCAATCAATCAGGAGACAAGGGTTCAAAAATTAACCAATCGGATTTCACGTAAGTAACGCAATGGAAAAATATTAACTTTTTATATATAGCTGACAAACTCCCATGCCTGAGGAGAGCTTAAATCTCTCACAGTCCAGTTCTGCAACTCAGGAGAATCCGAGGAGAAATCTGCTAAAATGTTGTGCTACCCCACACTTACACATTGCATGCAATTATGGTGAGGTATTGTGACAATTGTTCACTTAGCAACAACTTAGCAATAACAATTGTTCACTTAACAATAATGCATTTGTTAAACCACATTGGCAAAACTAATGTGATATTTTTACCTTAGTGTGAATTATATTATTGTATTATTATTATATTGTTGTGGCACTACGTTGTGTATTTTTTTGACCATCTACTGTATTCACCATGTGCCGGTATGAACCTAGTCTACATAACTTTTCAGCTGGTCATAATTTTTTTTATTTTTAGCGGTTTCAAACGATCAGCCTTGTTATTCTGCCTCTTTCTGGAGGGTAACTGAAAATGCTGCTTGGTTGTTAGGGTCACAGACCCTGGCAACCAAAAAACAGACTGTGAAGCTTTGATTTAATTGTTATTCTTGCATTTATTTTATCACTTATTCTCTTCTTCAATTCTGGCTTCCAAACTGCTGGATGTTAGGGTAAAGAATAGCAACCAGATGGCAGTTACAATTCTAAGCCTGAAAAAAACAAAAAATCAATAGATACAAAACAATACAAAAATAAAGAATATATGCAGATTGTCTTAAAATACAAACGTCTATTAACATACTACTATTTTTTATAGTATTCTACCCCCAATAATGCTAACCTAGATTTAGACAGAAGTACAGAGTAGACATAGAGGCCCTTCTTACTCAGTGGCTAAACTTGCTGGCCTAAATGCATATGCATTTTGATAGCAGTATGTTACAGTATGGATAGGCTTATTGCTCAAGGAAACACAGCATTTAAATTAGAACCTTGAAGTACCTGAAAAGTTCCAAAGCCAGCAGAATAAACAAGCACTGATTCATTACAACTGCCTAAACCATATGAGTGCCAGTATTCCTGCAGGGGGGATTGGTGATCACTCTTGGTTTTCAGCATTTTGAAAATTAAGCTATATGTTGTGTTGTAGTGAGGCTACGAGTGCTGACTGATACTGCCCAGCTTTGGAAATGTTTACGTGCATCTAAGTGTTATAGAGGCATCACTGATTGTAAGCTCTTCAGGCAGGGGCCTCATTCCAACTTTGCATTGAAACTCATGTCATGACACCTGTTTACTCTCACTGTTTGATTTATAAAAACACTACCCCTGTCTGTGTACTTAAGTGTAGCTATAGCAATAAATACAGTACAATAACCACACATAAAATGAATAGACAGAGACACTAGGGGGGTTATTTATCAAGGTCCAAATTTATTTCAATATCAGCTGCTACAAACTCCGATCTAACCCGCTTGGGGTTTTAATGCTTATTTATTATTTAATTTTCCCGAAAATTTGCTTTGCGGGAAAAGCTCAGATTTTCACGTTTTTTTTGTTTTTTGAGTTTTCAGCTCCGAAAACATCGTGCAATTGCCCGAAACCCCCGACACAACCAAAAATCAATGGGACTGTTCCCATTGACTGTTATGCAACCTCGACAGGTTTGAGATGCCGTGTTTTTATATTTGGGCTTTTTAGCCCTCGGGGTTTAATAAATTCCGAAAAATTTGTGATTTTTTTAAAAGTCTGGTTTTATAAAAAAAAAAATCACAAACTTTTTCGGATTTCGGGAAATTTCAGGTATTCGGAGCTTAGTAAATAACCCCCTAGGTTAAGAATTGGTTTTTTATTAATACATGAATATATTTGGTAAAAATGTGTGTACGCACAAGCAGCACACAATAGATCCCCCTGTAAGGCATAAGAAGAACAGCTATAAGACTGATACTGAGAAACAGAATAGCAGTAAAATTCTGTGTATGCAGATTCTCCCGGGAGCCTCCAAAACTTGGATGGATTCTGTTCTCAAGCTAGCTTGTTCATTATCACCTTGACCTTGAGGAAGAACCATCTGATTGGTTATTTGAGAATTTCTTTGTTTTTCTGTGCTGTGAAGAGATATCTCTATGCTCTCGCAATGGTAACTGCCTTTTCTGCCCGTAAGTTTTTATGTAACGATCCCAAGTTTATAAAAACTCTATGATTTCTTTGTTCGGGGTTCTGACATTTTGTGAGTTCAGAATCCACCGAACATCTTTTTCCCTCAAGTGGTCTCTGATGCTTGAAGTTCCACAACAATACTATGCAGTGCTATTATTGAAAAAAATGTTGAAAACATAAAACCATAGGTCTCCTATCTCTTAAATATGTGAATAATAGTACTGCATTATTCACATATTTAAGAGACCTATGGTTTCATTTTTTTAACTGGGGAAAAAATCATTAGAACAAATAGCATATTCATGTCAACTGGTAAAATGACAAAATAATTCATTTAAGGGTAAACGTGCCCTTTAAGCACCGCAGCACAAAGTAGGAATGTTGATGAAATTTAGGAATGATAACTTTTTGCACCATGAGGCTCCCATTGTAGACATGTATGATACTGTAAGTCAGAAATTTTTTTAAAAACCTGGCGTTTTTTCATATTTTAAAGTGAGACTGTCAATAAAAGTATTTATTAAACATTTTTGTGTAACATTTTTTTTAACCATTTGAGGGGTATGTCATATTTAAGGTGGACTCATGTCTAGGACAATAGAGGATCTCTTTTGTCTTTATTTTTCTTCCTTGGACATTTTTAATAATAAGTGGCCACTTCAAGCAATTTCACCAACATCCCTAATAAAGTCATATTTAAGACCTACAGGTATATGAACGTAACCTATTCAAATTGACCTAAGTGCAAGGGGCAGATTTTTCAAGGGTCAAAGTGAATTCGAGGAAATTTTCGAAATAAACAAATTTGAAATTCGAAGAAATTTTTGGATACTTTGACCATCGAATAGAGAAGGATTTAATCATTTGATCGTTCGGTTTTACTTCAATCATTCGATGGCCAAATTCGATGAAAAAAAGTTCGTATTCGATATTCAAATTCGAAGTATTTTAATTCGATGGTCAAATTTCAAAGTATTTTTAACTATGCTAGTGAAATTTCGCTATGAAGTGGTCGAGCTGACAAATTAACGTTAGTGAAACTTCGCCAATGTCTGCAGAGAAGCAACTTTTGTATTTTAGTGAATTAGTGTAGTGGTAGCGAATTTGTGGCGTGAAGTGTGGCAGAAATTTGCCCTTTAGTGCAAATCCCCATGGAATGAACTGATACCCATCCCTCCAGCTAATAACCCATTGCTAGATAGCGGAGTGCTGCAGTGCAGTGTAACTGGCAAAGGGACCATTCTCATGTAGAAGCAGCAATTAAATGTACAGTGTAATTAGCAGGTAAAAACAATCATTCTAAATAGAAAAGAATTGTGAGATGTGTTGATAGTCTTTAGATTGCTGAAAGTGTTCAACACAAAGCAGAGGTGGCGCAAAGAGAGAGATTTTAATAATAAAGCTTTGTTCTGTGGCGCCACAGTATCTCACAGCCCAGTCAGCAGTGCAGATAAAACTCAAGTGGGATCACTTCATCCTGGCAGCTGGGGGGGGCATATTCATAAACTCCATTCCTTTTAGTGTGCAGGAATACTCTTAGTTTGAGGATGCAACGTTTTTGTGAAACTTCCCCCTCCATGCATAGCCGTTGTGACCCCAGCTTTACTGAGAGTACATTTCATTCTTATGTGATATATGCTATGCTGTATCCTCCTATATAATAAAGTTGAAGTGTCTCTGCGTCCAGTCCCTGTGTCCGTGGGATTGCGCTACTGCGCATGTGCCCCACGGACCGTCTCTGGCGAATGTTTGACTACATATGTTCTAGCGCCCGTTAATTTAACGGGCTTAATGTCTAGTAGTAAAATAATTGCTCAGGCATGGCTTGGCAAAAGGCATAAACACAAGGCCAGATAGCAACCCTACAACTAAGATACCATTAATCCTTATTGGGTTTATTTAATGCCTAAATTATTTTCTAGTAGGCTTAAGGTATGAAGATCCAAATTATGGGAAGATCCGTTATCCGGAGAGCCCAGGTCCCGAGCATTCTGAACCCAGATCCCATACCTGTATGTATATATATATATATATATATATATATATATATATATATATATATATATATATATATATCTCTCTACAGTGTTTCAAACACTTGCCATATTTCCAATAAACATTGTGTACTCTGTTTTTCACAATTTTTCTTAATGGTCAAATTGTTCCTTTGGAGGTCACAGTATTAACAGTAACAGTAATAATTAATTAGGTACATAGAAGAAGAATAGAGCTGACTTTAAGTTCAGGGTTGGAATGGTGGGTGCAGCGCCGGGGGTCCCTGCACCCCCAAGGAGCCCCGGCCGTGCCCCCCACACCAATAAGTCACAAAATTATCTGGATTTACCATTTTTTGTCTATTGCATTGAGTTATCAAGCACTGCATGCATTTTATCCATTATCCAACTGATTAAGTGAGTTTGCAAGTTTCTGGTCAATGACAGTTGTAGCAGCTGATACACACCACCATGAATAAGATTAGCTAAATGTGAAACAAATATAAATTCTTTGGGAAAGTGGGAAAACATAATACCTATCCTTAATGAAAACCTCTTGAACCTTGAGACATTAAGGGGCAGATTTATCAAAGGTCCAGTGTGAAAGTGATTTTTTTTACCTTGAATGAACTGGATTGACCTAGAAACTCGAATGGTATCTTATTTACCAAAATTCAAATGAATATTACCGACCTGAAAACCCAAATCGAATTTGACCGCAGATCAAAGGCATTCAAACTGAGGTTTTTTTTTCCGAAACATCAACATCTCCAAGTGGGTCAATGGACCTCTGCCATTGACTTCTACATGAATTCGGTAGGTTTTAGGTGTCGATCGAATTTGAGTTACTTTCAGGGTAGAGGTATGATAAATGTCGAATTTGAATTTGAGTTTGGATTTTTCCTAATTCGAATTTGTGAGTTTTGACCAAAAATTCAACTTGAAAATTAAATTTCAAATTTACCATTCGAACATCAATAAATCTGCCCCCAAATCTACTCTGTATTTAGTAAATATAACCATAATTTCCTAAACAAACACAGTTATTCAGCTTTCTCTTTGTTAGACACTAGTGCCTGATTCTAAAGGAGAATTTGCACTCATTGCTGGGTCCCCAATGTGTACGGAACAGATTTACTGTCGTTTATACATGTTTTCCAATTACTGAAGGCATTTACATCACACAAAGGTATGTTATATATTGTTGCTTTTATTTCATATGGAATGATACAATAATAACAGGGACTTAAGGAAGTATGATATGTTACTATTATCAGTGTTAACGCAATGATCAGGAGATATTATATTCACTCTCTCAGCTGGCGGCTGGGGAAAGACTGAGAGATTTATGGTGTGAAAGTTTTCTTTTCTTTCCTGAAGGTGTTTGCAAATTGATTTAGACGTATAATGACAGCACTGTGTTTTGGTATTATGACAGGAGGCAATTATCATATGTTGAATTTAAAGATCTCAAATGTTTGACACAACACAGCACTCAAAAATGATATATATCATTTTGGGATTCAATTGCTCTTGATTAATCATGCTTACAAAAACAGGAAAGATGAAAGCAGGATTGTTCTTTTGGGGTTTAGGGGCACCAAACACTGAATTTAAAGGGATTCTGTCATAATTTTTATGATGCAGTTTGTATTTCTAAATGACACTGTTTACACTGCAAATAATTCACTCTACCATATAAAATGTCATCCCTGAACCAGCAAGTGTATTTTTTTAGTTCTAATATTGGCGTGTAGGCAGCCATCTGAGGTCATTTTGCCTGGTCATGTGCTTTCAGAAAGAGCCAGCACTTTAGGATGCAACTGCTTTCTGGCAGGCTGTTGTTTCGCCTATTCAGTGTAACTGAATGTGTCTCAGTGGGACTTGGATTTTACTATTGAGTGTTGTTCTTAGATCTACCAGGGAGCTGTTATCTATTAACTTCCCATTGTTCTACTGATGGGCTGCTGGGGGTGATATCACTCCAATTTGCAGTACAGCAGTAAAGAGTGACTGAAGTTTATCATAGCACAAGTCACATGACTGGGGGCAGCTGGAAAACTGACAATATGTCTAGCCCCATGTCAGATTTCAAAATCAAATATAAAAAAAATCTTTTTGCTCTTTTGAGAAACAGATTTCAGTGCAGAAGTCTGCTGGAGCAGCACTATTAATTGACGTATTTTGAAAAAAACATGTTTTCCCATGACAGGATCCATTTAAGCCACAGTACACTGTGATTATATGGAATGTTTGGTGTTGGGCCTATTTATCACATACCAGGGATCATGGATCAGTATCAATACATCAAAATAATTGAAGAGGTCATGTTGCCTTATGACTAAGAGGAAATGCCCTTGAAATGGATGTTTCAACAAGACAACTCACCAGTAAACAATTAACATCTAGGTTCCAGACCAACAAGACTGATATTATGGAGTTCAACTATAAGTATAAGTATAAGATCAATTTCAACCTACATTTCTTATAGGGCATTAGTATACATGAATATTCTTTCTGGGAAATATCTCAATCCCGCTATTATTTTTTTTTTTTTACAGAAACAACTAATAGCCTCCTTCTAGCCGTTAACGTGCTCACCTTTTTATCCGATTACCTGGGTATATATACCCCAGGTCCCACGCTCCTGGGTTTACAACACTTTTCATTCAATACACAGAGGTTTAGGAAAAGCCGCACTCACCAAGGTAGACGAGTGGCCCGGGTGCATCGCCCTGAACCCGTAGCTGTAGGTGATGTGCATTCGAAACCATAAATACTGGCAAGCATTCCGCAGTCAACTCATAGGGTAAAATCATTCAAGTTTATTTCAGCAGATTAAATACATTTTAATCCTGACACGTTTTACATCGAAGATATGTAGTCATACGTATCTTTGATACGAAACGCGTCAGGATTGAAATGTTTTTGACTGCGGAGTGCTTGCCAGTATTTATGGTGACGTTATGGAGTGGCCAGCTCAATCACCAGACCTTAATTCAATAGAACACTTGTGGGGTGACATCAAAAATGTCAGCAATTGTTTAAATTGAGGGACAACAAATGAGAGATCAGTGTGTCCCAATTTATGAAGTACCCTGCGGGTTGAAGTTCTGGGTGCGGGTAAAGACGCGGGTCGGCGGTTCTGCGATTTTGTGGTCGGGGGTCGGGCACTCGGTCTTCTCAAGAGCGCTATTTACTCCTTTTTTCTGGTCACGATGATGTCACTTCCAGTTTACAATGACAGCACTTTCCTGATTCTTGATGGTCAAAGGGTCGCGGTTAAGGTACTTGCAGGTCGGTAGCGGTTCCTAGTGGGTAAGAATGTTGGTCGTGGGTCCGGGTTGCGGATTGCAGGTTGCGGGAACAGGTCCCAAAAAATGGAGCCGCGCAGGACTCTACATGAGAGTACAGGTATTGTCATTACAGATGTTATTATGTTCGGGACCTGGAGCTTTCCATAATTTGGATCCTCATACCTTAAGTCTACTAAAAAATCATTTAAAAATTAATCAAAACCAATAGGCTGGTTTAGGTTTGAATACGGATTCATCATATCTTAGTTTGGATCAAGTACAAGGTACTGTTTTATTATTACAGAGAAAAAGGAAATCATTTTTAAAAAATCTAGATTATTTGGATAAAACGGAGTCTATGGGAGACGGCCTTTCCGTAATTCTGAACTTTCTGGGTAATGGATCTTCGGATAAAGGATCCCATACCTGTATTTTAAAAACTCTCCAAAAGAGGTCTGGAGGAGCTAATTTGGTAGCTGTTATCAGCCTGTGTATGGGCATCTATAGCCATCCCTCTGAAAAAAGGAAACTTCCTAATGCCCATGTAAATCAGTATGAGGGTTTTGCAAGGATACATATGATGCAACATATAATAATAATGACAAGCCGCAGCACGTAGGCAGCAACCAAATTTATGTATTAACATCAAATCTTTAAGAAACCTGTCAAAACAAGTTGAACAAATCTCTAGCTGATCCTGACAAGAATAAGTATTGAGCATGAAAGTTACTTTGCATCAAGAGTATTTAGACAGTTTGAGAGCAATTCCATTACAACATGCCCCTAAAGGCATTTACAAAAACAATCTGTAGTTTACCTATTTATCAGCATTTTACCTTCTTTTAGCCGTAATGCAGAAACAATGCTCAGCATGTCCGAATATCACTATGGAAAATTATTTGTAAAAGTAGTCACAGCTTTAATGATAGCATCGTCTTTCTACCTGTAAAAGGTTCATGGTTTATAGCTGTCACACAATCTTATCACTGATCTAGAGATATATATAAATCTGAAATAGTGTGCCAAGTGCCAGAATTATAAGATGTTGTAAAAGTTGTTTGATTGAAACTAGAAAGATGACGTGTGTATGTTGTCCCTTCCATGCCCATCTTTGCCCAACATGTGATGAGTGTTACTGGTGCAGCCTGCACATGGCCCAACAGGGCCGCCATTAGAAATCACGGGGCCCAGTACAACAACACCCCAAGCCCCACCCCAGATCCTGCCCACCCTACACCACAGTTAAAAGACCACACGGACATCAGAACTAAAAACCGTAAACCCCCATAAGTTAAAAAGAACGGTGGCAGGGCCCCCTATAAAAGTATTTTAAAAAAACATTGGCACCAGGGCCCCCCCTTACAAGTTAAAAAGGAACATTGGGACCCCAGAGAATATTTTTTAAAAAAACCTTGGTGGCAGGGGCCTATAGAGTATTAAAATAATACATCGGTGGCAAGGGGTTTAATAAACTTCGGGACTTTGGCTCTTCAGGACTCCGGCTCTTCTGGACATCGGCAGGGAATGGCTTTGGCACTGTCAAGTGTCAAGGGGCCCGCTATTTCGAAAAGTGCAGCACAGCCAGGCCCCCCTTTTTTAATACAAGTGTACCCTTGTGCTCCCCTGATGGCCGCCCTGTGGCCCAATATAAAGATACATGCTGCTGTGCTGAATTAAAACAATGAAAGCTTCCAATGGCTGGAACAGTTCATCCTTATGATCCAGCTGGTTTCTAGGGGATTTGACAGTTCAGGAGATATAGTGGAGTTCATCAGAAAAAGGCCAGCACGCCTTATCATGTATTATCATGTATAATATGAAGTATTTATATAAGCATAATATTTCTTCATTACTTATTTGAATTAGCATAGTAATGGATGCTATAAGACTGCTTGCCTTAGCAGGAATGTACATAATCCAAAGCATAATCACCAGAGCACTCTTAGTTTGCTTCTGTGCTGTCTCCAAGTGCATGCATGCAGCTAGGGTTGCCACCTGTCCGGTTTTTACACCTGCTGTCTGGTTCGAAAATACCTGTCTGGTTTTCAGAAGTCTGAAAAACGGACAAGCCTGTTACCTGCTTCCCGGGTGTTGTGATTAAGGGATTGAGTCCCGAATGCGTAGGGCTTGAGATCCCTTTGGGGTCTGTAATAAACCTTGAATGGAGTGCCATCATTCTTTTTGGTTTGGTGGCCAATCACAGGCTGCACGTCACAGGCCCGCCCCTTCATGTCACAAGCCCGCCCCTCTACGTCACTTGTACCGCCCCCTGCACGGATTCCGATTGTAGGAAAGGTGGCAACCCTACATGCAGCTATAACGACAGCCAGACCATCTTACTGGCCACCTTGTGGGCTGGAGGGTAAGTGGGCCGAAGAATTTATTTTTTGGGATGGGGGGGGGGAGAGGAAATTATGCTGTTATACACAGACACACCCTTCAGCACAGAAAGGTATTCCAGGCACTGAAAAAGAGTTTAGATCCAAAAGCTATAAATACTATACAGGTATGGGACCTATTATCCAGAATGCTCAGGACCTGGGTTATTCCAGATAACGTATCTTTGTGTAATTTGGGTCTTCATACCTTAAGGCAACTAGAAAATCAATTAAACATTAAATACACCCAATAGGCTGGTTTTGCTTCCAATAAGGATTAATTATATCTTCGTTTGGATAAAGTACAAGCTACTTACAGAGAAAAAGGATATCATTTTTACAAATTCAGATTATTTGGATAAAATTGAGTCTATGGGTGACGGCCATCTCGTAATTCAGAGCTTTCTGGATAATTGGTTTCCGGATAACGGATCCCATACCTGTAATCAATTCTACACATAGGAAAACTTCATATAAAATCAGCTAAACAATATTCGGTATTTCTTAACATATTATCAGCTACACAACACACCAGTTAACTAATACAGTTATTGCTCAGCCTGAGGATAATCAGACCTGACCTCCTTAACAACTGGAGCTGGTCATTCCTCTAGAAGCACCTCAAAGTGCTGACATGTTGCAATGCCTATTTCATACAGTGCGGGACGTGGCCACCTATAGAGGGTACAAAGCCAAGTATAAATAAGGCACATGCTGCAGTGAAATGACATGCATATTTTAGCCAGTGAAGCTGACACCTAATCCTTCCTCAGCAAGTGCTCATATTAGAGTGGCTTAGGCAGCTGTCATACACTCACAGCTCTGCTCTTTATAGTCCTGTGTTAAGCTTGTCATCTAAATATGTCACAGTCTTGGAATCTCTGCTTTATATTATCCCCTTTGCCTATCACAATCCAGGCCTGTAGCCTCACACTTGGCTCAATATACAGCACAGGGCTTGGCAATAATACTTTTCTCATTTCTCATTTATCTCCCAGTTGGGTACAAATCCTAAACACCAGCATAAACAACCACAAAGTATGTTTCTCAAATGATCTTACTCGTCTTTTATATAGTTTACTTTTTCAAGAAACACAGCCTAACCTATAAATAGCTTTTACTTAAAGGGGAACTATTGCAAAAATGAAAATTTCATGTAAGCTTCGGCATACTGAAAAAAGAAGTTTTCTAAATATAATCAGTTAAAAATTCTGCATTGTTTCTGAAATAATCAAGTTTATCTCCACTATCCCTCTCCCAGCATCTGTTTCTCATCATTCTCTTTTCATGTAGCAGTTGAGTGTCAGATATTCATTGACAGTTAGATCCAATATATCTTATAGGGGGGCTCCTTTTGCCTAGAAGATGTATTAGAGTTCACTGTATTAAAATGAACGTAGGTAGATTAAGCAATGTAGGGGGTTCTTCACAGTCAGAACAGTGAGATTGTGGAATACACTGCCGGGTGATGTTGTGATGGCTGATTCAGTTAATGCCTTTAAGAATGGCTTGGATGATTTTTTGGACAGACATAATATCAAAGGCTATTGTGATACTAAGCTCTATAGTTAGTATAGGTATGGGTATATAGAATTTAATTAAAAGTAGGGAGGGGTGTATGTATGGATGCTGGGTTTTTCTTTTTTCAACCCGATTTAACTAACTATGTAACCAGACATCAAGTCTCTCTACATGCAGAATTTGTGCAAACGTCAGTTATTTTGTTAGATTTTGTTTGTACTGGAATCAGTTATTTGAGTGAGCTCTAATTCATCTGCTAGGAAAGGACCCCCCCCCCATAAGATATATTGGATCTAACTGTCAATGAATATCTGCTGTCAATATATATATATATATAATCTGTCAAAAATTTATATATATATATATATATATATATATATATATATATATATATATATATATATATATATATATATATATTGACATGCTCCAAAGTCTGCCCATTTTGTATAGAGCAAGGCATGCATTACATTCAACTGCTTTATTGCATTTAAGTTAAATGGAGTTACTTTCATCTTACATTACTGCCATTCCTTTAGCACATCTTAATTTTATACTGGTTTATGGGTACATGCCTGGCAACATGGTGGCAAAGCTATAACATAAGCACTTATCTGTGCCAGCACGGAAATAGCCTGGCAGTCACCCAGCTTTTTTGATCAAAACATTCCCTTGTTATTACAAATTCCTTGATCGTCTGACTTCAAATGAAACGTGGGGCTTAGTTGATAATACCGGATGGGGTTGTGGGCTGGGTGATGGACTTTGGAAAGCTCTGTGGTATCTTACCTTGATGTGGGATCCCTGGAGCATGACATGAGAGGTGGCCCATGTGAGTGCTTGACAATTATTTATTACTATATCTACTGCTAGAGATACTGTATAAAAAAAAAACCTTTCATATATATTTGTCCTGCCAAAGAAGGAAGTGAAAATATGCAAGATCTAAAGAGAAAAACAATAAAGTATCTGGCAATTATTTGCACAAATGGAGATATACAATATATGTTCAATAGAATCTGAATACATTTATAGCCAAAAGTATCCAGACATTCCATCTAAAAACGAGAGCTCCTCAGCTGAAACACCCACTACTCACATACAAACTATAATTCGACTATTTGCCACCTAAAACCTGCCGAGTTCAATGCAAAGTCAATGGGAGAGGTCCAGGGACCAGTTTGGACATGTTTGTAGCCTTCCTGACATTCAAGTTTTTTTCGGAGAAAATTCGAATTCGATTCCAGTTTTTGAGTTGGTAAAATTCGTGCGAGTTTAAGATATTAGATTTAGTTTTTGTTAAATAACCCAAATCAAATTTAGAGTATATTAGAGTTGAAAAAAACTCACATGAATTCGAAATTCGACCTTTAATAACTGTGCCTCCCCGTGTTGGCAGGAGTGGGTGTCACTGCCATACGGAAATGACTGGTAGTCTGATATGGCAGTCTGACAGAAAATAGGCTTTGTTTGGCAAATGCCAGGAGAACACCAACTGCCTGAATGCACTTTGGCCATAGTAAAGTTTGGTGGAAGAAGAATAAGTGTCTGGGCCTGTTTTGCATTGTTTGGGCTAGGGTCTCTGGTTCCATTGCAATACACCTGGGTGCTACAGTGTATACAGCAATTCTGTGCTCCCTACATTATAACGGTTGATTTAAATCTGCCATATAAAGTAATACTACTATGCAGATTACTAATTATGATGTTGAATGCACTGGTTTTTTATGCTGCCATGTAATTCAAATTTGAAATAATTACTACTCTAGAAATGGATTTGAGGTTATCTACAGATCTTATGTTGAAAGTTGCCCCACCTTAAGTAGCACTAAAGAAGGTTGCTCAGTTACATAAAACCTGAAGAAACATGCAAGTCAGTTAAGTTAAAAAATGTAAATTGTAAAAATATAAAATGTAAAAATGTATTTCAGGCCGGCTGCCAGATCAGCCTCATATGAGATCCAAGATCTAGGGGTGGTATCTAAATAAGGTGCAGCAACTGGGTCATGGGGCCTACTAACCCACAGGGACAAATAACTGTATCTTCATTACAGAAGAATTAATTTTACAGTTTGAGAGGCCACTGTACATGATGGCACTGGAGTATAATGTTGATAATAAGGAACTGTTGGCCATTGGGGACATACTGCGGTTATCCAGTGTTGATTTGACTGTACAGGGCCCACTGGTGCTGTAACCACAAGGAACCCATTCCAACATCAAAGGAAGAATCTGCAACAAATCCTGCAGCATGTAATATACAGTTTATCATATTCCTCATCTCACTTAAGACTTGAATTGGGCAAGAGGGAGCAGCAGGGGAACATAGGGATATAATGAACCTTAAGAGCACCACTATGATATGAAGGATGACTTCAAGTTCTGTAACCTGCCTATACCTGAAACCTAAATCCCTTGGTTCTGTACTAAACCCTCTGAGACATTAATCATTTGATTTGATCACCACCTATTTTACTGCTCCAAGCAATACAGACTGATATTACTAGACCACATTTAGAAAGTGCCAACATATGCTTCAGTGCTGTACAATGAAAGGGCGTATTTACTGATCATACAAACTACATAAAAATACTGTTAGCTGATACAAGAGGTTAAGAGGGTCCTGCCCAAATCTACCAAAAAAAACAAATAAAAAAGCACATTAAAGGGGTTGTTTACCTTCAAACACTTTTTTTAGTTCAGTTGGTTTCAGATTGTTCACCAGAAATAAAGACTTTTCCCCATTACTTTCTATTTTCAATTTGTGACCTATTTGTGTAACGTTTCATTTTTCACCTTCTAAACCAGCTTTGGGAAGGGGGGGGGTCGCCGACTATTTAACTGTTCTAAATTGAAAAATTAAGTTGATGCATTCATTATCTTTAGCCCTGCTGAGCAGAATCTCTGAGCTTTATTAAAGACAGCTGTTAGAATTGATACAATAGTTGCTAATATTCTACAGAAACTGCTAAGAAATAGATCAGCTAATTGTATCAACTAAATGTAACAAATTGTAACAGTCCAGATGCTCCTGGATTACTGAGCTGCCAGACTGAGACACTAGAGCAGGGGTGTCCAAACTGCGGCCCGAGGGCCACATGGGGCCCAGGATGCATATGAATGTGGCCCAGCTTGAAACGCTTGGTTCCCGAGGAAATAGGAGGCGGTGGGACTCTGCCCATTGCCCAGTTAGTAATAATAATATAATAATACGTCTATTTAATATCCAGGTGCCCCATATTCCAGTGTATAGGTCCATCTGGTTATCCAATTGGCATTGTAGTTCTTTTCTGTGTATTTCCTTTACTTTTACAAATCAAACGTGTTTGTGTATTTCATGTGTGGCCCCAGACAATTTTTCCTTTTCCAATGTGGCCCTGCGAGCCAAAAGTTTGGACACCCCTGCACTAGAGACAGGAAAATTAAAGGGGAACTCCACAAAAACATAACTTAAGCTTTTAAAAACATACTTTCAAGCAACTTTGCAATATACATCAATTAAAAAATGTGCAGATTGACAATAGTTTGCCAAGTATCTATCAACACATCTATAGGGCTCATATATGAACACATGAAGGCACTAAAACAGGCACATAACAGTATAAGCACTATAATATTCACATTATACCTATATACATCTCTTAGCATTTTGTGGCACGGGCCAATACACCTGTTCAGCTTGCTCCAAAGTAGTTTGATTTAGTTAAAAGTACAGGATCCAATGTTAAGGCAATAGCTTAAAAAAAGACTCTTTTTTGCACCTCCCCATCTATCAAAATGTTATTTTACTCCAATTACCTTAAATCTCATATTATCAAATGTAGAAGGGAAATCAAATATAACCTGGGTACTCATTGGCCAGCGATCCTAAGGTGATGCTTTAATTACTGTATTAATTAAATGGAAGATTATGGAATGAGCAAAAGAAAAGTTGCCATTATATTAAATATTCAAAAGACAGGAAAGAATGACCCACAATTTGCACCACCCCATTAGTCATTCAGTTAATCCCATGTCAGAAAGTGAAACATAAAACGTAACCTTTATTAAATTACTTAAAAACGACCAAGGTTGAGAAATTCACAAACAATTAAAAATACAAAAAGGAGGAGCACATCCAATGCTTCATGTAGTCTCATATCACCAAAGCTCTAAAATGTGATCTTATCTAACCAATTGGGATCACATAGAGCAAATTATCAATGGGATAGACTAAATTAAATCCTGTGTGTAGTAGGTAATGGCAACTACATTGGTATGAGATATCCAAAGTGTGACTACACTTCTATGTGCAGAAATCGTTACGTGAGCAGAGATAGTGGGCAATGTTGCTATTGAACCCACATCATAGCCGCAACCACTCTATATGACAGAGATATAATAACATGAAGTCTGTCTTTGAGGGTTATGTACTCGGCATTGCACCAATGTAACCGCTGTAGTGTCTTAAGACTATACTTTCATCATGCACCACCAGAGTTCCTGGTGGGTCTGTGAAAAATTAATTAAATTGCGGCGCAAGTATCATTAGGCTATCTTTACTCGGTATACCACCAGCGTTCCTGGCGGGTCCGAGAAAAGGTTAATTACGGCGCAAGTGTCATAAAGCTATCCCTACTCAGTGCTACCTGCCTAATTGAACTAAAATAACAGATAAGTTCAATTAGGCAGGTAGCACATCAGCTTTAACAAAAATCCTTTTGCGCCGTAATTTACCTTACTTCGGACCCGCCAGTAATGCTGGGGGTACACTGAGTAGGGATAGCTTTATGACACTTGCGCCGTAATTAACCTTTTCTCGGACCTGCCAGGAACGCTGGTGGTATACCGAGTAAAGATAGCCTAATGATACTTGCGCCGCAATTTAATTAATTTTTCACAGACCCACCAGGAACTCTGGTGGTGCATGATGAAAGTATAGTCTTAAGACACTACAGCGGTTACATTGGTGCAATGCCGAGTACATAACCCTCAAAGACAGACTTCATGTTATTATATCTCTGTCATATAGAGTGGTTGCGGCTATGATGTGGGTTCAATAGCAACATTGCCCACTATCTCTGCTCACGTAACGATTTCTGCACATAGAAGTGTAGTCACACTTTGGATATCTCATACCAATGTAGTTGCCATTACCTACTACACACAGGATTTAATTTAGTCTATCCCATTGATAATTTGCTCTATGTGATCCCAATTGGTTAGATAAGATCACATTTTAGAGCTTTGGTGATATGAGACTACATGAAGCATTGGATGTGCTCCTCCTTTTTGTATTTTTAATTGTTTGTGAATTTCTCAACCTTGGTCGTTTTTAAGTAATTTAATAAAGGTTACGTTTTATGTTTCACTTTCTGACATGGGATTAACTGAATGACTAATGGGGTGGTGCAAATTGTGGGTCATTCTTTCCTGTCTTTTGAATATTTACTATTAACCCTTGACCCTGCACACCATTTTCGTGCCCACTTGTTTGGTGGAAGGTGCTATATACTCCAATCTCTGTATATTACTTGCCATTATATTACCCTGCAGAAAATCCCATTTGTGCAAAAACTCTGTGTTCCTTGATTTGTAACTGAGCCCTTCTATGAATGTAGGATACAGCATGAATTGCAGAGCTGATGCCACGGTTCAGTTTGCATTGGGGCCACTGGTTCACCTGCTCTGTCCCATACAGTATGTCCAAGAAACCTCAAAAGAATGACAGTGTAAATGAGATTCCAAAAGAATTTCTTTCAGCTGTGGCTTTCCTTCTATGTATATTCAGCTGAAGTGACAGCACCAGATAGGTCGCATAATTTATAATATTTCATTTTTGCATATTAAGCAGTAAATACAATTTGAAGAAGCTTTTAAAGAGGATTTGAGGTCATCCCCTTGAGTGTCCCCCACACAATGTGCAGGAAAAGACAAAATTGTCTCCCTGCACACAGACCTGCAGCTCCCTTCTCCAATACAGACCAGACTACTTCAGTCAGCACTGTGTCAGTGAGGGGAGAGTGGGGGAAGCATTAAAAGGTACCCTTCCTTTGTATCTTTATTGAAATCAACTCAAGAAAGTGTAAATACATGGAACAAACTAAATCTGTCATGGCTGGGAAGAGTACAAGCAGTGAAAATGGTTTTGATGCCCAAATTAAATTACTACCTACAAGTTTTGCCAATAATGATACCAGAAGTTTTCTTCAAAAATATTAAATCATTGTTTACAAAATTTATTTGAAAGGGAAAACAGGCTAGCATTCAATACACAAAACTAATACTACCAAAAGAGAGGGGAGGGTTAGCTTTACCCAATGCACAGCTATATTACATGTCAATACATCTAACATGAATAAAACAATGGCAGAAAAAAAGAGTGGGTAGTCCTGGAACAACAGTGTGTTGAGAAACCACTGCTTAATTACCTGTGGAGTGACCCTAATAGTTTACCGAGAACAGCAAGGGATCATCCATTAATCGCCCCTACATATATGTCATGGTACAGAAATAGAATAGCGAGGAATCTGACTAAAACACCCTGTAATTTACAACCTCTAGTGAACAATATTTCATTTACTCCCAGCCTAGAACAAGGTGCCTTTAAGAAATGGAAAGAATTAGATGGCAGACCTACAAGAATCAGCAATTTTTTGAAGAATAACAAAATAATATCATTACCAGAAATTCAAAAGAACTGGGGCAATCACCCTAGAGATTTATGGAACTACTGCCAATTGCGACATTATATCTATAAAATGAAAGATGCAGAATGGAATAGAGAGCCAACTAAATGGGAAGCTATACTGGAGAGTAAAGAGACCCTTGATAATGCAATTTCTACTATATATAAATTACTAATATCATCTATCTCTTTAGAGGAAGATACAGTGTGCAGGGAGTGCGAAAAGGAATTAAACATCAACATTTCTCCTTCAATGTGGAATAAGATTCAGGCTTTAGGTCATAAATCATCTAGAGCGGCAAGAGTGAGGGAAATAAATTATAAATTAGTAAAAAGATGGCATCTTACCCCAGTAAAGATGAAAAGGATGTTTCCAGAAAATACATGTGCTGGAGATGCGGTAAAGATAAGGGGACTCATGTCCATATATGGTATAAATGTAGGAGTTTGAAAGACTATTGGGAAAAGATTTTGAAAGTAATAACAGAAGTATCGCATATAATTGTTAATGAGGTGGATGTTCCATTAATCCTGTTAAGCCTAGATAGAGACAAAAATGAAATACTGAGGGATTCACTTACCTTGCACTTATTGAATGCAGCTAGGTCAGTAATCCCAAGACATTGGAAAGATTCGGTTCCTCCGAGGTTTATAGAATGGCAGCAGGTAGTTGAAGAAACTAGGAAGATGGAAGAAATAAACCATATACTTCATAATTAAAGCAAAAGATACTGGAAAATATGGGAACCATGGATATTCTTTCTGAATAGATAGTCTTAATTGGGAGGCTTAGCTAAAAGAGGATATAATGGACGATCTAATTCCGCAAAATAGAAACCAGTAGGGGGTTTGTTTAGCTACCATATATCTTCTTTTACCAACAATATTTTAGCAGCATTATGTTGTTAAAGCTGTGGTTGCATGTGTATATTGTACACTTTAATTTGTATGGTACATTGCTGAAATTGTCCTATTTGCTCTTAATCTACTTTTTACCTATTTTTATTTATTTGTATTTCTTAATTACCTTATCTATTAAAAATTCCTATTAGATAAAAAAAAAAAAGGCATCCTTCCTTTATGCCCCCTACCTGCCACTACGTTGGGCATCATTCTAAGGTGCAAGTTGAGAGCAGCAGTCTATGTAGCCCACATGGGGGTCCCGTGCTTAGAACGTACCCTAAGGCAGCCAATAATGACAGGGAGCTTGCACTTGTGCCCCCCCTCCCAGATGGTCTTTCTCTGTCTTATTGCCATTACAGCTAAAATTGGGATCCACTTGAAGGCAGCACATATGGTGGCCATGCTCTCTGCAGCAAAAGCCAATCACAAAGTAACACACATGATGCCATGCAGTGACATCACTCTTATGCACCATGTGTACATATGGCTTTCTCTCACCCATCTCTGTTTCACATGTAATTATTATGGTACCTTAACCTAGTATGAATGAGCTGGGCAATGAAGCTGATCAAGAGGACATGGAATAAGCTAAATGTTAAATATCCATCCAGGGAGCAAATCTTTGCAAACGCGTGCCATGCCTTTAAAGAGAACTAAACCCTAGAAATGTAAGTAAAAAATTCATATTTTATATACAGTACTGAACTTATTGCACCATAATAAAGTTTCAGCTTGTCAATAGCAGCAATGATCCAGGACTTCAAACTTGTCACAGGGGGTCACCATCTTGGAAAGTGTCTGTGACACTCACATGCTCAGTGGGCTCTGAGCAGCTGTTGAGAAGCTAAGCTTAGGGGTCATTTCAAATTTACAAGCAGAAATTGAGGTTGGCCTTTAATATAAGCTGATACTACAAGGCTGATTATTAAATTCTGATGCTAGTTGCACTGGTTTCTGTGCTGACATGTAGTAATTATCTGTATTAATTGCTAATAGTCTTATATTGTGACATTTCTATTCTATGTGTACTGTATATTGTGAGTGGGCCCCTAAGCTCAGTAAGTGACAGCAGTACAGAGCATATGCAGTGAATCAGCAGAAAAGAAGATGGGGAGCTACTGGGGCTTCTTTGGAGACACAGATCTTTACTGCCAAATGGCTATGATTGCCTTGGGCTGGTACAGAAGCCCAAAGCATAATGTACAACATTTCTAGCTACTTCTTTAGTTAAGCTTTAGTTCTCCTTTAAGGTATTCTGATTGTGATTAGATTTAATTTTTTCAAAGATGATATATTCTTTGAAAAGAGAAGCAAGTGCTCCATAGGTTGGCTGTGCAGACTGCCATATATGTTGTCACCTTCTGAGAGGACAGAATGGGCTTAAAATGATGCAGTTGTTGACCTGGGCTGCAGTATTGGATACAACAAGCTGATCTTCAGGCTAAAAGCTCCTACATGTATTTGAAAGGGGATATGAAAAGTAGGGATGCACCGTGTCCAGGAAACAATACGGGGCTGAACCAAATTCAAACACTTAAAAAAACTATGTTTGCATGGTGTGTGCGTCTGTTTAGCAATGCCCAATTTTATGCCCACTGGTTTCACAAGGGTTAAAGGATTTGGGAATCAGCTGAATTCCAAATAGATAGATTTGGTACATCCCTAATGAAAAGTTCACGTTTTAAAATTTGAGACAGTGGTTTCTTTAATTTTAGTTGTATTGTACAATATAAAAAGACATTGATCTGTTCATTCAGATTATGTGTATAGGTTTCAATCTAGGTTTACTTGATTATTTCTTTCCTGTCAATGTAAAATATGTGGTGCATTCAATAACTCCGAACAGTAAAATTTAGGCTGATGGTACGGAAGGAGATTTGTTACCCATAGGAAATCTGTGCTACCTGTTGGTGAACAATCTCCCGAAAATATTTTTGCACATGTTAGTGGGAATTCATAAAACATATGCATCAGGAAATCTGCAGAAATTGATTTATCCTTGCAGAAATTATGAAATTCATATGTTTTAGTGCAGATATGTCAACCACTGTTAGGGCAGATTTCCCAAGGGTTTCTGCCCATGTGTCTGAAGCCTTAAGGAACCTGCCAATATGGTCCCTCACACAAATTGTGAATTTTATGGTCAGCATTAAACATCATTTTGTTCTTGGCCACAATTATATTTTTTTGTGTAAGAACAATATTTATACAATCTGATTTTAGAACATTTGTGCCTGGAACAGATTAGCATTGCTATATAATACTATGCAGCAAAGTAACCCACGGAAGAGCTTGCATGCAGTATTCTTGCAAATATTAAATGTAACTGAATTCCTGTGCTCTTCTTATTAATATCACAGAACATCAGAATTTTTCACAGAACATCAGAATCCTGGAAAAGCTATTGTACATGCAGTTGTGGGAGATAGCAAAGGAAAAACCAGAGAGCGTCCCTGATGCAAAGCATGCTGACGCAGTTCTGTCCACACTCGTTTGCTCACACGTGTCTTCGCTTGTGCACGGTCCCACTGGGGGCGGGGCATGTCATGGGTGCCCAGCCAGTATTGCCCGGTGCTGATATCTACGAGTAACTTAGTTATATGTTTTTCAATAGCTAGCTATTGTACGGTTATTATTTAGTTACTTAGGAAAAATAATAATTGATAATGCTGCAAATTACTCTAGAAAGCAACAAGCCAGTCTTCTTATTATTGCATAATCCAGTCTGGATATATGGTGAATTTTTTTTTGACCTTGGACAAAGTGCACAACAAGATTACTGAGAGCTAGACCGTTTGGGTCAGGATGACCAGATGGATACTACTTCCCATTCACTCGAGCTCACAGCAAAATTAGCTATTGTGTCATATTCTACAATAATGCAAGCTTTATCCACACAATATTTACCGTACTTTTACTGCTAGAAGCCAGGAGCATTCAAAGGCATTCCGAAGTGAAAATTAGAAACTATGTGACCTATATTAACACTGGTTATTTTATGAGAATTCTAATGAAACAGAGGAAACAATAACACTTGTAGTACAAAAATTGCTTACTGCACAGCCTGCCCCACAGCAACACATTCCTCTAAGAATAGGCAACAGGAAAATAAAGGTGTTCTCCATCCGTAAATATAAGCATGACCAAAGGATAAAAAGGAATGCATACAAATATTACTTAAAATGATATAATAAGCTATCATTTTTTTACTGTGAATCCAGATGCTTTATATTTATTGCATAAGACAAATGTGAAGCAGCTAACATACCCATAGGATTTATGACTATACTTGCATTACCCAGCAAACAAAGAAAAACATTTTAAAATTTAAAAAAGATCTCATTTTCATCTGCCAGTGCAGTGACCACTGTGCAATTTTTTTCTGCACAATACAGCATTTTTCCCCAATATTCCAGTGTCTTTGCAGACATTAAGGGCGTTGGATCTGGTGCATTTATGCTGCAACTAGGGTTGCCACCCGGTAAAACACCTGCCAGGGCTGGGGCCGGTATTACAAATTAGCTGCCGGTAATTTGTAATACCATTTACAAAATCCCTTGCCCGCCGATGAAAACATTTTCTTCGGCTTCTGGTGGTGACCCCAGGTGGAGGCCCGCCCCTTTTGTGATGCTACCCCATGGCTCCACCCCTTTTACAGAGTGCCTCACCGGCTCCGCCCCTTTTGTGTCACGTCCCACCCCTTTATTTTCCACCCCCACCACTGGCTGGTAATTTTTTTTTTA
Organism: Xenopus petersii; assembly: GCA_038501925.1. Lineage (NCBI taxonomy): Eukaryota > Metazoa > Chordata > Amphibia > Anura > Pipidae > Xenopus > Xenopus petersii. Next base: position 63,820,443 of record CM076673.1, on the reverse strand, counting down.
AAGGTGGCAACTCTAGCTGCAAGTGATCTAATTGTGCCTGACTTGCCAAAATGAATATAATGGTGTGTATACTTCATCACAAACTGAGTAGATCGAGGAGACAGAGAGGGAGTAAATAGGGGTACACAGGGCATGAGGGAGAAGGAGGAAATAGGCACACACAGGAATGAGAAAGGAAATAGGGGTACACAGGGCAAGAGGGAGAAGGAGGAAATAGGGACATGCAGGAACGAGAAAGGAAATAGGGGTATGCAGGGCAAGAGGGAGAAAGAAGAAATAGGGGCACACAGGGAGAGGACAGAGAAAGGAAATAGGGGCACACAGGGAAAGGAGAGAGAGGGAGGAAATAGGGGCACACAGGGACAGAAGAGAGAAAGGAAATAGGGGTACACAGGGCAAGAGGGAGTAGGAGGAAATAGGGGCACCCAGGTAAAGGAGAGAGAGGGAGGAAATATGAGTACACAAACAGGAGAGAGGGAGGAAGTAGGGGTACACAGGGCAAGAGGGAGAAGGAGGAAATAGGGGCACAGAGGGAGAGGAGAGAGGAAATAGGGACATGCAGGAACGAGAAAGGAAATAGGGGTATGCAAGGCAAGAGGGAGAAAGAGGAAATAGGGGCACACAGGGAGAGGACAGAGAAAGGAAATAGGGGCACACAGGGAAAGTAGAGAGAGGGAGGAAATAGGGGCCCACAGGGACAGGAGAGAGAAAGGAAATAGGGGTACACAGGGCAAGAGGGAGTAGGAGGAAATAGGGGCACCCAGGTAAAGGAGAGAGAGGGAGGAAATATGAGTACACAAACAAGAGAGAGGGAGGAAATAGGGGTACACAGGGCAAGAGGGAGAAGGAGGAAATAGGGGCACAGAGGGAGAGGAAATAGGGGTACACAGAGCACGAGGGAGAAGGAGGAAATAGGGGCACACAGGGACAGGAGAGAGACGGAGGAAATAGGGGCACACAGGGACAGGAGAGATAGGGAGGTAATAAGGGAACACAGAGACAGGAGAGAGGGAGGAATTAGGGGTACACAGAGACAGGAGAGAAGTAGGAAATAGGGGTACACAGGGGTAAATGAGCTGTCTGTGTATGAAAGTATACCTGACCAGCCGGTGTATAGCCCCTTAGGGTGACAAAAATATAGGACATAACAGTTTCCAGCTAAAAACAATCACATTGTTGACACTAGGGTGAGGACCCTGCTCATAAAAGCTTACCATCTATATTATATCTAAACCTATATATGTGTGGTTTTGAAATAATTGACTATTGCCACATTGACTGCATTAGTCAGTCAAGTCTGATTTTCAGATCTTTCCATGATCCTATGTGTGGGTGTTCATAAGCCAACTGCATTTCCCTGACATTCCCATGCAAACACATTGTGTTTCACCTGATGGCTGAACAAGTGATCCTCAGCAGTTAGACCAATATGGACCTCTCCTTTTGCATCTGAACTAGCCACACAGTCAGTGCTTAGGGCTCAGCTGAATTGATCAGATCATATACAGTATCAAGGCCATACTGAATATGTACCAGTTTAAGGGTTGCGTTAAGAATAATAGCAGTGTGTTTAAAAACGTGAATAAAGCTCAAAATCCTTATAATAGCTTTTATTTCCAAACACGCAAATGCATTGGGAATACTGCAAATTCTATTCCAAAAGTACTAACCAGTACGCTAGTACAGTGAAATGTAAAATATTCTACTAGGAAATTTAAAAAGCTAGTAAAAATCAACATTGTTGTGATTGCCCTGCTCATTCCTACATCTTACCCAGGAATCCCTTAGGCATTTGCTGCTATTTAACAAGGCCCTGTTGAACTTTATTTTGAGGTAGCTGTAGAGAAAATCGCACACCCACGACACCCGTCCAAAATTGTAGTACCTGGTGCCCAGTGATGGAGGAATCGGCAAACCTCTCAAGTAGATACGAAAAAGCACACCGGCACACAGGATTTGAAGCTGCAGGGCAAGCCCTTGCAATTTTTTAATGCAGTGCAGGTGTTAAAAAATTGCAAGGAACTTTATTTTGAACCTTTATGGCAAGGCTGAATTGAATATATTAGAATTTAGAAATAGAAACATATTACAGTAGGACTTACCTCGGCTGCATCCCGTGCCGCATGCCCCGCAGTTACAATCGCTTTACCCTTAGAAGTTTTGCAGGGTGGTACTTGCAGGACATGGAGCCAAATCCCTTTCAGTTAGGAATGCATGGCCAGATGGTAAGTTGAGGCCATGATTGAATCTGTGAGTGTGTAGTCAAGGAATGGCATATATAAATATATATATATATATATATATATATATATATATATATATATATATATATATATATATATATATATATATATATATATACATATACACCACCAGTAGCCTCTAGCAGGATAGATTTGTGTATTTATGCATGTTTCTTCTTATCCTGATCCTCCCTTAAATCAAAAAACAGCAATAACAAGTGTAGTTTCTAAGGTACAAGTGTTTGGTCAACAACAATACTTGAATAAAACATGCAGTATATACCACAAAGAGGGTGAACTCACCCAACAAATTGGGTTCCATGCCCCCAGACCTACAGCTTAAAGGCCTCAGCCACACGTGCATCTTTTTGGCACAGTCCGCTGGGAGGTTTTTTTAAAAAAGCTGATCTCCGCGTAAATACGATATTGTATTTTGCCATTGCCTGAGCTTGAAACCGTTTAGCGTATTTACATGGCAGTCGGCTTTTATAAAAACTGTGTCGCGGACCACTCCAAAAAAAAAAAAAACACGTGTGTCCGGGGCCTAAGGAGCCGAAAAACCCAGCGGAAACTCGGTTGGGTTTTAAAAACACCCGGCCACGGCATAAACACCCTCCTTTCATTAGGACAAAAAAGCCCCAGACCATCTCAGAAGAATTAAAACAAATGAATTTAAAGAAAAATCACCTCAAACTAAGGCTATGATTAAGTGCCCTCCAAGACACGAATGCATAGGGCTTAGTTAGAGATGATTTTTCTTGAAATATATCTGTTATTTAAACTGCATAAAATCCAATACCAATTTAAGTAAAAATTGGTATCTCTTTATATTTTTTAATTATGACATTCATTTTCTTGGTCAAGAGGTTAACCATGCTGTTTCCTTTTTGAGACAGTTAACCCATCGGCATTTACGTTTTCATACATTTTAAAGGAATTGTACAGTGTAAAAATAAAAACGGAGTAAATAGACAGGCTGTGCAAAATAAAAAATGTTTCTAATATAGTTAGTTAGCCAAAAATGTAATGTATAAAGGCTGGAGTGATTTGATGTATAAAACATGTCAGTCAGAAGACTACTTCCTGCTTTTCAGCTCTCTTTGTTTACACTGACTGGTTACCCTGGCTACCAGGCAGTAACCAATCAGAGACTTGAGGGGGGGCCACATGGGTCATTTCTGTTGCTTTTGAATCTGAGCTGAATGCTGAGGATCAATTGTAAACTCACCGAACAGAAATGTACCATGTGGCCCCCCTTCAAGTCGCTGACTAACTCAGAGTTATAGAGATGAAAAGCAGGAAGTTGGATTATGGCTGTTTTATTAGACATCTGTTCACTCCAGCCTTTATATATTACATTTCTGGCTAACTAACTATATTAGAAACATTTTTTATTTTGCCCAGCCTATCTATTTACACAGTTTTTATTTTCACACTGAACTGTTCCTTTAATAGTCTGAGTAATTCGATTTTGTGTACTTATCTTGTCCTTATCAAGAATAACTCTGATGCACCTTTATAGCATAATCACTTACAGAACAAATATAAGCTTAGTAAAACTATTCTATTATGCACCCTTGCCACTAACCTTTTTCATCTGCAACCCAACTTTTCTTTTTTCACGATCTATGGTGCATAGCTATAGACTACAAAGAGCCAGATGTATAATCTTTGCTTCCCTGCCAAGCAATAAAAGAGTTAACCCTGAGGGACACAAAGGCCATCTTTTCTCCTTTCTACTGATACATGGTCATTTCTCTGTAATGCAAACTATGCTTTACACCATTCTTGAAATCATGGGAGGATCTGTTTGGCAGTACACATGCAACTAAAGCTTCCCTTCAAGCCAGGAATTGAAGAATAAGAACCTGATTTTGATTGGTGAGAACATGTTTCTTGCAAGCCACTGGTTGGGGATCACTGCTGTATGTGTATGGCTTTCATTGCAGAGGTTATTTTCATGACACAGTTTGGTGGGTACCGGTATGGGATCCGTTATCCAGAAAGCTACGAATTAGGAGAAGCCCATCTCCCACAGACGCATTTTTAATCATATAAACTCAAAATTTTAATAATGATTTCCCTTTTGTCTGTAATATATAAAACAGTACCTTGTAACTAATTTTAACTACAATATAATTCATCCTTATAGGAGGTATGACAATCCTGTTGGATTTATTTAATGTTTAGATAGTAGGCAAAGTAACAAGATCCAGAATATGTAAAGATCCCTTATCCAGAAACTTCCAGGACTCGAGCATTCTGCATCATTGATCCCATACCTGTAGTAGCACAAACTACATTAAAAGCTTGTAACATGTAGGAAAATAATGTTTACTGTAGACAGTGAGACCCAAAAATAAAGAGAAATTCAAGAGAACCATCATTGTAAACAGTAAATGTATGACACAGATATTTATGTATGGACACCCTGCACTATATAACTATATCATGATAATAAACAACAGGGTAAAATTATTATAGGAAAATTAAACCCTAAAAATTAATATGGCTAATAATGCTGTATTTTATATACTGAACTTTGAACCAGCCTAAAGTTTCAGCTTGTCAATAGCAGCAATGATTCAGGACTTCAAACTTGTCACAGGGGGTCACCATCTTCGAAAGTGTCTGCAACACTCATGCTCAGCTGTGCAGCTGTTGAGAAGTTAAGCTTAGGGTTCACTGCAAATCATCAAGCAGAAAATGAGGTTGGCCTGTAATATAAGCTGATGCTACAGAGGCTGATTATTACATTTTGGTGCTAGTTGCACTGGTTTCTGTGCTGCCATGTAGTAATTCTCCATATTAAATACTAATCAGACTTATATTGTGACATTTCTATTCTAAGTGTACTGTATATTGTGAATCGGTCCCTAAGCTCAGTAAGTGACAGCAGCACAGAGCATTGAATCAGCAGAAAAGAAGATACTGGGACATCTTTGGAGACAGATCTTTACTGCTATAGGGCTGTGGTTTCCTTGAGCTGGTACAGAAGCCCAAAACATAATGTACAATCCTACTTCTTTAGTTAGCTTTAGTTCTCCTTTAAACATTTTGGCTAACAAGGATAGGGCTGTAGGGTACATTTAGTGAGCGGTACAGTGAGGAACACAATCAGTGATCTGATAAGGCACAAAAACAGCAACTAAGCAAATTTAGCCTATGTAATCTTTAATCAGCATATACTTAATTCAGCATAGTTACTGAAATATTAATTTAGGAATAGTGAATACATGTTGTTGTGTATTCTATAATTAGCACTGCTTAGCCTATATGTTGCAAGGTACACTGAATCCCGAAATAGTATTTACAGGTATGCTTATACATGATGTCAAACTCTGTGTATCACATCCCATTCAAAGCCCAGTCAGATCTTCAGCGTAGCTGCAGCCTGACAGATAGCTTCCAACACATGTGTAGCCCCAGGGCAGATTACTGAATTGCTCTTGTTTTATTGGCCCCTTTGGAAACCAGTTTATAGGTTCTGACTTTTACAAGTTTAGACTCGTGGCATCAATTTGCAAGAGGCACAGGGAGTGTCATGCTTCATTTCTAAACAACATGACACCGGTATCCTATAAAAATGTTCAAGCTCATTTCCAATGCGCCTTGCAAGCTGGGACCTGTATTTCTAGCTAAGGCATTCATGAATCTAACCAGCTTTTTTTCTAGTAGATGTTACTGCAGCCCACTAGCTATGTTCAGCTGCCATAAAATACACAATGCAATGCTTCCTTTCATTCTCATCTTGATTTATCATCTGACTGACCTGTTATATTCAGAGTTTCAAGGTTTCCTCCTAATACATGACAAAGAAAATGAGTGGTGTTTAAACATGACCCCCCCCCCAACCAACTTGTATTTTGCTGACAACTTTTATCCCTTGGGACATCATTCATAAACAGAAGATGATTTGGTTAAATAAAAGAGGTAAAAAATGGATGGGGGGGGGTGTCAGCAGGCACAAGTAAAGTGGCAGTGCGGAAATTGGTAGCAGAAGAATTGTCACATATTGGCACTGGCTTTCAAAAAAAAGCCCAGCCATTCTGCATTTCAGAAACGTTGGCTCACATGTTACAGTAAGTTAATCCATTTGAAGGACGATCAGTAGAAAAATATCTACCTTGCAGTCATTGTCATAAAAGGTTCTTTTGATTGTGAACAAGTGGCTGAGCCTTCCCCAGCTATTAAATGAAAACATTTTTTTTTAATTGCCGGCGGTTATCAAAGTCTTCTTTATCACTAAAACAAAGCTTCTCTTTATGCACTTGGCTCGATCGTCAGCCTGGGGATTCAAACAAGCTAACCAGGCATCAACTGGCATCCACGTTAAATAACACTGCTTAGCTGGAAACTGTCATAGCATAGTTTGCACATAACAATTCAAAGATATGTCTATATTTTAAGGGCAGATTTCTCTAAACCCTATTAGAAAATAGGTCAAATAATACTTTGTATTTGGTAAAAGCATTGCAAAAAAGGGATAAATCAGAATCTATGATAAAGTAACAAGTACTTAAAAAGGGTGTAAAGGCAAAAAACAATATTACATGTATTGCTCGTAAACCTAAAAAGAAGCATATTTTTTCGCCCTTACATCCCCATTGATGAAGTTCTGAGGGCATACATTTTAAGTAAATAATAGGAAATGGTGTTTAACTTTTCTCTTTTATCAAAAAAGTCATTAAGTCAAATACTCCTTTTGGAGAAAGTTATATAATGGTCTCATCCCTGGAAACCCCCAGTCCAAGGGTTACCAATTGTTTGAGTAATATAAATATAATTATATGTAAATAGGAAGAGACTCAATACTAGTAATGCAGTATCTTTATTAGGACATACATTAGCCTGTGTCAAATGGGAGCAAACTCCCTACTCAACCATGGTTTACTTTACTCTGGGTTGACTGTGTGTCAACTAACACTGAGCAATTTGAGCAGGTCAAGTAACTCACAGTAGCACTAAGCTTTGGGCAGTTAACTGCAGGTAGAATTATAAAATGATCTCTCTAGTTGATAAATGAGGTTTGGCGAGAACTGCAGCTTAAAGGAAGAAGAAAGGTTAAAACTATGGCTATAGCTAGTCCTCATCCTGGTCTCCTTAACCATTTTTCTCAAAATCCCCAATTTAACAGATTTTTGGAACAAAACAATCTCCAGTGCTACCACTATATAGATTTCAATGACATCACTTCCCTAGAAGCTGTACTACTGTGCACATGGCCCTTATTTTAAAGAGATGCTCCACCTGTCTTGAAACAAAAGGGGAGCACCTTGGAACCAAGTGTTGCTATAGAAATGTGACACTTGGTTAATGATTGGTGTGTTCTTGATTAGGTGGTCCTTACAAAGTAAGTGATGACAAGCAGGCTGGTAATGTGACTGTGTGTGGTGTTTGTCCAGGCCCAGGCATTTGAAATACACAAACGCCCAAACAGCTCCCTATCAGCCCTTGGTTTTTTATTACAGAGTACATCAGTAGTAGGTTTGGGAAGTAGCCTATAGCCTGTCATTACACATGCAAAAGGTGGGCTACTGCATATTTAAGAGAAGTCTACAGCAATTCTGTGAATTTTCATACAATTACTTTGCCAGAGAAACTTTGCAGTATTTAAAACACTCAGTGTGCCCTGACTCTGAATACATTGCCCTGTAATCCTTATGTAATCTCGGAAAATACCTGATCTTATTATAAACTAGAGGTTAGCACTAGGCATACACATTCTTGTGGTTTGGTACATACCAGTAACATAACTATAATATAACCACATTATCACGTTGCATGAAGTTGTCATTTTGCCAGCCTTAATCATTCCAACTACAACATGCCCCCAAGATATACTAGGATGGAGAAATTATGGAAATGATTTGCATTTGGCTCGGTGTGCTATAAAACTGGATATTACACCTCATCAAAAGCAACAATGCCTTTTCAATTGCAACATTTAAAAAGCAAATAAATACTGTACTAAAAGAAAACATATTTGTTATTAAAGTTATTATAAGGTAATTAACTGTGGCATTGAGAGTGCTGCTTTTTTCATTTATCTTTATATATATGGTGCAGTTCCAAGGAAAATTAACTGTATGTCACTTAACTATATATCAAGCCTGAAATGTAGTGAAATGGCATAAAAAGCTGAGTTAAGTTATAATATATGGCTGTTCAGATTGGTTTTCTCAGCAGTGAACAGTTGTAATAAAAGTCGGTAACAGAAAAACTATTTGTAATGCAAACAGTTATGCCTTTGCGCGAACAAATTTTGCTTTGCACAAGTTTAATAAAGCTTTTATGAACCCGGAAACTGTTTACCGACCACTTCCGACAGTTTGCAAATTTTATAGTTTGCGCCAATGCACAGTCAGTCTAATAAAACTTCTTACTGAAAAAAGTCATTATGTTTGCTCCAAAAGATTACGACACCTTCAAGCACTACTTAAGAGTGCGCAATTAAAATTCCCAGTTTGAGGAACAATATTACATTGCGAGATGTGGATTTTTATTCTTATTGGTGCGAATTGTTTTGCTCTTTGAGACTTTTATTACAGTCCCCCGTTGGTGTCTTACTCCTACAGCAGCTATCAAGTTTATGTAAATAGCAACATAATCTTTTCAGTCCATAGTTGCCAAAAAAGTAAACATTTCTAGAGATGCTTTGTCACTGGGCCTTTGTGCTATACTATAAAAGCACTAGAGATTTCCATACCTGTCACACAGACTGAAATCATTATATTTGCAATCAGGGCCGGGCCAAGATATATTGCCAAGTGCAACGTTCAGCTCCCCACGCCTGTCCTGCATCCCACCTTACCATTTCCCACATTACCAGACACAATGAAGCAGCCCAAATTTCCTTGAATATTCACAGCACTGAATCACAAATCTCCCCAACCCATAACAGCACAGCAATCCAACCAACCCCTACTCCTTAAACAATCACAGCACGTATGACAGAGCAGCCCACCCACCCCTAGTTATAGCACATCTAATCACCCCCTGACAGTGACACCAGCCCTTCCAAAACAGTCTCAGCAGAAACACAAACACAACAGCCCCACTCATCGTCCCGCTGCACCCATACACTGCCGCCGGGCCAACAAAGACTTGTAGTAGCTGCCAAAGTGCCAAGAAGATTAATATAGAAATATATAATATACAGAATATATATATACACACACACAAAAGGTTATGAAAAAAGATTCCCCTGGGAATGGCACCCCAGTTTCTGTGCCTTAGACCAGCCTACCCATAGTTGCAATCTAACTAAACCTATTCAGAACCTCTAAGCTACAGACTGATGTCAGAAACTACAAGTACAAAGTACAATTATAAAAAAAAATCATCTAATATTAGAATTTTAAACTGTGAGGTGACATTTACAATCATAGCAGCCCATCCTCCATCATACCAATCAGAATGCAAAGCTTTTTTAGATCAGTACTAGTTTAATTGATTTCCATAAACAGTGGAAACTTTTCCATTTCCAGGAATGGAGCAGTACACATTCAAGTTCTCAAAAGAGTAATTCATCTTAACGTGAATTTAGATACAGTCGCATTATTCAAAGATAATTGCAGTTAGTCTTATATTTTTTGTTCTGCTGCTGTCAGGTTGGGAATTTCAGCTGGTTAACAGTGTAAATACGAATTTGGGAATCAAGTACTGAAGGCAGAATAACTGCAATTACATTTTTATTGTGGATCCACGCAACATGTTTCGACACTTGAAAAAGGGCCTTGGTGCCCGAAACATGTTGTGTGGACGCACAATAAAAATGTAATGTAATGATGTCACAAAAGGGGCAAGGCGAGCAGGCACGTGGCTATAAAGCCGGAAGTCGGCATTTAAAGGTGGCGAAGAGGAGTGCAAGGTTGGGCCAAACCCACCCAACCTGTGGGTCCTGCGGGTATCGGCCCAGCCCGCACATGACTAGTGCTTATGTCTATACTGAATACAATATAACTCACTTGTTGGTATTCTAGAAACACTGTCAAGAACTGAAACAGATGTAATGATGTGTACTTGCTTGCTAATTGCATATTGTTTTCTGTACCTCACCCCTAACTTTAAAACAATAAATAAAGCCTGTCAAAGGTGGAGTACTGTCTGGATGTAAACGGCATAGCATGGACAGAAGAAAATATGATCAAGATTCAGTTTCTGGGATGTTACACATGACAAGCGATCATCAGGATTCAGTTTCAAAGTCTCTAGGGACCATTTGTGACCAGAGCCACAATGTGCAAACCATGATTTTAGATGCAAATCGATACAAACTGTAATTTAAGATGCAAAACGTTTTTAACTCACAAGAAAATCACAGAATTATTGCAGAAGTGAGGTGGAAAAATACCTGAAACAATTGAGGCTGATACTTAAAAAAATAACAAACAAACAAACAAGCAAAAAAACTTGCAGTTGCCAATACACTTCAACATTATACCAGATACCACTGTGCTAAAAATTGGTCTTCAGATGTTGAAATTTTTGCCCTGGGTCAAAATTACTTTGACACCCGATTCTTTAGGTCCAAGCTTCAATTCTACCAACTGTTGTTAATGGAATTTAGCCACAAACAGATTTCTACAGGAATTGTAGACTTGTACAGTTACAAACTGAATTGGATTGAGCTGGTTTTCACTTTTGACTGACTGGGCCAAATTCAAGTAAACTGCTATTGCATATGTGGCCTGAATAAGAAATCGCTGCAATAAAGTTCTGTATTATAGAAGTTACTATGTGAAGTTAACTGAATGCTAGTTCATATTACTAAAACATCTCTGAATAACACCACCTTTGGTTGCTATACAACAGGCACACACATTCCCTGGAATCCTTATCTCTATGATTCAGTTGGAATTCAAGCACTGCGCTTCACCTTTGCTTGTAAAAAATTCCAGCTGCTTAAGGGCTAACTGGACTATAGATCATGTGCAGTCTCTCTACTTCTACTTTCATTCCTCAAAATTTAAAAGTAGAACACATACTGATTTTTAAAATATGCGCTTACAAGTCTTCTTGTAGGGGACCAGAGGTGTGTCGATATCTCAAATACTCTCAAGATAAATTATTTTAGGAAATATACAGGAAGAATTATTCCTTGTGCACTTTACATTTCAATGTATCATGAAATGATGTGATAATAATATAGGTATATAGAATAATGCTGGTTGTCTCTTTGCAGGAATTGTCTCCATTTCAGCGACAGCGTAGTCCAATGCTCCTCTCTCATCTCCAGTTTTAGCCTCCACACTTCAACTAACAACCTCCAGCCCACCCCTGAATGCTGATAAAGCACCAGGCCTTCAGGCTTCCTAAAGTTAAACATTCACTCCTACTTAGCTATGTCCAGGGGTAATCACTCTATCTCCCCAAACACTGATAAGAAACAGGTATGGTACACAGTATTAGCTGCTACCTATTTTCATAAGAGCATTAAAAAAACTTAAAAGGGGTCAGTCTCTGGGTTCAGTTTAAAGGGGAACTATCGTGAAAATATATGTAATATTAGCTTCAGCATACAGAAATAAGAAACTTTCTAAATACAATCAATTAAAAATTTGGTACAACTTCTGAAATAATCAAGTTTATCTTCACTATTCCTCTCTCAGCATCTGTTTCTCTTAAATTTGTCTTCATTCAGGAGTTGGGTGTCAGATGCAATATTTCTTATAGGGGGGTACTTTTGCCTAGAAGATGTATTAGAGCTCACTCTATTAAAATCACCAGAAATCCTGTCTCTCTACATGCAGAATTTATGCAAAGGGTAGTTATTTTGTTTGTACTGGAATCAGTTACTTGATAGAGCTCTAATACATCTGCTAGGAAAGGGAGCCCCCCTAAAAGATATATTGGATCATTCATCTGACACCCAACTGCTGAATGAAGACAGAATGAAAAGAAACATGCTGAAACAGCACAATCCATATCTCATATTAATTCTCTCTCCTGTCTCAATATGGCAGCTTCTCTCTACAACGATGCCCTTTCAACAGCACTTGACTCCCTTGCACCTTCTACCACCCGTCACAGCCGGCCAGCTAAACCCCAACCCTGGCACACTAGTGTAACACGGTACCTCAGAAGATGTAGTAGATCAGCTGAGCGACGGTGGAGAAAGTCACAAACTGATCCTGACTTCATCCTCTTCAAATTCATGCTCTCCTGCTATAACCGAGCTCTATCATTAGCCAAAGAACAATACTTCTCTTATCTAATATCTACTATGTCCTCCAAACCACAGCAGCTGTTTGCCACATTTAACTCACTCCTATGCCCCCCTCCACCTCCTCCACCTATTAATGTTACCGCCCAAGACCTTGCTCATTTCTTTAATGAAAAAATCGATCTCATTAGGCTGAGCATACCGTCCGACAACAATCTCAGACCAACGTGCAGTCCACTCACATCCACTTTGCACTCCTTCACCCCTGCAACTCTATATGAAGTTAGCAAACGTCTAGCCAGCTCAAAACCCACCACCTGCTCCCTTGACCCCATACCCTCTCGCCTTCTCCACCCAATCTCTGATACACTCTCTCCTGCATTTACCCACCTGTAAGGCCACTCACCGTCTCCAGATGGATGTCTGTTCCTGAATCGTTCTTGCAGGCAAGTTGTCAGTCGCCAGCGGTGACGCGCCCGTGCGTCTGTGCGCGAGCGTCCGCCTTGTCGCGCGTGCGCCTTGTCGCGCGCGCGTCTTGGCGTGCGTGCGTACGTTCGTGCGCGCTGTGCGTCCTTGCGCATGCGAATTGACGCTGGGCCTATAATTTCACTGCTAACATGTGAACAAGTTGCTAGGTTATCTTAGTACATTTTCCAATGTACTATATAGTACTATTAGACTTACGTTTAGACGTTAAGTGGATCTTTTGTAGAGAAGGGCTCACGAGCAGCTTCCACCGACGGCAGACTAACCTGAAGGTGGAACAGGTAGAATGCGCCGTGAAAAGAGGCCGGAGAGTCCGGATAAGTAGTAGTAGGGATCAAGATGGACGAGGTCAGACGGGCCGAGGTCAGGTGCAGGCAGCTCAGGTTCGAAGTCAGGGAGGCCGGGGTCAGATGCAGGCAGCTTCGGTTCAGAGTCAAACAGGCCGAGGTCAGATGCAGGTAGCGTTCAAGCAGAGTCAAGGATAGCCGGGTCAATATCAGGAAATCAATAAACAGTGCTGGGGTCTCTTGGAAAATGTACTAAGATAACCTAGCAACTTGTTCACATGTTAGCAGTGAAATTATAGGCCCAGCGTCAATTCGCATGCGCAAGGACGCACAGCGCGCACGAACGTACGCGCGCACGCCAAGACGCGCGCGCGACAAGGCGCACGCGCGACAAGGCGGACGCTCGCGCACAGACGCACGGGCGCGTCACCGCTGGCGACTGACAACTTGCCTGCAAGAACGATTCAGGAACAGACATCCATCTGGAGACGGTGAGTGGCCTTACAGGTGGGTAAATGCAGGAGAGAGTGTATCAGAGATTGGGTGGAGAAGGCGAGAGGGTATGGGGTCACACCCACCTATTCAATCTTTCACTCTCTACTGGTACCTTTCCATCATTATACAAACAAGCACTAATCACTCCTATCCTCAAAAAACCCAGCTCTCCCACTAACTATCGACCGGTCTCCCTTCTTCCATTCGCATCCAAATTACTAGAAAGGCTTGTTTACAAACGCCTGATCCAGCATCTCACTCACAACTCCCTCCTCGACCCCTTGCAATCTGGCTTCCGCCCATCACACTCAACTGAAACTGCACTCACCAAAGTAACCAATGATCTTCTATTGGCAAAGTCTAAAGGTCATTATTCCATTCTAATCCTTCTAGATCTCTCTGCAGCCTTTGACACAGTTGACCACACACTCCTCCTTGACATTCTACACTCATCTGGCATTCGGCACACTGCTCTTTCATGGTTTACATCTTATCTGTCTGACCGTTCCTTTAAAGTTTCCTTCTCTAACTCTACTTCTACTACTTTCCCACTCTCTGTTGGAGTTCCTCAAGGCTCTGTTCTTGGCCCCCTGCTGTTCTCGCTCTATACAACTTCACTAGGAAAACTCATTCAGTCATTTGGACTTCAGTATCACCTTTATGCTGACGACACCCAACTCTACTTGTCTACTCCTGATCTTTCTAATTCTGTCCTTTCCCAAGTCACAGACTGTCTATCTGCTGTCTCCTCCTGGATGTCACAGCGCCACCTGAAACTGAACCTTTCTAAAACAGAACTCATCATATTTCCTCCAAGATCTTCCCCTGTCCCTCAGATATCACTCACCGTAAACAACACCACCTTTCATTCCACCACACAGGCACGCTGCCTAGGAGTCATCTTAGACTCTCATCTGTCTTTTTCACCACACATTCAAACACTTGCAAAATCTTGCCGTATTCAACTGCGCAACATTGCTCGAATACAGCCCTATCTCAGTTCAGAATCAACTAAAACACTGATTCAGTCTCTCATCATCTCCCACTTTGATTACTGCAACTTACTCCTCACAGGTATTCCAACAAGTCACCTTTCACAACTCCAATCTATTCTAAACGCGGCCGCTAGACTCATTCATCTAGCTCGCCGCTCAACATCAGCTGCTCCCATATGTATGTCCCTTCACTGGCTCCCGATCTCTTCTAGAATCAAATTCAAATTACTTACACTCACATTCAAGTTTGCTAACTTCATCTAACAATGAAACCCCTCCCTATATTTCATCTCTAATCTCCAAATACACTCCTTCACGAAACCTATGCTCTGCTTCTGATCTTCGCCTCACTTCTCCTCTGGTCACTTCTGCCCATTCTCGTCTACAAGACTTCTCTCGGGCTTCTGCTTTTCTCTGGAACTCTCTGCCACAAGCTGTCAGACTTTCTCCTTCCTTCCAAACTTTCAAGCGCTCCTTAAAGACCCATCTGTTTAAAGAGGCCTATTCGATGTACCTTAATTAATCATTGCTGTATCAAAAATGACAAATTGTTTATACAATCCTAATGTCTCAATTGTACCCTAACCTTTTAGTTTGTAAACCCTATTGTACTCTGTAATCCTTGTCTGTTATCCACCATTTATTCCGTTTGCTATAACTGCAGTAAAGCACTGCGTATATTGACAGCGCTATATAAATAAATGATGATGATGATGATGCTGAGAGAGGGATAGTGAATATAAACTTGATTATTTCAGAAACAATGCAGACTTTTTAATTGATTTGATTTGTTTTTAGAAAGTTTCTTACATCAGTGTGAGGAGGCTTATATTAAATTTTCATTTTCGCAATAGTTCCCCGTTGAGTAAGAAGTAAGCAATACCATGGCCACTGACATGATCTTTTCCTGGCTATTTTATGTTTCTTGCTCTCTACACAGCATAATAATGGGTCGTGGCAACTATAATGGGTTTAATTCTCCACAACCAGTGTAAAACTCAAAGCCTCTTATTTTAATATTTGTAATCAAAGCTACCTAAGCATTGATTAATTAAAAGAGAAGCTCTTAGAAGATTAAAGAGTTTCAGCATCATCAGGCAGCATGCCATTTCATTTTCCACCCGTCTGCAATCTCTTTTTGGCATTTTATATATGGTTACTGTATGATGTAAATATTGTTGTGAATAAAAAAAACTTTTCAATCTTGAATGTGCAATCCTTTTTCTTTATTTTGAGTATTATTATATTGGAGACTTTAATGGGCAGCCTCCAAGGGATTGGCACCTCACATTTAATTTTTAGGAGTGTGCGCCAATTCTATGATGGAAAAGAATTAAATGGGAACTGGTGTAAATTTGATTCTAGCTTTCCATGGGTGTAATGTAATAAAGTGTACAATGTATTCTACCTACAGCAACCAGACACCTGTTTGAAAGGAAATATGATTGCTGTGGGTGCACATTTACTAAATTACCCCATATTTAGCCCAAAGAATAAACTTCCACAGCAATTGTACACTCTCTCTACACTTGCATACAGTATATACCTCACAAAATTTATGCTATCTCTTGTGCACAGAAATGTTCTTTGCATGCAATTAATTCAAAATTGTCTGAATATTCCAAGGAAAATAAAACACACGTGACAAAATAATAGTGGGAGAATATCACACAATAAATAAGTGCATGAATACAGTAAAGGGTTGCCTTGGGTACAGGAATTGGATTAACAGAAAAGTATATAAAGTAAGGAAAACAAAGGGGAGCTGCCTGCTTGGCCCTGCAAACATAGATTGCAATTGGGGCGACAAAGATTTTTTAACCTGGCCGATCAATTTCCTGACAGATGGCCGAAAAATCGTAAGATGTTCCATCGTTCGAATCCCTCTAACCGCACGATAATTTTGAAGGATTGGTCGGACTTCGCTAAAATCGGTCGTTCAGCAAGAGAAATCTTTGCGTCTATGGGGACCTTAAGCCCTGGAGGGAGACAGCAGACCCTGTTGCTAGGGACCAACATTTACTTGCATTTCTAGATGTAATGAAAATGTCCTGTTTTGAAGAAAAAATGTGGGACCAATTAGGGTTCTCCAATGATTTGGACTATTGATCATATAAGGGAGTGTATAGACTCATGGAATCCACTGGTTGATGCAGTCCTGAGCAAATCAATATCTGAGAGAGATACTAATAAGGGAAGGCATAGCCAGCCAGCCATGAATGGCTAAGCAAAGTTTACATAACATCAGAGGATGTGAAATTGTAGGCAGGTACCTTTAATTCTATGTTAATTCTTCAAATGATAATTCATTATTCCTATTGGAAGCTACAAATGCATTTTGTGCAAAGAAATAGAACTGAGGTTGTGGCAATGTAGATCATCAAGTTCTGATAATGACAAGGGCCACAGAGGTTAGTAACTATTATACCCACAAAGATTGGGGACGTGGATTATTTTATGACCTGCACAGTGTGCTGTAGTGCTCCAAGCATATTTTTATGCTCACAATCTGAAATAGAATTTGGCTCAGACATGCATTTCAATATTTTTATGAACATCCTTATTTAGAAATTAAAACATTCCATCCCATGAAATCATTTTTATACATAAACAGTGCTGAAATCTGGCCTGGACAGAAAAGGAAAATATCATTAAAGGGGAACTCCGGCTTCCAAACCAAAATTTGATAAAACACAGAAACCCCTAATAAACCCATCATAGTTACCTGTTTCTTTACCTGTTTAACAGTTCTTCTCTTTCTGCATCATTTGAAATCCTGGCAGGGAAGGAGGGACTAAACACTGATGTTACAAATTGAAACAACTTCGCCACAGCTTACAGACAGCATTTCAGGAACTACATAACCCACAATGCATTGCACTGGGATGTTTCGTTACTTATTGAAATCATGTGTGCTGGGAATTGTGGGGTTTGGAGGATGCAGACTGAGGAAGGATGGCTGTTTATACATAGTAACAGTAGTCAGCCAGCTCAGCAAAGTAGTCACAGATCAGCAGGAGAGTAGGGGGGCTAGGTTAGGGAACAATAAGTATGAAAGCAGAGCACTCTGTGTCTTGTAGTAATAGGATCTGTGCAGATAATTTAACAGCATCAAAAGCCAGGCCAGATGGGAGACTGTCATGCAGCCTAAGGCTATGGTGCAGCCAGATGTATGAATGTTAGGTGAGCCATTTGCTGGGAGTCAATTTGGGTTGCCATCTTTGCTGATGGCTAAACCCGAACACAGGGGGCAGGCAGTTTTTGTCCAAAAACCCCACAGAAGTCGGATTTTCTAAACCCAGCACAGACCACAAAAACTTCAAATTGGGATAAGTGCCTCCCCCATGACAGGACCTTGACAAGTCTGAGATGGCGGATTTTCAGATTTTTTTTTGGGTCATAATAAATCTCAAAACATTAGAGGGTTTTCTTTCTCTAAAAATTCAAGTTTTATAGTGGATTTTTTTGAGATTTTAGCATTCACTTTTTATTAAATAACCCCCCAAATGTAAAATACATGATCATATAGCTGCTTTTTTGAGCCGGATGAAGGTAAAAAAAAAAAACTGAGCCTGAAGCCAGTACCAATTATGCCAATTGTATTTGGACCTCCTACAATCAATCTGTATTTTAGTGGACTTTTGAAAAAAAAAAATGTTTTTTGGTGAAAACATTCGTATCGAATTCGATCAAAAAAATGTTTTAATAAGTTGCAATTGGTCATTCCCCCCCCCCCACAATTTCAAGTTTATGGGAATTGATAGGAGTTTTTAGAAACTCCCATAAACTTCGACCCTTAATAAATCTGCCCCTTTGTGTTCAGTTTAGGATTATATTTAATTTTTTGCCTTTTTCTCTTGCTTTTCTTCATTTATTAAGGACAACATTGAAATTCAAGAGAAAGAAACATCACTGAGCCCAGAACCTACAGTTGAGAAAGCTCCTGGTAAGGAATCTAGATTTATATATATATTTATTTCTATTATGTAAACTATATTGTACTCTTTTCATAACAGTATTCACTTTCTGTTCAACTGTATCTATTAATTCCTATAAATAAAGAATTTATTTTCTCTATTTTACATTTTAGAAGGAACCAGGAAGCCTGGAAAGCTCAGAAAACTCAGAAAGAGAATTTCAAGACTCTTTGGATGTAGGAAGAAGGTAAGGGTGAAAACTTCTAGGGAATGGGAACATAAATCATCTGCCAATCACAAGCCGGTACACAATTCCAGGGCAGAATCTGATTGGCATTTTCATTTATTGAGCTCAGTGCTTTAGTGGTTGGTATTTAGCCCATGAGCCAATACTTTGTGGGAGTCTTTAAGTCATAAGAGCAACACAATATACAAATACAATATACAATATTCAAATTACAATAATTGATTAATTGTGACTTTCGCTTGTCTCTTCCATAGCAATGCAGTAGCGATTTTGCAGATGAACCAGAATTTCCCCAAGAAGATGTGGAAGAAGCAGTAACTCCAGGTAAAGATTTTTAAGGAAAAATAAAGAGCAAATATGATCACAGCCCTGCCTAAAACATTGTGTATCCCTAGACGCTTAATTTCCAGCTCAGTGCATCTAAATACATCACTAACATGCAAAATAATTCTAAATACACTCTAATATAAGGGATTGCGCTGTTGTGATAGTTATGTCCTTATATACATATTTCCTACTGTAGTATTAGAACCCCCTTACTAAAAACCAACAGGGATTGTGGTCTTTTGACAAAGGCTCTTGGTCTCACCCAATTGGGATATATATGGTGGCGGAAACAAATAATTGGTATTGGAACAGTCACAGAACCCAATATTCTCAATGTTTGTAAGAACACATTCTGTAATATAAGTATGGCTGATATTATATATATATATTTGTTGTTGTTTTCCCAGTTCCTTCCCAGGAAGAGGAAGATATTGAAATCATTAAGCTTGATGACAGTCAACGATGGATGGAGGATGAGCAAGAGCTCTTTAGGCCGCTCACTACAGGTAAGATTAGTAAAGAATTGGAGTCTCTGATCATGAGCCCATTTATGTAGATTGTAAAGTTACCATGACCTGGTAGCACATCAAATAACTGGAACTAAATCAAGTCCTGCTCTGTCTGTAAATCCCTTTAGGCCAATATCCATTTGCCCAATCATTTTATCTGTACAGTTTCTAATGATGTTTGGTACTAAATAATGATCTATTTCTTTTTATTCCCCAGCTCCTTTTAGGAGACAGTGCTGGATGGAAAATGTAGATCCTGCCTGGAACCTACTGGTGAGTTTTATGTTTGAGAAGGATAATAACTATGGTTTTATTCTGCTCATAAATTATGTACTGCTTGCTTTTATTTTAGTTTGTTTCATTTTCTCCTTAACATTATCTTTGTTTACTTGCCTTCACTATAGGACTATAGCACAGATATTGCCTCTATACCTGTTTGCTACAAGGAAGATGACTATATTGAAGTCATTTCACTCGATGACACTGAAAGCGAGGAGATCGAGATAGAAGTACTTAGACCCACCACTCCAGGTAATGTTTATAAAGAAGAGGAGGTTAGGATTAGAGAGGGGAAATATGATCATAATCATAATTATGTTAATACATAATTTAATATGCAGAGTTTCTAATGGTGTTTTGGTACAAACTGATGACTTATAGTTGTCTTTGTCTTTTTCTCTAGCTTCTTTTAGAAGACATCGCTGGATGGAAAATGAAGATCCTGCTTGGAACCTGCTGGTGAGTTTGGTGTTTGGGAAGGATAATAAGACACTGTTTTATTATTCCCATGGTATTGAGTAAATGTGCTTCTTGCATTCATTGCAATTTTATTTTCTCCATTAATGCTTAATGTTATCTTTTTTTATTTGCCCTTGCTATAGGTCTCTAGTAACAACATAGCATCTATACTTGTTTTCTATGAGGAGGATGATGATATTGAAGTCATTGTGCTTGATGACAAAGAGTGGATCAAGAAAGAGAAAATTAGACCGGCTTTTAGGAGACAGTGCTGGATAGAAAATGAAGATCCTGCTTGGAACCCACTGGTGAGTTTTGTGTTTGGGAAAGATGATAAAGGAGATAACAATGGAATAATATCCATGAGAATTGAATAATATCCATGAGGATTTAATTTTGTCTAAATAATAATGCTATTAGATCACATAAAAGAACCAGGCTGCTATTGTCTTTATACTGTAACTACAATGTGGGTGATAGGGAGCATTATCTGTAATTCATTAATAAACTATATTGGATTATTGTTGTACTGACTCCATAACTTGGTACTTATAAGCGGAACTTAGTATGGATCATATACTATGAACTATGGTTTTATTATTCTCATGGTATTAAAACTGTGTACTTGCTGCATTCATTTAAGTTTTATTTTCTCCTTATTTTCTTAACAGTCTCTTTTTTTTATTTGCCCTTTCTATAGGTCTGTAGCAACAACATAGAATTTACCCCTGTTGTCTACCTGGAAGATGATGAAACTGAAGTCATTTCACTGGATGACATAGAAAGAGAGTGGATTGAGGAAGACATTATTAGACCGATCACTCCAGGTAAAGTTTGTAAGAAACAGGATATTAATGTAAATGCAGGGGAAGAGCATTTCTCAATGTAAGGCCCTAAGTAGTAATATGACAGTTATGAAGTTCTATACATATTTCTACTACAGTGTCCAGAGAATGTGGTCTTATCAGAGGGTCTTGGTCTGACACTAATTGAAGGCTTGTTTGTTTGTTAAAACTGCTAGTAATATTATAAGCCAGACTTTACCCACAGCAGAAGCCTGTTACATTTTCACCTTATTTCTGCAAAGAATTACCATAGTAGTATCTGTCTCAGGCATTATCATTTCCTAATATCAGATTAAATGCCTGGAACTAAACCAAGTCCTGCTCTGCCTTTAAAACCCTCTAGTCAATAAGAGAGGCTTTTCCTTTGCCCAATCATTTTATCTGTACAGTTCCTAATGGTGTTTGGTACATAGAGATGACCATTATTTGTTTTTCCCCCAGATTATTCAAGGAGAAGTTGCTCAATAGAAAATGAAGATCTTGCTTGGGAGACACCGGTGAGTTTCTTTTTTGGGAAGGATAAAGGCCTGTTTCCTCCTGGGGAAATTGCCTTTATATAGGTCTTACAACTGCAAGACAGGGTTAGAGTGACTTTTAGCTTTGTACAGTGAGTCTCAGTGCTACTTACTACAAACTGAGTCAATACACTCATCACCACAACTCTACTGACACTATATTAGTTTTGTACTGACAATAACCTGATCTTTTCAGTACATTGTAGACCTTGGTTTTATTAAATAGTGTACTTTTTAGCACTCGGTTCTTAACATGCTTTTTTCTTTCTCCTGACTACAGCGCTGTAGTAGCAAAATCACACCTGTGCCTTATGGCTCCCAGGAAAATGATGAAGTTGTATTATTTAAACTTAACGACAGTCAAAGAAAGTGGATTGAGGAGGAGCACGAGCGAATTAGAATGATCGCTCCAGGTAGAGTTTCTTTAAGAGCATATATGATACAAAACCCATTTATAGAAGTGAAATGTAAGAGATGGGTTTGGTCTGGCACCACTCGGGGACTGGTTGGTTGAGAATTGCCAGTCAAAGAATACGTCCAGCACAAATCACGTAATCTGCATAAACAGATCCCATAAATGATCACTATGGCTACTGCAGCTCAAATTCCTGGAACGTATTTAAATTTCTCAATTGAATGTCAGATTCTTCTATTTTCCAATCATTCCATCTGTACATTTCCTAATAGCATTTGTTAGAAACCAATGCTCAGTAGGTAAACTATTTGTTCTTTTTTATTTCAGCTTCTTTTATTCAAAATAACAGCAATGAACATGAAGTACCTGCCCAAAATGATTCGGTGAGTTAAATGTTTGTAAGGGAAAATCCTAGGCTGTGATACCCCGAAATTACAGCTTTTACTAAACTATAGAACTTCTTTCAGTAGTGAGGCTTAATGGCACCAAGTGCTACACATAGTATTCTCTTTATCACATCTATATAAACATATATATATATATATATATATATATATATATATATATATATATATATATATATATATATATATATTATTAGGGATGCACTGAATCCACTATTTTGGATTCGGCCGAACCCCCCAATCGTTTGCGAAAGATTACCGAACCGAATCTGAATCCTAATTTGCATATGGTGGGAAGAGGAAAACATTTTTACTTCCTTGTATTGTAACAAAAAGTCACACGATTTCTCTCCCACCTCTAATTTGCATATGCAAATTAGAATTTGAATTCATTTCGGCCCGGCAGAAGGATTCGCCCAAATCCGAATCCTGCTGAAAAGGGCTGAATCCTGGCTTAATCCCTAACCGAATTCTGGATTCTGTGCATCCCTATACATTACATTACCTTACCAAGAAATGGGGACTGTAAGTGATTTGACAGTGGGGTTAGAAACAGATATATTTTTACAATTCTGACTTATGAAACCTTTGTAGTGAATGATGGAGAGATAAATGAAACAAAATATTTTGGAATATTTCAAACACAACTTGCATCTAACATTAATGGAAGTCAAATTAAAGAATCATAATGATTAACATTTTATTTTCTCTAAAAACGTTGTATTTTATTCATTCGAATAGGACTCTAATAGGAACGAGATACTCTTCTCAGTGTTTGCTCCGGAGGCAGATGAAAATAAAGAAGAGAGGGCAGAATTTTATTCAGTGAATCGAGATAGAAATGAGGAAGAGAAGATGGAAAATGTAGAAAGGATAGATAGCGAGAGAATAGCTCTGACCCCTCCAGGTGCAGTTTTTTAAAATAAATATTTGTTATTCTGAGTTTTAGTCTGCTTTCCAAGCACAATGATCATCACAGTTAGATCCCTATACTAAATATATATTGGGCTAGAGATCTCCATTTCCACACTATATATTCACATCACAGACAGAGCAGTTAAACTTTAAGTATATGGAAGATGCAGGTATAGGATTGGGATCAGCCCCTCCTGGACAGAAGTCCTGTGTAGCCAAGAAACCTACAGACTTTAAGCAGGGGCGTAAACTTTAGGCAGGTGTGTAACTAAAGAGGAATCAGATCCTATGGCTGCAGGGGGGCCAGTAGGTATAGGGACCCCATGATGCCCTAATTAATGATCAATTTCAACATATATTGGTAAAACAGGACAAAATCTGTATATGTTGGGGGCCCTAAGATTAATTTGCTGTGGGGCCCAATACCATCTAGTTACGCTACAGACTTCACTTCCAAAATATTCTGGTGGTTGCAGCGGCTTCTTTCTGAACCATTTCTTTTTTTTCTTTTACAGGACTTCTAAGCTTTGCTCATCCTGAGAACCAGAGGGTAAGTCTTCATATTTGATATTTTAAAACAAACTTCCAGGAGATTTTATTCTTAAATGACATCATGAGCCTAAATCTAATGGTATTCCCTTCTCCTCCCTAGAATACTCGCTTTGATACTACGATCCAAAGGATTGATACTGCCCTGAACCACACAAGGTATGGATATAAGATCTGTCTGTTGCTTTCTTGGTGTCCATTTGGATGGCATATTGCATGAGGTCTTGTTGATGGTGGATATATGTTCCATTAGATTGCCTGTTGTACAAAGGATTCTTAGTCTAGAACTGTGAAAGTTCTACCAGTGAAACAAACAAAAGGGTTAATCAAGTGTATTTATTTGCTTTCAGGCTTGTGTGCGGAACCCCACCATCTATTGATGACTTCAACATCCAGTCACTTCTTGGTGAGGGATCATATGGAAAGGTGAGTTACTTTGCCTTTAAATACGATAGATCTTTATGAACATACTCAGGGGTTTTACACTTGGAGGGTTATTTACTTAAATCCAAATTTTTCCAATTACTTAGATAAAAAAAGTCCAACCAAACTAGAATTCTAATTTATTATTGAAAAAGCACAATTTAATTGGACAGGGAAAAACTGGATTAAGTCAAGCGAAAACCCGAATCATGCAATTCTTTCTGCCTTTTTCTTGAAAAGCCCATATTTTTCAGATTTTTGCCTGAAATAGATTTTTTTGGCTAATTTCAGTGCAGACCACATAAACTTCCAAACAGGATAGGGACCTCTCCCATTGATTAGATAAAGATCTGAGATAACGGATTTTTGGATTCAAACTTTTTGCAGCATTGGACTTTAATAAATACCAAAAATTTGTAACAAAAAGCCCTACCAGACTTTAGTAAATAACCCTTTTGGCACATTATGGGGGACATCAAAAGTCTGCATAAAGTTCAGTATCCCCTAGTGGCTAGAAGTTACTATGGATTACTAGGCCCAGTGCAAACGGTCATTAAATGAACCCCTAAAATATCAGTTTTGCAGATATGCATTACAGACAAGTAATCTACATGAGCAACTCTTGTTGCCAATTAATTTCATTGTGTGTAAGATGAAACATGCATTGTGTATAAACGCTACACTTTTTCATTTCAGGTCTATAAGGCAAACTACAGCAAAACAGGAAGGGCCGTTGCCATTAAGACTATTGAAAGCTTTTATATGGATAAACCTACGGCGTTTGCTAGGTGAGTTATTCTTTAACGAGAACCAAATCCTAAAAATGAATGTGGCTATACATGCCATATTTTATATAGTGAACTTATTGCACCAGCCTAAAGTTTCAGCTTGTCAATAGCAGCAATGATCCAGGACTTCAAACTTGTCACAGGGGGTCACCATCTTGGAAAGTGTCTGTGACACTCACATGCTCAGTGGGCTCTGAGCAGCTGTTGAGAAGCTAAACTTAGGGGTCGTCACTAATTATCCACCAGAAAATTAGGTTGGTCTGTAATATAAGCTGATGCTACAGGGCTAATTATTACATTCTGATGCTAATTGCACTGGTTCCTGTTCTGCCATGTAGTAATTATCTGTATTAATTTCTAATCAGCCTTATATTGTGACATTTCTATTCTATGTGTACTGTATATTTTGAGTGGGTCCTTAAGCTCAGTATGTGGCAACAGCACAGCGCATGTGCAGTGAATCAGTAAGAAAGAAGATGGGGAGCTACTGGGGCATCTTTGGAGACACCAATCTTTACTGCTAAAGGGTTGTGGTTGCCTTGGGCTGGTACAGAAGCACAAAAAATCATGTACAACATTTCTAGCTACATCTTTAGTTAAGCTTTAGTTCTCCTTTAAAGACTGAATTTAAGGTTTTAAATAATATTATATTTTTCCATAAAAATATATATCATTTGCTGCCCTGTAGTTTTAGACATGCGATGCTTTTAAAATAGGAAAAGGCTTCACATAAATTCATGTTTATTAATTTTGGGGATCACACCATAATTGTCACAGGTGGGTTTATATTTGAATTGTATTTGATGCTTAATACAGCTATGGAACTATAAACCACAAACCCATTACTTTGAGTTAATAAATGATATATTGGGGGGGTTACTTTATAAACGGGCCTCCCCATTAAAGGCTCTGCCCCAGTCTCAGTTGTAGAACTAGTCCTGTGTATGATTCTCCTGTATTGAAACTGACGTTGTTATTTCTTCGCCAGTGTTCTCCGAGAGCAACGCATCCTGCTATTGGCCAAGAAGGAAAATTGCCACTTCCTTACTAGATTATTTGCCTCTTTCTCTACGGAACATTATATCTGCCTGGCTATGGAGTTTGTAGAAGGGGGAGACTTGGCATCCCATTTGGTCAGAAACGGAATGTCACAGGAGAGAACAAGGTAAGCACAACTGGGAGTTTTAGGGAAGGTGGCAGGTTTTATCCTTATGTTATTCTCACCATTGCACCTAAATAGCACCATTGTCATTGAGATATCCATAGAAAGTGTATGGGAGATTGCTTCTTTCCCACTAGACAAGCTGGAAACTTTGTACTTCCAGTATTTCCCTGGGAATTAATTCCATAATAAGACCAGTCGACAGGAAAATGCTTTGATCATTCATGGCCCAAGGAAAACTGTCACCAACATTTTTATAAGAATATCTAGATCCCAAGAAGTAAAACCCAGCCCTCCATTCATTTCAGTGGGAAGAAAGAGAATGGCTGTGCTCTAGAGTATTTAAGAAAGATTTCCCTACCATTAATATCCCAAGCTAGGTGCTCCATAGGAAGGTGACACAGACAATGACCTGCTGAATATTTACGTTCAGGAATAACTGCCATTTGTTGCACTTATAAATGAATTACTCTAATATATCTGTGTTTTTTTATCTTTACAGATTTTATTCCGCTTGTATTGTACTTGGGCTGCAGTTTTTGCATGATCGGAACATCACCCATAGGTAAGTACTACTGAACGTTACACACAGCATTGGACTAAGGGTCTGGGATCAACTAGGGCATCCTACACAACCCCCCAGCCCCCCTTTCCCAGTCCCCTGCCCCAGTCACAACCTCCTCCCCTGGTCACTGAGCTCTTTTATGTCTAATCATGATGGAATAAGGGTCAGTAGAGGAGACCAGGGAGTGGCACAAGTAGTGGGTCTGGGTTTGCCCACTGGGTTTTTTCCCCCATTGCCCCACAGGTCCAGTCTGACCCTAATTACCTAGTCACATCCCCAAAGTCTTTGACATTTCTGCCTTATTTAGCTTCTTTCTACTTAATAGAAATGTTTTTATTCAGTTTTATTTTAAAATGTTCATTTGTTTTCCTTGCAGGGATTTAAAACTAGAAAATGTATTACTGGATAGAGATGGATACGCCAAAATTACTGACTTTGGCATTAGCAAAGAAGGTAAGATTTCTAGCTATAATTCCATAGCACTAAAATCTAGATAGGGGGATTTATTCAATTTGTTCAAACTAAATGGATGAGCAAATGGACACAACAACGAATGATGTATCTGCCTCTGACACACAAACACAACTTTCCAATCACACTCATTATTTTAAGACAATAAAGTACGTGGCGATGGTACTTCTATGTATATGTCACTTGTAAGAAAAAAACACATGATTAATTGGAAAACAAATTAATGTGTCCAGTTAATAGAGTCATTTTAAGGCAGCATGAAGGGCAGAGGTAGAAGTGCTACTGGAATTTGTACATTTTCCCTGTGTCTTAGTGATGTGTGGCCCGGCCCGATACCCGCGGGTCCCACAGGTCGGGATGAGTTCAGTCCAACCTCTCACCCCCCTTTTCGGCTTCCGGTTTCCGGCTTTAGAGCTTCATGCCTGGTCGCCCTACCCTGTTTGTGATGTTATTGCCGGTGTGGGTGGGTCTATGAAGGGAAGCCTGAAGTCGGACTCAAGTGGTGCGGGTGGTGGAAGGGGGCAGTGGATTAGGAAAAACCTGACTCACACATAACTACTGTATCTGTGTTGGTTTCCTCCCAGTGGTGTAACTAGATATTACTGAGCCCCACACCAAATTATTTTAAGGCCTCAAAAATATCTAGAGGTTGATCGATTTTACCAATATTTATTGAAATTGTATATAAATTAGAGCCTCATGGGGGCCCCTATACCTCCTGGGCCCCCCTGCAGCTACAGGGTCTGCTTCCTCTATAGTTATACCCCCGTTTCCTCAACTTCCCCCAGTTTCGACCCTCAGTTGAAATGTACCCCCTTACGTGCAAGTTCATTGTAACTTAATTGAAACTAGTTTGTATATCATGCCTGTGACTCAGGGGCAGAGACCAACAAAAATGATCATCTATGTTCACACTCTATAAATAAAGGAAAATAAATGTAGAAATGATCCAACTTGACTGACTTTTTACTTTCTGCTTCAGGAATGAGTTTTACAGACAGAAGCCAAACTCAATGTGGAACTTTGCCATATATGGCCCCGGAAATGTTTACACAGTATCCCTTCACAAGATCAGTGGACTGGTGGGGATTGGGAGTGTGCATTTATTTAATGCGCCTCAGTCAGGTAAGTGCACTCCAATAGATTCCATGGTGCTTGCCCATAGATTTATTGGGGTTATGGACTTAATCCTAGAAACACAGGCCCATAAATTATAGTGCCTTGCTATTGTTGCAAGTTAATTCCATAGAAAACCCTAGTGTTGTTTTTGTCTTGCAGATACCCTTTACAGGAGATGACGCTGAAGAAATTATTCATAACATTGTCTACGAAGAGCCGAGATATCCGCCATCCCTAACCCCGGAAATCTACAATATAATAACACAAGTGAGTTCTAATGTGCAATGTGAGACAGCCCCTTCCATTATCACTCACACCCACGCTTATATTTGTCCTTACTGTTAGACACAAAGTTTTACATTCTTATTATCAAATTATATTATTCTCTTTTCCCTCGATTTCCCTGGAATTCCTGGCCAATTTACTAGGTGGATTAAAACTGCCAAAAATTATAGGTACAAAATGTCAAAACTTTTCTCCACTAGAGCTTTTAGAATTCTTGTATATCGGTAAGAGGTGCTCAATGTTAGCTCAGCTGCAAAAAAGAGCTTTCATCCATTATCCACAAAAATAGAAACAAATGGCACACTCACTTCAATGCTCCTGCATAAATTCAAACTGTTTACATTTTTATTTCGGTGAGATCCCGCAAACGTTTCGGGGTCAAGCCCCTTGATGAATCAATTATTTGATTAAAATGGAGACTATGGGAGATGGCCTTCCCGTAATTTAAGCTTTCTGGATAACAGATGCCATACCTGTTTCTGTTTAGCATTGTATTCTTCCATTAAATAAAATATATGTAAAGTTACTATTTCTGAATTTCCAGCCTATAGCAAAGGTCCAACTCATAAATGATTCACCCTTTGAGGACATTGTGGTGGTCAAGTCCCCAGTTCCATAGGTTACAAATCCCTTGAATGGTCTGGAACCCACTTATAATCTTAACTTGTTGCTAAAACGATGCTGTCTGAGTATTGTTTAATTAGTTTTAATTTGTATGTTATTTCTTTTTTGCAGCTATTGACCAAAACCCCATATCGTCGCCTTGGGTCTGACATGAATGGTGCTGAGGATGTAAAGAAAAGTGATTTCTTTGAGGTAAGATGTTTAGGCATCTTGATTAGCCTCCATGTTTGAAGCGATTGATGCAAGCCCCTCTGTGTATGCCTTTTATTTGATATTACTCACATCCTCTGTACAGTTTTACTCTGGCCCATCTGGATTTATTTTACAAGCACAGAATTGCTTGTAATTGCCGTTTTCTTTCTCCTCTTTTCTAGGGATTGGACTGGGAGGCTTTACAGAAAAAAGAAGTCCAGCCTCCATTTGTTCCTAAAATAAAAGTTCCAGAGATCTGCACTGAAGTGACACGTTTTACCAGGGCAGCCATCAGGGGGGGACAGGGGGTACAAGTGTCCGGGAATCGTGTTTCCTTCAGTCTGGGAATTCATAATTATAACAAGCAGGCTGGAGCCATTTTGTGGACACTGTTATTAAGGCAAGCCTTGCATCATCCCAGAATCTTGTTTGTGCACCAGAATGGGGGACCCGATGTCCATCCCCATGTCCTGGCTACACAATTAAATGGTGAAGAGAACAGGGGAATATGGGGAGAGCAGTCAAATCTAGTAAGTGCTGAATGGAAAGTGAAAGTAATTGTTAGGGGCAGACAATATTTGATTCATAGCTGAGATTTTTAAATGAGCTTACTACAGCTATGAATGCTTTAATAAAAATATAAATTGGAGTTCATGTTTAATTTCAAAATTACTTTTATTATACAGATTTTTGTGTAAGGGTGACAGATCCACTTTAAAGGGGTGGTTCACCTTGAAGTTAACTTTTAGTATGTTATAGAATGGCCAATTCTAAGCAAATTTCCAATTTGCCTTCATTATATATCTTTTATAGTTTTTTTAATTATTGGCCTTCTTCTTCTGACTCTTACCAGCTTTCAAGTAGGGGGTCACTGACCCAGTCTAAAAAACACATTTTATTACTACTTTTTATTATTTCTATTCAGCAACTCTCCTATTCATATAGGAAATCTAGCTGTGATTTTGTTCCTTGTGGTGCTACAGGAGTCCTGTGTCTGGGCTACAGGGGAGAGCACATACACATACATAGGACTGGGGGTTTGGGGGGTTTATTTGTAGAACAGTAATACACACAGCCTGCCAGCCAGAACTTCATAATATTTCACATGGTTTTATCTCTGAGCTGCTGAGGGGAATCCCCACCTATGTGGCAGTTACTTCGGAGTCCTGAGAAGAACTCTCTGTGGCTTTCCATGCCCTGAGAAGAGCAGTTTTGTTCTTCAGAGCCCTGACAAGGACCCCCTTTCCTTCCACACCCTATAGAGTGAGCTTTTATGCCACTAGGGTTCCCTACTGACTTGTCACACACAAAAGATATGTGGGAGTCGTCACTGTGTTTCACAAATAATACATGCTGATTGCTAAGTGTTATAGGTGCATTGCTGCCGATATAAATACTGATTAGTATCTATAGATAGATAAGATATAATAATGGCATGCCTTTTTATTATAACTACTGTATATATAACATTATTCACATTTCTCAGCAACTGATGTCACAATGGCAAGTTGTCACCAAGGAATTAAATAGGTCAGTTATTATAATGCTGAACAAGGGAGCACGCTGCCCATTTTATAAAATATTCTTACAGCTGTCTAGAAAAATGGGTTTCCAGATAATAGATCCAATATTTGCAATATCTGGCATAATACTATCGGCTTTCAAAATATTTTCCCTAAACATGGAAACAAAACTAGACTCTACATTCATTCTAAGAAATTAACATTTTTTTCCCTAAACACTGAAGTCTCCAAATTGTATAAATAGATGAAGGATCAGCACACTCTTTAAATTGTGAATGTATGCTCTTTTATTGTGATAGTATCTCATCCGACATTTCAGTCCCACTTTTTTTTTACAAACGTCAGAGATGCTATCACGATAAAAGAGCATACATTCACAATTTAAAGAGTGTGCTGATCCTTCATGTATTTATACAATCATATTTGATCATGCACCTCTGGTCATAAGAGGTTTGAGTGTGGGCACATTTCAATAGTAAGCAAATAAACAAAATGCATTTCCTAGTTTTCTTCTTTTTAGTCCCCTCCAGGAATTGATCTTGAGTAATATATACAGTTAATCTATCTATCTATCTATCTATCTATCTATCTATCTATCTATATATATATATATAGCAGTGGAGTAACTAGATGTCACTGAGCCCCACAGCAAATTCAATTTAGGGCCCCATTGATAAGTTGACCTTTTCTACCAAAATAAAAATTGTTCATTATTTAGGACCTCACTGTGCCCCCTACACTCCTGCCTGTAGTTACGCCCCATTTTGTATCAATATATAGTACTTACTTGGTCTTGACCATGCCTTTAATTAGGAGCCAAGGCAAGGAAATGTGTATAAATATTACCAAGTCTGTATACATTTTCAATAAGAAAAAAGAGATACACGAGAGGTGCTACCCAGTTAGGTGTCTGAAATGTCACTTAACAAATGCTGAAGATCCATAATGTCCTACTTAACATTTAGCATGGAAAACATGCAATTAGATCTATTTACAATGTAAACTGAAAAGTCATAAATGCTGAACATGTCAAGAAATTATGATTCACAGATACTGAGTGAAATATCTTAAAGATATATGCTTTCTAATAATAATATATACTGTAGTCATGATACAATGAAGGCATTTCTATGTGCTTAGAGATGGCTAAAACTATTCCCAAGGTTTCACATTACAACCAAAACCACCAGTTCTATCCAGATGCAATGAACTACAACCTAACCACAGAATATGCTTTACATTACATCTTCTGAGCCCTCCCATGACTAATTGTCCTCATTTTTCATACCTCTCCAATTCCCCAATGATTTACGACTGCTGCCTATCATTGATTAACAGCTTTTAACACCACGAATGCTTGGGCCTTTAATACAAGACTGTTGCAAACATTTACAAGAAGAGTTATAAACATATTGCACTGAGAGTTTTCACTTCAAAGTTAATGCTTCAGAGCCAGCCACCAACCCAGACAATTGCCAAGTGCAGTATTACATTTGTTTTGGGAGATGATTAGGTGAATTACTCATCCCATTGGTACAAATAGAATATCTTGTTGTCTCATGTATAATATAATTAATCTGCATTAAAAAGTTGTTGTTCCTTTAGTGGCTTTTAAGATGTATCTGCTGATATCCCAAGGATATTTTAGATAACTTGGCTGAAAACAAAATGTAAGGTTAATTGAATTAAATATGAACCTTTATTAGTGTCACAATGACAAATTGCTATGGATTTCTCCAGGTCAATGTTAACGGCAGTATTTAGGGGTATGATTATTGGTCTATCACATGAAATGCTGATATGCAAAAGTATGCTGGAACATTGGACAGGAACAGTGTGGCATTGTAACATTTTGTTGTGAAGAAATGAAAGGCATATCCCTCTGTTATTAGAATAGCAAAATTAAGTTTACCATACAAAGTAAACAAGAAAACAATGGCAGAGGGGGAACCAAAGTAGATTCCCTGTCTTCTCTCAAAATGTCACACAAGTTTCTAATTGCGGCCCCTACCTCCTAGCAAGACCCCACCCTACTGTTATTATGCAGTCATGTGAAGCCTTGTTGGAGCCATGATGTGCCTAGCTAGCTCCGACAACTGTTCTTAGGCAGGAGAGTGCATGAATTCTTCACCCAATATATATATATATATATATATATATATATATATATATATATATATATATATATATATATATATATATATATATATATATATATATATATATATATATATTTGTTGTCTAGTGAAAGAAAATATAATTCTGAGCAATATAGGTTAATTACAAATGTCATTGGTTTTAACTTTATTTGTAAATGTGTTTGCTATTAGAAGCATTAAGAGTCTATTTGTTACTCCCAGCTCCTGAAACAATGCAGAAACCAAAAAATACAAGGGGGTTTTTGGGGCTAAGTAAAAATGTTTTAAATACAATGGAAGTGCAACGGCTTTGTCCAATTAATCAATGCACATTCCCTGGTCCCCTGTCTCACAAGTAATTGAGTATTTATATGCAAGTGCATGTGTTTACAAAAACAGGGGTTTTTCGTTACAAAGTTATGGTCATAAAGTTGATAAACCATCATACCACATCAAGGTAAACCCCATATGCTGGTCCCTAACTTGTTTACCTCTGGTCATAGTATAAAAGTAGCATGCCTTGGGATCAGTGTCTCCTGACCTTGGCGTTGGTTTCAATCAGAGGGCTAGATCCTCCCTCGCCACTAACTTTTGCGGCTTTTAAGAGAGAGAGACTGCCCAAACCAACGCCCATTTTTAAAGGCATGTGACCACCTTTGTTGAAGGGGCAGGTGTGGGGGTGCTAGAAACCACATGGAAGCCTAGCCTGTTCCTGGGGTTGTGGGAGCACTCCAAGGCTAAGTAAAAATGTGTTTAGATACAAAGGAAGTGCAACTGATTTGTCAAATTAATCAATGCACAATCCCTGGCCCCCTGTAATTCAGTATATATGCAAGTGCATGTGTTTATAAAAACACCAGAGGTAAACAGTTAGGGAGCACCGTATGGGGGTTTACCTTGACGTGGTATGGTGGCTTACCTATTTTATGATCATAACTTTGTAACGGAAAACTCCTGTTTTTATAAACACATATACTGTATGCTAACATATATAACACATATTTGGTAAGCCACAGTTACAGGTCCTTATATTTTCTGAACATGGAAAGCCAGTTTTGTCACTTAAGCTAAGCTAGAATAGTTGATCCTTCAATAGGCTACACTATTGATTACATTTACTCCATCCTATAGGCCAGGGTCCCCAACCTTTTATACCTTCAAATGTAACATTCAAATGTAAAAAGAATTGGAGAACAACACAAGCATGAAAAAAAAGTTCCTGGGGATGCAAAATTAGGGCTGTAATTTCCTATTTGGTAGCCCTTGTGTGGACTGAATCCTACAGGAGGCTCTGTTTGGCAGTACACCGGGTTTTTATGCAACCAAAACTTGCCTCCAAGCCAGGAATTCAGCAAAATAAGCATCTGTTTGAGTCCACTGAGAGCAACATCCAAGGGGTTGGTGAGCAACATGTTGTTTGCGAGCC
Source organism: Xenopus petersii (assembly GCA_038501925.1). Lineage (NCBI taxonomy): Eukaryota > Metazoa > Chordata > Amphibia > Anura > Pipidae > Xenopus > Xenopus petersii. Next base: position 63,785,672 of record CM076673.1, on the reverse strand, counting down.
CCTCGTTGGGGATCACTGCTATAGACAGTTCATGCTACCCCAAGCACCCAGCATGCCCAACAACAAAAAGCCCATCAGTTTGTTCAGTTGTTATTATCACTTATTTGGCAAATAACTGTTATTTTTTATCATGGCTTTGCCAATGGATCTGATATGGTTCTAAAGGAGATTGTGATGGCCCATTGTGTGTCAAAAGTCTCAACAGACATCTTTGTATGACATAACTTTGATACAAAAAACTTTATTCCAAAAATCTCAATAGACATCTTTATATGACATCATTTTGATACAAAGATGCTCAGGAGAAAGTGGACAGTATTGTTGTATATCATTTAACTGTAACAACATAACACTGTCAATTTTTTTCTGTGAGCGCAAAAACAATTCTTGTGTGCACACTTTCTAAACCTGTGTGTTCACTTTTAAAAAAAACGTATGCGCAGGTCAAAAAATTCTTTGCGTGCACCACAATTTTTTGTGTGCACTGGCTTCAAAATGTGTGTGCCGGTGCACGAGCTTAGAGGGAACATTAAACACAATCAAATAATGAATCTATGTGAAAATAGCTATTTTGGAGGAACTTTTCACACCTCATATAATTAGATTTACCCATTATCCCCATATTTCCCATAGAGCATAGAGTATAATTATGCAGTCATTACTACGTTTTAGAGCAACAACCTCACATGAAAGTAATCATTTTCTCCACTTGTGGTAACTGTTCAGTTTTCAATTAATTTGTTCTGAGCTAGCAATTAGCTCTCAGAGACAATTGGGAACTATAAAGTAAGCGAGTTTTTGGTAGTGAAAAAAGAAAAAAAAACATCCATATTTTCTAATGACCTACAGTAAAATACGACAGATGGGTCCATGGAGATCAGTCTAAGCCAGAAGAATAATTAACCTGGAAAATCTGCATGAAACAAGGTTCAATGGGGACATAAAACTAAAACCTTATGTATTCAATTATATTGAGATGAAGGGTATATAATTATTTTCTCCAAGGCCTAATTACAGAACAATCAAAGTTCTGACAATAGTCTAGAATGACACAGCACTGTGTTCCTTATTTAAAGTTGCTCCATCTATTCCTGGTTTTAAGGTTTGTCATGGTTCATAAATATCTGATATACAAAAAAGTGGTGTGAAGAACTAATTCTCCCTCCTGATTAATATCTCCATGAATCTTTCACAAAAGCAAACAACAGAACAGAGGGGTTTGTTTAATATAAATACAGATAGTAGGCATTTAAAGGGCACTTATCAAGCCCATTGCTCCATGGCTACCATGACTCTCTTATAGCCTTCTTTCAATAACTTAGTCATTAATCTTTGAGATGGGCAACTACTTCAACCGATGGAAAAAAAGCAGACAGATTTCTTGAGTCCTTATTATAGGCAGAAGTGCTCTTGTCTGCTACTTTAGGAAATCCCTTTAATAATCTTTAAGAGAAAAAAGATAAGAGTAAGTGGCTGTGAAAGAAGAAATGTGTAACGTTCACAACGGGGAACCGCTGTAACTGAGGATAGCCACTCCATGGGGAGTGGATATGGTGGGAGCCCAGGGGTGTAGCCATAGGTGATTGGAGACAAAAACATGATGATGATGAAAGTAATAGTAGGTTTATTGGCAGCCAGAACACAGACACCAAAAGGCAGGAACAGGCAAAAAAGGCTAATCAAGGTATCCACATGGTGAGGGAAAAAATGGGGAACACAGGAACAAAAAGGTACTCACTCAGGAAACAAGGTAACAAGGTTTTCAGGATCAAGGCATACAAGGTTTTCAAGGTTTTCAAGGTTTTCAAGGTTCAGGTTCAGGTTCAGGTTCAGGTTCAGGTTCAGGTTCAGGTTCAGGTTCAGGTTCAGGTTGGCAGGTCAGGAACAAACAGAATACATTCAATGACTCAGCCCTGAGCAAAGCTCAGGGCGGGGTTTATAAAGGGCAATTGATTAGGGAATGGGAGACACATGAGGGTAAACGAGGTGGGTGGAAAACACTGTGAACAGGCAGATAACAGAAACATTAAACACAAGAGTTCAGGACCAGTCCCGAGAGCCCCCAGTGGCTCATGAGGTAAATGCTGCAGTGAACAGCACAACCAGAGTTCAAGTCCTGGGCTGATTCTGACAAAATGACAAAACAATACATACATGGGCATATCCAATCATGCTGATAACAATAAGTCACAGCATAAAAGCTGGTTGTGTTCTTTCATCAGCCACTATACTTATTTCAATTAAATGTATGTATTCTCAAACAGAAAGAAATCAAATTTGAAATTAATCATATTAAAAGTGGAAAGTTTCTCATTCTCGTCGAGTCTATGGCAGAGGTGTAGGACCACTAATCCTCACTGTGTTATGACATGGAACGTTTGTTAACACATGTATTTTGTACAATGGTGCTTACAGCTGTCTTGTATTTTTTCCTTTCTCTCTTCTACCTTTCTTTTTTCTTTTTGCTTTAATTGCTTGTATTGAAAATGATAAATAAAAACTTTAATAAAAAAAAAAAAAGTGGAAAGTAAACCCCAACAGCTGTGACGGTATATAATAAAAAAAATATTCATATGGTCCTACTACTGTCTGTGGGTTTGCATCCTAGCTGCCTAAGGTTAATTAAAGCCCTCTTATCCAGCCCCGGTTGGCATCCTAACACCCCGAAATAGGATTTGCCATGTGTACCTAATGGCCCTGAAATTCAAAATAAAACACAGTAGCAAAAAGAGGTTCTTTTTTGCTACTGAAATCATGAAAATTTGATGATTGTGAATACACATTCCCAACTGCAATTTACTAATTTGTGCAACATGTGTGTCACAAACGGCACCTAAATCCAGAAACAGTGCTAGGCTTCCTGATCTCGGCTCTTGCTTCTGCCTAAAACAGCCGCCTTTCACTTCGAGAGAAGCCCTCCGCTAATTGGATGCCGCCAGGTCTTAATAAGAGAGGAGCAAAGCAAAAGGTTCTAGACGAGCAAAGGGGCACAATCGTTTTATCAAGGATACTGGATGGAAGACTACACAGCTTGGGAGACAGGCCAGACAGACAATCGTGATCAGGCAGGCCGGGCCAGCACAAGCAGATTACAAGAATAGACAGACAGGCCGGGTCAGTGCAGCCAGAGTTCAAGGAATGGTCAGAAAGGCCAGGCACAGGATTGGAGAGCGTAGAATAGTCAGGCAGGCAAGGGTCAGCTAGGAGAGGTCAGAATAGTCAAAACGGAACGCGCACTCCCACTGTATGGAGCAGTAAAGGAAGCCGTGTTTCTCTGCAGAGCCTGCCTACGGGGAAGTGAACCAGCTGGGCGGCGTATTTGTGAATGGCAGGCCCCTGCCCAATGCCATCCAGCTGCGGATCGGCTCCAGGAAAAGAAGCACATGGAGACGGGGAGCCACTATGTCATTATGCCTGTCCCCACTGTAAGATAGAAGGCCGGCAGTGTACCTTCCACGCACAAGGGAAACCCAGAACTCCCTGCGCCAGGATAGCCGTGTTTCTCTTAACCGATTGCGCGTCTCCCCAGCAGCCCTGTCTGTCCCCAGGCTCCCGCCCTGATGTCATTATGTGTCCTACAAACGCAGTTACACAGAGAGGAAAACGAATACAACACAGAAGTTGCTGAGAGCTTCTTCCCCACACTGAGGGAGGGGGAGCCCATCCAACTTTGCCTTCCTACTGCTGATCCTGGGAGAACGAGATCTACACGCTGTCAGTGAATAGCCAGGAAGGAGAAATCGACCGCAGCAGGATGGATGTCACCATGCCGCCTTTACTGAAGAGGACAGGAAGTGGAGTTTTTCTAAGTTATTTCTTAATAAAGGCTTTGCTATTATAAATTTTAATTTGTCTTGGTGATTTTATTTCCTTGCATTCTAATAAATTCTTTTGTAAAATTTTTTGATGTTACTGTTCCTTTAACCATTAACAAAATAAGCTGAGAAATATGCTGTTTTGCCCATATATCCAAATCTAGACAGATACATGTTGAGTTTGTCTATTTTACAAAGAATGGGCAATGATAAGCAACTTTGGGTGCTCCAGTTGGAGCTGAAGTGTAATTCCCAAGACCAAGCTGTCACAAAAGCTGTCACACAGTAAGACAATATGTGGCTGATACTCGTGTACATACCAAGTAAGTCTTAAGGGATCGTTGGAAGTCCTCAGTGAAGCTGGCTGATGCCCTACTCATGCCATTACTTTCAGCAATCTGCTTTGGCACCTGTGCATGCTGTCTGTATATTGTACTCTTCAGTTTCCAACAAAATAGATTAACTGACTCACGGACAAATTGATCAATGTCAGTTTGTAGGATGTGAAGGAAAAACTATTTTAAAATAATTTAATATCATCAAAAACACGGGTCATTTAGCCTAAATATGGTTTGTCTTTTTAATTTCCTGTAAGGACAGTACGGGGCTTTTCTTCTAAAGAAATATAACACTTCTTTTTATTCTTCAATGAACTTGAAAATCATCTGCAATAAATCCATAATATATGTTGACATGCATTTATGATTTCAAAATAAATGCTAGTACATACAAACAAATTCATGGTCGGTTGCAAAGTAACGATATAAAGGATGTCAATGGGAAAAAAGTGCACAAAGAGCTGTGCAGTAACCATGCAGAGATGTGTAAAAATGGAGAATCATTTCCTTCCTTTCAGAATTATAAATTGAAAGTGGCCTCAGCTGCAATACAATAAAATGCAAAATTTACCCTTCCATCATAAATCCAGCTCTTAATGATAGACCCCAATAACAGAGACTTCTGCATTGAAATCTGTTTTTCAAAAGAGCAAACTATTTTTTTTATATTTAATTTTGAAATCTGACCTGGGGCTAGATATATTGCCAGTTTCCCCGGTGCCCCCAGTCATGTGACTTGTGCTCTGATAAACTTCAGTCACTCTTTGCAGCTGTACTGCAAGTTGGAGTGTTATCACCCCCTCCATCCCCCCCCACCCAAGCAGCCCAGCAGCCTGGCAAGGTAACCAGATGGCAGCTCCCTGGACACCCAATAGTAAAATTCCATGTCCCACTGAGACACCTTCAGTTACAATGAGTAGGAGAAACAATAGCCTGTCAGAAAGCAGTTCCATAGTGCAGCACTGGCTCTTTCTGAAAGCACATGACCAGGCAAAATGACCTGAGATGGCTGCCTACACACCAATATTACAACTAAAAAAATACACTTGTTGCGTTAAGAATTACATTTTACATGGTAGAGTTAATTATTTACAGTGTAAACACTGTAATTTAGAAAAAAAAACAACACCATAAAAATCACAACAGTATCACTTAGCGAATACCAAAGAGAACCAAGCATATCATACTGTATGCATGGAAGTTTCTATATAGGTTGCAAGCCCTACTTTATCTTATACCATTACCTATCACAAGCCTAAAATTCTAATATATTGGCAGATGAGTTACAATAAACAGATAAACAATGCAAAACACAAACTGGTACTATTATTCCACTATTTTTTCTGACTAGATTTGGCCCCCACAAACTGTCTAAACTGAGGCATTCTGGTGATTTTGTCCCAGGCCAACGTATATTGGAAGTTTGTAGGTAATGTTGGCTTGTACGTATATGGCAAAATGCACTTGTAATTGAGGTTTTCATTTCCTTTAAAACAACTTGCTATATTTTTTTTGTATGAGAAATCTCAAATCTGAAAGTCAAATAGAAGACAAGTCCTAAAAAGGAAACGTATCCACCGTGCAATTTGCAAGTTTTAACTTAAACTTCTGTTAAGTGAATATTCTGGTTAAATACACACAATGAAGCATGTATTTATTCAGGTTGGATAGATTTTGCATGCACATCCCATGTTAGATTTACTGTATTTTTTCCGTTGTAGTGTTCTGTCCAGGAATCACCTTTTGCCTTCAATAAATCAGGTATTATCCCTGATCAGATGACTAAAGAGCTGACAGCATGAGTAAATGGCCTGTCTGAAATCATTTCCCAGGCTGCACTCCCAATAATAATGTTGTGATTTGCATTATTTGTTCACAAAGGCTGCATAAAACCGATGACCGTGGTAACCACTTGGATTTCTGGGAGAAAGGAGGAGGTCTGGCAGCATTTTCAGTTACCTTGCCAGCTTGGGGGCAAGTTTTTGCCTTTAGGTCACATCCTACTTTGTCCACAAAAAGATTAGACCATTAACCCTGTTAAATCAGCATGCTGCTTGGGGGTCACTTTGACCAGTCTCTCTCCTGCTCTAATCATATTAATATACTGGCAATATTAATACTAATATTGATGCTACTGGCAAAACCTGCCGCTTCTTCCTCCACAATATTGCCAAGATACACCCCTTTCTTTCACAAACAAAAGCCAAAGCACTAATTATTGTCCTTATCCTATCCCGTTTAGACTATTGCGATCTTTATTGTATTTACTGTGTGACTTGTCCCCTGTGTGTTCTTTTATATATTGTACTTTTATGCATTGTATGGCACATGCCTCCTTAACAGCATTTTACAAATAAAGTTATACATACATACAAAAAAATAAGCAAAAAAACTCTAAAAATGGTTATTCTTTCTGCAGCCGAGTAAAATTAGTATAATACAATAATATAATCAGTATAATCATATGATCTTTGTATTTCCTATTCTTCTCTAGAAGGTCAGTGCTGCTCCAGCAGAATTCTGCTTATAACATACCTCCCAACTGTCCCGTTTTTAACAGCTCGACCCACCGTCCAGGATTGTTACTGAAATGTCCTGACTTTCTCTAGGATCTTCTGCACTTAAATGCATTTGTAACTATTTAAGATAAGCAGGTGTCTTGGGGAAACTGTGACTTGCCGCTTAAAGGGCAATTCACCTTCATTAGAAAAACGGTGGTAACACATAAAAACCTGAATCCTAAAACCTCCAGAAATATATTCAAACTTTTCATAACCTGCCGAATTATATATATAAAAAAAAAAGTGGTGTTTAGGGGATGAGGCCATAAAATGGGCGTGCTCCAAAAGATTATTGACATGCTACACACAGCAAATGTTTTTTTGCCTTTCTTTCTATGGGAGGTATGTTACAAAACAGTTTGTACTATGGTAACAAAAGATCATACAAGTACAAATAATTATCGATACTTTGCTCTATGCTGTACAGCAGAAGAATTAAAAGCCCTTAGTAATCATAAAACCCACAGACAAAAATCATCCCTAAGCTCAGCTCACTACAGACACAGTTTACATAGACCTCTGCATCCAGACAAATAAAAGCTTTTATAACTCAACCTCAGGATTTCCTATGTTACATGTTAGAATGGACTAGCTGTATGTACAGTATACTGGAACAAAATAACGATTAGAAGTTTGCCTGACACCTTTGTTGTTTGCAGTCAACATAGACATAAATGCTATCCGTTTTGCCTGGATTATCAGATCTAATTTCCTGTATGCTCTGAGTAGAGACATTGCAATTTCATAACGATAAAAATGTGTCCTGGGGTTGAATAACTCAGCATGTACTGGCCTTAGAATTTAATTCACAACAACTCCCAAGGCAATCCACTGTTCAAAAATTTCTAATAATAATTTCTAAAAGCTTTAATCAGAGAAACCAACCTGGTTAGGGTGGTGGCAGACGTGCAGCTTCGGGGACGATTCCTCGTGAAGCGACTTCAGAAAACGAAGCGACCCGAATGGCATCCTGCTGGCGATTCACATTCTTGCAGGCGGGAAGGCTTTTCAGGGAAATTAGTCACCCGAAGAAGAGATTTGTCGTTAGGCGACTAATCTCCCCCGAATCTGCACGTCTGCCTCCGCCCTTAGGGTGAGAAGCTAAAAGGAGACAAAAAGGCATTCGCAATGCAAGATATGCAGTGTAAAGCCTTCTAAAAACAGAAGTTAATTACATGCCTCATGCTACACACATAGCACTGCTTAAGAAACTGCATGTTAATATAAAATGCATATAATGTCGAGAACTGTATATTAACCCAATAAAGGCTCTGTAACTTTGTTTATTGACCATTCAGTTTTATATATTTTTGGCATAAGCAACTGCTAACTCTGGTCCAGAATGTCTTGCTATTACACAGTATTAACAGTGCAAATGGCTTATCTTTCAAAAGGGTTTATTGAGAAGTTCAAGTTTAAGTAAAATGTTAGTATATAGAATGGACAATCCTTAGCAACTTTTCATTGGCCTTCATGTTTTGAATTATTCTCCTTTTTCCTTTGTCTCTTTCCAGCTGGGGTTCAGCAAATGGGGGTCACTGAGTAAAGAGTAAAAATTTTTTTTTTACTTCCTTGTTATGTGACAAAGTCACAATATTTCCCTCCCGCCCCTAATTTACATATGCAAATCAGGAATCACATTTGGTTCGGCCGGGCAGAAGGATTCGGCCAAATCCTAATTCTGCTGAAAAAGGCCAAATCCTGCCCGAATCCCGAACTGAATCTTGGATTTGGTGCATCCTTAGTTATTTGGGCACAGGCTTCACGAGAAATGTACCAGTTGTTAGTGAAATGGGAACCTCTGGCTTTAAGGAACATAAGCAGCTATAACCTGAGATTCTACAGATCTATGTTTCCGGGTTTTAATAGTTGCTCTCCTGAGCCATAAGCATATTGATTCCTATTATTTATAATTTAAGCCTTTTGTGGCAGTCTCTGTAATGGAATCTGTATGTTGCCATCACATCTTCAAAATAAATTTACATGAAATGACCGTACTAACATGATGCGCTTTGTACCTCATGTAACACTTTGGCATAGAAAATACTAATTGACCATAAGCGTTCAAATTAAAAAAAGTAACGGCTTTGATTTTAGGACCTCTCTTGGCATCCATTATTTATACTGATGATGGTGAAATTTTCCACATAACAATCTCAGGCCAAGGGCTATTTACGTTGCACTGCCTGACATTTTGATAGCAGCTACTCAGCCGCAAGCATATGCATTATGTATATATGTAGCATGTGTGACAGCCATGACTACCGTCTGTATTCACGCTCAGTCAGGATTTCCAAGTAATGGCTATTATTATAAAGCTGCAACGTAGTAATCACACTACTCTGCTCATCAATGGTTCCTGCCAATCTTATTATAACCTATCTATGCAAAAACAAATTCAAAATGTTTCAAATTTTAAAGGAAAAGAAGTCATTTTCAAAGTAGACCAGAATATTGACAGGTATCCAACCACTGAATGTTGTGCCACCAATCTGAATTTATGCAACTTAGATCATATCAAGTATAAGGTATCGTTTTATATTACGGATAAAAGGAAAATGATATAATGTGATACCAAAATGTAAAAATGGACTCTATGAAAGGTGACCTTTCTGTAATTTGGGGCTTTCTGGATAACTGGTTTCTGGATAAAATATCATATAGAACTCAGTCAATTTAATCAATAAAAAGCAAAATGATGGCTTACCTGGCAAATCAGAAAACAGAAGAATGCATTCATTAATGCCAGTTGCAAGAAGCCTTAGTCGAAGATGTTGCAAAATGGCCACTCCAATGTGTCCCATGGATGGAATATCTTATGCAAGGGAAAAACATCTGAAAGGCAAATTAATTTAATGAAGATAGGTAGTATAGGGTATAATCACAAATGGTGTCTCAAGAGTAAGAGGCTGCTATTTTATTAAACATATACAGTATAATCCAAACACCACTCATAGGTCTCTAATGCAAAAATATGAACTTTATTTAACGTTTCAGTTTATATTTGTCAGGGAGCCGGGAGCTCCCTCCAGGGAGGTTGTCAGGATCAAGGTGGAAGCCCTCTTGAGGGAACAAGGTTGCTATGTCCAAAGGGTTAAACGAAGAATAGTCAGGATCCAGGCAAGAGTTCACAGGCAGGCAGATTACAACAAAGTCCAAAGTCCAGGCAAAGGGTCAGGATTCAAATCAGGAACAAGAATTAGCAGAAAAGCTTTCAGGAAACCCAGGATACACTTGAGGAAAGTAATCCTATTCTTGGGCGCCATTCTGGTGTCAAGTTGGCGTTTTTATTTTGAATTTGGCACCATTCTGACGTCATTGACGCCCTTGCGCCGACGTCGGTGCGCTGACGTCATCGCGCCGGCGCCGCTACCCACGTGGCGGCCATGGGCGCCGCAATTTTGGGATTTTTCTGCGACGCCGGCAAGGAGGGACGCGCCGCCCGGAGCTCCTGGGCCTGCTCCGGGCGGCGATCGTGACAATATTCAAGCCTTCTTCAGGAACCATCCTCCCACCCCACACAGTATAATTAGGCTACCAAAGGGGCACCATGCCATATGCCAGCCTTCTTTTTTAAGGGGCCTATCCAGCCAAGTGTTCCTCCTTTTAGGTCTAACCTGAAGTTTTTTACTACCAATATGTTACGTAAAGGACATGTCAACCCAAAAAATAATGTTTTGCCTAATAAAAGAAAACACCATCATAAGCAACTTTGCCAAACTTTATTACACATTTTCTATATATTTTAAGTTTTTTGTATTGCTATTGAAAGAAGTGTTTGGCTGTCACGTTCTATTCTATGCCCTCGTGGCTCTGGACCCAATGTAATACAAGCCAAAGGATTGACAGACTTCTTGGAGGAGACTGCCTTTTGCGACACTGTTTAATAAGCAACTACGAGGAGTTAAGAAAATGCTGCATTCAATCGCAATTACATTTACCAATAACTTTTAAAGCACTGCATTTTTAATAAATTCATATTGGATATCACATAATTGTGTTTTCTTGTATTAGGCAAACATTGTTTTTTGGGCTGATATGTCCTTTAAGATTTGCCCTTTACTGTTGCCTACTAATGAGCTCTTTTTCATAAAATTGGACTGGTATCCATGTCTACAATCTTCCACCTTTCAGTCAATGCTTTCTTCAGTTCAAAGCTATTATTTTAGCAGATGGTAACCAGGCTGTAAGGCTTCCTTATAATGAGTGCTGCTTAATAAGTCCTCCAATAAAATATAGCAGAAAATTAGCAGAATAATCTGTAGCGGCAAATTTTTGGCCCAGTGTGAAAAGTTGTGGTTCAGCTGTAGCCCGATCTGTATTATTTGCTGGAGAGATCCATTGAAAAAAGGATGCTCTAAGAGGTTATGTACTAAACTCAGAATGCAAAAATCCTAAAAAAAATTCTTAATTTTTTTTAATAAATGCGGACTTTTGTAAAATCAAGATTTTTTTGGAATTTATTAAATCCCGAAGATGGAAAAGTCCAAATTAGAAAATCCAGCATCTCAGACCTGTCGAGGTTGTATTTAAGTCAATGGGAGAAGTCCCAATGATTTTTTAATGTGCGCTGAGTTTCGTGCATAAGAAATCTGAGTTTTTGGGTGAAAAATCCGAAAAAATTGTGAAAATCAGATTTTTTCCCGCAAAGCAAATTTTCGTGAAAATGTAATAATAAATAAGAGTAAAAAACCTGAGCGGATTTGATCGGAGTTTGTAGCAGAAAATATTGAGATAAAATCGGACTTAATGTGTTAACTGCTTAAACTTGTGGTTGCAATCCACAAAGGACTTTTTTTTTACACATGCTAGAAATAGTAAAAAAACTTCATGATTCATACTCGGTAACATGCATGATGGACCATGTGGTGTATAGAGCATGGTGCCCCTGAGGTTGGCACCATGTTGGAAAAGCCTCTAATATATACCCAGAACATATGAACAATCACAGGAGTGCTATCAGGCTAGCCTTTGCTAGTGGGACCTCTGGCTAAACACTGGTTGAGTTTGAAACATTATACCACAATTCAGACACATAAGTATTGATCATATACAGATGCCAAGCAGAAGAAGGAACCAGGACTTGATGTTATTGAAACAGAATCAATGTGGACTTTCATATTGAACACTTCGGTGCCTAAGGAACACTTCATATGTCTTGCTTTTATTAACTCTTGTTGAGTGTATGTTGTTGAAAAACAAGACTTTGTTAATCAACAATAGTTGTTGGTTGGTGTTGTGGAATTATAATTCCCTTACAGAATACTGACTAGATGTTCAGTTTTGCTGAGGGGGTTATATATTAAAATTAATCATATTTTCTGAAAACTACTCTGACCAAATCCGCACTGATTTTTCCCCTTATTTATCAATACATTTTCCCAAAAATGTATTGTTTGGGAAAAAACATGATAAAATCGTGAAAAAATTATCCCGTGACTTCTTCGATTTGATGCCTGAATACCGTTACTTTTTCGGAAATCCAGCAACAAGACATCTGCCATTGACTTCTACAGGTCTGGGTTGGAGTACTTTTTTATTCTGACTTTTAACAGCATCAGGGTTTAATAAATCATGAAAAATTCTAAAAAAAAGTGTGTTTTTCCCCTTTAAAAGGCCAATGAGAAAACATTGGACTTTATTAAATAATCCAGAGTTTTGCTTTCATGCTGATACATAACACTGCAAAACCTGACCAAACAATGGATACTCTTCAGAAAAATCTCTGTTTAAACGGATTTATGCTGCTCCAGTTTGGCTTGGGTTTCAGTCAACAATCTGAGCAAATTTAGAAATGCTGAAACTTGTTCAAATGTTAGCCTTTTCACAAAGCCAAATATGCAGTGTTGATATACAATATATCTGTAGCAAGAATATAATCTTGAACACTGCGCTGGCAAAGATCAGAGGACCAGAAGTAAAGCCCAGTTGATCAAAGGAGAAATGGCAATGTATTTGTAACGGGACATAACACTTGTGCATAGAAAATGGATCAAGTTCATTGTTAAGTACAGCTGGAAAATAACTGTCAGCTGAAAGCATGGGTAAATCTCCAAACTGACTTTGAACTTGTTGGGAGCGTATAATGGTACATGGGCAGTCAGCCATGGTTAATCCTCTTGGTTGATCAAAATTGAATCAAATGTTTTCAAATGGAAAATTGTATAGTATGCACGTGTGTGTGTGTGTGGCCACTGACTGACGGCAAAGTTATAAGTAGCTGCAACTTTCTTTAAAACTGCTCAGAGGCCAAATGATCACACTTGTGCAATTCAGCCCATGTAAAATAAGAACCTGTCTGTGAATACACAGTGCTATCTCTTCTATATCAGGTAATTATATTATTTTTGTTGGATGAATGCATAATTTTTATAAAGTCATTTATCAACACTCTGCAAATTTGCCCATGGGCAGTAACCCATGGCAGCCAAGCAAATTTCTGCATTCATTGTTCTACTTGCAACTGGATTTAAAGCTAATCACTGATTGGTTGCTATGGGTAACTGCCTGTGGGCAAATTTGCCCAGTGTTGAATGAGCCACAGGTCTAATAACACATAACACCAAATAAGATATTTGCTTTCAAACCTGCGTCAAATCAATTGGAGCTGCTTACTGGCTACTATAGGTTACTAGTCTTGGTGCAAACTTTGTGACTTTTAATACATTACACATTTATCCAATTCATAACAATATAATTACATGGCATAGTGGAAGAGCTAAGCCAGCCACAGATATGGCAAAACGGAATATTAGATCAGCAAAGAACAATCCTTCAGCAATTAATAAATTGTATAGAGACTGAAAACAAGAGAAGGGGCATTGGAGAGAACTATTGGAAGCTTGGATATTAAAGGCTTAGGGGGAATATATTGCAGATTAATATCAGTCTGATGGGATCATGATAGTCTTTATCAAGTTTTCAGGGAGAGTTAAGAGCCCTTTAGTACAGGAGTCCCCAACCTTTTATACCTGTGAGCCACATTCAAATATAAAAAGAGTTGGGGAGCTACGCAAGCATGAAAAGGTCCCTGGGGGTGCCAGATAAGGGCTGTGATTGCCTATTCGGTAGCCCCTATGTGTACTGGCAGCCTACAGAAGGCTCATTTTGCAGCACACTTTTTTTATGCAAAACTTGCCTCCAAGCCTGGAATTCAAAATAAGCACCTGCTTTGGGCCAACTGAGAGCAACATCCAAAGGATTGGGGAGCAACATGTTGCTTGTGAACCACTGGTAGGGGAACACTGCTTTAGTACATATCTATCTGTGAAGAGAAAAGGCACATACAATTATATGAGGTTTTGACCTAACCAGTTAGGTACACACTCTCCTTTCCTACCCTACGTCTACTCAATAAAGTCTTCCACTTACTAACTGCCAGCCTTCACCCAGAATACATAGCAGTAATATAAACCCAGTGAACCCCACATGGAAAAAAACACAGAAACAAAACAACACAAATAAAACAAAAAGCTACTCTCAGCCAAATGTAAGCCTTAGGGCTAAGGTACATGGAGTGTATTCTTTACTGGCATGATTTCAGCCAGGAGAGCAGTACCCAAAAATACCCATGCATCCTGGTATTGGCTTTAATGGAAATCTCCCAACACAGCTGTTGGTTTTAGGCCAAAAGTCGCCCCCCCCCCCCCATCTGACCAGTGTGTTCTGGCCAAAGACTGTCTGATATTAACAATATAATGCTATACATACAAGCATAACATATGATAACCCTCATAAAAACCAGCCTTTGAAAATCTATTCAGAACTACAATGTATCAAATGACTTTATATTCAATAAATGTATGATTTGGAATGGAACAGACCGCACGCTTGTGACAGTTGCTGAACTATGGGGCACTGTAATGCAGCTACAGCTATAATCGCTTGCAATAAAGATTTCTTCTCCAAAGCATGCAAATAACATCAAGATGTAAAGAGTTTATTGATTTCTAAGGATGTTTAATTGTGGGCCTGGGAAGCATTCGTCTTGGTTTTTATACATCCTATTAAAACTTCTCTTGCAGGACCATTATTTCAATTGTATTTTAAAGGGGGAGGAAACTGCCAGTAAAAGTGAGTTTTTGACTAATGGTAAATGAACAGCAGACAAGATCTTGTTCATACGCTCGCATATATATATGTCAATAACAGCATGACCCACTTGCAGATTTAACTCTGTGACACAATGCAAGCACATCTCACATCAAAACATTAATTGTTTAATCAAAGCTGACAAGTTCTTTACACAACCTGCTCTGGGTACAAGAAGAAGGCAAGACGCATGGTCAAAGAAAAGGGCCACATCAGCAGGCTTTAATCTTACCCCTTGATTGAACTTCTCTTACACCAAAGTCATCATTTCCCACAGACCTGCTGTATTTCTATTCCACAACAATTTACCTCTCTGCTGCAATTAAACGTTGACTTCCAATTGTCTGCAGCCATTTAGCCTCTATCCTATCCACACAAAGTACCAAAGTGCTTGAAAAACAGACTCTCTGGAATTTTTGCGTGTTGGCATGACACACAAACACAGCTCAGTAAATCATAATGCAGCATTGTCAAATGTCAAAATCCCCAAAGAAAAAGCAAGTGAAAAGAAGTATGTAAAGAGAAATGGCTGTACTTACGTGTAAACATTGTAAGGAACCAAGGAATTGCATAGAGCTGGAAGAGAAAAAGCAATAATTAGTTCTGGGAATCACATTGTGAAATTCAGCAACACACACATTCTTGACATCTAACCAAGAATGTCTGAGCTTTTACAATTTATCTATAAGTTTTTTTCAGGCTTGTTTAAAAAAAGCAAAAAAAAACCCAGTAAATTGTTCGTTCTGTACCATGACAGTTTGCAGGTCAGTAAACTAAAAGTAAAAATACCGGCACTCACTGACTGCTGGTATTTTTCCTTTTAGCTAAGTCCATTGGAGGGTGCCGAGCCTTCTTACTGAGCACCTGACTTATATTTTTCAAGAGGCCAGGGTGTGCTGGTGGTTATCCTTTTAGACTAGTTTGCAGGTCAGTAACAGCAAGATTTTTTTGATTTCTGCTACCCATTAACATTGATTTCTGCTTCCCATTAACAAAAACAAGTTCAATACAATAGCATGACTTTCTAAATAGCATCCCTTTAAAAAAAATCAAAAATAATGCTACTGATCCTATCGGAACATCTTTCCATTGCACCCCATTATTTAATGAATGGGATGTGTTTAATTTATTACAACAAACAACATGATAGTATTTGCAGTGTATTGGAGGAAATAATGATCTTAAAGAGGCCTTTTTACTTCCCACTATTCTCTGTAACTGAGGTCGGCTTCTACCTGTCCATTGTAAGGCTACTTCATTCTGTAGTTAGAAATTACATAGAAAAAAGTACAACCGACACTCCAAATGAGTAAATACCTCAACAATTAACTTCTTCTTCTTCTGAGACATTTTGCGATTTGTTTTTATTTTACAATATTTGTGTTTTTTAAGTTAGTAGCTTTTAATTCAGCAGCAAGTTTGTAATTATAGCAATCTGGTTGCTAGGGTCCCAATAACCCTAGCAACCATGCACAGATTTGAATAAGAGACTGCAATATGAATAGGAGAGGACAGCTCTGTTTCGAATGCGGCCCCTGCAATGCTGCCTCACAGAAATGCTCTCTTGCATTCTACAATAGGATCGCAATTTACCATTTGGCTAAACAAGAATTGACAGAAGGAATTAGCTTCTCTAGGAGAACCGTTTTCTCTTAAGAAGCTGCTAACAGATTTTCAAACAACTTTACTTTTAATTACATTTCAAAGAGGCTCTGTTATTACCTAACAGTAAATACTGGCTTGCGTTCCTGCAATAGTAGTGGTATACATGCATTTTATGCCAAATGTTCTTACCGTTCTACTCATTTAACAGATTGTTCCAGATATGGATTAGGATTTGTAATTGACTTTTCAGCAATGCCTAATCACTCTGTCGGATGGCTATAAAAAATGATTTACTATCTATTGTAAATATTAAATGAGTAGCTCTCTTTGTTGTTTCCATTTATTGCTTGCCTTATTATGTTCAGGTTCATATGCTTGAGTACTTCCTTGCTGAAGAGGCCCAACAAAATCTTTGCCCTGGGACCACTAGTATCTTAAAGTGGCCCTGCCTATACCACCATCCATTGACTGTAATGGGAACTTTCATTCAAACTGAAGGTTATGGCCTCCCTGTGTGGAGAACAGCCAGGAAAGACAATTTTAGAAGGTTTGCATTATAGTCAGGTTATCTATTCTAGGTCTAGTACACTTTAAGGGGCAGATGTATCAAGGGTCGAATTTCGAGGGGTTAAATCCATCAAAATTCGACTGAGGAATAGAATCGAATAGGGAATTCGGGCGAATTTACATGCTGGGGAATAGTCGAATCAATAGTCGAGCAATCTTATATTCTATCGAAGTATTTTCATTCGAACGAATGATCGATCAAATGCCTTTTTATTCCATCAAAAACATAGAAAAAAAGCCTATACGACTTTCCCATAGGCTTTTAAAGCAATTCGGTATGTTTAATCTGGCGAAGTAGGCAGTCAAATGATTTTTAAAAGAGACAGTACTTCGACTATCGAATGGGCGAATAGTCACAGCGTTTTTTCGCTCGATCTATTCGAATCATTCTACTCAGGCAAATGTACGCCAATTTGATAGTCGAGGAGCACAAAAAACTCCTCGAAATTCGATTTTTTTCCCCTCTATTCATTCACCTGAGCTTAGTAAATGTGCCCCCAAGAGTGTATTACATTTATTCTTAGAAAAAAGATTACAAGTGTACTTAGCTTTCTAGTGGTTACACAGTGCCCTCTAGCAGAACAATGTGGAATCAAGCACTCGCAACTAAAGAAATGTGTTAGGTTTGCAAATTTTAGTATTTCCAGGATTAAATGATGGCCAGCAGGGAGCCTGGCTTGATACAGAGTAGGGATGTGACGGACTGTTCGCCTGCGAACTTGTTCACGCGAACATCGACTGTTCGCGTTCGCCGAATGTTCGCGAACGTCGCGCGATGTTCGCCAATTTGGGTTCGCCTTAGCTGGCGCTTTTTTTTGCCATTTCTCCCCCAGACCAGCAGATACATGGCAGCCAATCAGGAAGCTCTCCCTCCTGGACCACCCCCACACCCCCTGGACCACTCCCCTTCCATATATAAACTGAAGCCCTGCAGCGTTTTTTCATTCTGCCTGTGTGTGCTTGGAAGAGCTAGTGTAGGGAGAGAGATGTTAGTGATTTGAGGGACAGTTGATAGTAGCTTTGCTGGCTAGTAATCTACTTGATACTGCTCTGTATTGTAGGGACAGAACTCTGCAGGGATTTGAGGGATATTTTAGGTTAGGTAGCTTTGCTGGCTAGTAATCTACCTTCTACTGCAGTGCTCTGTATGTAGCTGCTGTGGGCACTGATCTCTTCTGATCTCATCTGCTGACTGCTGTAATAACCCAATAGTCCTTGTAAGGACTGCTTTTATTTTCTTTTTTGTTTTTTTACTTTGCTACTATAAGAGCCCAGTGCTATTAGTCTAGCTGTGTTGGGGAGTGGGACTGGTGTGCTACTGTGCTGCTCCTAGTAGTTCAGCACCAACCAGAGTATTTTTTTTTTTTTAATATACATATATTTTTTTTTTTATTTTACTTATCTTACTGTTCTTTAACTTGTCCAGTGCTGTTTGCTGTTCTTCATAGTAGTGCACCAATAGTAGTGCACTTGCAGGCATTATTTGCCCAGTGTGTTCTTCAAACAACTGCCACCTAGCTGTGTGAGCTTGTTCACATTCTGTCTAAATATCAATAATAATACCGTCTCCAGAAACACCACCCGAGTGACGTTTTTCAAGCAGCAATAATATATTCCGTATCCACTGCTGTAGTGTATACGTTGACCTTGCAGGCATTGTTTCAATTTGTTTGCCCAGTGTGTTCTTCATTTTCAAACAACTGCCACCTAGCTGTGTGAGCTTGTTCACATTCTGTCTAAATATCAATAATAATACCGTCTCCAGAAACACCACCTGAGTGACGTTGTTCAAGCAGCAATAATATATTCCGTATCCACTACTGTATACGTTGCCCTTGCAGGCATTGTTTGCCCAGTCTTTAACCAAGTGCCACCTAGCTGTGTGAGCTTTTTCACATTCCGTGTCCAGAAACATCACCTGAGTGACGTAGTGTGATTTCTGCCCTTTACAGCATAAAACGCAGCGCTGTGTCAACAATGTATTTTTCAGATACATTTTTGCCCTTGATCCCCCTCTGGCATGCCACTGTCCAGGTCGTTGCACCCTTTAAACAACTTTAAAATCATTTTTCTGGCCAGAAATGTCTTTTCTAGCTTTTAAAATTCGCCTTCCCATTGAAGTCTATGGGGTTCGCGACGTTCGCATTTTTGACGCAAGTTCGCGAATATGTTCGCGAACATTTTTTCCGACATTCGCTACATCCCTTATACAGAGTGCAGCATTCAAGTGCTTTAAAGAAATAGGGGATGGGCTATTCTTCTAAAAAGTTACAATTTTGAAATGTAAGCTCTGGTCAGGCCCAAAATTGTGAGGATGTGTTTGGTATCAGTTGGGACTGATTGGCACCATACATGTATCAATAATAAATAAATATTGGTACATGCGTTAAAAGAGCCTGATCTAGATCAAATATTGGTAATTGGTCTTTCCTTGAATGATGTATTCCAACATCAAGGGATAGGTCAGAAAATATGGGATATGGTGCTGAAAGAAACCATAAAGTACTGAATACAAACATTACTGTAAATATGTAAAAGGACTTACGCTAGGCCTCCATATTTTCTCCCATTATGAGAGATAGTAGTGGACAACACCAATTCCCAAGTGTGAAGTTGCGTCCAGGGTGCCCAACGCTGGTGAATTTTTGCTAGCATTACTTCGGCAATCAAAGCGAAGATGCGCTAGTGTTGCCTAATTCGCATAAGTCGGGAAATTATACAGTTACATGGACGTATATTGTTATAATGCCCTACACATGAGCCCACTGTTTATATTGTTTATGTTCCATATGTTAGAAAATGTAGTGGAGAACCCGGTTACCTAAAAAGTTTTTTACAGACCTTTGCAGGCTAAAAAAAGAAAAGACGCCAGAGTTATTTTGCACTAGAAATTGAGGAAGTCCTATGCACTCCAATGCACTTCGTCTGGTCTGAGCTGGCGAATATGGTAACTTTCAGTAAAATCCGCATCTTAGTGAATTTGCGGAGTTACGTCAGTTCGACAGATCGAAAATTCGGCTGGCGTTAGAGTGCGAATCAACGCTAGATATACATCTTGGCTTCTACTATTTTCTTCTTACCCTGCACTCAATTTCTCTCCTTCCACTTTCTTGAAGGCACTTGTTTCTTATCCCAAACCCATCTGAATTGCTTTTTATCCTGATTCCCATTACTTCATACCCCTCTAACGTGATTTCTGATATTTCTTTAACAGTTCCTTTTTTCTTGTGCCTGCACTCCCTTTCCTTGTAGCTTTTCTATTTCTTTTCACTCTTTAACCCTTATTTTTTCTTCTGATTGCCACTTTACCTTTCATCCATCCTGCCCAATTTGTTTTTCTCATCACTTTTACATATTACCTTTAGTTTTTAAATTCTACGGGATCCTTCAGGTCTCCCGTTTGTCTCTTGCTCTTGATAGACAGATCTTGTGTACCACATATAAGGCAACAATGTAGAATGGGTGAGTATGCAAGAAAGACATGCAATGCTGGCCGGGCGCCAGAGGCAACCTTTAAACCCGGCCACGTGGCAATCCGCTGCCCACGTGGCCATGCGCATCTCGGCACAAAGGAGGACACCCATGGGTCTCCTTTTTCAGTAGCAGACTAAGGTTAAGCTGCTTATGAGGTACGTGCCTGTCAAGCTTTGCACCCTAGGCATGTGCCTCTTCTGCCGAACCCTAGTTCCAACCCTGTGATGGTTTTCTTTCTGTTTCTTTATATGCACCACTTGAGTCCTTTGTTTTAGAAAAGGGAAAGAAATAGGGAAGCCACCCAGAAGTGTAATGTACGGTTGCCCAACATTAAAACTCACTGCTGCAGACCAAGCCTGTGTGGAGGGATAGGATAGGTGAAGTGATGGAAGAAAATGGGGTACCAAGTCCCAGAAATGATCTCTTCTGACACTGGGACATAACTTATGTTGTCTGGGGTGAAATAGGGACAGTTGGGAGGTAAGCAGAGTGGAAAGCTTACAAAAAATTCAGGATGGAGCTCCTAGCTAAAACCACATAAGGAGAACACAACAACTAGCATGTGTGTTTTTACATGCCCTCCGTTTGTGCACTATTTAGTTGGTGCACATAGGATTAATGGCAAGGGGCTACAAAGCAAATTTACAGAAATACTATAAAGGCTTGCACCCAGACAAATAAAGAGTTTTACATTAACAAATATTAACAATCATTAACATTGGGGCTTAAAGTGGACCTGTCACCCAGACTCAAAAATCTGTATAATAAATGTCCTTTTCAAATTAAACATGAAATCCAATTTTTTTTATTAAAGCATAGTTGTTGTAAGCTCATTTAAAAATCTTAGCTGTCAATCAAATATTGCCTGCCCCACCTCTATGCCTTAGACATAGAGGCCGAGCAGACAATTACTTTCACTTTCCATTCAGCACTTCCTAAATTTCACTGCTCATCCCACATTCCCCTGTTCTCTTCATCATTTAATTGTGTAGCCAGGGCATGGGGCTAGACATCAAGTCCCCCATTCTGGTACACAAACAAGATTCTGAGATGATGCAACGCTTGCCTTAATAACAGTGTCCACAAAATGGCTCCTGCCTGCTTGTTATAATTATGAATTCCCAGACTGACGGAAACAAGATTCAAATAATTTATATAGTGTCATTAAAGTTCATTTTGCTTGAGTAGTGTGATAAAATAGGATTTTGAATAATTTTTTTGACGGGTCCCCTTTATTGTGGAAAAGTTGCTTGGAATTCATTTTTTTTAAACACTGCGTTTTTGGGTTTATATCACCTTAAATAAAGGTCACTGGATCAAAGATTACCAGTCTGATCTCATTTTCCTATGCACAGCTCACCCCTTACTATAACATTATACATAAACTCCATTCCATAAGGAGCTTTGCCCGTGTGAACATCTCTTCATACAACAGAACTGTGAACTCATACATAGCTACTGTTGATTACATAACAGACAAGATGTAATGTGTAAACTGTCTTACTGTAGGTTGGAGGATGAGCTTTTACACTGCACATGTATGGAAAAAAAAAACCGTGATGATGGGTTAACTACTTTCTAACGATTCCTATGCGAAAAAATATCTGTCACTTGGATGATGGGGTTGAAGTGCCACGGCTCAGCACAGTTTGTATTCTCCTCCATGCCAGCAGGGAAAGGCTGCCTCACAGTAACAGGCTCAGCTGGTGTGGAAACTTACTTTGCAATGCTCTTTTCTTTCTTTTGCCTGTGTGCTCACTGACCTATAACAGGGTGTAAATTGGATGTATCTGAAGGAGATGCAGTTGTAATGAGAAGCATGCTGCAAATCTTGTTACATCAAAACATGTTTTGATGATTTTCCACCCACTGCAGGTTTAATCTATTCTGCTTTCCAGGGCATGTTCCAGCTCTTTGTACTAGATCCCAGGGTAGAGCTAACCTTAATGAATGGTAAAAGCTGAGCAACCTCTAACAACACGAGAAATTACCAAATACGCAAAGCTTCTGTAAAGTCTATCATTTAGAATCACTATGGGTACCTTTTAAAGAGAGAATTAACATCTGACCTGTCATAAGAAAGAGAAGAGACAATGGGCAAAATGGCGGCAATTATTGCACTTGGAGATCATTTATTTATTGTCTCTTGAGAAGTTCTGTTGGTTTAACACTGTTACTTATATTCCTTTTACTGTATATTATGGTTATTTCCTTGTATTCTAAGCCTGACTCCTTGTACTGTAAATCCATTTTATTGTTTGCTTGCCACTTGCATCATTTATAAATAATAAGTGCTAGCCTTTATTTAAAATGAGAAAACGTCACTCTAAGAAAGTTTCCAATCTACACAAATCAGTAGATTTAGTTATTTGTAAATAACTTTTTGTCAAGCCCTAGAAGAGACATGGTGGTTCTGAATATTGAAACAATGTAACAGAAAATAGCTGATAACAGTCCTGCTAAGAAGCATACAAGGTATTGTGGGAAGTGATTAGTGGATGGGTTAATTCTGCTACATTGTTTCAACAGTCAGACTCGGATAAACAGAAAGGCAAAGACAAATGCTGCTTTCAGTTGCAGTAACATTTACAAATAACTGAAACACCACTAAAAATGTTCAATTAACAAATGCTGAAACACTGCTTAGAATTGCCCTTTCCTTTATCAAACAACATTTAATTTTTGTGGTTTCCATCCCATTTAATCGTATTAATTACTAAAAGGTTTTAGTGCAGGGTCTATGGACAATGGACCAATGCCATTATCATTATCAACCACAATGCATCCCTTTAAGCATTCAAAAGGTAATTCAGGTTGGATAAAAAAAAGTGAGTACAGTAGATACTAACCCGTTCTGTAATTTTCCCCCTTTAAACCATGAATGCTTAATTTTAGCACAAGTACACATATTCCCAACCTCTGAGCTCAATATAAGGATAAACTCTAACCAAAGAACAAGATGCCACTTGCTTTGTTTCATTAAAGTATCAAGCACCAAGGCACGATTTCTCTGCCCAGTCAATTAAATAAGTGTTATTTATCTATATATCATGTCACCCTTTAAACCCAGATCCCTTCATGATTACTTGTCCCTGTCTGATACAGTAAAGTGCACAAGAACCTGAGTACAAGTATTGTGAAGTCAAATCTAGAGCTCATTCTAAACAAACCTTTTTTATTCTGCTCCAGGGTTTTCTTTGTTCATTTTTACTTGGAAAGCTCCTGTACTACAGAAATAAACTTGTTTTCGCTGTGCCAGAGATAATATGGCCAGAGAGAGAGAGAGAGAGAGATGTGAATAGGGTGATTCATTAGACTATCCATCAGTGTTGTCAACCTGGCAGTCCACAGGCCGACCTCTCCCCCCCCCTTGTGTAGAACCCCCACATGAATGTCTGCCTGCTGTGACTGCTTCCCTTGTTTTAAAAGGTATCAGTACTGAGATTTAATGGTCCCTGCATTGTGTAAACCTCAAATTCAGACAGTAAATTCCTGCATGTTCACACCTGTAACACCCCCTGCATTGTTCACAGTTGTAATGCCTCTATTGTTCACACCCCCTAAAGCCTCAGCCCCAGACTGAAAGTGTCTACAATGTTCACCTGTTCACATCTCAGACAAACCACTGGAAGGTCAGCAGCATTGTGTCACTGTATGTAGCATAGTATGCACTGTTCATCTGAGAGTAGTCCTGATCTAGGTTTTCCTGACTGTTGCTCTAGGCTGCCTTCCATATGCCCCCTGTGTGTGCCATACTCTACCTGCCCCATGCTCCCTGTAGGTGCCATATGCTGCCTGCTCTATGCTCCCTTTATGTGCCATACTCTGCCTGCCCTATGCTCCATGTATGCAAGGTCGGACTGGGCCGGCAGGGCACTGGGAAAAAAACCCAGTGTGCGCCGGCCCTCATGGGCCCCCATCCGGACCTGTTCCCCTGATTAGCACAGAGCCTTCATTCATATATGCGCATGCCAGCTAATGTTCACGCATGCATGCGGGAGACATACTTCCAAAGTCAGGAGGGGGCTCCCGGTGACTGCCAGGAGAGCTCTTTTAGTTGCAGTCCCAGAGGACCCCCAATGGTCGAGTCTGACCCCGAGTGATTACCATACTCTGCCTGCCCTATGCTCCTTGTTTGCGCTGTACTATATCTGGCCTAGTCTCACTGTGTGCGCCATATTCTGCCTGCCCTATGCTCCCATGTGTGCCCTACTCTGTACCCAGTGGGACGTGAACCCGGTAGGGTTTGTTCTGGGGACTTGTTAACATGTGGAAATTGTTGTTAGGGGCCCCTAAGGTGATTAATCATGTGCTGGGGGGGTCCAGTGTTATCCACAGAGGAGGAGGATTCATGTGTTTTTTTGGGTATGTTTGAATATGACTTAAATTTTTCACATATGGGTGATATCCCTGCAGTGAACACCAACCATTTGTGTGCTACCACCATTAATGTGAACATGGTCTTAAAAGTTATTGTGGGTGTGGTTGAAACACAGGGAGTAGTCAACACTGGCTTCCATTATTTGCCCTCCAACATGTAGGCCGGACAAAATCTGGCCTTTGGTACTACAGAAGTTGGAAAGCACTGCAGTAGACTGCTCATAGTTATGCTTCTTGGCAATGATGTAGCCTGCAACTATTGTGATACAACAGGAATAAAGAAGACAGCTCATGGGATGGAATGTCTGTTATCTCATGTGGATCTGGAGGGCTTATTTATAATAAAGTGTACACAACGTAAATATCAGGGTCAATCTTTTCCTTTATTGTCAATTTTTTTAGCTCTTCTAATGACACTTTGCTATCAGCTCAAAGTCTTTATTCAGGGATTGATCCATATTGCAATCTCCACCCTGGCTAATCTCAGGAATCTTTTGTTAATTTAGTTCCGCTTTATCACCTTCCCCTTTTTGCAGCCTGCAATGTAACAATGATTACATTTTGATAAAAAGAATTGAAAGTCTTTCTTCATAGAATGATTACACTGATGTTATATGGCCATTTAGCTTTCATAACTCTTGACGGTTTATTGATAAAAGATTCTTCATCTATACAGGGTAGAACACTCTAACTGCTCCAACAATTTCCACCCATTGTTAAATATCTAAATAACATGCCGCTTAAGGGTTGGGTCAGACGAGCAGATTCGGGGGGCCTGGCGACTAATTGCCTCTTCTGTGTGGCAACAATTTCCCCAAACTGCCTTCCGTATGCTTGAAGGAACAATCGCCTGCGCTAATACAACTTGCACTTCGGGCGACTTTGGAAATCGAAGAGTGTATTAGCGCAGGCGATTCTTCATTCACTCATATAGAAGGCAGACAGAAGGCAGTTCGGGGAGATTGTCGCCATGCAGAAGAGGCGATTAGTCGCCAGGTGACTAAATCTCCCCGAATCTGCTCGTCTGCCCCAACCCTAAGTGTTAAAGAAGCAACTCAACTCATTTTTCTGTGTTCTCTTCTCCCACACTGAAATGCAGGGCTGGGGTATATGTCATGTCTGGTGGGATTATACATTATACTCAATTTGCAGAAAACTGCAATGGCTTAATTCCTTACCTGCCATTCAAACATGTGCACTATAAAATATCTTTATAATAGCCATTATATTGTTGTGGACTATATAGTAAGCTGCTCTAGCTTACATATGAAGGCAACTCTTGCTAATAACAAGCAATTATCAATTTAGCTCACAGTATGTATTTTTCAGTATGCAAATTTAACATCAGAACAGAAAAGCATAATTTGGCAACACAGACTGCCCATGATCCTATTATAGGTTATTCCTCACAAGGAGATTTCTTTATTTCTGTGTTTTTAGTTATTGATGTGACTGGAGCTACTGAAATGCTCCCTGCAAATCTCTGATTTGGGGGCTTCCCTTGATTTAGTCAGCAAGTGTAGGGGGTTTGGTGGGTGAGAGAACCATCCCACACACATGGGATAAAAATCACTGTCCAGCTTTATTTTGAATAGTTAAAACAACAAACAGGCATCTATTACAGATGTACTCCTACTCTATGATATGTTGAATCACCTAGAGTAGGAGAACATCTGTAATAGATGCCTGTTTGTTGTTTTAACTATTCAAAATAAAGCTGGATAGTGATTTTTATCCCATGTGTGTGGAATGGTTCTCTCACCCACCAAACCCCCTACATATGATGTCCACTGGATGGAGACAAGTATGAGGAAACCAACACACCATTAGGATTGGACACAATGAAATAGTGGCTGCAGTAAGGGCATGTGAGTCTCTTTTTCTTTCAAATCCTTACTCAGCAAGTGAGCTAAATACAATTTTTAAGATTTTTATTACCCAGCATATTACAACACCATGGATAAATGAAAAACTGTCCAAAATCAACCCATTCTTTTTGAATGGCCAATTCAGAACACTGTGCCTTAAAGGGAAACTATTGTGAAAATGAAAATGTAACATAAGCTTTAACATACTGAAATAAAAAACTTTGCAAATACAATCAATTAAATATTCTGCAACATTGCTGAAATAACTGCCTTTTGCACAAATCCTGCATGTAGAGCGACAGGATTATAGGAGTTTTTTTTTTTCAACTTTCTGTTTATTAAAGTTAACACAGTAATTCAACAGAATGCACTTGACATTTCCCGTTAACACATTGATCAATAAACTTTTTCTGACATACATTCTTCGCTTATTGTGTTATTACAAATCCAGTGATGTGTTAACAATTTTCTAACAATTACAAACAAGGAAAGGGGGAGGGGGGAAAAGGTGGGGGGAAGGGGGTGAGTGAAATCTCCTGATGGTTGAGGTTTCATATTTGTCTTAGCAACAGTCCTTCTCTATATAACCAGATATTCCATACATCTTCAAATTTACTGAGCCTGTTGTTTAGCATAGCAGTAAGCTTCTCCATTTCGATAGACCACCACAATTTGTTTCGGATTTCCTGCATAGTTGGAGGTGGGCCCTTCCATCTTTTAGCTATTAAACCTCTAGTGATTAGGCAGAATTGAACACATAATTTATGTTCGTTGAATGTTAGCTGTTCAGGTTTACGTAGCAGGAGAGCTAACCAAGGGTCAGGTGGCATTGATGTCGCCAAAGTGTCATTTATCGTTTTAAAGACATCTTCCCATAGCCTGTATATTGTGGGACATGTCCACCACATGTGCATTTCATCCGCCACTTCCCCACACCCCCGTGGACAAAGATCAGAAGAATTAAACCATCTATGTAGCTTCTTAGGAGTGTAGTACCAGTCATGATAAATTTTATACGCATTCTCTTTAATAAGGGTATTAATGGAAGCTTTCGCCATGACCTTATGGATTTTCTCCCATTCCTCCATTTCTATGGGCACCCCTAGTCTCTGTTCCCATTTCAGCATAGTAGCCGTTTTCCCTTGTGTATATGTGGCTTCCAGAAGTCCAGAGTATAAAACACTGATTTTATGTTTGCGTAGGGGATGGTTACATAAAAATTCAAAGGAGGAGGCATCGGGATATGTGCGACCCATCAGCCCCGAAGCGTAATGATGGAGCTGTTGGAACCTATAATGTTCTTTCAGTGGTATATGAAATTTCGACCGTAAAGTATCCCAAGAAATGGGTTTAGAATTAATGAACAAATTCTGAACTCTGGAGAAGCCATTATTAATCCACCATGTGAATGTTGTGGAGTTAAGCCCCGGAGGAAAAGCAGGATTGTGAAACAGTGGAGTAAGGGGAGAGGAGAGCGTCTGAAACGACATGGTTGAGTGAACTTTATCCCATGCAGACACTGAATACTTAATAAACACATTCCTCATACCTTGACTAGGGCGATATTTATGGTCTAGCCAGAGTAAATCTGCTGCTGCATTGGGAGCGGTTAGTTGGTTTTCTAGTTCTACCCATCTGCAATCGTTAGGGTCTGAGTGCCACTTAGTTATTTGAGCCAATATGGCTGCTTTCCTGTATTTCTCTAAGTTTGGAAGGGCTAGTCCACCTCGAGTGGTGGATTGATAACAAATTTTTTTATTTATCCGGTGTCGTTTATACTGCCAAATAAAATCGAACATCTGCCGTTGCAGTTTCTCCAGGTCTTTCTTGGGAGGAGGCACGGGCAGCGCCCTAAACAAGTACAAAAGCTTAGGAAGTAGGTTCATTTTAACAGAGTTGATCCTACCCATCCATGATAATGGCAATCTATGCCACCTTCGGAGATCTTTGCGTAGGGAAGCTACCAGTGGGGTGTAATTAATATCTGCAATTTGACTGGTCGTGGGAGGAACCGTCACCCCCAGGTATTTGAGACCTTTTTTAACCCAATGAAATTCAAAGTTCAGGTCGAGGAGTTTCTGAGTAGGTTTATCAAGTGTGAGATTGAGTGCTTCTGATTTAGTGTTATTAATTTTGAACCCTGACACCTCAGCGAAGTCATGGAGCTCTTTATATAGATTAGGCAAGGTAGTCAAAGGTCTAGTAATAGAGAAAATCGTATCGTCAGCAAATAACGCCACTTTATATGTATATGAACCTATCATAATACCAGATATATTCGGATTAAGGCGAATTCTGTGAGCAAGGGGTTCTATACACATTGCGAATAGTAGGGGTGACAAAGGGCACCCCTGCCTGGTACCGTTTTTGATCTGAAACGGGCAAGAATGATATCCACCCATCGCCACACGGGCGGATGGAGCATGATACAGCTTCATCACTGCCGAAGTGAATACAGAGCCACATCCCATTTGCAATAATGTGTATCTCATATATCTCCAGTCAATGCGGTCAAATGCTTTCTCAGCGTCTAGTGTCAAAAGCATGGATTGGAGTTTATCGTTCTCGACCGCATGGACTATTTGTAGGATCCGTCTTATATTATCAGTAGCTTCTCTGCCCCGTATAAAACCCGTTTGATCTGGGTGAATGATGGTGTGAAGGTGTCTATTGAGTCTGTTAGCCAAAATCTTCGCATAAATTTTAAGATCTAAGTTAATCAAAGAGATAGGTCTATAGTTCTGACATTGATTGGGGTCTCGGTTCGGTTTCGGAATCACAATAATATTAGCTCTGGACATATCCCTAGTGATTTCCACATCCGAAGTAAGGAGCGTATTAAATAGGCTAGTAAGAGATGGTATAAGAATGGTTTGGAATTTTCTATAATATAACAATGAAAGGCCATCTGGGCCAGGGGCTTTGGAGGGTTTATGCTGGGATATAGCTAATGCCACTTCTGCATCGGTGATTTCCATTGCCAAATCCTCCCCCTGATCCTCCCGAAGGCGTGGCAGATTGGAGTTAGCTAGATATTTTTGTATATATGAATCATCGAGTGTAGGGGCTGTGGTTGTCCCATCATACAATTTCGCATAAAATTGTGAGAAAACATTCACTATAGATTTAGGATTATGGACTATTTCCCCCGTATCCGACTCTACTGCTCTTATGAGGCCTAATCGTTTTTTATCATTAAGAGCTCGTGCCAACATTCTGTCCGGTTTGTTACCTTTGTCATAATATTTCCTTTGTGTTCTCCTCAACGAGTGTTCAGCCTTATGAACTAATAGTAAATTTAGTTCCCCTCTGCATGTTTCTAGTTCGGTCAGAGTCGTTGTGTTTAAGTCTCGTTTATGTCTATATTCTAGATCCCTCAATTTATCCGTAAGTTCAACTATCTGCCGCGTCCTAAGTTTTTTTAAATGAGCTCCCTGTTTGATTAGGTGGCCCCTGATCACTGCCTTGTGAGCATCCCAAATTATCGCCGAATTAGGCGAGTCCTGATTGTTTTCTTTAAAGTAGTACTCTATTTGTTGAGAGAGATGATTGCAAAAGGCATCATCCGCCAACAGTGATTCATTAAGTCGCCATTCGCCTTTCGGAGAGGACAGGTGAGGAACAAGCAAGGTACCAATTATAGGAGAATGGTCCGACCACGTTCTAGGTTCTATAGTGGAGCTTAGTAAGTAAGGGAGGTATGTGCCCGATATGAGCAATAAGTCTAGTCTGCTGTAGGATTTGTGTGGCGAAGAGTAAAAGGTAAAATCCCTTTGAGTGGGGTTCAACAGTCTCCAAACATCAAATAAATACTGGTCTCTCATAAATTGTGTCAATGCCCTATGTGCCCTGCCCGTGCCTCCATCTTTCCTGTGGCTCGACGAGTCTAATTTAACATCCAAGACAGTATTGAAATCTCCTGTGACCACCAAGTCCCCAATTTTTTTGTCCAGTACAAAATTATTCAAATGAGAGAAGAATTGAGATTGATTGGTATTAGGTGCATATATTCCCACGATAGTTAATGGCTTGTCATTCAGTTGTGCCTGTAACAAAAGAATCCTTCCCTCCTGGTCTGTATACACATTATGGATAACCACTGGGCAGGAGTCATGTACCAATATTGCTACCCCTCTAGTTTTATTCGGTGCTGAGGAGTAGTAATATCTGGACAGTTGTGGGTGCCAATATTTAGGTTCTCTTCCTTTTTTAAAATGTGTCTCCTGTATGACTGTTATAGCTGCATGAAAAGCTAAATATTCCTTACAAGCCATTCGTCTTTTGACAGGCGAATTTAAACCTTTAGCATTATGAGAAAGAATAGTCAATTTATAATCAGATGCGTCATGCATGGTAGCATCTTATACAGAGGGGCAGGTAGAGGACCTGGTGCTCACAGAAAATATACCTGTTCAATAAGATCAATTTGCCTATAACACTCAACCACCTTGGGAAGGGATAGGGAAGGTGTGGGAAGTGGGGGGAAAACATCAACATGAAAAACTGAATAAGCTTAATAATATAGCAACAAAGTAAAAAATACATTGCCTGTGAAAAATAGTGAAAGAAAAAAGAAAAGAAAAATAGGTACCAACAAAGGATGTCAGAGTGACATGTAGGCAATGGTTGTTTCCCTTCCATGGTCCTTGGGAAACAGTCCTCCGGGGTCAACTATGCGACCCGAGGTAGCAAAGTGTCCTAGAGAGGGGGTGGAGAAGAAAAGGTGGCTTGTCACCTCTGTCCCCGGGACTCCGATGAAAATGTAAGAGTCATCCAGTCAAATTAAATGACATCTTCACGCTGTCTCCCATTGCTTATGTGGAGGCGGTCTTCGGCGTTGAGGAAGTGGATCATCTGGAGGTATATAATCCAGTCGTGCCTTGTGGCAGAATGCTTTCTGCTCTCTGGGATGTCGAAGTGTGTGAGTTCTGCCGTCATAGTGCACTATGAGCTTGAAAGGGTATCCCCAATTGTAGCGGATATTATGCTGTCTGAGAAACAATGTAAGGCCCTTCAAGGCATGTCTTTTCGCCAGAATGGAGGGAGCTAAATCCGGATATAATTGTATCTTGTGACCCTCCACCTCTAATTCTCCCGACGGTTTCACTGCTTCCATGAGGGCCGCTTTCACACGGTACTTGTGCATACGTACGATCACATCTCTAGGAGGTTCAGTCGGTTGTGGCTTAGGTCTGAGAGCTCTATCCATTTCCAGGTCCTCCTCCGGGCAGTCTGGGAGCAGATTCTGAAATACCTCAGTCAGCAGTGGTTCAAGGTCAATGACCGTTTCTGGAAGACCTTTCAGTCTAATATTATTGCGTCTATTTCTGTTTTCAATGTCTTCCTGTTGGGATTCAAGAGTTTCCACTTTGTTAAATAGATATAGAATGTCATTATCGACTTGATGGGAATATTCAGTTAGCTCACTAATGTGGGTCTCCACTTCATGAAGTCTGTTGCCTAGACTCGCTATTTCAGTAGACAGTTCTTTAGTAGTGTTAGCATGTTCAGCTTTAATTGCCTTCTCTATGTTATGAAATAAGTGAAGTAGATCTTGCTTGGAGACCTGGCTTGATTCTCCCGGATCGTCGTCATCTTCTTGTATAGGGTTATCTTGCAATTTCTCTTTAGCGTGTTTAGTGAAGATATTTCTCAAGTCAGAGTCCGTACTTTTCTTAGCTTTGGGAGCCATCCTCCTAAGTCAGAGTATTCTTTCGATACTCCAGAGATGTGGAGGGATTATAGGAGTTTTTAATAGAGTGAGCTCTAATATAGCTTCTAGGCAAATAGAGCTCCCCTTTAAGATATATTGGATCTATGTCAATGACACCTTGCATGAAGACAGACTGAAGAGACACAGATGTTGAGAGAGGGACAGTTTAAATGAACTTGATTATTTCAGAAACGGTACAGAATTTTTAATTGACTCTATTTAAAAAGTTTCTTATTTCAGTTCTCCTTTAAGGTTACTAAAACATTTTAAAATCAGCATAAACAGTAGAATGGTTTTGCCACAAACACGACTTATCAAGTATATCACGCTTAAAAAACATCACTGAAAAAATAAGAATCATTGCTGGAAAAGGTATTCATATATTTCAGAGCTTTTCAGGAAAATGGGGTTTCAAACATACCCTGTGTATATAAATAAATAAATATATAAATAATCTCCCATTTTACAAATGGCTTTAACTACATATAGTATTTCACCCATGCAGGTAGAGGAATGCTAAGGTACCTTACAGTAGGGATCCTATAATAAGCAGAACAATGGGGCTTAGTTATCTTCAATTTCCTGCATGAAGGTCTTGCAAATCTCTCAGATGAATTGCCATTCAGTCTAATGGGAGATAGGTTAATTAAATACTACATGAGCTCTGCTGGATAACATACAGCATATAAAGAAACAAACTGTCAGTCTTTAATAATGGGGAGGCTTGACTGCAAAACAGAGTGCTTTCGTGATGCTGCAAAATACAAGATAAACGGGAAAGAAAAAGGAAATGAGTGCAATTTAATGCTTCCTGTCCTACACAAGCACATGGATAGGTCAGCACCCAATATTCAGTTGGCTTGTGGCTTTAATGGCATTCTGCAGTCTGAGGGCTTCTTTATGACCATGAGCGAATGGAAGGTTGCCAGGAAACACAATCCTTCCTGCACTGAGACGCCGCGTTAAGGTGATGAAAGATAAATCAGGGCTTACAGATACAGGATTACTGTTCAAGCAAAGAAAATCAAGTTCAGGCCTTATTATCAGCTTGCTCATAGGGTACTGTGACCAGACATAGGCCATCATGTTTAAGGAGAAAACATGTTTTTTTTTTTTTCAAATATATTCCAGCATTTTTGCTCCACGGGGACAAGCCAAATAAAACATTTAAAACAGAAACTAAAATAACATATGGGTGATCACACAGCTTTAAGGCACACAAGATGTGCTCTGCCCCAGGAGATGATAAATTCTCAGTAAAGCAAAGAATAATGTTTCGCATCACAAATACAATCAGTGCCCTCACTCAGCATCAGGCACGGAATGAGATGCTTTTTATTTCAGACTCGGAAACTATAAGATAACATGGGTTAAAATTACAAGAAACCTATCTGCTGGCTTACAAGCACTGATTCGAGGTTTCCACAACTGCATTAAATATGAATTCAAGCTCGCCAGACAAAAGCAGTTTCCTGCCGGTAACACTGGCACTATTATTTGCTTTTTTTCCAGCAGCAAAGAAACACAATTTCAGTCAGTGATCTCCAAGTAACAGATATTTGCATTTGCTATTGGTCTATGCAGAAACGAAACCTTCCTAGGAATTTCTGTGCTTTGTGCAAGGTAGGATCCTGCTAGCCTATTAAATTCCAAAGATAAGAGCATAACTTCTGCACAGTGCAACTCAGTGGAGAGAAGCAGATGAACACTTTGAATACTTATCTCCATACCTTCAAAGAGATCTCTTTGCTATGGACATTTATGAAAAGATTCCTTAAACAGGGTAAACAGAGGGAAATATGTACAGTACAAGCTGATGGCTTCAAAGAGACAGGCCAATACCTAGCAAAGTGACATAGGAAAAGTTCTCATCCTACCCAAATCTGATGGTGATGATCTTTTAATTTATAGATAGTTATGGCATTTTGGAAGAACAGCCGTATATGATGACAAGAACAAGTGAAGACTATAGTCTCAGCAATATGGTATATGTTTCAGATAAAGTATGTTCTAAAGTCTCTCCCTGAACATAGCGTTATAAATGTGACTTTTGAGTACTGAAATGCTGTTCGTGCATTACATTATTTGGGTATTAGTGAGTTAAATCTAATAACCATGCCAATCCAAGACAGACTGCAGATAGGAGACTGAAGAATGGGAAAACTACCATAATTAGAACTAGGGTTAATCTTTCATTTGAGTCCTTCTTCCTTTGTCATCTTATTAATGGGCAGTAAAAAGGGCTTCCTGTTTTATACTTACAACTGGAATAAAGCCAATTGCATTGAGATGGTTGCTTAGTTGCGGGTCATGAAAGGCAATCATTGGGGAGAACACAGGGAGGTACTCTAAAATAACAGTAAATTAGCAAGCAGTTGTGATTAAAGGGGATGAAAGACCATTGTATGCAGAGTACAGTGAATAATCAATGGGTAATGATGATAGGTATCAAAGGCACCTAGCATACAGGCCCACAACTATATACAGCTGAATAAATGGACATTGTACAGTGTACACCACACAATCCACAACTTTTTTTGTGTCTTTTGCAATATTGAGCACTTAATACTAGTCTTGTTCTTTGGCCCTCTTTCCTAATGCTTTTATCTTCCTCCCACCCTTTCTTTGCATCACAGTATTTCCTTTTCCTCATTCTTATTCAAGTCATGGCAGTCATTTTTTACACCACAAATCAAAAGGAATTCTGTCACAATCACTTTTATGCAGCTTTATTAAAAGTGCCATCAATGTAAAAAATTGCTTTCACATTAACAAGCACGATAAGAAAAAGGAAATATCTTAAATTAAAGGAAAACTATACCCCCCAAACAATGTAGGTCTCTATAAAAATATATTGCATAAAACAGCTCATATGTAAAACCCTGCTTCATGTATATGTAGGGACCCCAGAATTTAGTTACAGTAATTCACCACTAGAGGGCAGGTGGAAGTTATAAATAGGGAGTACAAAAAGGGATCGAGGCCTTTGTCCTCGCTGGGCACCTCCCAGTGAGGGACTACAGAACCAGGGACCTGGTCCTGAAGATAGGTGAAGTGAGAGGTAGACAGAAAGTTGTTATAGTTCGCTCTAGGAGTGAAAGGTGAGCTAGGGTAAATAGCGAGCAGCCAGCGCTCCAACGAGGAGGACAGTGGGGTTAGAACCCCGTGGCATTTGGGCCACTAGTATAGGGATTAAAGGTTAAGGGTGAGTTGAGGGCTAGACAGGGTGCCAAGAACCAAGACCCCAGTAAGGGTGAGGTGAGGACCGGATCAAACCCAAGATACGAGACCCCAAGACATTTATCCGGACTGCTAGTAGTACCCACTAAGAGGGAGTTTCCACCCAGTGAGAGAGGGTGAGACTGAACGGGAGAAGAGGTTCTCGGAGTGTGGGGTGAGAGCTATTTACACTGTGCCAGGAAGCATAATTGTTTACAAGGATTTCATCGAGGTTGGAGCATATATATAACACTTGGTGTCTGTGTTGGATTCAATAAAATCTGTTTCGTTAAATTGCAAAGGAACTGTGTGGAACTAAATTTCTCTGATGGCAAGTGACTTTCATTAATAGGCGGTCTGTGCACACATACTCTTACCAGCTAAAAGTACACTCACGGGTGTGCTACATTTGGGGGCTCGTCCGGGATACTATTCATTGAACTGTTGCTGTGTGAGAGAAAATGTGACAGGCGCTGCAGTGCCGGACCAGTGAGGGAAAGGGCATTTCGGCCTAGCGCAGAGTGCAGCCTGAATTCCGACCGCCCTAAATTACTCTTGCCTGAAAGAGAAGGTTGACCGGAAGGTTGTGGGACTACCCGCCCAGAACGTGGTGAGAACCAATAAGGATTGTGCTAATTCGCGCCGAAGGAAAGGCGCGAGATAAGGGTGGAGGACGTGGTCACCAGTGTCTGTAGCCACCACCCTGTTTGACCCCTCCTCCCTGG
Organism: Xenopus petersii; assembly: GCA_038501925.1. NCBI lineage: Eukaryota > Metazoa > Chordata > Amphibia > Anura > Pipidae > Xenopus > Xenopus petersii. Next base: position 63,749,316 of record CM076673.1, on the reverse strand, counting down.
GCGGGATATTCTCGTGTGTCCAACCAGGACACAAGGTATTGGCGCCAAAGAGAGAGGGAGGAGCTGAACTGTTGAAGTCTCGGGGGCCATCTTTGGTCAAGCATTGTGTGACTTGGCGCAAGGCGTGAGTGGAGTCGCCCAGCAAATTGCCAAAACTTGAGCAACTCGAGCAAAGATCATGTCGGATGTCTCAGGGGAGAGTGCTGGCCTATTACCAACCAAGCCGGAGGGCGAAATGGCTTTCGACACCGGGTACCGACATATGTGGATGGGCATTTTTGCGGAGAAAATCACACAGCATGGCGACCGGATTATTGTACCTCTCTGTGGTGCCTGTGGCTCTGAGGCCTACCGAGCGCTGAATGTGGCCGGGGGCCGGTGTTCCGCATGCCATCAAGTTTGCTGGATGGGACCTCTGAAAGACGAGGCAAAGTATAGAGCACCAGGGGCTGTAGTCGCATTGCTGGCGGCAATACAGAAGAGCTCCAGGACTGGATCGGCTACTGTTTCCAGTCTATCTGACCACCCGGAGGTGGAGGAAAGGGAAGGAGAGATAGTGGCTGGGATTACCGCTATGCTCAAAGAGCCGATAGAGAGTTTGGAAGAAAAACTCGCCTCCCTTGCAGATGTTCCGGAAGAGAAAGAGGTGGAGAGCCCTGGCGAAGACGACAATGCCAGTAAGTCTTTGCCGCTATTACCCTCGGGAGGGGAGATGTCACCTAAAGAGTCGGTGGTGGTGGAGGCCCAGGAGGGAAGATGTACACCCCAGCCCACGCAGGGAGCCGAACAGGAGGCGACCGTGCAACCCCCCTATCGGCAGGTGATACAAGAGGTGCTGCCAATTAATGCTGCTGATATGCAATCACCCCAGCCATCTGTAGGGGCAGAGTCTGTTCCTGGCTGGGAAGGGGAGCTGGTAGAAGCGGAGCCAGATGGAGCCACCCAGGCGCCACTTTTCCATTTACCTCACAGCTTTTGGGCCCCTGCGAAGATCACCAAAGAGGAGGAGAAAAACTTTTGGGTCCTGCCGGGGAAGGCGGATCCTGACATCTTCTGCAGAGTGTCCCGCATTCAGCGGGTGATCAATTTTCGGGTGTTCCGGCTGTGGGGTTACTACATGCCATATGCACCGCTGTGGGTCTACGACAAGATGGAGCAACTCGTGGATGACTGGGTGGTGGAGGACATTTGTTCTAAAGAGAAGAGCATAGGAAATTCTTTGACGCACCCTGACACAGTAAAAAGAATGGCCGCATGGAAGTTTGTCCGCTCCATAGAGAAGTAGTGGTGGTGGGGCCGCACCGTTCTGCGCCATCGGGTACACAGTTGTGGGCGCAACAATCCAAATCCTCGTTTCTTCAGCATTGATGTGGCTACACCCGGGGGTGGCATGGTAGAGAAACCACATCCCAAGTACTACATACCATATGAGGACTTAAAGGTGCGGTTCACATATATGGTGTGAGTATGGCCTGCTGTTGTTCCTAAGGGACTGTTTTTGGTTGCTCTGGAGTTTGTTTTTTTCTCCCAGAAGGGAATGACATTTAAGGGGAAGGTGAAGTAACCTTGCCCCAAAAGGACAGAAGTTGACCGCGAAGAGGTCTGATCAGTTTGGAGAATGGTTTGTTTTTTTTGAGACCCTGTTGGACTTTGCACTCTGGGTGCAGCAAGAGTTAAGAGAAAGAGGACTTTTCTCGTCAAGTTTGATTCAAGAAGAAGAAGTAAAGAATATTGTTTAATAAAGTATTTCGTTATTGCAGTATTTTGGTCTCTGAAACTTCCTTCTTACTCCCTAAGTGTGATATTATATAATTGGTACTAGTAGGGACTAGTCCCGAGGTAACGGGGAGTATGTGATTCATTGATCATCAATTTGAAATGTAAAATCGCTGTTAATTTTCCATTTACTACCATGCATTTAATCTGTTCTTTCTAGTCAACGGGGACGTTGCTATTTGTTTAGTGGGGGGAAAGTGTAGGGACCCCAGAATTTAGTTACAGTAATTCACCACTAGAGGGCAGGTGGAAGTTATAAATAGGGAGTACAAAAAGGGATCGAGGCCTTTGTCCTCGCTGGGCACCTCCCAGTGAGGGACTACAGAACCAGGGACCTGGTCCTGAAGATAGGTGAAGTGAGAGGTAGACAGAAAGTTGTTATAGTTCGCTCTAGGAGTGAAAGGTGAGCTAGGGTAAATAGCGAGCAGCCAGCGCTCCAACGAGGAGGACAGTGGGGTTAGAACCCCGTGGCATTTGGGCCACTAGTATAAGGATTAAAGGTTAAGGGTGAGTTGAGGGCTAGACAGGGTGCCAAGAACCAAGACCCCAGTAAGGGTGAGGTGAGGACCGGATCAAACCCAAGATACGAGACCCCAAGACATTTATCCGGACTGCTAGTAGTACCCACTAAGAGGGAGTTTCCACCCAGTGAGAGAGGGTGAGACTGAACGGGAGAAGAGGTTCTCGGAGTGTGGGGTGAGAGCTATTTACACTGTGCCAGGAAGCATAATTGTTTACAAGGATTTCATCGAGGTTGGAGCATATATATAACACTTGGTGTCTGTGTTGGATTCAATAAAATCTGTTTCGTTAAATTGCAAAGGAACTGTGTGGAACTAAATTTCTCTGATGGCAAGTGACTTTCATTAATAGGCGGTCTGTGCACACATACTCTTACCAGCTAAAAGTACACTCACGGGTGTGCTACATATATAAGCCATTTTCATAATAATATACTTTTCTTGTAGTATGTGCCATTGGGTAATCATAAATAGAAAATTGCCATTTTAAAAAATAAGGGCCGCCCCCTGGGATCGTAGGATTCACTGTGCACACAAACATACCAACAAACCATACTTGTTAGGTCACATGAGCCAATTAACAGACAGAGTTGTGTCTTTTGCTTCAACACTTTTTCCTATTACAGTTAGAGTTGAAGTATTTCTGGTCAGGTGATCTCTGAGGAAGCACACAGACCATCACGAAATGGTGGCTCAAGACAAGAAATGTTAAACGGCAAGATTTACTTAAATATATATTCCAGTTTGGTAAGATTCTTTAATATGCTACTTAATATGATGTAAACTATCTGTTGCTTAAGTATTTATTTTGGGGGTATAGTTTTCCTCTATTGTCCTTCCATGTTCATATCAAAACTAATGTATACATATTAAAATAAATGCACAGTTTAATATCTGTGTCTATTTAGGATATACTTAAGCTGATTAAGAAATGTATTCTGCTGATAGTAAACTGCTGAATCATACTGCCTACCTAGCCCTGGAACTGTTTGGGTACCTGCAAAAGTCTAGCACTAATATACAATTAAATACATATTTGTTGCATTTAAATATATTCCCAAAGTAAAGCAACAATAAACCTAATTTAAAATACACCTACCAAGTTCATTAAGTTGCTGCCAAAAAGTTGCAGACTTTGAGGCTCATTGGCTTAAAACTGCCATTGCTAGTAGTGTCTATAAACTGGCCTGTGCACAATGCTGCACTAACAATTACTGTTACATGTGCTTCACCTAAAAATTCTGGGGATTCTTTCATGATTTTATGGTTTACTTTTTATTTCTAAATTTGAGAAATCTAAATATGAAAACCCCACATTTTAGGCTGTCTTTGTATGCTTAAGGATCATCTGTTTAATGGTATGCCTCTTCTAATACAGGAAAAACCCAAACATTGAAAAATATAGGAACAGATTGATCAAAGATTGAACAGGGACTCAAGCAGGATTCCCAACAGTTTGATATTATCTACATTTATTAACACTCTCCTGACTGTGTGGGTAATTTGCCCGACTAGCAGAAAAGTATTTACAGAAATTAATATAAACAGATAGATGTGACTTTTCTGCAGAATTTGTCTAGTTGCTTTATAAATTATGTAGTCCAAATTGCTGCTGCACACTGATAAAATGAATCAATTCTTTAATTGTGCAATATTATTGGCTCAAACAAAGTAGACAAGGCAATGTTTCGGACCACTCAGGGCCCTTTATCAAGCCTATAGTGACACACACCACTCTGTGCTAAATAGCGGGGACAAGGGCAGGGAAAGTGCTGGGCGGGAACAACTATTCCAATTGGTTACATTCTTATACAATATACCACAGTGACTTCCATAAAAAGATTAATCCATCCATTTTAGTGTCCTTTGTGTTGACATAAGTGTCCAAAAATTAGATAATGTGTACTTATTGATACGTTAAAAATTGTCCATTTATCCAAAAAATCCGTGCATACAATAATATACTTAAAATATTACTTTTATACAACTTGTGTGTCAATAAAGTGATACATTTTGGTTCTTTTTAATCATTACATTATAAAACGTTTTAAAACAATTGAATGCCAATCAAGTAGTAAATAAAGTTAATTTGTAATATTACATTGTAAAACACCTATGCACCAAATAAGTGATAAATATTGATTCAAAAAATTGTAATAAATTGTAAAATGTTCGTTAAACGACTAACAGGAATAAAGAAGATGAAACGCTTAGATATTACCTTTCCTGCAAACTATATTCCATATTCACTCTGTTCTCTCAGTTGTATGCAGAAGGTAATTTTGGCGCTCTGAATAACCAAATCCCCTTACCATATTCAGTTTTCAATATTCTTAGAGAAAAACATGAAGTTAAAGCTTTATAAATGGTGGTCATAAGTGACACAGAACGGTTGACTAGAAAATTATTGGCTTTGAATCATTCATTTTATCTAAATTAACTCATCTTGGATGGCATGGGAATTGTCCTTCAAAACTAAATGATACACTTTGGATATAAAGGTGGACATACAGGCATACTGTATATCAGTGCTGTCAGGAAACAGAGAAAAATATAGTTTGCATGCAGTTAACATGTATTTAAAGGAGAAGGAAAGGTCTATATAAATACACCAGTAAACTGTCAAAAGAAACACAGCATTTCTCTCCTTTTATTCTGTAAACATGGGCTTCTGTATCAGACTTCCTGTTTTCAGCATAAACCTCCAGGGCAGGGCTTGAGCATGCTCAGTTTGCTTCTATCCCCCTCTCTCCTCCCATCCCATTCCCTGCTGTAATCTGAGCTCAGAGCTGTATGTGAGCAGGGAGAGACTCAGGCAGGAAGTGATGTCACACCAAGTTTATATGGCAACTTCTATCCTAAACAAACAGGGACAGTGACAGAGACAGTGTCTAGAGCTGTTTACTCAGGTATGGTAAAGCATTCTGCAGAATAAATATAGCGTTCTAGCTTGCACTATTGTGGCTAATCTATTGACAATAAACTGTCTTGGAGCTTTCCTTCTCCTTTAAGGATATAAATATGACTAGTTGACAAGTAAATCACTGGTGTCTTAAAAGTCTCTTTTTTCAAATCTAAAACATGTTATATTCATGGTGTGTACACTCATTGCACAAAATGTAATGCGGTTTAAGAGGTGATATCTCCACTATGCACAGAGAACAGTTAACAGACAAGAAGCAATCTTCAGGTGATTTTGCATTGTTTCCTCTGTGACCCCTGCAGTACATTTGTGTTGTCTAGCAGTATTTGTGCCCAATTTCCATTATAAGTTTGACAAGCTCAGTACTTCCCATCTACAACCATACATGGGGGGACACTCCAAGTTTTCTTTAAAAAAAATCAGAGAATGAAAATGCCTAAATATATTTACATATAATGGTGAAGATTTATAACAATCAAAGGCAAATATTCACTTTTTCTTTCTCTGGGAAAAAAAAAACAATTGTTCTTTTTTCTAGCAAAGGGAGAATTAGTATGATGTAGAGAGTGATATTCTGAGACGATTTGCAATTTGTTTTAATTTTTTATTATTGAAGGTTTTTGAGTTATTTAGTTTTTTATTCAGCAGCTCTTAACCAATCTGGTAACTAGGGTCCAAATTACCCTAGCAACCATGCACTGATTTGAATTAGAGACTGCATTTGTTTTTTAGAAGGGAGTCATGGACGCCCATTTGAAAGCTGCAAAGAGTCAGAAGAAAAAGGCAAATAAATAATGAAATAAAATAAATAATGAAAACCAATTGAAAAGTTTCTTAGAACTGGCTATTCTATAACATAAAAGTTACCTTAAAGGTGAACCATCCTTTTAACATCTCCCATAGACTCCATTATAATCAAATAATCCAGATTATTTTTTAAAAAAAAATCCTTTTTCTCTGTAATAATAAAACAGTACCTTGTACTTGATCCAAACTAATATGTATAAAGGGGATCTATGTTTCCCTTACTCTGTGTCACCTTGCGCTAATAGTAAGGAGCGTGTTTTAAAAGATACATTGTCAAAACACATATAATTTTGGAATAATGGTAATTGCATTCAACCACCAGACACTAATCAACACTAAGTTATGTTTGACTTAGCTTGAGTTATTGCAAGATTTTTGGGTTTAGTTAAATCATTACTCAGCATTAGAGTCTGCTTGGGTGGTCCTAATCAACCTGCTGAAAAGTAAGCAGGCATATATTTGACCTTTTAGCAGGTGAACATTCCCTTTTCTCCTTATCCTGAGTGCTGGAGGTCTTGTATGTGGGAATTAGTCTGGTTAAAACATGTTTAAAAGTATGTTTACAGTTGCTCCTGTGCAAAAGAGCATTACATTACAGTACAAAAATCTTAGGGGGGGTGTCACAAATGTGAAGTGAACTGAAACTGGAACAAGAAAAATTATAGGAGTTAAACTGGAGTAGGCAGCCAAATTCACAAAAGCCTTACAGCAGTTTTGTATACTTTGGAATTAAATTGTCAATCTGGAATGAGTTTATCTGGCAAAAGTTCTTTGCTCCAGATAACATTTTTCTGTAAAGTGGAGTAAAAAAAATAATTCAGACATTTGTGAATTTCTACATTTTAGATCCAGATTTTTTAAAATTCCCCACAAAGTGTGTTTAAAAGCATACTTAAAAGGGCTATATACTCATTTTTAAAACTCAGTTCAATTAATCTGTCTTGTGCAAAACATAATCTGCAGCAATATAACGGGTGTATACACTGAACATACAGATTGCATACAATACTGATAACTGAGTTAAAGAGGGCCCTGTACAAAAGTGCTTGCAATCTGAAAGAAGAATGGGTATGCAACACACGGTAAGGGGAAGTAGAATGTGACTGCACTTTCAATTTCTGATTTTGCCCTGTTTACTGCAAGAAATATCAAAACCTATACATATTTAATAATTAAACAACAGGCAAAAACTATGTTTAGCACCTATTTATTGAACTCAGGTTAAAAAGTGTGTATATTACTCCTTTCAAGTTGATGACTAGAGGTAGCTTTCAGCACAATTGGAAATGACATACATACCCACTCATCCATCTCTCTGGATTAAATATGTAAATCTTTTATAGTACAATTATTCAACATATGCATTTCCAAATGTTTTAAACTACTAATTCACATGGCTATATTTTTTTATTTAGCATTTTTCCTTTACTTGCAGACAGAGCATATTCATTTAAGCACAAAAATAACACACTTACCTTCACTGTTAAAATTCAGGTATTGAATGGTCCACAAAGCAAATCCAACTAATGAATTACAAATATAATTTAAAAGAGGGATATTTATTTACTTGAAAGAAATAATATCAGCTCACATATTTCTGCCTCTGCTCATGTCCCTTAGCAACCCATAAATTTGCTTAAATAAGCATATATATACTACTCATGAAACAACTTTGTTTTCTCATATTTAGCAGACTTTATAGACACAGGTTACTATGCGCTGAGAGCTTTATTTATCTTTATTTATATGTGTGCTACTGATATTAGTCAGTATTAAACCTGTTTGATGTATACACCCTTCTGTTGTACAGTGCTACAAATATGTTGGAGCCGTCAAAATACTTGAGGCTAATAATAATATGAAGTATGAGTGGTAGAAGCTCTGACAAGGAAACTTTACCCAAAAACTTTTTATGGTGCCCTCTAGTGGCCAAATTATAATTAAAACCTTGGTTACGGTAAAGTGATATTGTTGTACCCAGAATTCAAAGCATTTCATTTTAACTGAAAACAATGTTGCGTAAAGTAGCTTTGTTTCAGAAAAAAATAGATATACACTTAGGATAAGAGTCTGTATTCAAGAAGACAAAAAATGATCAAATGCCCTTTATCTGAATGGTTCACAAACATTTGTTTTATTGTTGCTTAGGTTGCATGTGGCTGGTTTAGGGCAGAGACACACGGTCAGATTCAGGGAGATTAGTCGCCCAGTGACAAATCTCCTCTTGTTCGGGGCGACTAATCTCCCCGAATTGCCTTCCCGCCGGCTAGAATGTAAATTGCCAATGGGTTGGTACTCGGGATCGCTTCATTTCTTGAAGTTGCCCAAAGTGCTACTTTGGGTGACTTCTGAAAACAAAGCATTTTAAGTGCCATCCTGACCGTGTGTCTCTGCCCTTAAGTGGCAGTAAAATAGTTAAGGGTGACTTAAGCTGGCCATACATCTTTATCAGTGCTGTCCAACTTTTGTGCGTATCTTGACAGCGCTATATAAATAAATGATGATGATGATTTTTCTAGCCTATGTGGTGTTTAAATAAAGTATAACATTTTTTAACCAACCTGGAGACAAGCGATCAATTTTTGAAACCCAGGAATGCGCTGCCTTTATTCTACTGTATTACATGGTGGAGGGCCAATAATGGAAGCCAGATCATGCCCCTATTAAACCACAACCATTCAAACTACACCCATGTTATCAAAAGAACTTTTAAAACCATGTTCACATTAATTGTAGTAACACGCCAAATAAACCAAATGGTTGGTGTTCACTGCAGGGATAACACTCATATATGAAAAAGTCATACCTTTAAAGATACCATAAACATACACTTAAATCCATATGCCACCTCCTCCCCTGTGGATAACACTGCATCTCCCCCCCCCCCCAGCATATGATTAAACACCTCAGAGGCCCCAAACATCAATTTCCAAATGCTAACAAACCCTACCAGGCTCACATCCCATAGGGTACAAAGTAGGGCAAGCAGAGTATTACACACACAGGGAGCATAGGGCAGGCAGAATAAGGCACACACAGGAGAATAAGGCAGGCAGAATATGGCACATACAGGGAGCATAGGGCAGGCAAAGTATGGCTCACACAGGGAGCATAGGAAAGGCAGAATACAGCAAGAGACAGGGGAACCTTTCAGGACTGTAAGATGTACGGTTCATACTATGCTATGTACCAGCATTTTCTCTGGGGTGTGAACAGGTAAACAATGTGGGCACTTTCAGTCTCTGAGATGTGAACAGTACAGGGCTTTAGGGGTGTGAACAACAGAGGAGTTACAGATGTGATCAATGCAGGGGGGATTACAGGAATGCAGGAGTTTAATATTAAACTCAGTATTGATACTGGGGCAGACGCATGTGCAGTAGGATGAAATAGCCGACTTCTCTGTTAATGTTCGGCTTTTTGCGCTACTACGCATGTGCTCCTGCGTGAAGCCACTAGGTGCTCACTAGTAGAAACCTGGGCCAGTGTCGTTTTCTACTGATAGGAGCACTGGCCCAGGGTGTCAGCTAAGTATATACAATCACTTGGGGGTCCCTGACTTTTGGCACCCCCAAGTAAATACCAACTTTCATTCTCCTTTAAAGATTAGACAAGGTAAGGAATCACAAATATTAGAAGTAATGGATAGCACACCCAATTTAGAAAAATAAGTAAATTTATGACAAAAAGAAAAAAATCATAACAAAAAAATAACAAAAATTATACAAAAAAATATTGGTGAGCCCAATATTTTTGTTGTATAATTTTTGTTATGATTTTTTTTCTTTTTGTAATAAATGTATTTATTTTTCTAAATTGGGTGTGCTATCCATTATTTCTAATATTTGTAGCTTTACTTGGAGACCCTTATGGGGAGTCTCCTATGGATTAGCACCCCTTAGTTTGATTAAATGGTATGCACCTTTTTCCTTCATTCTGTATAAGGTAAGGAATCATAGCAGACAGACTTTCCATGTGAGGGCCACACAAGGGGGGGGGTTTGCAGGCTGCCAGTTGGACAGCCCTGATCTATATGATCTGTTCATCTGGAAAGGCTGTCAAATGAGCTGCTTTTTGTCTGATTTAGCCACCCATATGTGGGACCATTAATACAGTTCACCTTTAAGTTAACTGTTATAATGTTATAGAATGGCAAATTCTAAGCAACCTTTCAATTGGTCTTCAGTGTTTATTTTATATATTTTTTAAAATTATTTGCCTTCTTCTTCTTCTGACTTTTTCCAGCTTTCAAAGTGGGGTCACTGACCCCATCTTAAAAACAAATGTTCTGTAAGGCTACAAATGTATGGTTATTGCTAATCTTTAAATACTCATATTTCTATTCAGGCCCTCTCCTATTCATATTTCAGTCACTTATGCAAATCAATGCATTGTTGCTAGGGCAATTTGGACCCTAGCAACATGATTGCTGAAGTTGCAAACTAGAAAGCTGCTGAATAAAAAGCTAAGTAACTCAAAAATAACAAATAATAAAAAATGAAAACCAATTGCAAATTGTCTCAGAATATCACTCTCTACAATCTATATCATACTAAAAGTAAGTTTAAAGGTGAGCATCCCCTTTAAGATATCTATTACAAATAGTCCCAAGCAAAGCATAGGTTTTTAATCAAGTGCAAGTGTACATTCATATTCCCACAAAAAACAGTGTCCAGAGCTCGTTAGAATGGATCATAAAAATCCCCATGACTGGCACGGCTTTAGCTAATCTCTATTAAAAAGTCTTAAAGATCATTTTTAGTATTTTCCCATGATTAGAAAGTTGACTTTTGAGATAATTTGTTCACTATTCATTTAAAATGTTCTTTTCACATGTATTAAAGTACAATGACAAATCCCATTATATGTGCTCAGTGATTTCTCAGTATGTCTCAGTATGCCTGCTACTGACACAAGTCCCAGAAATATGAAAAAAATGTTTTAGAACGTATCTTTAAAACGTAATTTAAAGTAAAGGAGAAGGAAAGCTACGGAGGCATTTTATTGCCAATAGATTAGCTGCAATAGTGCAAGCTATAATGCTATATTTATTCTGTAGAATGTTTTACCGTACCTGAGTAAAAAGCTCTAGAAGCTCTCTGTTTGTTTAGGATAGCAGCTGCAGTATTAGCTTGGTGTGACATTCCTACCTACCTGAGTCTCTCCCTGCTCACTTATAGCTCTGGGCTCAGATTACAGCAGAGAAAGGGAGGGGGAAAGAGGAGCAAACTGAGCATGCTCACGCCCGGGGCAAATAGATTTAAGCTGAAGGCAGGAAGTCTGATACCGAAGTCCATGTATACACAATAGAAATTAAAGAAATGCATTGTTTCTATTGATAGAGGACAGTACTTTGAGGGTTTACTGGTATATTTAGGTGGACCTTTCTGATAAGGCTTACTTAGTTTTAGCCTTTCCTTCTCCTTTAATGCAGCCCTGGAGACGAAGCAGAATCTTTCCAGCAGGGCTCACAACATCCTTGTATGCATAAATGAAATCTCTGCTTATATAATACAAGCTATGATACAATATACCAGGTTAGGATGTGAAACCACCCCAGCTTTCAGCACCTTTCAAAATTTTGCATGTCCTTCAAGAGAAAAAAGGAGCTCATCATACTGATGGCAACGTGAAATATGTAAACATAAGAGTATTCACATGCTGTTAATTTCCACCCAAACCATATAACCAATAATATCTTTTGAATCATCCAACTGATATAAAATCAAAACAAAGTTGATTTGGCAAAATGAGTGGAAGGGTGGAATGTGTGATCCCAAAAGAGGGTCATAGATTAGTCCAGAACTCTACTGCTTGTGCATCTTGGCCATAACATTTTGTCAACTAAGTTCAGTAAACGTCCAGCATTCATCGCAAAGAATGATTGGTCAGATACAGGTCAACTCAGCCTCCATTATATGCGAGTGCTCCATAGACTTCACTGTATGACATCATCATTTTAGTTTAATCGGCCCTTAAACAAGCTATATGAGAAATAATTGGCCCAACACATGTAATAAGTTGGATAGCACCGACCTAGGGCATTTTTATAGTAATTGGCAGTTTTTAAAGTGTCTGGATTATACTGTCAATTACAGTAAGTCATAAAAGCATAAAAATTTGATTGTTTGCACCATTAAAACATCCAATAGACTTGGAAATTGGATAACATAGGTGAGGAGATAAAAATACATATCCTTGATCCAAGCTTTAATTAATTTTGGCTCTTAAATGCCGCTGGGCAACCATACTTAATGTATTTATTTGGGTCCATTTCTGTAAAATTTTGTAAATGTATGCAAATTCACAATACTAGGCCAAATATATCACAGAATCAATCACTGAGGTGGTCTGGCCTAAACTATAAGTACGTATTTGCGACTACCTATATTTCCGCTCCTGTAAGCTAATGACTCCACAAAAATCCCAGGGAATCCAAGGTTTGGCCAAGGGCAGCTAATCCTACTTACATTCTTGTGACTCTGCCAAGATTCCTACAGCTAATCCTGCATTTTGCATGTTAACACAATTTGTTTAATCACATTCCATGAATTCTAATACTAATAGTAGAGCCATGTTTAACAGCTCCTTTTAACTGCAATGCATATCTATATTGACCTAGTGAAAATAAGATTACTGTATGTGGCGGGTTCTGTTATTTGTAAGAAAAAAATATTTATAATGTCTAAACACTAAAAGCCAAAGCAAAAACACTACCTAATGTTCTGTAGGTATTGGAGTGTTCTTACCTGTCATATTATATCTTTCTTGAATGGCCCCCTGGAATAAACACATTAAACTCATAGTGCATACACAATTTTAATCCCCCTCATTTCTCTTACCAAGGCTCTCTATCCATCTCTCAACAATATGTTCAGGTTACATAGCCTTTCAGTATTGTGATAATAGCTGAAAGGAGCCATCAGTCCACAGGCCTCCTTACCTCTACACCAAGAAGAGCAGCCCAAATTAATCCTCTAAGAAGGGGAGGAATATTCACTCTGGCCTCTTTCCAAATCATATTTTTTGTGTATGGATATGCCTACAATATAAAATATGTAGAAACTATACAGCATGGTTTGCAGCAACAGAATGAAATAGTTATATTTACAGATACTCCTGTTAGGTTGAACAGTTCATTTGATGGACTGCTTACCAAACACTCTTACTTAAAGGTTACTTAACCCTGGATTGAAAAAAAGGAAAAAATAAATGAAAAATTGTAGTGGTGTATCCAAAAAAAAAAAAAAAAAGTTCATAGATTTATAATTTGCAAAAAGTCCTTATATCTACACCTTAAAAAAAAAACCCTTCTAGGAAGTCTCAAAAAAGCAATATATGCAATGAAAATTTGCAAAGGAATAATCGTGTGAGTATTACATTGAGTATTACATTGCTTGCTGGTCTATGGTTGATGAATTCATCATCGTCTTTGGCACAAGTCAGATTTCCAGGGTAAGAAACAACAGAATAAAGTAATTTGCACCCCACAGAGGCATTTGCATCCCTTAAATTAGTGATGCAAGATTATTCCAAATAAGAATAACCCCATGACAGTCACCCTGCTGCAATTTAGTACTGTGCAGTTTGTAATTGTCAATATTACACAGTTCTTAAACTTCAGAAAGGAAATATAGTGCTGTTTAATTGTCCAGAGCTAGAAAAAATGTTAAATGGCTTTGGCGTTGATCATTTGAAACCAAGAAATCATGTAAACACAACGCAGGAATTTCAGTGCTGCAATAAAGCCTGTAGTCTCTGTTAAGATTGTTTAGTGCAATGTTATATCTACATCATCTCTATGGTTGCTGCAGTCACGCACCACAAAGCTTTAACCCCTAATAATATGCATTAAAATGCTTATTATCAGGACTTATAATGATGCTATGGAAGGTTTATGTCTCATTTAAGTAAAATACCACATTTAAGAAATAAAATATAATCTCTGCCATACTTACAGTAAATGATAATAAAATGTAGAGTTTGGATTCTGCTAAAAAATCAGTCAGTTTACAAGTAGTGTTTACAAGCATCCTAATATTAGGATATCATAACATTGTAATGTTTTAATGCTTCATTTATTTTAAGGGAAGTGTACCAAATAGTACAGTATTTGAAATGATCCCTTTATATTTATGAATGCTGTACACACGTGGGTACAGCATTTTAAATAGGTAAATGCCCTATTTAAAAGTATAAGTAAAAAATTATATTATAGTTTACACTTGTGATACCAGAGTGTAACAAGCATTATAATTTCAAAAAGCATTTTAATTGTAACGATCAACTCAATACTGCAGCCAAGGCCAAGTAATACGACAGCTTCAGTCATATGAATAAAATAAAAAATAGGCAGGATTAGAACCTATGCCCATGTACCACTTGAACTAAAGGCTGTACAAGTATGGGATCTCTTAAAAGGAAACCTGATATCCAGAAAGCTCCAAATTACAGAGTTCATTTTAAAGTGTTCCTGTCAACCAGACACAAAAAGCTGTATAGTAAAAGTAATTTTCAAATTAAACATGAAATCAAATTTCTATTTTTTATTGAAGCATTCATATCTGTTATAAGCTCATTTAAAAATCTCAGCTGTCAATTAAATGTTGTCTGGCCCTCCTCTATGCCTTAGAAATAGAGGTGGGGCAGACAATTACTTTCACTTTCCATTCAGCATTTCCCAGATGTCACTGTTCTCTCCACATTTCCCCGTTGTCTTCACCATTTAATTGTGTAGTCAGGACATGGGGATGTTACGGGTCCCCCATTCTGCTGCACAAACAAGATTCTGAGATGATGCAAGGCTTGTCTTAATAACAGTGTCCACAAAATGGCTCCTGCCTGCTTGCTATAATTATGAATTCCCAGACTGAAGGAAACAAGATTCAAAAAATGTATATAGTGTAATTAAAGTTCATTTTACTTGATTAATGTGATAAAATAGGATTTTGAATAATTTTTTTGGGTGACGGGTCTCCTATAAAGGAGAAGGAAAGGTTTGCAGCATTTGGGGGTGTCAAATGTTAGGCACCCCCAAGTGATTGTAGTTACTTACCTGAAACCCCGGGCCAGTGCTCCTATCAGCAGAAAACTGCACCGGCCTGGGGTTATACCAGTGAGCACCACCGGAGCAATCTTTTTCTATATTCCTCCTACTTTGCGTGGCTGCACATGCGCAGTAGAACGAAAAGCCAAACTTTAACTAAAAAGTTAGCTATTTTGTTCAACTGTGCATGCGTTTGTCCTGGGAAATTTGAAGAAGACGGAAGTAGATTGCTCCGTGGTGCTCACTAGTATAAAACCAGGCCGGTGCAGTTTTCTGCTGATAGGAGCACCGGCCTGGGATTTCAGGTAAGTAACTACACTCACTTGGGTGTGCCTTTAAGCAAATAAACTTTATAACTTTACTTTAGGAAGACTTGTTACTGGACTCATAGTGGTTTTTAACTCTGCTTGTCCTTGACACAAGTGATCATTAAATTTTTTTGGCTGATCCCACAATTTTGCACATATTCCATAAAAAATCAGGAATGAGAGGATTGCAATCAAATAAAGTGTAAAAACAAATGCAGCAATTGTCGCAAATGATTCATTTCTGTGATTTTGAGGCACCCTCTATAATCAAATACATTCACTACAATGCTCTAAGAGACAAGACACTTGGAAGACACATCAAGTATAACCTTTAGGTTGGGCCAGATGAGAAATTTTCACTTGGCACTAAAACTAGGTATGAAAATCTCTAAAAGTGTCCTGAGATAATTATGTTATAATGGTATCACTTTATTATTATTTTAGTTAAGTGAAACTGCAATAAAAACATCCAGATGAACATTATGGAATTTCTAGGAAAATGTGGTACACCACATCACTCAGCTAATACCGCATTCATTTTCTGCCAAACCTCTAATTAAAGAAATCTGCAAACATTTCATGCAAAAACATGGATGTTTCTATCACTTGTATAGTATTAAATTGTTTTGTTTCAAATACTCTGAGAAACGGAAAGAAAGCATTTTTAGAATCAATGAAAAAGTGAACAAAAAATTACATTTCTGAGTTGGCACAAGGATAGGGTCACTGTGGTGTCATCCAACAGGGAGCTTCTGTCTCTTCCTTGACCAAAGCTTTCACCATCTTCAAGTAGAAGACTACAAAGGAAACAAGTCAAGTAAATCAAATGAAACATTTATGAGTTCTGTTGATATCAACGAGTTCTAAACATGCACTGAACAGTAGCTCAATTCATTGTAGCCTCTTTTGATGCATTTAATTGGAAGAAAATCTACACTTACATAATAGTAGTCAATAGATGCCAGGACACACTGTTCAAAAACACATACATCAGAAAAACATCACACCCAGGTCTTAGAATGTGTAATGTATTCTTAAAGGGGTATGATATAGAGAATGGCATTTTAGTATTTTATTATTTGTGTTTTTTTGAGTTACTTAGCTTTTTATTTAGCAGCTCTCCAGTTTGCAATTTCATCAATCTGGTTGCTAGGGTCCAAATTACCCTAGTATCCGGATTTGAACAAGAGACCGGAATATGAATAGGAGAGAGCCAAAATAGAAAGTCGAGTAATAAAAACTAGCAATAACAATGCATTCATAGCAAAAATAGAAAGTCGAGTAATAAAAACTAGCAATAACAATGCATTCATAGCATTACAGAGCATTTGTTTTTTTAGATGGTGTCAGTGACCCCCATTTAAAAGAGTCAGAATAAAAAGGTAAATGAGTAAATGATTAAAATAATAAATAATGAAGATCAAATGAAATATTGCTTAGAATCAGCCATTCTATAACATACTAAAAATTAACTTAAAGGGTGAACCACCCTTTTACACTGGCTATAAGGCAATGCTGGACCCAGGGCCTCAAAATAGTGCTGTCTGCAATCTTCTTTGGTAAGGGTCTCTGCTGAACACAACCATCTGACTGCAGCTATAAAGGAGAACTTTAGGGCATTACTTAAAACACACTGAAAGCTCTAGTGGGGCCTTGTACTAATGTTAATGCCAGTGCAATAATAGCAAACATTCAGTTACTGCAATTTTATATTAAAACAGTAGGTGAGATGAACCACCACATGCGACAGTACAATAAACAAGGTGAAAAAATATTTGGGACCAATATCTGGTTTTAGGCTGATAAAGGCCTTTAAAGACTCTGGTTGAAGAACTTGCATCTAAACAACTAACATACTATATTGTGCTACTTACTTTTGATTGAATGATGCTCTTTCTCTAGGTCACCGCCTGCCAAGCACCGCAGGTGATATACTTCTTCAGTAGATCGTCCTGCCAGGAAGTCATTATCCTCATCTATAAATCAGAGCATAGAGTTCAGTGGGTGAAAGAGAGAGAAGGGGAATTCTTTAGCATCAGTCTTCATAAACCATCAATTATCATGGCTATTAGAAAATGCTTTTAAGTAACCTTAACTAGTGTTAATGAGACATTTACAACCACAATTACATTGTGCCAAGTGCGATTCAAAATGAATCAGATGAAACTACATTGAAATTTCAAAATGGCTTAATTTCCAGTGCTCTGTGTTAAAATGATGTCTGTGAAAATGATGTTATGTGTTAAAATGAGAGTTGTGAGAGCTCCAGGGTTCTATAGGTGGTCAAGGTTAAGTCTATAAATGTTATCCCTCGTCCTAGCAGGACAAATCCATGGGAAAGCCATGGCACTGTGTAGAAGCATAACAGAAGTTGCGGAGCATATCGGCAGCTGAATCATAAAATCTTCATTTATTGTAAATGGTTAAAAACATAAATATCATAGCAGTGACATGTACCCCTACGCTTGACGCGTTTCGTGGAGTCTCGCCACTTCCTCAGATGCAGGGGAGCGAGGAGAAGTGCTCCCATTTGTCCTTTCTACACTGTGTAGAAGCACACCTTTATTTTTACCACATGGGTGGAAAACCCAAGACTATCACATAGGAAGATCTTACCTCAGAAGAAAAGAAAGCCAGGATACTTTTAAAAAAGTCAAAATAAATAAATTGCTGTACCTTTTCATAAGAGACTGATATCTTCAGGAAGTATCAGATCAGAACATCTCAAAGCAGATGAAAAGAGACCATCGGGTTTGCAAATGGGATGTACAAAGGAGACTGTCGGGATCTAGAAGATCTGGCTCAAGCTGAGCCGACATCTCCCCACGCCTGTGCTCCCACACCGGCGCTTGTTGCGGGGTCGAGCACGTGTCCTGATGCGCGCGTGTTTAGACGCGGCGCGCATTTACGTGCGCGCGCGCGTTCTGACGCCAACATGCGTCCTGGGGTTAAAAGGTCACTCCGACCTAGGCCCAGTGCGAGGTGATCGTCTTTCTGACACTAAGCGTATACTATTGATGTTTATTCTGATTACGACTACGGCTTGTTCTTGACTACTCTTCTGATTATCCCTGGATTCCTGTATTTGCTCATCTGATCTTGACCTTGGTTTTTCTGACTACTCTTCTGGATTTCCCTCAACTGGTACCTGCTTCTTGATCATTTCCTGTGTATGACCCGGCCTGTTCCAGACTTCGCTTTGTCTCCTGCAGATAAGTGCTGGCCCTTACTACGAACTATTATTTCTGTGGGCTCATCTAGCACTCCTGCTATTCCTTATCTGGGAACGTCCTGTCTCAACCCTCAGGGCGCAACTCAGTGGGAAGCGTGGGGGAGGCTCATACCTTCGGACTCGCCTCGACTCCTGACAGAGACATTTCTTTGAGCACACTGTCAGCAAGCAAGGTAGGCATTCACAGCATAATAAATACAAACAATAGTAAACACATGGAAAGAATGAGAATAGTTGTGCAAGCAATTGTTTCCAGATAACATGAAATGAAAAAGACATTTGTCAGTAAGCCTTTGATGGCATTGTGCTGAAGCATCATCTTATTAGATGAAAATTTAACCTACAACCTACATACAAAGTTATTGTCCTATTCTTAGCAACTTTTAAAGTGGTCTTTTTTTATAGTTAGCATTTACCTTCCTCTTCTGCCTCTTTTTATTTAACTGCTATTGCTTATCATTTTGTTCAGGCTCTCTACTATTTATATTCCAGTCTCCAAAACCACTGCCTGGTTTCTAGGGTAAATTGGACCCGAGAAACCAGATAGCTGCATTAGCCGAAAACAAACTCGTGCCAACAAGGCCTACCTGCAATTGCTAATGACTAATGTCTAATAACACTCACATTGTTACCAACAAATACAAACTTTAAAACTAAGGTATCCAAGCCAGGAAGAGCAGTAGGTTGGCAGGGCCATGATAAACCAGATTTCATGCATCAGAGGGTTACGGGTAAAAAAGTTGTAGTGCTCTTCTAGTTGACGGGAGTCAAGTGAACTTGGGAGTTTTCAGAAAATGCTTCCTTTAAAAATCTATTACAAGCATTAGCTGCTTTGTCTGCAGTATAAACTGTACAAACCATAATCTGAGCTCTGTTCTGTTTGAGCCCAAGGAAAATATATATATGAGGTGGCAACTAAAATGTGCGAGTGCGAAATTTGAAAATACTATCTTGCTCCTGAAATAATATTTTAATAATGTTAATTATTAATAATAAAGGATATACCGCATATCTGTGTGGAAAAAAACAGGAGGCAGTGTTACTCTTTTAAATGGACTGCGTATTTTAATAATAAATAAATACAACGGCAGATTACAGTCACTGTATGTGCAAACTGACATTTGGGACATTTATTATAGACTATAGCCTTGATTGCATATACAGTTATTTTGTGAGCCTTTCCTAAATAAAGAATATACTCAGCAATATTAATCTAATTCAAAAATTAGATAAGACAAATAAAAACATCACTGTGAAGGAAGATGTAAAGGCAACTTGCCTGTTAATAAGAGGCAACAAAAACCACACTATGTTTTGGGTGGCCTGTCCTTGACAGCGTAGTTCAGCTATTTACACTATGACCTTTCTTTTAGAAGGATGAAATGTAAGGCACTTGCACAACAATACTAAGATTTTTTCAGAAACACTCTGTAAGAGACCAACAATATTGGTAATTCCTTGTTATGAACTTCAGCCTTTATATATTGGGCCTGAATAATTTTGTTGAGAAGGTTTATCTCAATTCCTGATTTTACCACTGTTTATCACATGAAAACAGTGATGATGTACAACATAGATGCATAACATAGTTACAAGATGGTGACCCCCTGTGGCCAACGTTGAAAGCATAAATCGTTTGTTTGATTAGGCTTGTTGTGGAGTAAGTTCATGTTTATGTTTAGTATACAAAATACAGCATTTCTAGCCTTATTTTATTTTAGACTTCCCTTGTCCTTTAAGGGAAATATGTATATAGAAATATTCTGTCATGATTTTTATGGTATAGTTTTTGTTACTCAGTTACATTGTATACATTGAAAATAATGCAGTATTATTTAAAATTATATTCTCTATACCAATAAATGTATTTTTTAAAGTTGTAATATTGGTGTATGGGCAGCCATCTCAGTGCGTTATGCCTGATCCTGTAGTTTCAGCGCCACCTACTGGACAATTTCCAATAGTGATCAAGTAACTTGTCAGAAGAAAGACTGAGAGCTTGCCTGATGCGCTTCTGTTTAGGGAACATAAGAAAAGTCATCTGAGGTTTCTAAGGTTTTTCCTATCCAGAGGAACACTGTCCCTCTTTCTTTCTTCTGACAACCTTGACTGGATCACGATCAGAAATAGACCAGCAGATGGCAATGTTGTAAAACAATTCATTCATATTTCCTTTAACAGCACTTTATGTTAATTTATTTTAAAGGTTTATCAAAGATATACCCACTTCACAAAAATTATATTTTAAATGTATTTAAAAGTGCATTCATGAGATTTCACAGGACAACAGAAATCAGAAGGTTACGGGTCACAGAGGTGTTTCCATTACTTAGGCTCTTGATGATTAACTTTTCCCAAGCAGAAGACTGCTTACAAGCAGCATACACAAGGGTACCCGTCTAATGCTGTAAAATGTGAATTTATTTAGACATTTTCAGCCCAATGAAAGAATGTTTCAAGTTGCCTCTTATCCTTGTCACCAATAAGGGCATGCAAATAATGAGCCAATAAGTCCAGACTTTATACACAAACTTACTTATTGGCACACGCTCTTGTATGATTATAAATGTGAGGGGCCAGAGGTGGTTGTAGGGAGCTCATGAGTGTAGGGGGCCAAATAAAGCCCTAATTAATAAGTAGGTTCACTATAGCTTGGTAAAATAGGTCAACTTACCAATGTTTTAGGGACCTAGACAAACTCACTATAGAGCTATGGGTTCCGTTATCTGGAAACTCATTATCCAGAATTCTCAGAATTACAAAAAAGGCTGCCTCCCATAGACTCCATTTTATCCAAATAATTCAAATTTTTGAAAATGATTTTCTTTTTCTCTGTAATAATAAAACAATACCCTATACTTGATACCAACAAAGAAATAATTAATCCGCATTTGAAGCAAAACCAGACTATTTGGTTTATTTAAGGTTTACATAATTTTCCAGTAGACTAAAGCTGGCCATAGACACAAAGATCTGATCGTACGAATCGAGGTTTCGTACGATTTTCGAACCGTGTGTGGAGAGTCCCGACATTTTTCGTCCGGCGGAGATCGGTCGTTTGGTCGATCGGACAGGTTAGAAAATTTCTGTCGGCTGCCGATAATATCTCTGCGTGTATTGCCGATCGTACGATTTTCAGTGGGAGACTGTCACTAGCTTTGGTTGGACATAGATATCGTACGATTGCTGTCAGGGGCAGAACATTGCTGATCTGTTCTTTAACTAATCTGACTGGTAAGACTTTGATCTGAATGGTTAGTGGCGGGTCGGGAGATGGGAAAGTCCGATCGTACGATGATTCGTACGATCGGATCTTTGCATCTATGGCCAGCTTTAAGGTGTGTAGATCCAAATTACCGAAAGATCCATTATATGGAATACCCCAGGCCAGCATTCTGGATACCTGTATAACCTAACAAAAGGAGGTAAAACATCTCTGTACATTTTTTTAGCACACAAATACAGGCAGTGCCCTTAGTATACAATTTTACATAATACAGGCCTGTTTGTGCCTACATACAGTTATAATATGAATATAAAGTAAACCAACATAACCCTACATAACACTCAGAATAAAAGCTACCATTAAAACAGCTACATCTAATTACATGTTCTTTTATTGTTTGTTGT
Organism: Xenopus petersii; assembly: GCA_038501925.1. Taxonomy (NCBI): domain Eukaryota; kingdom Metazoa; phylum Chordata; class Amphibia; order Anura; family Pipidae; genus Xenopus; species Xenopus petersii. The sequence continues at coordinate 63,727,073 of CM076673.1, read as the reverse complement.
GTTAAAAAATATAAGAATACCGGTTCGCTTCTATGAATATTTCATTAATTTTTCAGTACCGTTCCAATACGTTTTCCCACATTTAAGTAGGAGGAAAGCTGAAATTGTTACATACCTAATGTAAGAAATAGTTTTAAGTTATCAGCTATATCCAGACACTGAAATAACTTTCTTCCCTAAAAGAGAAAAAATGTTATAAAACTGTTGCAGTTGGTTAAGACTGATATGATCAATTGCTCTTTGTATACAGCCTCTGAAATTAAAACAATTGTTTTCTGCATATGGAGCATTAAGTTGATGAACAAGGAAAGTACATTATAATTTTGCATAATTTTGCAGAAGGCACTAATCGAAATAACTTATTCTAGACGTATTTATAAAAAAGCTCAGCTCAATACATTACATTTTGTGTCAGGTAATACTACCTAATAAAAGGACACATACATGTACTGTACCTATGAGACACACAATGCAGATATGGGACCTGTTATCCAGACCTGGGGTTTTCTGTATACGTTTCATGATCTTTCAAAGTTTGAATCACAATGAATTCTGCAAGAAAATCATTTCAACATTAAATAAACCAAATAGGCTTGTTTTACCTCCTTTAAGGATTAAGGTACAAGGTCAAAAGGTAATAATTTTGAAAAATTTGGATAAAATTTGGAGCTTTCTGGATAACTGGTTTCCAAATAACGGATACCATATCTGTATACATTTTATAAAGATTTAATGTAAATTGATGTTTGGTGGTAGACAGACTAGTTGGCTCATTTCCAAATAACAGATACCATATCTGTATACATTTTATAAAGGTTTAAAGGAACAGTTCAGTGTGAAAATAAAAACTGTGTAAATAGATAGGTTGTGCAAAATAAAAAATATTTCTAATATAGTTAGTTAGCCAAAAATGTAATGTATAAAGGCTGGAGTGAACAGATGTCTAATAAAACAGCCAGAATCCAACTTCCTGCTTTTCAGCTCTATAACTCTGAGTTAGTCAGCGACTTGAAGGGGGGCCACATGGTACATTTCTGTTCAGTGAGTTTGCAATTGACCCTCAGCATTCAGCTCAGATTCAAAAGCAACAGAAATGACCCATGTGGCCCCCCCTCAAGTCTCTGATTGGTTACTGCCTGGTAACCAGGGTAACCAGTCAGTGTAAACCAAGAGAGCTGAAAAGCAGGATGCAGTGTTTTGATTGACATGTTATACATCAAATCACTGCAGCCTTTATACATTACATTTTTGGCTAACTAACTATATTAGAAACAGTTTTTATTTTGCACAGCCTATCTATTTACCCAGCTTTTATTTTTACACTGAACAATTCCTTTAATGTAAATTGATTTTTGGTGGTAGACAGACTAGTTGGTTCATGCTGAATGCCCAGCACACTTCCAGCCTTCATAGTCTTAAAGGAAAAGGAAAGTTACAGAGGCATTTTATTGCCAGTAGATTAGCTGCAATAGTGCAAGCTAGAATGCTATATTTATTCTGTAGAATGTTTTACCATACCCGAGTAAAAAGCTCTAGAAGCGCTCTGTTTGTTTAGGATAACAGCTGCAGTATTAAAATGGTGTGAGATCACTTCCTGCCTGAGTCTCTCCCTGCTCTGGGATCAGATTACAGCAGAGAAGGGGGGGGGGGGGGGAAGAGAAGCAAACTGAGCATGCTCTTGCCCAGGGCAATGAGGTTTAAGATGAAGGCAGGAAGTCTGATACAGAAGCCCATGTGTACACAATAGAAGGAAAGACATGCAGTGTATCTTTTGACAGGGGACTCAGAGCAGCACTACTTTGGGGGTTTACTGGTATATTTAGATGGACCTTTCTGATAAGGCTTACTTAGTTTTAACCTTTCCTTCTCCTTTAAATACCTACATTATAATTGCTAGGTTAACACGGTGCTTCTTGTTAATAATGTACAAAAAAACAAGATGAGTATAGTTGACTCCTAGACATAAGTGGCATATAAAGGTAGTCATGCACTATAAGATATGCTTGTTTGGTGAGGTCACCAAACGAGCAGATTGCTCCCCTGTTATGCCCACCAAAGGCTCTAGGGCCAAACGATTGGGTTACAAGATGGGAATAGGCAACATTGGGGCAAAGATCTCATTCTGCCCAATAGACATCTGGCAGTTTTTTGGTCAGATATGGATGGCTCCACACATTGGCAGATAAGCTGCCAAATTGATCTGAAGGACCGAATCAGCAGCTTAAATCTGCCCGTGTATAGCCACCTTAGGTAGAGTAGAGTAGAATACAGTAACTATACAGATTTGGTAAGAAAGTGGTGGGTCTAAAGAAGAGTCCATAATATTGAGATAGAATTCTCAGACATGTTGTTTACAGTGTTGTTTGCTGAGCCAGACAGTTACATTGATTAATTATCCAGGGTTACATGCTACAGTACATACCACACACAGTTCAAACAATATAAGACCCAAAGACAAGACATCTGATTTACTCGCACTATGTGGGGTCTGGCGGCTTTAAGATTCCTTTAGTAATCACTTCTGGAGCCAGGTACGAAGGGTATCTGAGTGGTGTGATTGTAAAGCAAACATTTGCTATAGCTGTTCATGCATTTTACATGTACTGATACTGATAAAAACAATGTGAGCACCAATAAACGTTGCAATGTTCCTTCTAACACCAGCACACATTGGCACAAGGGCCCTTACTATGAACAAGAATAAGCAGATCCATAGGTTAATAGTTACTTGTATTATTGTAAGTGCCACATATATTATACCCTTCAATCTGGGTATCAATATGAAGTCTGGGTAAGTTTAACCATCATGGAAAAGATCAAAATGAACAATTAAAACAATAAATGAAAAAGGTTTTCTGAAAGAACGCAAGACATTTTACACTGTATGAACTTTTCACTTTGGTTCCAAGCTACTTAGCTTTATTATAAGACACTAGGCTTAAAGTGCTGTGTCCCTCAGTAGGACTTTCAACAGCAATCCTAACCCAAATGCAAAAATGATACTCGGTTTTAGCTATTATTGAATTCCTTACAGTGTACTACAAAAAATGTTGAACAACAATAATCTGACAGTTTCTAGGCCAAAGTGATCAACCACTATGTGCAACATTTGATCTGCATTTGTTAGATGATTATGGGAACTTTAAAAGATTAGTGTATTGGAACTATATGTATGTAAGTTGGTTCAGATGACACACCGTGTCACCATAGCAGATGTTTACTGTAAAGTGAGAAAGAACAAATGTTAACAGAAGAAGACAGAACAAATGCACAGTAGTTTAGGTAAAGTGATCCCTAAACTACAGGGTGATGCAAAGAAATATTTACGAGGAATGCAAAGGAGTTTACACTAGGGATGCACCGAATCCACTATTTTGGATTCGGGTGAACCCCCGAATCCTGGCCGAATACCGAACCGAATCGGAATCCTAATTTGCATATGCAAATTAGGGATGGGAAGGGGAAAACATTTTTTACTTCCTTGTTTTGTGACAAAAAGTCACATTATTTCCCTCCCCGACCCTAATTTGCATATGCAAAAGGCAGAAGGATTCAGCCGAATCCTGCTGAAAAAGGCCGAATCCCAAACCGAATCCTGGATTCGGTGCATCCCTAGTTTACACTGTAGGTAGTTAAAAAGAAGCTAAAATTCTTTATAAAGATAAAGAATAATAGACAAGAAATGAGTCAGATTAAAATGCAATTTATGGTCAGAAAAATATGTGAACTATAATTTACAGAATGGTCTAAAGATGAATGAAGAATTTGGTAATTAGTTGTTAGTTCCCATCAGTCTAGTGTAGTAAATACTAATAATATTACTGCACATTGACATTTAGCAATTTTTTCCCCTAAGTACAGGTATTGGGTCCGTTATCAGGAAAAACCTTATCCAGAAAGCTCCGAATTACAGAAAGGCCATCTTCCATAGATTCCATTTTATCTACTTAATCCAAAGTTTTAAAATGATTTCCTTTTTCTTTTTAATAATAAAACAGTACCTTGTATTGCACATGATCCAAACTAAGATTAATCCTTATTGTAAGCAAAACCAAACTATTGGGTTTATTTAATGTTTACATGATTTTCAAGTAGACTTATTGGAACAACTGAAAGATCAGTTATCTGGGAAACCCCAGGTCCCAAGCATTCTGGATAACCTGTACCTGTAAAATTTATTTACAGTATTTTTAGTGATGTACTCGCCTCTCCATCTAGAAGAATATTGTCTTGAGCAAGTGATCATAAGCCAGATGTAATATCTTTGAATGGCTGAAGAAAGGGATAAAAAGATAATCTTGAACATACTTGGTATCATTATCACTAATAATTCAGGTACTGGTGGTCGCTATGTATACTAAAAATGCACCAAACATGGGGAGTTACCTTTCATAACCATTAAGTTGTTGTAGGGTGAATGTAGACTGATACAATTCACAGATACATACATGCTTGTACACAAATCATACATATGTATTTCCGTTTAACATTGACCTAGGGTTGCCACCTGTCCGTGTTTGACCTGGACAGTTTTTTGAAGGCCTGCCCGGGTCAAAACTGCCTGCCCGGTTTTCCAAATTGCATTTTGTGTCCGATAAAGATGGCAACAAAACAAAAGCATTGTTAATCTATCAGTAGTTTATTAGCAGTTTAAGAAAACTCAAAAAAGGTTGCTTTTCTGCACAATAAAAACTAGAAGAAATTAATTAACTGCAATTTGTGACTGAAGCCTGTAGGTGGGGACAGTGCACTGCTATATATATATATATATATATATATATATATATATATGTAAAGACTGTCCATACTGATGATCAGCATGAAAGTGTCCTCTGGCGTACTTATTTAGGATGTTTTAGGATGTTTTATGATGGTGCATATGTGGTTTTTTGGGGTTGATTTACTAATTTTTCGCTTTTATCCCACATACATCAGGCAGTATTTATTTTGGTAGTAGAAATATCTATGAAATGTGTATGCACTAACTTGATTTTGGGGTGTCTACAAGCAAGATACTTTGGTAATGCTATCCAAACTGTTCAGTGGACCCCTTGCCTTCATATTTAGGATGTTTTTTCTTTGTACCTTATGCTATGTGGAAGATAACATGCTAGAAATTGGAAGCTTTGAGGGGATTTTCCAGTATATCATCAAAACGACAAATTTGGGAAAGAATTGTGAGTAGTTTGGAGTAGAAAGATATGGGTACCCATTTTGGATTCACATGAATGTGTACTTTCCAAAAATATATAGTTTTGGGGGTCAATGTATGTTTTTGTGTTTTTTTCCAGTAGCTGAAGTGACCTCTGGGACAATTTGTATGTGATAACTTCATTTTGAGGTCTCTACGCAAAAGATACTTTGATAACTCGATGCACAATGGACATCAAACTGTTCAGCGGACCCCTGGCATTAATATTAAGAATGTTTTTTTCTTGGTACCTTATGCTTTGTGTGAGATATGAATTTTCAAAATGAACCTTTTGAGATGATTTTTCAGAACTGTACTTTTTATACAAATGGCTATGTTCAGAATAGCTTTGGTGATTAGGAGTAAAAAGACATGGTTACACATTTTGGATTTGGCATAATCTGTACTTTTCAAAAATATATGGTTTCCTGGAGTAAACCTAGTGTTCCAGGATTTTCGGCTTTAGAATCTAAAGTATGGCAAATTCTGCTGTAGTGCTAGGAGTTCTATAGAAAATCAGAAATCTCCAGAAAACTATACATATCTGGTATTGACACGTTTGAGAGACATGAGGCTTGCCAAGTCAGTTGAATTAGTGTGCATAAAATAAACTATTTTTCTGTTATTAATCCCTATATCATGAAAAATGGCAATTATTTAAATTTTTATTGGTTTTATGTATTTCCACTTCTTGCTCCAGAAGTGGAAATACATAAAAATCCCAGCAGATTTAGAAAGTTCAGGTTCTCCTGAAAAAATTATGTATCATTTTCCTAGGTAAACTAAAAATCCCCCCCCCCCCAGGAAATGCCCCTAAAGTGAAATCGGAAATTCTACTTAAAGGTTTAAAGGAAAACTATACCCCCAAAATGAATACTTAAGCAATAGATAGTTTATATCAAATTGAATGACATATTAAAGAATCTTACCAAACTAGAATATATATTTACATAAATATTGCCCTTTTACATCTCTTGCCTTGAACCACCATTTCGTGACTCTATCTGTGCTGCCTCAGAGATCACCTGGCCAGAAATACTACAACACTAACTGTAACAGGAAGAAATGAGGAAGCAAAAGGCAGAACTCTGTCTGTTAATTGGCTCATGTGACCTTACATGTGGTTTGTATGTGTGCACAGTGAATCTTACGATCTCAGGGGGCGGCCCTTATTTTCTATTTATGATTACCCAATGGCACATACTACTAAAAAAGTATATTATTATGATAATGGTTTATTTACATGAAGCAGGATTTTACATATGAGCTGTTTTACTCAGTATCTTTTAATAGAGACCTACATTGTTTGGGGGGTATAGTTTTCCTTTAAAGGATGAGAGGCGGGGAGGGGATTTCAATGCTATAGCCGAGGCAGGCCCTGCAGTTCAGCCCTGCGATAGAGTGGTCTGTTTCCTCTATAGTTATGCCTCTGGTCTGAGACAAAAAGAACACAGGAACAAAGGTTAAAACAATGTATTTTTATTGCTACTTTTTATTACTCATCTCTCAATTCAGACCCTCTCCTATGTATAATCCACTCTTTTGTTCAAACCAGTGCATGGTTGCTAGGCTAATTTGTGCCCTGGCAACCAGATTGAAGCAAACTGGAGCGTTCTTGAGTAAAAAGCTAAATAATGCAGTAACCAAAAATGATAAAAAAATTAAACCAATTGCTAATTGCCTCAGAATACCATAACAATCCCTTACAGGTATGGGATCCAGTATCCAGAAAGCTCTGAATTACGGAAAGGCCATCTCCCATAGACTTCACTTTACCCACATAATCCAAATGTTTAAACATTTTTTTTAAATGATTTCTGTTTTCTCTGTAATAATAAAACAGTACCTTGTACTTGATTCAAACTAAGATATAATTAATACTCATTGGAAGCAAAACCAGGCATGTTTACATGATTTTCTAATAGACTTAAGGTATGAAGATCCAAATTACAGAAAGACCCATTATCCAGAAAACTCCATGTCCTGATCATTCTGGATACCAGGTCCCACACCTGTATATGCATATAGAAAACGCTTTCAAATTAGTCCTTGAGATAAACTTTCATTTACATTTTAATAATTAGGGAAAAAATACTGGTTTCAGTTGACAGTGTTATTGAAACAGGATTAGCTATGGGACGTGCAAACAGAAAGCAATAGAATACTTACATATGAACCTTAAATCCTATTTCCCATTTGTGGGAATGAAATAAACATGCATATTAAAGGAAATACCCGGATGGACTGTTAACAAGTTGATGAAACCATAACTTTTAAGGAAACATATAAGAAGACAAGAAACATAAAACCCAATGAAAAATTATTTTTTTTTTGCGTGTGGCGCCACATGGCATTCATAACAGGCTAGTTATTTAATACTTCTTTTATTAGCCTAATGAAAGTAAATCCAAGATAGGTCTCTGCTAACCTTGCCTAAAGAACTAATTATCTTAATATTACATAAACCAGTGTCATTTTACCCTTCAAATAAAATTTAAAGAAACTTGAACACTTCATTAATTCTACAAATGCATATATACAGAATTTTCTTACAAAATCTATGGTAATGATTAAATGCAAAGAAGGAGGGGGTTATTGGAATCACTGTTACTGTAACCGTGATTTTAAGACTGGAAGTATCATTTATTTAAATAGCTCTGTTATTTTATGCTTTACAGGTTAAATAATTCCCATTAATCTCTACCCCAGATCAGCCTACAATCTATTTTTTTCTAATTACTGGTCCCTTAATATTTGTTGAACATTAGCACCCAGAATCAGACAAAAACTATTTGCTGAAAGATCAGAACTAGTTCAAATGTCACATTAAATGACTCAAAATGTATTTGTGTATTTTTTTTATGGTAAACCAATATGGGATTCATTACCTGGAAATTTGTTATACAGAATTACGAAAAGGCCATCTACCATAGACTCCGTTTTATTCAAATAATCCAAATTTTTAAAATTGATTTCCTTTTTCTCTGTAATAATAAAACAGTGCATTGTAATGATCCAAACTGAGATATAATTAATCATTATATGCAAAACCAGCCCCTATCTCAGTTCAGAATCAACTAAAACACTGATTCAGTCTCTCATCATCTCCCGCCTTGATTACTGCAACTTACTCCTCACAGGTATTCCAACAAGTCACCTTTCACAACTCCAATCTATTCTAAACGCGGCCGCTAGACTCATTCATCTAGCTCGCCGCTCAACATCAGCTGCTCCCATATGCATGTCCCTTCACTGGCTCCCAATCTCATCTAGAATCAAATTCAAATTACTTACACTCACATTCAAGGCCCTTAATAAAGAAACCCCTCCCTATATTTCATCTCTAATCTCCAAATACACTCCTTCACGAAACCTACGCTCTGCTTCTGATCTTCGCCTCACTTCTCCTCTGGTGACTTCTGCCCATTCTCGTCTACAAGACTTCTCTCGGGCTTCTGCTTTTCTCTGGAACTCTCTGCCACAAGCTGTCAGACTTTCCCCTTCCTTCCAAACTTTCAAGCGCTCCTTAAAGACCCATCTGTTTAAAGAGGCCTATTCGATGTACCTTAATTAATCATTGCTGTATCAAAAATGACAAATTGTTTATACAATCCTAATGTCTCAATTGTACCCTAACCTTTTAGTTTGTAAAGCCTATTGTACTCTGTAATCCTTGTCTGCTATCCACCATTTATTCCCTGTTTGCTATAACTGCAGTAAAGCACTGCGTATCTTGACAGCGCTATATAAATAAATGATGATGATGATGAATTGAATTGATTTCATGTTTACATGATATACTCTTATAGTGTATGTATATATATATATATATATATATATATATATATATATATATACTATATATATATATATATATGTATACTATAGTAAGAAGATCCAAAGATCCTTTCTCTCTCTAAAGCTTAGACTGAATAACAGTGCTTATAGGCATCTCTTTTAAATAAAAGTTATAAGCAGCAAAGGACTATGTGGAACTATGCCTCTCTGTGCAATAATTTGATACAAAATGTTTTTAGTTCTCCTTAAAAGGCAAATGGAAACTACTGTCAGAGCAGACATTTACCTATTTCACAACATTTTCCTTCATATAACTACCACATGAACTATGCACACTAGGATTCCAAAGGGAAATAACAACAGCTCTCACAGAACATTTAAAAGCAGAAGGAAACTGGATTACGTACATTTTCCATTGCATCTCACCTCATTTATGATTTGGGATAGCAGATAAAAAGTAAATAATTTTGAAGGCCAGTGTGTTTAGAATTTGTGGAAACCATTTAATATCACAATCACATATACTTTTTCCTAGGATTTTGCATTATTTGATCGAGGGAGGCCTGCAAACCAAGTCATTCACTGCTTTGAGATCTTCTAGTGATTAACTTCTATGGTTACCCAAGTGATCCTGGTAGGTAGCCAGTTAAAAGTCTGTCTGATTTCTAGGAACATGCTTTTTGTAGGTGGTCTCTGTGACTTATCCATCACTAATGCACTCTGGATGAATTTCAGAATGAATTTAAACATATGGGAATTGCATTTTGCTTAGGCTGACATTTATTTTGCTTAAATCCCAGTAACATGGAAGAATACAAGTTAAATGTTTAACATATGAAAACTGTTTTCTTATTATTGGAACACACAATAAACTAATTAGAGATGTTTGAAGTAAGCCTTAAAAAATATTCTTTGGAAAAGATGACAAATTAAGAATGTCAATGCAAATAAAGTGAATTTTCATGTTTCTTATGATCCTCTGTGCAATTCTTTTATTCCCCTGTCAGCACACAGAGACAGAGTACTGTTTTATGCATTAAATCTGATAAAATTATTCTGTAACCTTTTTTCAAGGAGACATATCATTTAAAAATAAATAAGGTTATAATAGCAGTATTTTATATTTTGATCAACGCTATAATAGTAGTGATGAGTGCAATTTTTCACAAGGTTTTCCCATGAAAAATAAACACCATAGACTCCAATGTATTGTGAAAAGGTAAAAAGGTACACCAGTACACAATTAATAGGACCCTGAGGACTCTTGTGGCCAAACCTTGTAAATACATCTTTTAAATCATCACAATTTCCAACATTCAAAACCCATATACACACTTAACAGGCATTGTCACATTTACATCATCATACACTGCACTTTTTACACGTCATCATCTTCACCCACCTCACATATTTTATAAATGTTTTAAGAGCTACAGTATTTATTAATATTATTGGATTTCCAGAAGAGGCAGCTTGAATACCTAGTGATTAAATTAGAAACACAGATTTAGGTTTGATAATTAAGAAAAGACATAGAGCTAATTTACTAACACAGTTTACTAGTGTAGTTCCTTATAGCCATCAGTGCGATATTTGCTTTTATAGCCAGTACTCTAATCAATGTTGATTGGTTGCTATGAGCAACTGCAGTAATGCAATTTAGCATCTATTTTAGCAAATCAGTCCCATAAAAGTGTTATAAATCTGTATTGAATGCTTGTTGAAAACAAATGCCACTGTTGACAACAAGAAGTAATTTGTTCTTTTCAATGGTCCACGTCAAATTACAGTATAAATGCATCCTTGTTCCAACTTCTGAGTACAAAGTGTAAGTGAACACAGATCTACCACTCAGTCACACATAAATTTTGTTGTAAGAGTCATTTAAGACATTGCAGGGAAAGAACGTCATGCTTCCATGAACACACTATTGAGGTTGTGCCTGTGACTTTTAGAACACAAATTTATCAGATGCAGGGCAACTTGGTGATCATTTGCTAAGAGACAGCTCTTGATTTGCATTGCCTAAGTTCGGTGAGGTAACCAACAAGCAGATCTCTGGCCCATTTGGCCACATGCAAAATGGTCCATCACACTGAAGCTGTTTCGGGGACTGTCACTAAAGGACTTCATCAACATGACACTACAGTCTTCACCTGATGGAATTTTCATAACCTGTCCGATAGATATCTAGGTGATGTTCAGCTAGATATCAGGCAGGCACTCCCAAGCGCCCCTTACACAGGCAATACATTGACAACCTAATCTGGAGGTACCAAGATGGCAGCTTTAAAGGACAAGGAAAGTCTTTTTGCACTTGGGGGTGCCAAATGTTTGGCACCCCAAGTGATTTATTTACTTACCTTAAACCCCGCCGGTCCTCCTATCAGCAGAAAACTGCACCGGCCCGGGGTTATTCCAGCAAGCACCATGGCGCGATCCTCTTCCTGCTTCTTCTTTCTTCAAATTTCCCGGGGCAGACGCATGCGCAGTAGAACAAAATAGCTGACTTTTTAGTTAAAAATCAGCTTTCTGCTCTACTGCGCATGCGCAGCCATGCGAAGAAAGAGGAAACGGAAGCGGATCGATCCGTGGTGCTCACTGGTATTACCCTGGGCCAGTGCAGTTTTCTGCTGATAGGAGCACCGGCTCGGGGTTTCAGGTAAGTCAATAAAATCACATTTCACAAAATCGTTGGTGCTAGCACCCCAATGATGGATTGCTGCTTATAATGTCTGCTTATATACCTTTGAAATCTGTATTTTAATTTATTTAATCGCCTTACACAGATGTTACTCATGTACTGCATGCTCTAACTGAAATTGTGGAGGTTTGTGGACATTAAATTAGTAAGAATCCCCTACATAGTTACTGCCACATGTAATAACAAGCACAAGGTGCCCAGGTGCAGTTACCTATAGCAACCAGTAAAATGTTTCCTCTAAAATTGGTGACCTGGTGACAAGATCTGTATCAAGCTTTGCACCTTTCATCAGACAACATGCAGCAGCATGTAAACCATTTTGTCTTGGTTGTTACTTCCAGGTAAGTAGAGACGTAAAATCTGAGTTAGTAAATCCCTTTTGCTCATCCTCTATAGTGCACAGATCACAAACACTATCTATACATATACATTTTTCCTATAATTGTTTTATAGTTGGTGGATTCATTTTTATTTATTTTTCCCTGATTAAGTGAAAACTTGAAAATCTGTAATGATGACCCATATCACACTGTTATTATGTGGCTTATCCATGTGGAGGTCTACATATCATCTATATGTTTATATACTTTCCTGTTTAACAATTTGTAAAACAATAAAAGTAAGGCACACACTCAGATGGAATGCAGAACTCTATGTAAAAAAGCTAAGTAAGCAAGTTATCTTACTTCTTTTAATATGGCAACTTGTTAAACATAATATTCTACCATTTTCTCCAGTGTCAATAAAATACATTTAAAAAATCTCAATGAAAGACACAAACAAGAAGGTAATACAGTAAGTACTAATATATTTCAGGAGCCAAGTTCAGTTTTCCACCTTAAAGACCCACTTAACTTACAGAGCTTTGTGGGATTTGGCAAACTAGGGCCCAGTTAACTTTTTATGAGTCCAACTGCACAGGATCTGGATCCTATAGAGAAGGAATTTGCAGATGCACTGGGCATTGTTTTATTCTTTTAAATGACTTTGCTAGGTAATAGTTCAGACACATAACAATTTAAAAGGTCTCTTTTGCCTGAGAAAATATTAAGAATTTCTCACCATATTTTTGTTTTATTTGGACAATAAAAGTTTGTTTTATATGTAAAAGGTTTGTATGTGTTACTTCTGACAGGATATCAGTGAAACTAACCAGATGCCCTAGAGATGGCTTTCTTGTAGGGTCAATTATACAATCATGTTTGATTTTCAGTTTTATAAGCAAAGGTTTCCAAACCTTGGATAGAAGATTACAGTGCAATTACTCCTCTAACTTCTTAAATAAGCAAATACTTTTCTTTGCTTTTCTGGTGTTTTGCTGTGACATGGTTTAACAATATACATGCATAAAACATGCATAATATAATTATTAACATCACAAAATAAGGGCAGCATGGCCAACAAGTCTGAAATAATAACAGGGTGCTAGAAATTGGCTAGTATTTCGGTTTAAGCGTTGTGAGTTGACAAGTTAGCTACTATACTTTAATTGGAAAAAATATCCACATTTTTGGCATAAACTCATTCATTTGGGCTTTTGTAAAAAAGATAAACACCAGGCACAGATATCCCTCTTCGGGCCCCTAGTCCACCAGTTCCTAGCGCCTCTCGCTTTTGAACATGCGGGCTGCGGGTCGCCAGTGCTCCCAGAATGCGGCTGGGTAGCATGCTGCCCCTGAAATTTTGCCGCCCTAGGCCTGGGCCTCATACAGGCCTGATAAACACATTGAATTACCAAACAAAAGAGGAAAACATGATATACTTCCTCTACTGGTTTGAAGGGACCACTCCTCTTTATGCTGGCAATGATCATTCAACCTTTGCCATATCTTTTTCCATGCTAATGTGGTGTATTCTGGGAAGTTCCAAGCCAATTTGGAGAAACTGCACACCTCACAAAACCCAACCCAGCATGTCCTGGTGCTCGATGGTAGGAGAATCGGCAACCACCCAACACGGTACGTAGAATGATCACCGGCACACAGGAGTTCAGTTAGCAGGGCAAGCCCTTGCGATTTTATTAATGCACTGCATTAATAAAATTGCAAGGGCTTGCCCTGCTAACTGAACTCCTGTGTGCCGGTGATCCTTCTACGTACCGTGTTGGAACTTGGTGACAAAAGAGTTTCACAGTTTCATTTTATTCAGGGCACTTTCTAATGTAACGTCTTTATGCTTTTAACAAAGTCAGTCCTTTTTAAAAGTGGAACACATAGAAGGTTTGTATTAACTTTCCATAATATTATGTTTGATCTCTTAAGATATTAAAACAATGTTAAATTGTTAATAGAAGATGAATGGAGAAGAATGTAAGGGAAAAAAAGGTGGAAAAAAAACCTATAAAAATTAGACTCTTTTGTTGAAAGGCATTTACTGGCCCTTGAAAATACATGATTACCATCCTGCGCTCATAAACTGAGTATTGCATTAGACACCCAGTGTGCCTCTGGGCAGCCATGGAAGGTGCTGGGATTACAAAATAAAAAAGAAACCTTCGCATACTGCAATCCAACCCTCAAATGATTACATTTATTGACTTTATAGATGTATACAATTCTAGGGTTTACACTCTTGCACACAAATTCAAATCAGAGTTGACACAACATAAACCTCCAGTATGCAGCTAATATCTTATTACCATAACTTGTGAGGTAGAGCCAGATTCCTTGACTATGTCGTTCTGCTGGTTTACATTTAGCTGACATTCACATAGGATATGGCAATAAATAGTATATCAAACATAACTGCAAGAAGCCAATTTGGTTTGGCAAGTGGAATGTTGCCTTTTGGCTCTGATCACTAGACAGGGAGGATGATGTCACCACATAGCCAAGCTTTTTATTACAATGGATGAAGTTAAAAAAAAATACAAAAACAAAAGAACAACCTTAGTGCTAAAATAATGTTTGCATTCCAGGACCCACTGACACGTTAATAATCAGCACTGATATTAAATTGTTATATCAAGTTCTCATGAATCCAAACCATACAACTCTTAGCCAAGATGCAAAGGTTCGTGGTTCAGAGCAGGGACACTGAACTTAAAACCCTGTCATATGGACTTGTATGCCAGCCTACCACCCACACTTCTGTCTGCTGTTTAATCTCATATTCATATACGTATGCTCCTTGTTATCCAACATTCTTTCCCAGCATTACCTAGCCCTTTGGCTACTCTTTACTTCCTTACTTAAGCGTCCTCTGAGAATAACAGGATATTAATTAGGTTGAATAATGGAATGTGGCTGCTGCTCTCTATTTTACATTGCTCTCATCTTTATGAAATAAGAGGTGTTCTGTAATGTTTTTTTTTTTAGTCATCATGTCAGTACTGGAGATTTGAATATAAGAAGGCAATTATTGGGAAACGAACATACTGTGCATCTGCAATAAATAGTATTTATGGTTAGGATATGGAAACACTTATCTGTCCTTATTATTACTTTTAAACAGTTCATCATTTTAAGCTCTTGAAAGGATGAGTGAAGAGTGCATTCAAGAAGAATACAAGTGTTTTTTAGATGATTTTGTCAAGATGTAAAAATCTCTCCCAACACGTTATCTATGCCTAAACAAACACCAATAGCAACAAAACAATCCACATCTTAACCAGATGATCTGTCCACCCAAAAATGTATATATTGAGTTTCTTTTGTATTTTTAAGGTCAGGTATATAATTTGGCATTTTGGGAGAATGGGTTTTTCGAAAAATCTATCAGGAACATTTTTAGAGATTTTAGATACCTGCTTTACTATTGTTTAATCTTGTAAACTATACATCACAGAACATTTCCAGAAAAATGGATACGTACTATTATAAAACAGTATCTATTGTTTCCACTGATTTAGTAGCAATAAAAGAGTACACATAGGTATTAAAACATATTACAAATCACATATTCTTATGCTAACATTTCTGCTGTGCAATTTGTTTTTGGTCTAACTACAGATTATCCCACTTTATTCTATGCAAATTAATTATTTTAATATACAAGCTATATCATTGAGAACCAATATATTCCGCAAACTCCCAGTGGAGTTTACAATCTAAGGTCCCTGTCATTAATAAATTAGCATATTTCTTAAAAGTTGATTTCCTAAATATTGTCATGTAAGCAAAATAACCAGATCATAATAATAATTTAAAGTCAGCATTTTGGAAACAAAGGAGCTCTGGGAAAATGTAAATGCAGGTATGGGAGCCATTATCCAGCATCCTGGTATGTAGAACAATTTAAAAAACCAGGGCGCCTGCAAGCTGCTCCCATATCTGCAAATTTCCTATCCAAAGCTATAATTTTGAGAGAATTTGGATTGGTTTGGGCTCTGTTCCTACATCCTTCTCCTTTCTGACCTGCAGCTGAAGACAGACAGAATTGGAAGAGGTTGATGTTTAAGAATTCACTTTAACTTCTCCCTCTGCCTACCCTCAGCTCCATCTCTCCGCTCATCTAAAATATGGCTCCCATGCTTGTATAATATATGCACTGTATGGACAAGGTCAGTGAATAAGAATGTAGAAGTTGTTGAGAAGTGAACCATATGCTTGTCATTATGTAATTCTGTATGTATGTATAAAAAGAAATACGGAAAATATTACTTCATACGCAAAACTTTTGACAGAAGTGACTGCTCAGTGTTCTATACTTTACTTTTCTGACTTGGAGAGAACCTCTGCTTACATTTTTTCAACACCTTTTTAAAAAGTTGGGACTGCCTTTGTTTTTTTTTTTCACTTCAAGTTTTTTAATGTGAGAAGTAGTAATTTTGTGCACGTCAGTTTTTACACAGGCATCACTCCAAATGCATTAAAGTCATTGGCGACTTTTTAGTCTCAATGACAATTTTGTCTTGCCAACTTTTTTGTCTCTTGACACTTTTATGTCCAAATACATTAAAGTCAATGGGCGTTTTTTCTTGAGGAGACTTTTTTGTCTCTGTGATGATTTTGCTGCAGTGAATTGTTGCCGCAAATCCATGCCTGGTGAATAAATTTGCTCATCATTAGTGAGTAGGACCTTGCTTCTTGAATAGAACACAATGTAATCCATTGCACACAAATCTACCCCGGGTCAAGTAAAACCATAACAAATATGCTAACTAAAACATAGATGAACTGTAGAACCGACAGGGAAGGCAGCTCTATTGACACAGATTCCTACTGCAGATATAAGTAATGTCCATTATGCAGGAAGTTTTCTATGCACTGGAAATCTTCTTGACAATAACCAAACATGGAACAGCTTCAGTTTTCCTGTTTGTTTTGATTTGCTCAAGAAACAACAAAAAGTGTAAATTATCATAAAACAATAAACAAATAATATTTTCATACAAGCCCATGTTAAACAAGAGGGTATACTGCCCAATTTCAATGGAGAATGCAGAATTCAATTACTTTCATGGGACCTATTATTAAGGATCCTCGGGACCTGGGTTTTTTTCCGTAAAAAATTATTTAAACATTAAATAAACCCAATAGAATTGTTTTGCCTTCCTTAAGCATTAATTATATATTAGTTGGGATCAAGTACAAGGTACTGTTTTATTATTATTATATATCACGCATCCCTCCATACCTTCACATAAATTATATATATACCCATATCTATACTACGTATAGAGTTTAATATCACAATAGCCTTTGATATAATGATTAATATTGAAGGCATTAACACAGGGGTGTCCAAACTTTTGGCTCGCAGGGCCACATTGGAAAAAAGAAAAATTGTCTGGGGCCACACATGAAATACACAAACACGTTTGATTTGTAAAAGTAAAGGAAATACACAGAAAAGAACTACAATGCCAGTTGGATAACCAGCTATACACTGGAATATGGGACACCTGGATATTAAATAGACTTATTATTATATATTTATTACTAACTGGGCAATGGGCAGAGTCCCCCCCTCTTCCTATATCCTTTGCGACATGACGTTTCCTCGGGAACCAAGCTGGGCCACATTCATATGCATCCCGGGCCGCATGTGGCCCTCGGGCCACAGTTTGGACACCCCTGCATTAACAGAATCTCTTAAAGGCATTAACAGAATCTCTTAAAGGCATTAACAGAATCAGCCATCACAACATTACCCGGTAGTGCATTCCACAACCACACTGTCCTTACTGTGAAGTGATAGAAATGATGGAAAGTTAAAGTTATTTTCTTCTAGTCTGAATGGGTCGTCTCTGGTGCAGTGATTCTCTTTATGGGTAAAAAGGTCCCCTGCTATATGTCTATAATGTCCTCTAATGTACTTGTAAAATGTAATCATGTCCCCTCGCAAGCGCCTTTTTTCCAGAGAAAACAACCCCAACCTTGACAGTCTACCCTCATAATTTAAGTCTTCCATCCCTCTAACCAGTTTAGTTGCACATTTCTGCACTCTCTCCAGCTCATTTATATCCCTCTTAAGGACTGAAGTCCAAAACTGCACTGTATACTCTAGATGAGGCCTCACCAGTAGGGATGCACTGAATCCACTTTTTCGGATTCGGCCGAACCCCCGAATCCTTTGCAAAAGTTTCGGCCGAATACCGAACCCTAATTTGCATATTCAAATTAGAGATGGGAAGGGGAAAACTTTTTTTCTTTCTTGTTTTGTGACAAAAAGTCACGTGATTTTCCTTCCTGCCCCTAATTTACATATGCAAATTAGGATTCGGATTCGGTACGGCCAGGCAGAAGGATTCGGCCGAATCCGAATCCTGCTGAAAAAGCTCGAATCCTGGCCGAATCCCGAATTGAATCCTGGATTCGGTGCATCCCTACTTACCAGGGACCTATAAAGAGGCATAATTATGTTTTCATCCCTTGAGTTAATGCCCTTTTTTATGCAAGACAGAACTGTATTTGCTTTAGTAGCCACAGAATAACACTGCCCAGAATTAGACAACGTGTTATCTACAAAAACCCCTAGATCCTTCTCATTTAAGGAAACTCCCAACACACTGCCATTTAGTGTATAACTTGCATTTATCAACATTGAACCTCATTTTCCAGTTTTGCTGCCCAGTTTTCCAACTTAGACAAATCACTCTGCAAAATGGCAGCATCCTGCATGGAACCCATAGTTCTGCACAATTTAGTATCATCTGCAAAAATAGAAACAGTACTTTCGATGCCCATCTCCAGGTCATTAATAAACAAGTTTAAAAGCAAAGGACCTAGTACAGAGCAGTGTGGTACTCCATTAACAACATGGCTTCGTTCAACCCATGATACACAGCCACAAATGTGTTGTATGTCAGATAAGACTGCTGGATCCCTGTTCCTTTAATAAAACAGGGTTTTCTCACACAGAATAAACCTGAAAACACCAGACTCTGATTTTACATTCAAATGAAATAATAATCCTAAAGATTCACTTACTTCTGCCACACACAGATGTTATTGGATTATTTTTTTTTCAATAAATACATGACCGAATATAATTTATTTTCTTTTAGGACTTGTTTTTAAAAGCAGATGATTTTTTGGTCACATTCATATAAAAATATAGAAAATGTTAAGGGTTCACGAACTTTCAAGCACCACGGTATATATATTTACCCATCCTGTTTGTCTAACTACCGTCCTGTCTCTTACCGCTAGCCTCTAAACTTCTGGAACGTCTCGTCTTCTCCCGTATTACTAACTTTCTCTGCACCAATAATCTACTTGAACCTATGCAGTCTGGCTTTCGATTTACACACTTCACTGAGACTGCCTTATGTAGAGTTGCAAATGATCTCCAGATTAAGGCCAAAGGGCATTACTCTATTCTCATTCTCCTGGACTTATCTTCTGCTTTTGATACTGTTAACCCATCTGTTCTAATGAAAGTCATCCATTGGTATCCGTGATCAAGCTGCATCCTGGGTCTCTTCCTACCTTTCTGACCGCTCCTTCTCTGTTACTTTTGCAAACAAATCCTCTCTTCCTGTTCATCTTAATGTGGGGGTGCCTCAGGGTTCTGTACTTGGTCCTCCATTGTTCTCCTTGTACATGCTCTCTTTAGGAGACCTTATATCTTCATTTGGCCTTAAATATCAACTCTATGCCGATGACATTCAGATTTAGACACTCCCTCACTAACCTCGGACGTTCAAACCCAGATCGCTTAGTAGCTAACTCTTCCTGGATGAACGAACGCCACCTCAAGCTCAACTTGGCCAAGACTGAGCTCATGGTCTTTCCACCCAAACCGAGCCCTTCTCTTCCTTTCACCATTACTATTGATGGCATGACTATTAACCCATTCATGATTAATTGTGATAAGTTTAATTTCCACAATGATTCCTGTAACAAAAGATAGTAGACTGCGTGAAATAAATTGACTGTACTGCATATTCTATTACTAGCTGATGTAAGGTACAGAAGAAACAGGGTAATGTTCATTTAGTAATTACTATGCAGACCGAGCCATAAAGTCTGCCCCTATAAGCACTTGAGAAAATTTCCCTTGAACTAGTGCTGAACCAGAAGAAAAAATTCACGTCAAGATATTCCTGTTTTCAAACTAACGTAATATGTAGTAAGGTTTCCAATCCAGAACAAGTATGGAAATGAAAATAGTACAGTATTTGAACAAAACAAAACCAATACTTAACTGAGCTCATAATAAAAATGATTGTCAGTGTATATTAAATGAATGCACATTGTTCTTAAAGGGATGAAGGCTTCAGCATCTGGAAAGTCCATCACACAGCAGTTTCACAAGAACAGATTTCTAGTTACCTGTTAATAATGTGCCTTGTTTCTCAAGCCAAAACACTGGCCATCTCTCATTAAAAAAATAATTACTGGCCATGCATGTATAAATGCTACTCCCCTAACAATAATTATATACAGAGGGGCCTACTTTTCCTCCTGTGTAAAACATTGGAGAAAAACATCACCAGTAATATTACCCATATTAACCAATCAACAATTAAATTTGAATGGTCACACGTTAGCAAATATCTTATTGGTTGCTCTGGGCAACATCACCAGGGATGTTTGTCTCCAATGTTTTACATAGCATCATAAATAAGCTCAAGAGTGTTGTCTAGCTCAATATTCTATATTTCTATTAATTGCAGGCCTATAATGTGTCTGTCTGCTGCTTTGGTAAGTCAAACATTTAAAAAATTAGAAAAACTTCAAGAATCATAGATAACTTTAAAAAGACTGTACAGATGCTGTCAACAAATTCTTGCCCATGAGTTGCTTTGTTCAAAAATGTCTTGCATTAATTAATGCAAGTATGATGGCAGGAGGATGGAGCACCAGTGGGACATATACAGGACACACTATATACTGACTCTGAGTGTATAACTACAGTGTGAAGCAAGTATGATGGCACACAGCTTTAGTGCAAGTAATAAAAATAAAGCAAATACATATAAATGCAATTGGCAGCTTACCATGTTTACCACAAGAGATGTCAACATACTGGCAAAGTCTGGGATGCACAATGGTTTTCAGAATTTGAAATGGGCCCAGGAGTTTGGTGTGAGAGGAAGGCCATTGCTTCCACAAATTTCATGTAGGAGAGCAGGTGCAATAAATGTGAAGGCTCCACGGTCTGCATCTTTGAAAGGTAGTTTTCTCCATGCCATTCTGTGATTCTGTGCTGTGCAAGAAGTGTGAAAATGAATTATTATTTTTATTTGGAGAGAACATGAAGTTAGACATTCTGGGTAATTTACTAACAAAGACACATTTACACCTGAGCAGTAACCAGTCAGTGATTAGTTGTGTTCGGTCAGCTGCAGGTAAAGCAATGAAATCAAATATTCAATTGACTGCCATAAGTTACTACACTATTTACTATACAGAAAGCTCTGAAATATGGCAATGCTTATCCATAGAGGAAAGTGTACCAGGCAATGAACAGGTAGCATGGCTACAAACCTGAAACTGCTGATTGAACTACCTTAAAACTAAATATGATGAACGGCGTCCTTAAAGGAGAAGGAAAGCTACTGAAGCAGTTTATTGGCAATAGATTAGCCACAATAGTGCAACCTGTAACACTATATTTATTCTGCAGAATGCTTTACCATAACTGAGTAAACAGCTCTAGAATCTCTCTCTGTTTGTTTAGGATATACTATATATTGGTGTAACATCACTTCCTGCCTGAGTCTCTCCCTTCTCACTCAGAGTTCTGGGCTCAGATTACAGCAGGGAGGGGAGGAGGGAGGGGGAGAGAGGAGCAAACTGAGCATGCTCAAGCCCAGGGGCGTAACTACAGAGGAAGCAGACCCTGCGGCTGCAGGGGGGCCCAGGAGGTATAGGGGGCCTATGAGGCCCTAATTAATGAGAAATGTCAATATATATTGGTAAAACAGGACAACCTCTGGAAATTTTGGGGGCCCTAAAATTAATTTGCTGTGGGGCCCAGTAGCATCTAGTTACTCCACTGCTCAAGCCCTAGTCCTGGAGGTTTAAGCTGAAAACAGGAAGTCTGATACAAAAGCCCATGTGAACACAAAAGAAGGAAAGAAATGCTGTGGTTTTTTTTTTTGACAGAGGACTCGGAGCAACATTACTTTGAAGATTTACTGTTTTTTTATATAGACCTTTGTGATAAAGCTTACATCATTTTAGCCTTTCCTTCTCCTTTAATACATGCTTAAAACAGAGAACATTTAAGTCATTTTTGGAAAAACTTGAAAAAGGTCCCAGAGAGGACCGAAACTTTGGAAATGCATTTGTGAATAAAGCATGTTGTTTTTTTCACTACAAATAAGGAGTGCGGGTCCATTTACTACGATATTTATATATATATATATATATATATATATATATATATATATATATATATATATATTTTTTTTTTTTTTTTTTTTGAGAAAGGTCCCAACAGGGACCGAAACGTTGGAACGTAACAGAAATAAAAACTGATATTTTTACATACGGGAGTGCTGGTTCTTCAGAGTATTCAAATGTATATATTTTAAGCCTGCACCCCAGCTGGAGAAGCTATACCAGAGTGCATTGGAGTGCGGATACTCATTGGAACGTGATATATATATATATATATATATATATACAGTATATAGACAAATACAAATACAAGAGTCCTCTGCACTCAACCCATTATCGATATATTTAAGACAGAGACATTTTGTGCATACTGCTACTGAAAAATGCCTTACCCTTTAAACAAAACAGGGATTGTTTGTCCATATATTGCAATATATTTAAGCTGGCCAACTACGTCAAAGTCATCCCATATCTGGCCAGTCCTATTCTCGATTTTCATCTGATTCATTAAGAATTCTATTGCTTCATTATACATTTTACAAAGGGACTAAGTTTAAAATGTTTCCCTTTGTAAAACTTAGTCCCTTTGTAAAATGTAAAAGGAAAGGCTTGGTGCACTTGGGGTGCCAAATGTTAGGCATCCCCAAGTGATTGTATTGACTTACTTGAAACCACGGGCTGGTGTTCCTATCAGCAGAAAACTGCACTGGCCCGGGGTTATTCCAGGGAGCACCACGGATCGATCCTCTTCTGTCTTCTTTTGTGTTCAAATTTTCTTGGGGCAAACGCATGCACAGTTGACCAATATAGCCGACTTTTTAGTTACAGATCGGCTTTTCGTTCTAGTAAGCATGTGCAGCCGCACGAAGAAGGAGGAAGACGGAAGAAGATTGCTCTGTGGTGTTCACTGGTATAACCCTGGGCCATAGCAAGTTTTCTGCTGATAGGCGCACCGGCCCAGAGTTTTCTGCATTTCCTTCTACTTTAGGATACCCCATATCTGTACTGACAAGACAGTTATTTATCCTTTGCCAGAAATTGGAAACGGAGAGACTAAAACAAAAATCTGTGCACAGTGTGACAACCAAAGAATCCTCTAATTTTATGTATATCATGTCTAAAAAATTATCCTTTTTCTGTTTAAATAGATAGATGGGTCTAAGTCAAAACATAGGGTCTAGATGGGTCTAAGTCACACTAATTTTTCTGCACATTCCACAATATGTGTGTGCTAGTGTCATAACTGGAATGAGTAAACACTTTACCTATATTACTTTACTGTTGTAGGCTCTATGCCCTCATCACAGCTTTCTCGTGCTCTATTCTGCTCCTATAAACTCATATATGAGCACTGATTTTCTATAGTATTATCATTTTACATTTTAATATAATATAATTTAGTAATTTTAAATAGGATACATTGCATAATGGGCCAACTGTATAGTGAAAGGCATACCGCACTATATACCAGCCAGGGGCAACCCTACCCCCATAATCCAATAAATAATCCTTCAAAATCATACAAAATCCTCAAATCAGAATCACCATCTGTGTTTTCAATTATATAAAATTATATAAATAAAAATATTGTATTATCTGTTAAAAAATTGCTGCATTTAGTTGCCCCAGAGCTTTAGGGCAATTTCACATTTGCTCCTGTACAAATTCTACATGCCCATTGGTTGGGTCAAGAAAAACTGGACCTCCACCCAACCCTAACCCGCCATGCACTCCTTTTTATATACACACACCCAAACCGCCCTGCTGTGACATCACAGAAGGGGTGGGACACGCCAATGCACAAGTAAAAAAAAAAGTAGAGCGTCCAGAGAAAGTGGGGCTCGCGGCCTTTGGAATTACCCTGATCTTGGTTCCAATGAATAATCAGAAACACTCACTGCAATATTTTCAAGCGATAATTGCCTGGCTATAGATTCTCACAGCAGGGTCAGGGCTATTATGAGGAAAGCCTATGGAGGTACAACTGTGTGATCTGCAGCTCAATACTATAATTTCATCCACCCTTATTTATTAGCTGACAAAATCTTGGAATTTTTTCCTATGCAAGTAAACTTTATAACAAAAGCACTGCTTTTGTTTTTGGCATTTGAATGGCATTGTTGCTGGTACTGGAGAGAATCAGTACTTACGCATTATTAGTGTTTATATGTGAGCAGATCTTATCCTGTATGAACACCTTAGAGTGAAGTGTAAATTGTACAAGGATGCTTGGGGAGCACAGTAATATGCACAGTAAAGTAAATTTGGGCGGGTACAAGGAGCTGTGTAAAATACCGGGGGAACACAGTGTGATTTGTGCAGTATGGTACTGCTGGGGGAGCAGTGTGATATGCACAGTACAGCTGAGGAGTAAAGTGTAATATTTCCTGTATGGTAACTCTGGGGAGCACAGTGTGATATGCACAGTACACTACAGTACAGCTGAGAAGCAAAAAAAATGTGTATAAACAGTGTGACCTGTTTAAGACTGCTGGATTAGCATTGTGGAAAATGTACAGGGCTGCTGGGGGAGCACAAAGTGCTGACACCAGAGCTATTAGCGATCAGCATGATGTTTGCATTGTAACAAGCAGCTAAATAATAAAATATTACACCCTTATGGCTAGGGTTGAAGGTGGTTGCTTGATGGTCAAAGACACTACAAAAAAGCTGGTTCATACAAGAGACAGCTAGAATATAATACATTAGAGTAAGCTGTTTTAGGGCTTACATCCTTACAACCACTATGATCCACTACATTTAGCCAGTTCATATTAGAATTACAGTGGTATGAAAAACTATTTGCCCCCCTCCTGATTTCTTATTCTTTTGCATGTTTGTCACAGAAAATGTTTCTGATCATCAAACACATTTAACTATTAGATAATGTCCAAATCTAGGTAAGCAGTGGGAGCACTCACCGATCACAGGCTCAGCTTGTGCTACACATCCAACCGTGGTCCCATCGGTAAAAGTACAACGTCCAATTCATGCATAGATGGAGCACCAAGACGGCCACAAATCGATAAAAACTTTGATTTTTATTTCATCATATTAAAACAGTCAACAGACAGCATGCCCTTGTAATCCCCTGGGCCATGTGCTCAACGCGTTTCGTGACAACCCGTCACTTCCTCAGGAGCTAGGAAGTGACGGGTTGTCACGAAACGCGTTGAGCACATGGCCCAGGGGATTACAAGGGCATGCTGTCTGTTGACTGTTTTAATATGATGAAATAAAAATCAAAGTTTTTATTGATTTGTGGCCGTCTTGGTGCTCCATCTATGCATGAATTGGACATTTAACTATTAGTCAAAGATAACACAAGTAAACACAAAATGCAGTTTTTAAATTAGGGTTTTTATTATTTAGGGAGAAAAAAAATCCAAATCTACATTTTCATGTGTGAAAAAGTAATTGCCCCCTGAACCTAATAACTGGTTGGGCCACCCTTAGCAGCAATAACTGCAATCAAGCGTTTGCGATAACTTGCAACGAGTCTTTTACAGCGCTCTGGAGGAATTTTGGCCCACTCATCTTTGCAGAATTGTTGTAATTCAGCTTTATTTGATATTTATTCAGCTTTTCTAGCATGAACCGCCTTTTTAAGGTCATGCCAAAACATCTCAATAGGATTCAGGTCAGGACTTTGACTAGGCCACTCCAAAGTCTTCATTTTGTTTTTCTTCAGCCATTCAGAGGTGGATTTGCTGGTGTGTTTTGGGTCATTGTCCTGCTGCAGCACCCAAGATCGCTTCAGCTTGAGTTGACGAACAGATGGCCGGACATTCTCCTTCAGGATTTTTTGGTAGACAGTAGAATTCATGGTTCCATCTATCACAGCAAGTCTTCCAGGTCCTGAAGCAGCAAAACAACCCCAGACCATCACACTACCACCACCATATTTTACTGTTGGTATGATGTTCTTTTTCTGAAATGCTGTTACTTTTACGCCAGATGTAACGGGACGCGCACCTTCCAAAAAATTAAACTTTTGTCTCGTCGGTCCACAAGGTATTTTCCCAAAAGTCTTGGCAATCATTGAGATGTTTTTTAGCAAAATTGAGACGAGCCTTAATGTTCTTTTTGCTTAAAAGTGGTTTGCGCCTTGGAAATCTGCCATGTAGGCCGTTTTTGCCCAGTCTCTTTCTTATGGTGGAGTTGTGAACACTGACCTTAATCGAGACAAGTGAGGCCTGCAGTTCTTTAGATGTTGTCCTGGGGTCTTTTGTGGCCTCTCGGATGAGTTGCCTCTGCGCTCTTGGGGTAATTTTGGTCGGCCGGCCACTCCTGGGAAGGTTCACCACTATTCCATGTTTTTGCCATTTGTGGATAATGGCTCTCACTGTGGTTCGCTGGAGTCCCAAAGCTTCAGAAATGGCTTTATAACCTTTGAAATTGAACTCAGGTGTGATAAACCACAGTTAAGTTATTTTTTAACAAGGGGGGCAATCACTTTTTCACACAGGCCCATGTAGATTTGGAGTTTTTTTTCTCCCTTAATAACGTAAACCTTCATTTAAAAACTGCATTTTGTGTTCAATTATGTTATCTTTGACTAATAGTTAACGGTTTTTGATGAGCAGAAACATTTCAGTGTGACAAACATGCAAAAGAATAAGAAATCAGGAAGGGGGCAAATAGTTTTTCATACCACTGTAACTCAAATATAACGGCTTGGAGAAAGCTGTCTCTGGTCCAAAATTCATACGAATTCAAAAGTGGTAAGATTTATGTGTGGGGTCATATCTCTAATGTAATTTTCTACACTGTAGCTCTGAGACACATAGGCAGGCCATAGCTGGCTCTGGGCAGTTTAGAACATCTTCCAATAGTTATGGGGGGGGGGGGGGGTTTCCAGCAGCAGGAGTATTGTAAAGCATATTACTCCAAGGATCTCTGTCTCTTCTAGTAAAGCTCCCCATGTCTGTTTATCCACAGCTGCGCAAAGAGAAAACATTCAGTTATTGGAAGGGTTTAGCAAGTCAGGCAGCACTTCTGCTGACAAAGCAAATCCCACAGTGAATCCCATTTTGATTTAATCTAAAAAGCAATTGGCCTTTATTTTAAGCCCTGAACAGGGAGCTTACAGTATTTCTTCTGTACATATTCTAATAGACACACAAAATAAGTATACCTGCATTCTTCTGTACAGACGGCAGGTCAGCAAAAACATCCTCTACAATTTTGTAGCCTCCCAGCTTTACTAAACACATTTTTGCAAGAAGGCACCCCCATAGTGTATATAGACAGATCCTTTTAAATAATGGTTTGAAACGAGCATAGCACACATGTACAGAGCGCTACTTAAGTTAAGTCTGTAAAGAAGTACAGGTATAGGATCTGTTATCCAGAAAGCTCCGAATTACAGAAAGGCCGTCTACCATAGACAAAATCCTTTTTCTCAGAATTAATAAAACAGTACCTTCTGCCGGATCCAAACTATGATATAATTAATCTTTATTGGAAGCAAAACAATTCTATTTATTTTTTTAAAGGGGTTGTTCACTTTTAAGTTAACTTTTAGTATGATGTAGCGTTTGATATTCTAAGACAATTTGCAAATGGTTTTCGGTTATTATTATTTTTGGTTTTTGAGTCCTTTAGCTTTTTATTCAGCAACTTTCCAGTTTGCAATCTGGTTGCTAGGGTCCAAATAACCTTAGCAACCATGCACTGATTTCAATAAGAGTCTAGAATAGGAGTCAGAGAGGGCTTGAATAGCAATAACAATAAATGAGTAGCCTTACAGAGCATTTGTTTCTTTGATGGGGTCAGTGACCCCCATTTGAAAGCTGGAAAGGGTCCAAAAAAAAACCCCCGCAAATAACTCAAAAAGTATAACATATAAATAACAAAGACCAATGGCAAAGTTGCTTGGAATTGGACATTCTATAACATACCTCAAAGGTGAACCAAAGGTGAAAGTATTTACTAATATATTTAAGGTATGAAGATTCAAATTATTGACAGATACATTATCCAGAAAACCCCAGGTCCCATACTTGTAACATAAAACTCAAGGCAAACCAGCTATTTGGTTAGAGTTGTAATGTATACTTGTTACGGTATTAGAAAAATACACAGCAGTCACACTAACATTAGAGCTCTGCCAGCAGCCCTTCTCAATGTAAAACTAAAACTTTCCAGGCACAGTCAAATCTGCCGCCCCCTTCACAGACAGGACAGCAATATCAGGAGTAGGATATGCTCTAAACAGTCAAATGCTGTGACACCACGCCCTCCTCGTACTGCGTCAGGGGAAAGTGTAACCCGATCACGTGGTCTGTGACATCATTCCTAAGCGACCTTCCCTGCCAAGAAGCCTCTGGGAGAGGTAGGCACGATTTCACACAGCGAGCAGCTGTGTTTGATATATGAGTGTGTGTGCTGAAAGGGCTGCATGAGCAATAACACTACAGTGGGTGATGGCTGTCTGTACTTGCAACATTATGTTATGTAGGGAGGGAAGGTGTCAGTAGTCTGCGATACATTTACTGCCGTACTATTGCCTTATGGGATTCTGGGATTCCCTCCCACCCTGCATTCCCTTTTCGTGGACAATGGGAAAATGCTGTGTAAGATATTTCAATTATTCTATGGAAAGTCAGAATATAGTTCATTATTTTGTCACTGGTATCTCAGTTACTCAATATACAGTAAATATTTATACAGAAGTGGTTGACAGCTTAGGCTAATGATGATCAAGGTCACTGGTATGATTTTTAATAGAAAGCCCCTTAAGGGATACATGTTCTTTTCTGAGATCCTGTCTGTTATATCAAGCAGGAGGAAAATAAGTTGGTGGAGGGCACTCCCAATATTCACAATAGAAAAAACACTTTTTTAAGGTATATGAGGAGCAAATAACACCAGGTAATCCCACAGTCAGTTACCCAAAACAGTATATAGAAATGCAGAGGGGTTGCACACTCAATGAGAGAAATAACACTTAGTAGACAAAGTTGGTGTTCAAAAAAATTTTCTTTTATAGTAAATGGCAAAAAAAATGTTTTATCAAATACAACCGTATTAGCAGAAATATATACATACCACCAGGTAACAAGATCAAGGCAAAAAGAGACAAACCACAGGGAGCAGATACACTTGCCAAAAATGAGTGCACCCCAACATTTCGGCACTATAGCCTTTGTCAAGGGGAATTCTGATGTGTCACCAAGCTATCTGAAGTATAAATACCCCATTCAATTAGACTCAAAAAATCTCAGTTTTCGCGCTCTTCCGAATTCGCGACGTCACTTACGCCACTGTTACTACGCTAGGTAAACGCCTAGCGCAATTACGCAGCTCCCTACTTACTCAGGCAATGAAACCAGTATCAGTGTACATTGTACCATAGCAACCACAAGCAGTACATTATACAGTGAAATAAGGGTTTTGGTCATCAAATCTCAATGTACACTGATACTGGTTTCCTCGCCTGCATAGGTGGGCGTTTACCCAGCGTAAAAACTCCAGCGTAATAACGCTGGTGTATATGACGTCACGAAAGCGTGCGAAAACTGAGTCTATTTGAATGGGGAATTTATACTTCAGATAGCTTGGTGACACATCAGAATTCCCCTTGACAAAGGCTATAGTGCCGAAATGTTGGGGTGTTCTCATTTTTGGCAAGTGTATCTGCTCCCTGTGGTTTGTCCCTTTTTGCCTTGATCTTGTTAATTGGTGGTATGTATGTATTTCTGCTAATACGGTTGTATTTGATATACCAGCCTGTCTGGTGTAAAAAAATTTTTTTTAACATTTACTATAAAATAAATTTTTTTTTAATACCAACTTTGTCTACTAAGTGTTATTTCTCTCATTGAGTGTGCAACCCCTCTCCATTTCTATATACTGTTATATCAAGCAGGACAGGTACAAATAACATGGCACTCGTTTTTGAGCATTAAAGAGCAACTCTGGCAAATCAGCTTAGCTTTAATTGATTTAACATTTGGTTACCAATTGATTTAACATAATTGATTTAATTTTGACGATGATATTGAAAAATGGAAAATAGTGCACTCTATGTGGTCTTGTAAATACTGTATAGGTTCCCTCCCTCCATCTCTGAACAGGTCACTGCACCCCCTCCCCATATCAACCTGTGTATGTCACACTGACCTCCCCCATCAGCCCGGTGTGTGTCATACTGCGCTTTCACCCAAAATCCATCTGAATGTCATACTGCGCTTTCACCCAAAATCCATCTACATGTCACATTGTGTTTCCTCGCAAAATCCATCTGCATGTCACACTGTGATTTTTTCCAAAATCCATCTGCATGTCACATTGCATTTCCTCCCATAATCCATCTGCATGTCACATTGCACTTCCTTCCAAAATCCATCTGCATGTCGCATTGCACTTCCTCCCAAATCCATCTGCATGTCACAACAATGTGTTACCTCCCAAAATCTATCTGCATGTCACAGCAATGTGTTACCTCCCAAAATCCATCTGCATGTCACAACAATGTGTTACCTCCCAAAATCTATCTGCATGTCTCATTGTGCTTCCTCCCGAAATCCACCTGCTCCATGTGCTCCTTTCATCCGCTATGTGCATGTCACAGTGCCCTCCTCCTAGCAGCCCTGTTCATGCTAAACTGCCCCCAGCAGCAACTCCAGCATCCATGTACATATCAAGAACATCCAGATATTGTATGAGTGGCCACGTTCCTATTATTCTGGTGATTTGGGTCTGCAGCTCAAATTATCAGAATTGCAGTAATTGATGAGGTGCTGCAGCTTCAGTTTTTTGGAAACAAGGTTCACAAAGGGCATTTTATTCCAGCTTAATAAGCATTAGTGTTAACATTTATGACTCTGCATCTGGAGTTGCCTTTGTCTGATTTTGCTGTGATAGTGGAGGAAGCTTCTTTTTAAATTAACATTTTTTGGATGCTGGAAAAAGGAAATGGAAATAAAACAATGATGGTGGTATTTTTTTTTGTAGGGTATAAGCTCCTGTAGAAGAAATCTTTTCTGCAGAAAAGGCTGCTGTAGCCTTATTTGTTTTTATATTGGGTCAGTGACCCCCATTTTGAAATCTGGAAAGAAGTCCAAAAAATAAAAATTGATGGCCAATTGAAAAGTTGCTTAGAATTGGCCATTCTACAACATCCTAAAAGTTACTTAAAGGATAACTACCCCTGTAAGTGAGCTACATCTTCAAAACAAAATTCTTCACCTTCATTCTTCTACACTTCTATCCATTTGTCAAAAATTATCATTATTTGATCTCTCAGACGAGCTTTAGTGAACCAAATCACACATTACAGATAGATAAATGTGTAAAATGTCAGATGAATGTTAACAGAAAGTGACTGGAAAGAGATATATAATATGCACCATTAATTGCTAGTTAGTTTGTTGAATAAAAAGTAAAGTCTCCCAATTGGTTTGAATAAGAATTTTGATGCTTGGTCTGTTCACACGCCCAACATTTCTTACATTGGCTAAACCCTGGCTAGATATTTTAAATGCTGGACCTATTACTCACACACAAATTATTTTATGCTGTAGCAATTCCTAGGCTATATGCTTTATTTATTTATCTGCTGGTGTGTAGTCTAGCAAAAACTTGCAGGAATATCAAAAGCAAATACAGTTTGAGCCATTTTGGCACTTGTTACTGCTTTTCTTTGGATTTTTGTGTACAAAATATTTTTCAGAAGACCTTGCTTGTGATGATCAGTTTCCAGTAGATATTAAACCTCATTTGACCATCTGTGAATGATATGAAGATCATCCAATTTAAATGCTTCCATCCGTGAACATGCTGCATTTTCAGGCCAAGTGTTATGTTTATAAGAACCATAAAACATTGCTTTAACATGTGTTTTTAAAATCCAAACGTTTTATTGTCATGAAGATGGCTAATCATGGCCTGGTTGTACCAAGTTTCAAGCAACACTAAAGCTGTTGTTATATGCAGCACTTTCTAAAGTAAGTGAATTCTGCAGCCCAGCACTGATTAGACTTATTCTAGGTATTTTTTGCTGCTGCAGGTTGTGAACCTCAATTTTCCACTAGCGCCACAGATTCTCAGTTGGATAGCAGTTAGGGTTTCTGACCACAATTGTAGAGCATTCACCTTTCTGTCCTTGAACCATTCCAGTGTTATATTGGTCTTGTATTTAGGATAATTGTCCTGTTGAAATATGAACTTTTGCAAAAGCTTTAATTTTTTAGTTTTTCTTTCTTTCTTTTTTTTTTTTTTTTTTTTTTTTTTGCAGTATTTTTCTGGAGTTTGCAACATCCATTTTCCTTCTGTTTAAACGAAAATATACTGGATTTGCTCTTTGTTATAATGTTGACAGATTTTACACATTAAAAGTACATGTCCAATACTGTACTCCCTTTACACAAATTTGCGGAAAAATTTCCCTTTACTACCGCCCATTTGTACCTACGCTTGCAAATCATTCATTTTGCGAACTCTACAATAAGACTCCTAAGAAATAACGACAAAAATAACTTCCTAAACCAACTCTGGAAAACCAGAAACAAAAAACATACAACCTCGCACATTTACCAAACTATCAAACCGTTGCTAGACCTAGACAAAGTAAATAACCCCAATTTTAGTTGGATTACGGCAATACCTCACGTCACAGAATCAGACATCTTGAAACAACACACTAAAGTTATGACACTACTCCCGGCAGGCAGATATCAGGAAATGTCATTGCAAATCCTCCATAACTCGTATCTCACCCTGATTAAAAGATTTAAGATGGGTAACCTCCCCTCAGACAGATGTTTAAAATGCCGCACTCCTGCAGCTAACTTAGTACATGCCATGTGGTTTTGTCCTTTAATACAAGCTTTTTGGGAAGAGGTCATTTCATATGGTGCACAAATGGTTGGGAAATCCCTCCAAATACACATAGAATGGGCTCTGTTTAGTAACTCTACTTCATTCACACATATTACAACTACCGAAAAACATCTAATTAGGGAGATTGGCGGCGGCAGCCAGGAAAACGATATTGCAACAATGGCTACACACTACACCCCCATCATTTCTATTGGTGAAACAAAAATTACATTACATTTTCCATATGGACTAGTTGGAAACCTTAACTAAAAAAAAACACAATACGTCCAAGTTCTTTCATATGTGGTCTACCTACATAATACATCTCCCACAAAGAATTAGATGCCTCACAGTCTACACCTTTAGACACACGTCATGGTACGATATGGAATCTTTGAAGGATCACCCTTTGATCATGGAATCATCCCAATATATAGCCACATCACAACAAGAACTACAACCTGATAATGCGCCTCCCAGAAATCGTCAGATTAACAGATTGCTAACCTCTTATCTGAATTAATCTTCAGAAAACCTGCCCCCTCATGCTACTTGCCATAATTGAGCTGACTGTTTAAAAAGTTTGTTGAAATGTTTTTATTTGAATGTCATAATCACTATTCTTTGCTTTATGGAACTATGTACAAATGCTCTATGTGATTATAATCTATTATCCTATAATAAAAACAAGTTATAAAAAAAAAAAAAAAGTACATGTCCACAAGGAACTCTTGCTCAACAAGAGGGCACTAATTATGTGCTTTGTTGCCCTAGATGCACTATTGATTTTTCATAAGAAATTGATTGTGGAATCTTAAAATCGGAGCCTTTTCTAATGGTAATTTACAAGTTCAGTTTATAAAGTGCAATTTGGAACACAATTAGACATTTTTTAATTCCAAAATTATTGCTGCCAAGTACAACATCCTTTATAATTGAGAGTAAATGTTGTTTCACTTCTTAGACATGCCTTCAAAACATCATTTATATCCGGTTCCCCAGTGTCAATGGATGAGCTTGCACATCTTCCCTCCTTTTGTATGCAAATAGCTAAATGTATTGCTGGGGATCTAAAGAATACTTGGTGAGATAAATCTGTAATGTGCTCTTCTTTAGTTAAAATTCAGAAATTTTGTAAATAGTGAAATCCTAAGCAAAGATTTGCAGCTTAGTGGTTTAAAGGTGTCCAGTCAGTTTATTTTCTTCAACTGGGGCAACGCATGGTATGATCCCCTTTCTTTTGTTCTGATTGTTTGTGCACAGAAAATTAATGATTGGAACAGGAAATACTAAAGGCTAGTGGCAGACGGGGAGATTAGTCGCCCAGCGACAAATCTCCTCTTCTGTGGGTGACTAATCTCCCCTGCCTTCCCACCGGCTAAAATACGAATCACCGGCGGGATCGCTTCGCATTTCCGAAGTCATTCGAAGTTGCTTTCAGGCAACTTTGGGCGACTTCGTAAATGCAAAGCGATTCGTATTTTAGCTTTGGAAAATGAAGCGATCTGAGTGCCATTCCGCCGGTGATTCTAGCTGACAGGAAGAGACGTAGAGGAGATTTGTTGCTGGGCAACTTATCTCCCCAGAACGCTATGTGTGCCACCACCCTAAAGAGGAGTTTTGGCAATGCCCCAAGCATTGTCTGTCAGGCCATTGATAACGTTTTAAAACCTGCATGGTTCCCGGACTGACTGACTTCCATATGTTATAGTGGACTGATATCCATCATACCAACAAACAGTACTTGTAGGTTTAGTTCTCCTTTAAGTGAAGCCTTTAAAAAAGAAGTTTTAACACTGCACAATGCTAATGTAATATCAGAAACTAGCACAGTGCAGAACAATCTTTTAACTGGGGCCCATCAAATCTGATTTTTACCCCCATGTGAGCCATAATATGGTTGCAACTTATCTACAAAGCTATTTTTGGCTGACGACAAAGCAAAATTGACTTGTCACCAAGAAAACAGAAGTGTAATATTTATTGCTTCGGTTTCCTTTTGACTTCAAATGCAGCTGTCCTGATCTGATTTAGCCATTAGCGTTTCCCAAATCCAGGACTCATATATCCAGGCCTAAATACTTTGTTTACTGTGGCAAGTTCTCCGTATTCAGTTTGATAAATCTGGAAATATGAAATTTGTCTGTTTTAAGACCTGAACAGTCAGTCAGAGGAGGAAAATGTCACAGGGTTGAAACATGCATGTGGTGTCCTAAGTAGAAGGATGCCAGTCCGTCTTGGAAAACACAATGTTCTCAAACTTACATTAAGGTGGTTCATGTTACATCAGTGTGTGTGAGGAGCAAGATGCAGTGCATCACACACAGCCAGCTATTCCTGTAACTGTGACTATTACAGCTGTCCTGCTGGCCTCACTATCCTTACAAGCCATAACAGCTAAATCAGCATGCTGAACCAATCCCCCTTTCTGAAGGCTAATTTAATCTAGGTTGTAGTACATTGAAGAGAAAGTTCCCAAAGAGGTGGTTATTAACAACAACATTTTATTTGGCTTCTTATCAATAAAATTAAACCTCATCCGCCTGGGCACCTTTATTTGCGGAGACAGAGAGCCATTAAAAAAAGCAACAATGAAAAGCATAATCACTAGTAGAGGGCTATGTTCACAAATAACATATAATCTACATATTCATCTACTACACCAATTTTTGAAATATGCTGTATTGGCTGTGTATATTTTTGTATTTTTGTCAACATTAATAGTGCCAATTACAATAAAAACGTAAATAAATGTGTATATATTTATCTTCACCCCCAGTGGCTTTACCTTGGTGTTGAGCGATTCAAACTCCCATAAACTCGAAATTTGACCAGTTGAAATTTATATAAAAAAATCTATATAGGATTGAACTGAAAACTCAATTTGAAGTAGAATCGAATTTTCTCCAAAAAAAAAATCAAATGTCAGGAAGGCAGCAAATCCAAAATTGATCCTAGGACATCTCCCATTGACTAAAACAGCAAATCGGCAGGTTTTAGGTGTCGAATAGTCGAATTTGAGACCCAGAGTATGATAAATCTTTGAAATCTTTGAAATCAAATTTGATTTTTTTTTTTTTTAAAAAAAAAAACTTGAATCAAATTTTAACAATTCCCTAGTCGAATTTGACCATTTTGACCATTAAAAAAAACCTAGAAAATTAGATTTTTCAATTCAACCCTTGATAAATCTGCCCTTAGTACAGGGCATGGCAAGCTAGAAGAGAAACCTTGTTTGACATTATAAGTCTGTCATAACTGGAGGATACTAACACATCGACCTGGCTAATTTGGCAGTCAGCAGTAGCCCAGACACAGCTCAGGGTCACAGCTCAGTTCAACAGCTTCCTTTGGGGATTGGATTTTAATTATTTGTCTTTGTACTACAATTCTTATACATGACCTGCCTGTTGTTATTGAATTCTGACAATATTACCACTCTGCCTCATGTTCTTCTCTGTGAACTGTTATCCATGCAATACCCCGTAGGATTGGATCATAAGAGTAAATGATCAGTTATCTGGATTGCTCAGGACCTGGTGGTCTTCCGGGTAAGGGATTTTCCCCAATTTAGATCACCATGCCTTTTAAAAATAATGTAAACATTAAATAATTCCATTATAGCTTTAGAACAATGTGCTAAAAAAAATACTTGTGAGATAGCCTTCAGCACTCTGGAAAATGGGTTTCCAGATAAGGAATTCCATACTTGTATGTTGATTATCTCAGTAAGAATGCATTGCATGTTGTTAATTCAGATAATAAAGGAAATGCAATACTAAAAATGCAGTCTGTGTGTGTGTGTGTGTGTGTATATATATATATATATATATATATATATATATATATATATATATATATATATATATATATATATATATATATATGTAATCAGAATTCATATGAGTCAGTGCTATTTGTTCTGGCAAAAAGTGTGATATATGAATCCCCAGCCTAATGTTTGTAGTGAAAGTTCAGTAAGACTGTCTTGAAAATGAGCTGACAGATTTTTGGGTGACCCATGCTGGCTGTGGAATGTTGCTGGCATGAGTGACAGGAGCCAGTTGGTGTGAGCTACATGTGAGCTCACAGGCTGATTTTGGTGTCTGTTCTCTTTCCAGCTCTGGCTATCTGCTCCTGTTTGAAAGGTAATGCATTTCTTAATTTCTAGGGATTTTGTCGGGATCTATAAAACTTGAAGCAGCCTATACAGGTATTGAAACGTATTAGGGAACCACGAGCAGCAGTTGTGCTTGTTTTGCAGAATTTATGCTTGCTTCTAGTGCTCTGTGTATATGTAGTCCATTTTTGAAGCTGTGTTCAGATATTCATTCTCTACTACTGGGACTCTTGTTGGCAGTATATTTTAGCACTGTTTTCATGACTTCTATTCAGTCTTACAGTTTCCCTGAGATTGCACTGTACATTCCTAATGATCACTAGTACTTTTTATAAATATGTGTATCATGTACATGATCTTATTCTTCCCGTTATTGTTATTAGCGATAGGAAGACAAATGTTTACAAAAGCAGCAGCGTATGAATAAGCAATGTTTAAATTGCTTTGCGATTGAAAATACAGAATTTATTTTTTCTCTAGTAACACTGACTGATAATAGCTCTATTTTAGTCTCAACAAAATGTATTGCTTTTTTCCTTCTGTTCTTGTAATTAATTAACATTCTGTGTATATGTAGAGGCTTGTTGGCTAAAATTTATATGATAGCATTTTTAGTTTTACTGTACAGTATTTAACTTTATTAAGAGAGTAGCTGTGCAGCTGAAACTTACTCATAATCAATTTCTAAAGGTTGCCATAATACCCAAACATTAGGGAATTATGGAACTTTGAGGAGGGGCAGTTTTGACAAAACATCCTGTGATCATTTGATCGTTCATCTGTACAAACTGAAAATTGTATCTTTCAGTGCTAAAACTCAGTGAGTGGATGGGGCATGTGGAGATGTAGAACTCACTCATTAGGCAAAATTTTATCATTTGGCTCACATTGTCGTAGGTCGGACATTATAAAAACTTTGCTTGTGAATGTCTACCTACCTTGTGTCCATCAAGTCTGATCCTGGGTATGCTTTGGGCAAAAGTATCCAAACCTTCCAATATTGTATATTCTACATTTCAACAATAACTACATGGTTCCAAACAATCTATGAAGTAGCGCAATTTGTAACTAATTCACAGAGCACCAGGCAGCTTCGGTCATGAAAGCTTGAGTTTATTGGTTACATTGAAATAATTCCAACATCCGCAGTAACAATTTTGGAAGGGTTGGATACTTTTGCCCAAAGCATACCCAGGATCAGACTTGCTGGACACAAACCCCAGGCTTAACGCGTTTCGTGGCCTCACCCCACTTCCTCAGAAGATCTGAAGTAGTGCCAGCCAGTTTGGTGTAGGGGTAATGTGGATTAATTATATCTTCGTTTGGATCAAATACAATGTACTGTTTTATTATGAAAGTGAAAAAAATTATTTTTAAAAAATTGGATTGGTTGGTTTTGCTTTCAATAAGGACCCATTATATCTTAGTTTGGACAAGGTACTGCCTTATTATTACAGAGAAAAAGATTATTTTTATTCGAATAAGAAGATGGAGTCTGTGGGACATGGGCATAATTCTGAGCTTTCTAGAAAACTGATTTCCAGATAACAGATCCCATAACTATAATAATAATAAAAATACCCTACATGGACAAAGCACGGTCTAAACAGAACAGGTTTTGGAGATGGTAGTGAAAAAACTTGACTGACCTGCACAAAGCCCTGGCCTCAACCCAACTGAATTCTTGCGGGATGAACTGGAACATCAAGTACAAGCCAGGCCTGATCACTCAACATCAGTGCCCAGTTTCACTAATCATGGAAGCGAATTGGAGAAAATCTCAACAGCAATGTTAAGATCACAGCAAAGTAGAGACAGTTATAACAGCTAGGTCAGGCAAACTTTATATTAAATCACTGGGATTTGGAATATGTTAGTCATGCAGGTAGCTGGATATTTTTGGCTGTATAATGTATCTGTACATTTCAGAATGGAAAGGTTTTCCATTTTGCCTGTTTGGTTGACAAAAATAAGTGTCAACCAACTATTAATTATAAACAGACTTTTTGTAAACAGGGAAAGTGAGTTGGTGGAAAACAGTACATATTTCTATGATGATTTATTTAATGGAATTCTATTAAGAAAGTAAAATGTTTTTAATTGTTAATTTGTTTTAAGGTTTTTAGCCCAGTCAGTAACAAAGATGGCTACCAGCAACCCTGTGCTAAACCGACTGGACCAGAGAGCAGCAGAAGCTGATCAGATTATTG
Organism: Xenopus petersii; assembly: GCA_038501925.1. NCBI lineage: Eukaryota > Metazoa > Chordata > Amphibia > Anura > Pipidae > Xenopus > Xenopus petersii. The sequence continues at coordinate 63,687,487 of CM076673.1, read as the reverse complement.
AATACCTCAAACAACAAGTTGCACTTCTCAAGGAAAAAGCAAGTAGGGAAACATCTGCATTATTTTTTTTTTTTTTTTTTTAAAGCATCACTGATATTGGTACAATACAAGGTCTATTTAAATATGTTCATAAGTCGTTGTTTCTGTGGCACTTGGACACACAAATATAGTGCAGAGACCAAGAACAGTTGATTTAGGCTTGAATACAGGGCGCAAATAGCAACAACAAAAAAAATGGTGGATTACGCCCATTTTTTGCACTTTGCACCCTGCCTTCCACTACATAAATGGCCGCTATTGTGCCATTTGCTTTAATATTCATTAGCGAGCTCAGACTACCTAGAAAAGCAAGAAGGCCTGGGTTCCATGATAGGGAAGTAGGGAGGATAAAGATATAATTATTTATACCAGCCCAGGTAAACTTTCTGCGTTTTTAAGAGGGGTATTCCTATTTCTCATTTTAACCAAAAAGATTATCTGGGTGCTCGTAAAATTAGTGTACAATCTGTATGTGGTGTCACTCACTTATTAGGAATTCATGACAAACATAATATGAGGTATCTGACACCAGCACACTAAGTTGTTATTTTTAGCTTAATGACACATAGCCATTGTATATGTCTGGGCTTTTCCGAAGGCCACACTGTGTGAATGTATTGTATATTTCCAGTTTGTCAATAAACGCATATCATATGTGTATACTATTATGGATACTTTTAAAGGAGAAGGAAAGGTTAAAACTAAGTAAGCCTTATCAGAAAGGTACATCTAAATATACCAGTAAACCCCCAAAGTAATGTTGCTCTGAGTCCCCTGTCAAAAGAAATACTGCATTTCTTTCCTTCTATTGTGTACTCATGGGCTTCTGTATCAGACTTCCTGCCTTCAGCTTAAACCTCATTGCCCTGGGCAAGAGCATGCTCAGTTTGCTCCTCTCCCCCCACCCCTACCTTCTCTACTGTAATCTGAGCCCAGAGCAGGGAGAGACTCAGGCAGGAAGTGATGTCATACCACATTAATACTGCAGTTCCTATTCTTAACAAACAGAGAGTTTCTAGAGCTTTTTAATATAGCATTCTAGCTTGCACTATTGCAGCTAATCTATTGGCAATAAAATGCCTCCGTAGCTTTCCTTCTCCTATAAGATCAGGACACCCTGTAACTAGTTGAAACTTCACAGAATCACTTACCAAACCAAAAATACTTTATTCATGAGGCACCCAAAGACAGGGGCTGTGAAGTAGGGCTATTTATTTTCTAATTACCTACTTCTGTGCTTTACAACAAGGGATTGCGAGGAAAGCGGCAAAATGACGACACACGGAAAATTACACCTGGCTGGTGTTTTTTTACAGAAAAGGGGCAGTGTTCCATTGTAAAATGTGGGCAGAACTCATAATAAATTTGCACCTTTAATAAATTACATCTTCCTTGTTCTTTAATTACAAAACAACCATTCAACCCTGACAAAAACGTTGCTCTGTTAACTCTAAGAATGTAAGAGATTGGTTTGTAATTATTAAGTCCAATGTGTATAGGCTTGAATTTGTATTTTATCTGTTTATAGGGGAACTACAGAAACACTAAATTTGATATCACGTTTCAAGAAAAAGAAAAGGAATGCAGACCTGTTCTCTAAATGTCAATAATCATTTTAAGCTTGAAGAGGTTGTTCACCTTTAACTTAACTTTTAGTATCATGTAGAGAGTGATATTCTGAGACAATTTGAATTGGTTTTTATTATTTGGGGGTTTTGAGTTTTTTAGCTTTTCATTAAGTAGCTCTCCAGTTTGCAATTTCAACTTAGGAAAACAAAGCACTCAAGTGCCATCACGCCTGCGATTTAGATCCTAGCTGGCGGGAAGGCTTTTCAGGGAGATTAGTAGCCTAAAGAAGAGGCGATTTATCGCCGGGTGACTAAGGGCTATTCCACACGGGGAGATAGCAACGCGTTTGCGGTCGCGGCGGCAAAGCGCCGCGACCGGCGCAGGCGACAGTTTTGTATGGGCGCCTATGTAAAAACGCCTGTGCTAACCACACGAGGCGATGCGCTTTTCAACAGTCGCCTGAAAATGCCTCGCCAGGCTTTTTCAGGCGACTGTTGAAAAGCGCATCGCCTCGTGTGGTTAGCACAGGCGTTTTTACATAAGCGCCCATACAAAACTGTCGCCTGCGCCGGTCGCGGCGACTGTCGCGGCGCTTTGTCGCCGCGACCGCAAACGCGTCGCTATCTCCCCGTGTGGAATAGCCCTAAATCTTCCTGAATCTTAGCGTGTGCCCTTATCCTTACAGAGCATGGCTTTTAGATGTGGTCAGTGACCCCCATTGAAAGCTGTAAAAGTCAAAAGAAGAAGACAGATAATTTAAAAACTATAAAAATGACAACCTTTTGCAAAGTTGCCTAGAATTGGCCATTCTATAACATACAAGAAGTTAGCTTAAAGGTGAACCATCCCTTTAAGTAAAATCTGAGTTAAAGAAAATCTCTTAATTGAGAATGAAAGGTATCTGCTACAGATTTTTTTGCTACCATCCCCACCTGGAAATATAGCTGTGACCAAGACATATATGTTTAACACAGAATGGTCCTTTGCATTCCCCCTGGTTTTAATACAACATTAGTGATAATTTACAGACCTCTCAATTTATCCCCCATCATCACTGATGGACATATTCCAGACTGACTATGCAGGTGCAAGCCTTTAGTATGGAGCACTGTGCAAACTCTTCTCCAAAAGCAGAACTATGGACTTGATGCACCCAGAGAAGATGTCAACCATATAGAATGAACAAACCAATATTTTGGTACTACAGAGGAAACGTTGTTTGACGCAATAAATATACCAGGGGTAGGACCCTGGTTTAATTTGCTCCGTGTGCCAGCCTTTTGTTTCCTTACATGGGACTACAGAGGAGACATTTTTGAGCTGTTGAGACCCTTATACCTGTAGTTTGTTTAACTTACCTTTGTCCTTTAAGATTATTATTATTATTAAATTATTTTTGAGCCCTGGGTCTGCCTGCTGTCATGAAAGAAAGAATATCTGTGGTTTTTTTTAATATCTTTAATGTATGTTAATCGTTCCGTTACATTATGATGTTTAGTTCTGCAGGCCTCTCTACGAGAGGAGAAGAAGCTTCGTGTAGAAAATGCCAAGTTAAAGAAAGAAATTGAAGTCCTGAAAGAACAGCTAGTAACAACTGAAATAAAAAATGGAGGTAATCCCTGTGTGCAAGAACTGAAAGGTGACATAATAATGATTAAAATATAACACATGGGAAGCTTGTGAAATACGTTTCACCTTGTTATTATTTCATTTGACAGTGAAACAGATTAGCATCCCAACTAGCACCTCTGCTGACTCTAGTGTTTCCACACCAGTAAGTGCTCCCCAACCAGCTTCTGTGAAATCTTCCCCTCCAGCACCTAAATCAGGAGAAGAAAAGAAAAAAAAGGAAAAAGCAGAAAAGAAAGGTACAGCACTGCAGCATTTGATATAAATTTGTGTTTGTTGGTGCGAGTTGAAGTTGAGGTAATTTTATTAAAGTTTAAACATTTTGAGAGTGTAGTACATTATTGGGATCTGTCTGTGCTACATGCAACATTAAATTAACTATTTTCGATCACTTTGCCTACCTGTAACTGGATTTACCACAAACAACAAAAATCTAGCAAGCTTAGTACAACAATTTTGGTATAGTTTGTCCATACATTTTAAAGCTGTGCTTTTATTGTTGTTGCCTGTAAGACTTTAAGAAGACAGCAAGCAGTAGCCTCTACACAATTGTGTGAAGCAAATATATTATTGCTCCTTTGGTGCACAAACAGTAAGAGAAATACAATCTCTGCACCATTTAACTGCCCGGTAGGATAATTATCCTATCTACTTCCCATCTCTGAAGTGTATCGTCTATATTATTTAATACTACAGTACTTCAACTATACTTGGTTGTTCTGCCTACTGCCCATAAGCTATTGGTGAAATATAACTTAAACTTAACTTTAATTGTCATGGAATTCTGGGAGTTTTATATCAGCAACAACTGAAGGGCTGCAGGTTGGGCATCTCTAATTTAACTTAATAGATATGGCTGGATGTAGAAGGAATCTGGATACTAAATGAGCCTAGGGTTGTCACCTTTACAGAAAATTTCTACCGGCTGGTGGTGGGGGCGGGAACAAAAGGGGCGGACCGTGATGTAAAAGGGGCTGGGGTCATGATGGCCAGAAGGCAGAGAAAAGGTAAGTTTCGAGCAGAGGGCCAAGGGCTTTTGTTAAGGGTATTACAAATTTACCAGCAACTACATTGCCGATAAATTTGTAATACTGGCCCCTGCCTTGGCAGTTGTTTTACCGGATAGGCTGGTCGCAACCGTAGGTGTGCCCCATGTTTATGATTTTTTTTGTTGGCTATTACAGAAGTCTCTGTCCATCTGAATAATAAGCGTCGTCACATACTGTATACTGAGTCGAGTCTCAATATGTTGCTGATGTTAGGTTGTCTTGCCTTCCAAAAAAACTGGAAACTGGTGTTCGCATAAACTCTTGTTTTCCAGCACTTCCAGCCTTCACCGGACACAAGTCCCAGAAACCTCTCTGTGGCACACTCAATACACACTTATCTTTTGGGAGGGGTTTCTCTCTTCCTCTCTCCAGCCCTTTTGGAGTTCTCTCTAATTATTTAGTAAAGAGAGAAAAAGTTAACCTTTGAAATTGCACCACCCCATCATGGAGCCCGATAACTCAGGGAACAATATTAAAACTTAACTTTTACTGATAAATTAAATAAAATAGTGAGTCCAGGAGAACATTTGAAATAGAGTTAGGAACAGGGAGACGTGGAACCTAGATTAGGTAAAGCGATAAATGCAAACCATAAGTTGAGTATGAGACTGATTCATTAAGTCTGTAGTGAACCACTACAGTCTATAGTAAACAACTACAGTGATAACGTGGTATAGGGCAATAAAGACAAGTATCACGTGGCCTATAAAAAAATAGGTATCCTATTCAATTGCCAAACCTGGCATAAGCTTGCTTGTGAATCCCAATTGGTCCGCCACCTATGCACCCTTGTTCGAAACCTCCCAGTTTCCTGGTGCAAAGAGACAGGTAAGTTACAATTACACAGATCAGTTACGCACAACCTGCCAATGAGGGTCCCAAATCAAACTAAGCTGCCCATTCCACCTCCAATCCACTTTCCAATCTTAGTGATTGCACCACCCATTCATTCTCAGGCACACCCTCCCATTTCCATGGAAGAATATAGTATGGTTAAGTGATATCAAAAGTTGATCCACTGTTCAATTAATAGAAACGAGTTGTGGTACTTAGAAAAAGCTTGCATCAGTTTGCATTAATTCTACCCCAGAAAGAGGCTCCGTTGATCGCCTACCCCTTCACCCACAGAAATTCCCTCCCGTTTCAGCTGTGAAGCTGTGGCCTAAGTTTATAATAGTTCGGTCCCCCTGCCTAGCAAAACTAAAAAAACTAAAATGCCACTTAATTAATCAGTCTCATTCTCAACTTATGGTTTGCATTTATCGCTTTACCTAATCCTCGTCTCCCTGTTCCTAACTTTATTTTAAATGTTCTCCTGGACTCACTATTTTATTTAATTTATCAGTAAAAGTTGTTTTAATATTGTTCCCTGAGTTATCGGGCTCCATGATGGGGTGGTGCAATTTCAAGGGTTAACTTTTTCTTTCTTTACTACTTATCTCTTTAACCCTGCACACCATCTACTGTTTCTCTCAATTGATGTGTGGTGCTCCCTTATTTTGTGTGTGATTACTCTCTAATTATTTAACTCGGTGGGGAATTGCTCTCCTTCTCAGCTACTTTCACATGTACCCCCTCCTGCACATGGAGGTTTCCACTGGCCCCTTACCCTCCTCCATTCAAGGAGGTCTCAAGGGGTAAGCTCTGAGGTGTTGCTCGCACCTCTCTTTAACTGCTGCTCACCTGCAGTCTAATTACCTAGCTACCTTTACCTGGGCAGCTGAAAAACACCTAATGGAGCATGGAATGGAAGCCCATCCATCTCTCCTCCATTCACTTCAGGGACCCATTATTCAACTTTTCCTAAGCCGGTACACACCTTCAGCAATACTTTCTGAAACAACACACATTTTCCCTGGAGTTTTATATTCACCAATCTAACAGTGGTGAAATATACACAATATTGTGCCCTTTTGACACATATCTTACAAAGCCAAAAATGCTTTGTATGGCATAGACCTGACTTTAGATGTTCCATAGCTATTAGGATGCATTTTTTATTTAGGTGTGAATGCTAATGCTGCAACAATGAATCTTTTTTTTTTTTTTAAATATTTTTATTCAATATGTATTTCATTGAAAAGAATAATTTGATTTATGTTTTGTGAAGTCAGATAAAGAACAAGTAGCCTTCAAGTAGAATTCAACCCGTAGTTTAAAGAAAACCCTCCCCCCTACCCTGTGTAGACCCTCCTCCTACCCAGCCTACCTGCCCCCCAGGGCAAATTACTCACCCCTCTGTGCAGATTCTGGCCTCTGAGTTCATGGCAGCCATCTTCTTCTCTGGTAATCTTCGTGTATTGACTGTATTTTCGGGGCGTGCGCAGTTGGGCTAAATTTCTGGTCCTCAACAACTGCACATGTGCTGAAAGTCACATACATTTCCGTAACTTTTGGCGCATGTGCAACGGTTCAGGACCGGAAATTTACAACTGCACATGCGCCAGAATTTCCGAAGAAAGAAGAGGCTGCCAGTACTCCGAGGCCAGAATCTCCATAGAGGGGTGAGTATTACCGGCATTTGCCCGTGAGGGCGAGTAGGAGGGAGCGGGATTTTAAACTACGGGTTGAATTCTCATTACATTTTGTGTGTGTGTGGGGGGGGGGGGGTTACATGTCTGTCTGGGTGTAGTTTTCCTTTATCACTTGCCTATAGAATGAGGGAAGATGGGAGTTGTAATTTTGGCACAGCTAAGAGCCAGTATCTAGTGTCTTGGGTTCTTAAAACCAACCAGCAAAATGTATACATTTAATTCACAAATGCAGTCTTTGTAGCGTGGGAGAAAAATATTAAAATCCATAAATACTTAGTATATATTTTCAGATATAAAAGTCAGATTGTATAGTATTTGCCAGGACAGAGATAGGATCCATTATCCCGAAAACGCCAAATTAGGGAAAGCTCATCTCACATAGACTCCATTTTATTTGAATAATCCAAATTTTGGATGTGCTTTTTGATGTCAGGAGATGCCATATTGAGTGCACTCTGAGCATCTGTGTGTCAAGGTGGCTCGAAACTTTTTGGTTCCCAACAAATACAGTATCCATGAACAATAACCCATCCTCTGAATGGTCACAGATGATGCTACTTGTGACCTGGTTCCCCATATGTTTGGCTCATGAAAATAATCAGATTTTATGTTTCTCAGTTAAGGATTATAAGTTTTTACATCTCATCAGTTTAATTCACACTTGGAAGACATGGTTTCCTCTGGAAAGAGAAATAAAATGCCATCTGGAATACATATAATTACAAGCTTTTCCTCATTGACCATGATCCAGTGAGCAAATTACAACACTGTGCTCCTTTTTAGTATACAGGAAGTATGGTTTCCTAAATGTTGGCCGTGTTTTGGGATGTGCCACATTATCCATTTCTTGTCTCGGAAAAAGTTAATTCATGGACACGTAGCACATTGTAATAGAGTGGCATAAAAAACAACTCTACAGGCAGAACATAATGTCACCTCTTATTGCAGCTGTTAAAGTCGGTGCTGTAGCTGGCTATTATTTCTCTAGCACTAAAGCAGAAGGCTATTTTTGCAAATTGTGAGGTGGGAAAGAATGTCTGCTGTTCTTCCTTTGCCAACACATCTTCCTTGTTGAAACTATTTTATGATTTCTTTAGAGAGTCTGTCAAAAATGTTTATATGCATAACTTCAGTTCTAGTATTGAATGACTAAAAAACTCAAATTGTTAACTCTTTAACTTTTTTGTTGTTTTTTTATATCTTGAAGCCAACCTTTAAAGGAGAACTAAACCCTAAAAGTGAATGGTTAAAAATGCCATATTTTATATACTGAACATATTGCACCAGCCTAGCGTTTCTGCTTCTCAATAGCAGCAATGATCCATGACTTCAAACTTGTTACAGGTCACTTTTTTGGAAAGTGTCTGCAACACTCACATGCTCAGTGGGCTCTGAGCAACTGTTGAGAAGCTTTGCTTAGGGGGTGTTGCAGATTATCAAGCAGAAAATGAGGATGGCCTGTAATATGTACATTTATGGCTACACAAACAATTGATTAGCAGGTAGGCAGGTTTTGCTTGGACAAAAGGTAGAAATTGATGGATGTATGTTCCAATGCTCTGATGAGCAGTAGCAATATTTGCTTAAAGAAAATGTCTTAAGCCCAAGGTTTACGTTTCACTGCTGTTAAGTATGTAGGTGGCACTACATATAAGTAGTGCTAATAAGTCAGGCAGTTCATTGGGAGTTAGTAGAGCACACGGCTTTGATTTGTCATTGCTTGATACAGAAGTTTCTACTGAAGTGACGCAAGTTTTTGCATTATTTACATTTTGCATAATTTACTTGTAAGTTTTGGGGCCCAATGATGTTGCTGCGGGATCCAGTCATTCAGTAAATAGATGTCAATGTTAACAGTTGATGTTGCTCTATTAACTAGCTTATATAACTCATTCCATTATTTAATGATTGTGCTAATAAGCTTTTTCATTGAGGATCAGTGTAATTGACGTTCCATTTTTCAGTTCATGGCTGCACACAGCGAGAACTCCCTCCTGGTGCTGGTAGCATAAGCCTCCAGTGAGGGTAGCAATTTTGCTATGACAGGTGCACTTTGGGAGGCCCATTTATCAAAGGTCAATTTTGAATTCATGTGAAATTTTTTAAATTCGAATATACTCACTATTCGAACTGGGAGGTTATTTAAGAAAAAATGTGAATGTCTAATTTTCGATCGAATGGTTCCTACCCGAAAGTTTGAATCGTATTCGATTGTACGAATCAAGTTTTGCTCCAAATAAAACCTTGAATGCCAGGAAGGCTGTTAACATCTTCAAATGGCTCAACGGACCTCTGTCATTGACTTGAACTCAGCAGGTTTTAGGTGGCGAATATTCAAATTAAGACTGTTTCAAGGTCGAGATGTGATAAATCTCACATTCTAATTTACATTTGACTAGGGGGATTGAAATTCAAACGTGTTAATTTTGACACTCGGAAATTTGAATTTACTATTCGACCCTTGGTAAATCTCCACCTAACTGTCTCACTATCCTACATTATTTGCATCCAGGAGTTTGATAGATGAGTTCCCCTGGTTCCTTTGGTATGCTTTCAATATCATCACAATACAACAATAATTTCTTCACAGGACTTGGATTTTATTAATAACATTTACATTCACATTACATACTTCTGAATCTTTCTCATCCCACACATAAATTAATCCTAACCCCCTCCTCATTTTTGGGCCCAGTTAAAATGTGGGTAGAAGTAAGATTAAATCAATGTGGCAGAATTGAAGACCACACAATCATGTGGTTTTGATGTTTCTCTATTTATTTTCTGCCACATATTTTCAAAATTCATTTTATTGAAAATGACAGGCCTGCACTTGCACTGTTATTTGTTACTTGTGATAATTTAACGGCACAAAGAAAAAAAGGTTTCCTTTAATAAGATAACATATACAATCCCTAATGTTGTGCTAAACTGAGAACCCTAGTGGTTTGCAGGAAAAATTCCATCACAAACATTGAGTTTGGCTTTTTAAAAAGCTTTCAGTGGTGTAGAACTGAGACTGTCTGAGAACCACTGAAGGAAGTGGGGACATTCATGTCTGGCAAAAAAAAAAAGGGAAAGCTTTTATAAATCCCTCTCTGTTGCGAGAAAGAGCTTTCATGTTATTTCAAGGTAGTGGGGTCTCTTGTCATTAAGTTGTCATTAAGTTGCCGCCTTTTTTTTTTCTGGCCTAAATTTTATTTGAAAAATTTATAAGGCATTGCTGTACAGGCATCTGCTGAACTTTTCACGAGAGGTGGCATACCTTGGTTGACTGAACATTTTTAAACATTATAGGGAAATTACATTAATATTTTGGAAGATTTGAAATATAAAACATAACGTATTTGTATAACATAAACTCAGTAAATCTAGTTTGTATTTCTGAATGTGGAATGGATGTAGGTAATGTGATGTAGGTAATGTTAAATTTTATTGAATGGAAGTATGGGAAGAAATATATTGTGTATATATATAGTGTAAAATGCAATAGCATTCAGGTGACTGGACTGCACAACTTTACATTATATACAATACATATATATATATTTAGATGAATCAGTGTTTCACATATGGGTTGTTTATTGCAATATATTTTTATAGAGACCTGCAATGTTCAGTGGTATTTAGTTGTTTATAACCAACAAAGTACGATATCCAAATATTTGAAATAAGATTACACATTAAAAAACACTGACAATTATTTTAAAGTGTAACTAGTTGAACAAGATCACCTTGTCCCTGAATATACTTAGGTGAGAAGAAGGAAAAGAAGCCTCCTGCATCAGAAGATGAGCTAAAAGCAGTGGACGTGTCTCGATTGGACCTCCGTGTTGGCTGCATCATTACTGCCAAGAAGCATCCTGATGCTGACTCCTTGTATGTGGAAGAGGTAGATGTAGGAGAAGCAACACCACGCACTGTTGTCAGTGGCCTTGTGAAACATATACCTCTTGAACAGGTAGGTTCGGCTCTGAGGGGCCATCTTTAAGTATAAAAATAATCCATACATATCCTCATTTTATATGATTATACTAAATATATACAAAGTTGTGTTCAAAATAATAGCAGTGCTTTTAAAAAAGTGAATAACACTCAAACTCCTTCTAATAACCTTTTCTATACACACACAAATGCATTGGGAATATTCTATTACAAATTAAAACATGAAGAAAAATGTATCAAATTTGTGTTATTCCTTTACAGAAAGTGAAGTAAATTGAATATTAGGCTGTTCCAAAAAATATCAGTGTCTGCATTCGTCTTTACTAATTCAAACATGCACTATATAAACTGCAAGATGTTTCAAGATTCAAGATTAGTCATTGAACTAATATTTAGTTGTATAAGCAGTGTTTCTGAGAACTGCTGCACATCTCTGTTGCATGGAGTTGACCAACTTTTGGCACCTGCTACATTCCACAATTCCTCTGCATTTATTGGTATTGCCTCAGAAACAGCATTTTTGATGTCACCTCATAAGTTTTCTATAGGATTAAGGTCTGGGGATTTGACCGGTCACTCCATAACATCAATCTTGTTGGTCTGGAACCAAGATGTTGTTCGTTGAAACACCCATTTCAAGGGCATTTTCTCTTCACCATAAGGCAACATGACCTCTTCAAGTATTTTGATGTATTAACTGATCAATGATCCCTGGTATGCAATAAATAGGCCCAACACCATAATATACGAAACATCCCCATTTCATGATGTTTGTGCCACCATGCTTCACTGTCTTCACAGTGTACTGTGGCTTAAATTTAGTGTTTGGGGGCTTCTTGCCAATAGCTTGGCTTCACATAGGTATCTTCTAATTGTAACAGTATTTACAGGTACCTTTAGACCTTTGATCTTCCTGGAGCTGATCACTGGCTGAGTCTTTGCCATTTTGGCTATTCTTCTATCCATTCGAATGTTCATGTTCTAATTTCTTCCACATCTTTTAGTTTTTGGTTGCCATTTTAAAGTATTTGAGATCATTTTAGCTGAGCAGCCTATCATTTTCTGCACTTCTTTGTATGTTTTCTCCTCTCCAATCAACTTTTAATCAAAGTGCGCTGTTCTTATGAACAATGTCTGGAACAACCCACTTTACTCAGAGAGTAAATGCACAATAAGCAACATACACAATATTTGGTACCTTCCTTCCTTAAATAAGGGCATTGACACCTGTTTTTTCACAGAATGTATCACATCACTAATTGAACTCTACACTGCTGTTATTTTGACCACTGCTATTATTATTTTGAACACTGATATTATTTTGAACAAGCCTCAATTAATGATTCCATTACACAGTATCATCAGCCTGCATGTCATGAATGTTAGGTCTGTTGGTTTTCTATTACTCAACTACACCTACAAGTAAATTGTTTGCCATGTAGAAAAATAAATTCCACCAAAAACAGTATTTTGAATAATAGCAGTTTTTTAATTATTTTTTATTTATTATTATTTTTTTTAATTATTTTGAATCAGCAGAAAAGAAGATGGGGGGCTACTGGGGCATCTTTGGAGGCACAGGTCTATACTTTTAAAAGGGCTGTGATTGCTTAGGGCTGGTACAGAAGCCCAAAACATAATGTACAACATTTCTAGCCTACTATTTTAGCTCTGTTTTAATACAGCATTGAGTGCAATGAATGGCCTCCTGCCTATCGCAACACACAGACTCCCCAAAAAGTGAGAGGACTGTATTTATGTATTGTTGACTTTATTTATTTTTTAAACTCATAATTTAAATAATATGGGAGAAAAAGACCATAGAAGCATAATCCTGTATGAGTCATAAAAACAAATAAGATGTAGGGGCAGCAGACAGGGCAGGTCTAGATTATGCCACATTGGCAGTCCCTAATTAAAGGGGAACTAAAGTCTAAAATAGAATAATGCTAGAAATGCTGTATTTTGTATAATAAACATAAACATGAATTTACTGCACCAGAAGCATAATAAATCAAATGATTTATAATTTCAAAGTTGGCTACAGGTGGTCATTATCTTTGCAAGACCAAGACTACGCACATACTCAGTGTGGTCTGGGCTTGAGTTGGGAGGTTACATTTAGGAATAAATTATCAAAACCGCACAAGTCAAATAATTTCTGCCATAGAAGCAGCTACAGCAAGACTTGATTAATAATCATAATATACAGACTGCATTGGGTCTGCATATACAAATTCTACACAGTCGCCGGCTGCCCTACAGGGAAACAAACAAAGCTGCTCGAGTTTTGGAAATTAAGGTGGAGGGCTCCCCCCAGCCGTTTGAAAGTATGATCAGTTTCACTACAGAGCAGTTAGGGACTGTCTGAAGTTTTCTTATCCACAGCAGTCAGGGAAAGTAAAACTGAGGTTACGCTTATTGTGATTCCCTCATTATACTGTCATTACATGCCAGCTATATTATCCTGTCACTGTAGGGGAAGCTCATGCAAAGATGGGGAATGTAGTTGAATGCAACTGCATGACATTATAACTCAGATCCACAAAGTACACCTTACACAACAAAAGTTAACCTTTTTTTTTTTTCAAAAATGTATATTCTGTCATCTCTGTGATTGTGTGAATATTATTTGCACTATGTTGTCCTCCATATAAACTTTCCTGATCTGATATTAAAAGGGATACAAACCCAAATGCAGAATTTCTCAAACTGCTCAAAACTGCACAGGTTTACAGGCCTCTGTTACAGATGCCACTAGCATTTAATAAGTAAATCTGTGCAATTATGTTTTATAGTCGTACATCTTCATGATTGAAGATCTCTATCAAGAAAAATCATCTTCTAGTACAGGGAGAGAATGGAAAATTTTTATTGCTTGACTGTGCAGTCCAAATGTTGACTGAAGGGTTTAAATAAGCCACCACCATTCATTTCTATATTATGTTAACTAGGAGTTTCCTGGGGCCGAGCCTATTAGCCTATAGTTTCAGCTCTGTACATTAACTTGAATTGGGAAGAGTATTAAATTATTCAGTTCTGCATGTAACTGAACAAAATAAAGATAGAAGGCGCACACCCTAAAGTTAAACTACAGGGTGCTAATCCATAGGTGACTCTCCAGTAGGGTCTCCATAAAAATTACAAATATAAGAATAATGGATAGCACACCAAATTATAAAAGCAATACATTTATTCCAAAAAAGAAAAAATTATACAAAAATAATATACAAAAATATCAAATAATAAGGTGAGCCCTACATGTAACTGAATTCTGATGGTTTTAATGTCTAATAATTTGTTGAAAACATACTGATTTCATAACAAGAGCTACCTTGATCTCTAACGGAAATTCCATCATTGTACAGATATGGGAACAGTTATGCCAGAATGCTCGGGACCTGGGGTTTTCCAGATAACAGATCTTTCCGTAATTTTGATCTTCATACCTTAAGTCTTATAGAAAATCATATGAACATTAAATAAAACCAACAGGCTGGTTTTACTTCCAATAAGGATTAATTATATCTTAGTATCAAGTACATTGTGCTGTTTTATTATTACAAAGAAAAAGGAAATCATTTTTAAAAAATCTTTTTTTTGGGGGGATAAATTTGTGTCTATGAGAGATGGCCTTTCCGTAATTCTGAGCTTTCTGGATAACGGGTTTCCGGATAACGGACCCCATACCTGTACTTTTAAACATAAAATAACACTAATTACTCAAAAGTGGAAAGTGTACCACATCCTTTTTATGTTGAACTGACAGCACTTTATTGGCGCTCTTCTTGTTTAGGGTTGAGTGATGGGGCTTGTTTTTGTTGTCTGCGTATTTACTGACAAAATGCTATCAATGCTAATATGTTCTTAAACTGCTTAAATAATACTGTTAAGGCTTATGTGTGCTTTTATGATGTTTTTTTAACATTGTCGCATAATATTTGTTTACGGTAGCTAAGAAATCCGCCCTGCTCTGTTTTGGTGGCTGTCCTTGTAGCAATGGGTTACAATCATTGCTAGCTGGCACGCAGTGCATGTTTTGTGCAGTTTTTTTACCTGTATGTTTACCATTGGACAACTTTTTGCCAGGGTTGAAAAATAGAATTCCTGAGTATATTAGTGCAACAATGAAAAATGCTGCACATTGAATGCTTGGTGTTTTTTTTATTTTTTTGAAGGCTGAGGGTTGGACAAGAATGGTAATTAGGGGGCGGCAATACAAAATAAATAAATTACAGTGTCCTAGTGTTTCAGCCTTTTGGTTTATTGGTTAGAACTGTGTTCCTGGGGTTGGTTTTCCTACAGACAGGTTAGTTTCATCCCACACTCCATAAACATACAGGCAGTTTAAAGAAGAAGTAAAGCTTAACTGAAGGCTAGAAATGTTGTACATTATGTTTTGTGCTTCTGTACCAGCCCAAGGCAAACACAAACCTTTAGCAGTAAAGATCTGTGTCTCCAAAGATGCCCCAGTAGCTCCACATCTTCTTTTCTGCTGATTCGCTGCACATGCTCTGTGCTGCCGTCACTTACTGAGCTTAGGGACCCACTCACAATATACAGTACACATAGAATATAAATGTCACAATATAAGGCTGATTAGTAATTAATACAGATAATTACTGCATGTCAGCACAGAAACCAGTGCAACTAGTATCAGAATTTAATAATAAACCCTGTAGCATCAGCTTATATTACAGGCCATCCTCATTTTTTCATTCTGCTGGATAATTTGTGACGACCCCTAAGCTTAGCTTCTCAACAGCCGCTCAGAGCCCTCTGAGCATGTGAGTGTCACAGACACTTTCCAAGATGGTGACCCCCTGTGACAAGTTTGAAGCCCTGGATCATTGCTGCTATTGACAAGCTGAAACTTTAGGCTGGCACAGTAAGGCCATCATATACAATATGGCATTTTTAGCCATATTAATTTTTAGGATTTAGTTTTTAATTGGCTCCAGATGAAACTGACACTGTGTGTGAAACTGACCATTTGTCAAGTTTCACCATGGCAGGGACTTGTGTGAATGAACAACCTCTGTAAAGCCCTGCATCACTGTGCCAGTACTGTATAAATACAAGATACTGTATATTATGTTCTGAATGGTGTAAGAGTTCTGTGATCGTAGTTATGAAACCAAGGAGTTGTTAAAACCTGGTTAAGTTACTTCATATTTATTTCAGAGTAATCTTGAGTTTTTGCCAATATACCAATATTTTGGCCAAAATTATTTTTCTGAAAGTTCTCAGTATTGTATTTTGGCATGGTGTTGCTCAGCCGTTATTTTGGCTAGTTGAAGGCTAACTTTATTTTTGCTTTACACTTAATATTTCAACAAGAGCTTCATAATGCTGTAATATACTGAACCAGTGTCCATTCTTAGTATCATCTGGAAAAGGCAGATAAATGCTCTGAATTACTTTTTCCTTCCGCAAACAACTTTAAAGTGATACTGACACTAAAAAAACACTTTTTAAAATCTGAATACACATCAAAAGTTACGTATAGGTCATGCTGATTATTTTTTGCTGAGAGTTTTGTTTTTGTAAGTAATTGTTAGTTGAAGTTTCTAAACCTGACTGATTTGCCAACCTGACTGTCCCCTCTCAGCCTGTCAGTTACAGTTTCTAATACTAACAGACTCCTGCTGCACAAATATGGCAGCCCCCTCATACAGGAATATGTGGCATCAGACAGGTAATGTAAAAGCATTGTGCAAATATTTTATGGCAAAGTTATAAGTTGCTTTCAAAGGCAATATTATGATAGATGTAAAAAGAGTTTAATTTATGGTGTCAGTATCTCTTTAAGAGAAATACCTCTGTTGTGAGCCATCGTAAACTTTGGATTGAGTTACAAGGGAAGGAAGAGCTCTCTTTCATTGAAATGTTCTGGAAGTTTGTTTTATCCATACAGTGAAACTCTGCCATACCTTATTATTGGCAAAAAAAAGTACTGGGAACGAGCGAATCAGTATTAACCTAACCTGCTGTGCGTGTATTTTGGCGTTTTTCTGTTTTTTCTTTAACATGTGCTGAAAAATGTAACTTCAGCCCATTTGATTTTATTTGGACTCATGCTGGGTTGTATGCTTCCAATTATCTTTAAGTGTATAAACTGGGCAACAGTGGTATCTGCTAGTTGTGAGGGCAGACCGAGCAAAAACAATAAGAAATAAGTTAACTAGAACATTATTCATTTTCAGGATTGCAGGCTGTTTGTCATTGTGTGGTGGGTGTAATTTCATAACCATTTTAAACATTTTAGCTAATCGGGTGACATTTTGCATTTGTTTTCTAAATGTGATTACTTTAGCTTGAATTCTGCATTTTTATTTATTTTTTTAACAATTAAAGGAGTTGTTCAGTGTAAAAATAAAAACTTGGTAAATAGATAGGCTGTGCAAAATAAAACATGTTTCTAATATAGTTAGTTAGCCAAAAATGTAATGTATAAAGGCTGGAGTGATTTGACGTATAACATGTCAGTCAGTACACTACTTCCTGCTTTTCAGCTCTCTTGGTTTACACTGACTGGTTACCCTGGTTACCAGGCAGTAACCAATCAGAGACTTGAGGGGGGGGCACATGGGTCATATCTGTTGCTTTTGAATCTGAGCTGAATGCTGAGGATCAATTGCAAACTCACTGAACAGAAATGTACCATGTGGCTCCCCTTCAAGTCGCTGACTAGCTCAGAGTTATAAAGCTGAAAAGCAGGAAGTTGGATTCTGGCTATTTTATTAGACAACTGTTCATTCCAGCCTTTATATATTACATTTTTGGCTAACTAACTATATTAGAAACATTTTTTATTTTGCACCGCCTATTTACAAAGTTTTTATTTTCACAGTGAACTATTCCTTTAAGGAAACTTATCAATTTCAAGTGCATTAATTGTAACAGCCTGGTCCAGAAGAAATACCCTTTTGGGCATTAGATTAGGGTGGGGAAGCAAAGCCAGCATTTGGTACAGTTTAGTTTGCACAGGTATAGGATCCGTTATCCGGAAATCCTTTATCCAGAAAGCTCCAAATTACAGAATGCCTGTCTCCCATAAACTTCATTTTATCCACATAATCCATTTTTTTTTAAAAATGATTTCCTTTTTCTCTATAATTATAAAACGGCACCTTACTTGATCCAAACTTAGTTATAATTAACCCTTATTGGAAGCAAAATCAGCCTATTGGGTTTATTTAATGTTTACAAGGTTTTCTAGTAGACGTAAGGTATGAAGATCCAAATTACGGAAAGATCCGTTACCTGAAAACCCCCAGGTCCCAACCACTCTGGATAACGGGTCCCATACCTTTATATTTATCCGCAGCAATTATAGACCCCACAGTAACTGCTGCTCATGAAGCTTTTGTCTGCTATAACCCTGCCCTATTAAAGGTATGAACCTAAGATATCCTGACACTTATCTTCAAGTTGATGTTAATGCTTAGGCTTTTAAGATATCCTTACTTACGTATTATCCCTTACTTATTAGTGTGGTCAGCTGATGTATCGAATGATTAAACTATGGAACATTCCCCAATTATTAAAACATTCCTGACTCCCATAACATTTAAGAACTTTTTGAATCTATTGACCTATTTATCAGTTTGTCAAACTGAGTATATTAAGCAGTTGATCACCAGTCTTATCAATGGAGTAGATACTGCACAGTTCTTCTAACGAACACTATTGCTAGCTTGACTCCCTCATATGTGTATGTGGCTTCTGACCCATATATTCTGTGCTGGAAAATAAATTGTTAAACCCCTGGTATCATTCAGTTGTAATATATTGACTATTGAAGGCTAATATTTCAACCCCTAAATTCCTGCCATATTGTTTGAAGTTGAACAAAACAAAAATGCTTTCCCATCAAGTAAAAACGTATGTTCTAGTAATTTCCGACTTCTGGTTGATCCTGGACGAAGGCAAAGCATGTTTGAAGTTGTCTCAAATATACTTCAGAAGGGCAAGAAAATTCTTTCCTGATTAGTAATTAGCAATTGAACCAGCACCTGTATCTTCCATTAACCTTTTAC
The DNA here is from genome assembly GCA_038501925.1 of Xenopus petersii. Lineage (NCBI taxonomy): Eukaryota > Metazoa > Chordata > Amphibia > Anura > Pipidae > Xenopus > Xenopus petersii. Next base: position 63,668,680 of record CM076673.1, on the reverse strand, counting down.
TTTCTTACTTGCTTCCAACATCCAACTTGTCATGAAACTCCTGCTGCTTCTGGGAGAAAAACTGTTCTTCCTGTTTAATATCCTCCGATAATATCTTCCCATTGATAGTGGTGCAGCAGTCATATGTTGGTCTTCTACTGCCTAAATATTTGAACGGTGGTCTATATTGTCCATCTTTTGTTAATGATGCAAGCAAGTTAAAGTCCCCTATCTACAAAGAAAGAATGCAAACTGTAATCCCAACTCGTTCCTTTGTAGATACTACACAGAGGAAGATGTAGAAATATGGTTATCTGGTTTTTTTTTTTAAATTTTATTAATTGGTACCTGTTTAGGTAGTACACTAAGATAAGAGGGAAGGACTAGATGCAGGTTTTGTTTGGTATTAAGGAACAACATTGAGAGACTTGTAATTTCTTCTGAGCCATAATGTAGACGGCTTTGCTTCTTTTTACCAGGGTTGAAGCTTCGTGTGTCCCAGAGAATCACATAACAAGAGGATGCCTTCATATGCTTGCAATAGATATAGGAACATGTCATCTGCACATACCCTTTATCTATTATATACCATTACAAGTAAATGTGATTTGTTGGCACATATTTCTGTCTATAACCCAAGGCAAACTGAAGTAGATCTAGGAGGTATATGAAGAAATTTGGAGGAATTCTCTTTTTGGAATTAAATTGCTTTTCAAAACACTGAATCTATTTCATAGTGACCACAGAGCGGCTGTGGGAGATTTATACTCCACTTACATCATTATATAGTAGTGCCAGGAAGCCAACGATCCTGCTCCTCAGGTTCTTTTTTTTTTTTTTTTTTTTTTGAAGTAATGTCAAAAACATTTGTTCACACTTATGTGACTTAAAAATTTCTGGACAAAATACGAACAATCTCTTCCATAAATACACTAAGCCGTTGTACTTTCACACGTTTTTCAATTATCTTTGATTTGTTTTATAGATGCAGAATCGCATGGCTGTGCTGCTGTGTAACTTGAAGCCTGCGAAGATGAGGGGTATTCTCTCTCAAGCCATGGTTATGTGTGCCAGCTCCCCAGAGAAGGTGGAGATTTTGGACCCTCCAAGTGGAGCAGTTCCTGGAGACAGAATCACCTTTCAGGGCTTCCCAGGTAATACCCTGTTAGATGCTGTATTGTGGGTGTGAAGCAATTCACAGTTAGGCCCATAAATCTTTGGACAGAGACAATTTTTTTCTAATTTTGGTTCTGTACATTACTACAATGAATTTTAAATAAAACAACTCAGATGCAGTTGAACTGCAAACTTTCAGCTTTAATTCAGTGGGTTGAACAAAAATATTGCTTAAAAATGTGAGGAACTAAAGCCTTTTTTAACACAATCAGTTAATTTCAGGGGCTCAAAAGAAATTGGACAATTGACTCAAAGGCGATTTCATGGGTAGGTGTGGGCAATTCCTTCGTATTTCATTATCAATTAAGCAGTTAAAAGCCCCGGAGTTGATTTGAGGGGGGTGCTTGTACGTGGAAGATTTTGCTGTGAACAGACAACATACGGTCAAATGAGCTCTCCATGCAGGTGAAACAAGCCATCCTTAAGCTGCAAAAACAGAAAAAACCCATCCGAGAAATTGCTACAGTATTAGGAGTTGCAAAATCTACAGTTTCATACATCCTGAGAAAGAGAGAAATCACTGGTGAAATCAGCAACGCAAAAAGACCTGGACGTCCATGGAAGACAACAGTGGTGATCGCAGAATCATTTCCATGGTGAAGAGAAACCCCTTCACAACAGCCAAACAAGTGAACAAAACTCTCCAGGAGGTAGGCGTATTGATATCCAAGTCTACCATAAAGAGAAGACTGCGTGAAAGTAAATACAGAGGGTGCACTGCAAGGTGCAAGCCACTCATAAGCATCAAGAATAGAAAGGCTAGATTGGACTTTGCTAAAAAAAAAAACATCTATAAAAGCTAGCACAGTTCTGGAAAAACATTCTTTGGACAGAAGAAACCAAGATCAACCTCTACCAGAATGATGGCAAGAAAAAAGTATCGAGAAGGCGTGGAACAGCTCATGATCCAAAGCATACCACATCATCTATAAAACATGGCGGAGGCAGTGTGATGGCTTGGGCGTGCATGGCTGCCAGTGGCACCAGGACACTAGTGTTTATCCATGATGTGACACAGGACAGAAGCAGCCAAATGAATTCTGAGGTGTTCAGAGACATACTGTCTGCTCAAATCCAGCTAAATGCAGTCAAACTGATTGGAAGGTGTTTCATAATACAGATGGACAATGACCCAAAACATACAGCCAAAGCAACCCTGGAGTTTATCAAAGCAAAGAAGTGAAATATTCTTGAATGGCCAAGTCAGTCGCCTGATCTGGACCCAATTGAGCTGCATTTCAACCGAAAGCCGCTGCAGTAAGGGCCTGACAGAGCATTAGTCCATGAGTTCAAGACTTCTGGCTGTCATTGTCAGCAAAGGGTTTTCAACCAAGTATTAGAAATGAACATTTTATTTTCAGTTTTTTAATTTGTCCAATTTCTTTTGAGCCCCTGAAATGAAGTGATTGTGTTTAAAAAAAACGGCTTTAGTTCCTCACATTTTTATGCAATCTTTTTGTTCAACCCACTGAATTAAAGCTGAAAGTCTGCAGTGGACCTTGTATTTCACTTAATTAGGTAACTGTTCTGACAGTAAAAAAGCATCCATTGCTTACAGAATTACAGATTACACTTTGTTCAGGTTCTCAGCATGGTTATATTAACTACTAGTGGCTTCTGTATTAGACCCAATAATGCCTGATGCTCAGTCTAAAATAGCAACTGTGCAAGTGTTCGTGAGCATTGCATTGTACCTGATATCTGACTTATACATACAACTGGGTATTTCAATCAATGGGTATTCTAATCACTTTCATTTAGTTCAAAGAATATAATAATATGCCTGTTTTCTCAATAAAGGGTAGATAAAACCAGAGGAAGCTCCAGTAACTAGCCATACAGATGTAGCAAAATGAAACTTTTACATTCTTTTCTAATTCTTTTCCTTTTTTATTTACCAGCCTTGTTGCACCATCTTTTGAATACATTTCTTGTGTGTTTATAGATTCTCATTTTGTGGAGTTTCCAATGGGAATTGGTATAATTTGATAGGAAGCTTGTTAAAATCTTTCTGGCAAAAGTTCTGCAAATACATTTAAAATGCCTTCCCATATGTTCCCAGCATCTGCATTTTCTTTACGTCATCCTTTTATACAATAATTGGCACTGACATTGCGTTTCAGGATATATGTGCTATTACACTTGCAAATAATGGGAATGGTCTGCTTCATATTTTCTTTCTCTGTGTCTGATTTATCAATTAGTGCAGGCAGAACTATTTTATGTGGCCTCACAATAAAGCCATTGGTATTGTTGGCCCGAATGGCACCAGGAAACAGACAGAAAGTGGCAGCACTGATGCTTTAAATAGAGAAGTGGATGTAAATGGTATGATTATACCTGCAAAAGTACTTAAATGTGCATACCAGCAACAGAGTTAGGGAACTGGTGATACAGGAGCACTAAAAGCAGAAAGAGACTGAAGACAGACTGTCTGCTGTATGGAACTGCTGTAAATGGCAAATCTTATGTTCATTTCGGTGTATAGGGCTGCTGTAAGAAAACATTTGGATTCTAGTAGGTATGGGATCTGTTATCCAGAAAGCTCTGAATTACCCAAAGACTATCTCTCATAGACTCCATTTTATCCAAATAATCGACATTTTTAAAAAGTATTTCCTTTTTCTCTATAATAATAAAACAGTATCATGTACTATAACTATATATATATATATATATATATATATATATATATACGGTATATATATATATATATATATATATATATATATATATATATATATATAAAATTAATCCATATTGAAGTTAAAAACAATCCTATTGGGTTTAATCAACATTTAAAGGATATATTAGAAGACTTATAAGTATAGTGATCCAAATTATGGAAAGATCCCTTATCCAGAAAACCCCAGGTCCTGGTCATTCTGCATAACAGGTCCCATACCTGGACTGAGAGTTTAGATCCAATTTATCGGTTTTCTTTATTCAGGCAACACTGGCGAGCACCAGTGTGAGCACTATTTTTTTTAATATTAGTACTAGTTAGGTCAATATCATACAATTCTGTTACTGAGTTACTGTGATACTTTAATATCAATACTCTGTTACTGGGGTGTATTGTTTAAATGTGCCGTTCATTGCTCGACAGAGAGAATTAACAGCACAATTTCTGTAGGTATTAAATATTGACTTTGAGATTGACATTGAGATTTTGTAGCCCAAGTGTTGAATAGCTCCACAGTGACAGACAGGCAACAAAAGACTTGAGTTTGCTCCCCATTGGCTGCCAGGGCTGTGGAGTTGCTAGATAAATTATTCAACTCCGACTTCTCTGTTTTTAAAGGAACAATAACACCAAAAACTGAATCAAAATAATTAAAATATAATGTTCTTTTGCCATTCATTGGTAAACTAGTGTGTTTGCTTCAGATAGACAAACTGGAAAAAAGGAGAAAAAGCACATACCAGATCCAAAAGCCCCGTCCAATACAATGGTGTTTTATTTGGTTATATGCTATGTAACATGTGCCTTTTCTCCTTTTTTCCAGCTTGAACGGCTATCCCCATGTCTACACATGGCAGCTTATTTATATAAATTATTGTAGTGTTTCTGAATCAAACACACAGCATGCTAACGCTATATAATATGTTAATTACATTAAAACGCTTTCATTTTTTTGGTGTTACTGTTCCTTTAATAGACCAATTAATTTTTTATGCAGATTGAAAGAAGTTAAAAACATACATCTACGAATCTGACTTATTAACTAATTATTCAGGTCAAAAAAATTGGATTGGAAATTATCTTTTGAGTTTACAAACAAAAACATGCAAGTTCAATTTGAGTCATACAACTTTATCGAATTGCCTCTTGAAAGATGTGAATATATAGAGTTTTCCAGCGGAAACCAGCTTCAAACATCCCAAAATTTGTGGACATCTTCAAATGGTTTAAGGGACCGCAGCCATTGACTTTTACATGAATTTGACAGGTTTTAGACCAGTATTTTCGGATTCAGAGTTTTAGCAGCTATGGGGCATAATACAGCTGGAAATTTTTTTTTCACAAAATAGAATGAAGGCGTGGTCACAGTAAGTTATTGAATGTGACTAGTATTCCAATGGTGAAATATAGTTGTACACAGGGCCACCATCAGAAATAACAGGCCCCGTACAGCAAAATTTTCTGGGGTCCCCCCCAGATCCTGCCCCAAGCCCCACCCCAGATCCTGCCCACCCCTCCAAAAAACATTCATGGTCAGGGCCCCCCTGGTGGTCAGCTCCCCCCCCTTTAAATTAAAAAAAAAACATTGGCAGCAAGGACACCCATAAAAGTTTTTTTAAAAAAAACCATTGGTGGTCAGGCCCCCCTGTAATTCAAAAAAAAAAACTATTTGCACCAGGGCCCCATAAAAGTTTTCAAAAAATCATTGCTGGTCAGGGCCCCCCTATAAATGAAAAAAAACTGTGATGCCAGGGCCCTCGATAAAAGTTTTTACAAAAACATTGGTTGTCAGGGGCCATAGAATATTTTAAAAAATCATTGGTGGCCAGGGGTTTAATAAAATAAAAAAAACAAAAACATTGGTGTTCAGTGGAACTTGCCTTTGTTTCTTCATCTCGCAAAATATTGTTGTTTTGTTCCTGTGTCCCAGGACAACTGCCCCCCCCGCTTCTTCAACAGGAATCCCCCCCACACACACACACTGCTGTAGGAGCTCCTGCAGGGAGCTGTAGTGCTTGCACATTCCTCCCCAGCTTCTACTGGTTCTCTCAAGTCCTGGTAGCTCTACACAGGGATTGGATAGGCTGGAGGGTGAAATTTGACCAGCCCTCCCAGCTTATCCAATCACCATGCGGCTCTACCGGGACTTCATGAAACTACCAATAGTTTAAAAGCTGGGGAGGGGAAAGACGTGTAGAAGAAGCTCCGCTCTCCCCACCCAATTCTACAGCTTCCTGACAGCAGTGAGGGGCCGACTACAGAGTGAGTACAGCGGCCAAGCCTCCTAAGACCCCAAAATCACCAGTCCTGGGACAACTGTCCCCATAGTCCCCCCCCCCCGATGGTGGCCCTGGTTGTACAGCTACAGTCTGGTCAGGCAGCCCAGGTTGGTAATATAAAGGTCTAATGAGGCCTGTCACAATTTCCTTGAAATGAATTCCGGTGTGGTGGCTTTATTGGTGCTCTGACGGTAAATGGTGGATTGTTATCATTCAACATCCCGATGATTGGAATGCCCAAAAGTATTATAAATATATCTTTCCAAACAGTTATCTTGGCTGATGTGATGTGTAGTGCTCTATTGGCCGTCCCCTAATCATAACACCATCAAATTGTATCTCCACAAATAATGGAATATAAATATACATCAGATCTAGAAAATCTTTTATAAGGCTAATTTCAGCCTAAGGCACCACTTTACTGTTACTGACCTCTTCTCAGAATTTTCATTTCAGAGAAGGAGTGCTGCGTATGAAATGTTTCTGAATATTTCTAATTCCTGTAAAGTGAAGCTTTATGCAAACTAACTTTTTTCTTTCTATTGAAGGGGAACCCGACAAAGAGCTCAATCCAAAGAAGAAAACATGGGAGCAGATTCAACCGGATCTACTTACTAATGACAAGTGTGTAGCGACGTATAAAGGAGCGCCGTTTGAAGTGCAAGGAAAAGGAGTGTGCAAGGCTCAGACCATGACCAGCAGTAGCATTAAATAAAGGCTGGAACTATTGACACATTTAAATGTTATACCATTGGGCTGCACAGTTGGGATACAATAAAGCCATGTTTTGGGCATCACTTTATGTCACACCCATTCTTTTGTGGTCCCATCCTCATTTGTTTTCATTTTTGTCCATATATTTAACCCCCCCCCCAAACCTATTAATGTAAAAAATAAGTTCTCTTTTAAGCACTGTTGCAATTTACATTATTTAGTTTTAGTTCATTATATTAGTTTTACACTGCTTATAATATGACTTTGTAGCTGGAGTGGCTTTGCTCTTTTAGTCATCCTGCTGCCGGAGGTTCACCTGTTTCTTTTCTGTTGTTCTTCTCAGTTTGCTCAATCTAGTTACATGTGCTTTTTCTGAAGATCTGAAGATTGTACAACTCATACTGTATATAATATTTCACGAGTACTGCACCCTCTACTAAAATTCATAAAGCTATTCAACATCACAGAGGAATTCTATAACCCAATAAAAGCACAAGACTGAACAAGAATGCCAAGGTGATTCTAATATTATAAATGATAGGTGTGAGAGGTGTATTCTGCTTTATAATGCTCAACTTCTTCAAAGAGTTGTCTCCCTTTGCTGCCTCCAGGTTTTAAGCCCATGATTGGCAATGGTCGGTTGCAATGTTTTCTACTTTTCCACTAGGATCCTGATCTCAGTGCTGTGATTTCAAAGATGCATCAACTCCTTCCAGTGTTGGACTGTCCCACCAGGATACCAGGAAAACTCCCGGCGGGCCCTCCTGCTTGTAAGCATTTGTATCAATTTCTTGTTCTTTCCCTAATTCTTTATGGAAACAAAGAGGCCAAATAGATGGAGAATATAGTATATCATGTAAAGAAAAGTACTAAGAGAATAAAAAGGTTAAGTGAGAAGTAGAAGAAAATTATCCTGGAGAATGGGCCCACGGTCTAAGGTTTTCTGGTGGGCCCCTGGCATCCCAGTCCGACACGGACTCCTTCTGATATGTGAAGCCACTTGTTTATGTCAGAAATGGCACTTTTCCTTCAGAACAGAATAAGTTGGGAGGGTTTCTGTTTACTCATTTGCTTATGCAAATCGGCATGTCTGAGAAGGAATATAATATTTTTGCAAATGTTTCTCTGTACACTACATGTTTTTCTACTGTTTGCCCTCTTCCCACGTCTAAGCAGTCTATGCGTAAATCACCATGTAACTGGCTTGTTACATCCCTCTACAAAAGAAATTCTTTGATATTTGATGAGCACACGTTTGAGGTTTCAAACTATACATCCAGGGGCACATTTACAAAGAGTCAAAGTGAATTTCTCCGAAGTATTTTTTGTGTACTTCGACCATCGAATAGGCCAAATTCAACTTCGATTCGAATTGAAAATACTTTGAATATTCGACCATTCGAAAATCCAAGTACTGTTTCTTTAAAAAACTTCGACTTTGCCACTTTAAACCTGCCGAATTGCTATGTTAGCCTATGGGGAACTCCTAGAGCCAAAATTTGGCTAAGTTTTAAAAAGTCGATTTGAAGGATTTCTACGATAGATTGAACGATTTTACTTCGACCGAAAACAGCCAAAAAATTCAAAAAGAAAACTTCGACTATCGAATTTGACCAATTCGATGGTTGAAATTTCGACGTTTTTTAACTTCGAAATTCGGCCCTTGATAAATCTGTCCCACAATGTTATTTTTAAGAATCCGAGGTGCATATGGAATAACAGAAGAGACCAATGTTGTCCGAATCATCCTGTTGATCTGTAAGGCTTTACCTAAAGTTACTTGGTTGGTTGATGATGTGTTCTCTTACTAGAACTGTGATCGGGTGGAGGCTATTGCCTCTTTGCTGTGTTTTTCTTGAACTGCAACTGTGCCAAATGGCTTTAGGCCAAAGTGCTCTCCATAAGCCTTTATAACTTTTATCTGCAAAAAGATCACTGCTAGTTTATGTGAATATGTTTGTGTTGGACATAATCATACGTGGCACCAAACCCTTCTGTATGAGCCACTGCTCCTATAGCTGAGTCTGGTCACAAGCAAACTGACTTTTCTCTCCACCTTGGTGTTACCATTTGCAAAAAAAAGGATGGATGGGTGCAGCTATACAGTATTTAAGCATTAAGGGCAGAATATGTACAAAACAACCACATGCGACTCAATATGCGATGCATTATGTTTCATTGCCGAGGTAGTTAAGGTGCCCTTGGGCTGGACTTTATTTCCAGCTAGCTTGTGTTTGGAAGGAAGGACTAAAATGAAACCCAATTTATGTTCATTTTCCTGGTGTGACCATGGTAGATTTTATTGGGTTTATAAACACTGGGTTATATCAACTGTATCAACTGTTGTTTGACCAAGCACAAACTAAGATATAATTAATCCTTATTAATTAAAAAAAAATAATGTTTACATGATTTTATAGTAGACTCAAGGTATCAAGATCCGAGTTCTAGAAAGATCCGTTATGCAGAAAACCCCATTTCCATAAATCTTGTCAGAGGTTAAAGTTCAGACTCCTAACGTAGAGTTTATAGAGGTAATGATCTAGGTTTTTAAAGGCACATTGTTCATCCATAAAGAGATATTATTCATACTAATTGTAGGGATGCAAGAAATCTTGAATTTAGTTGAATTTGAGTTTTTTTTATTTTGCCAAGATTCAGCCAAATGCTAGTGCCTAACCAAATCCAACCCCTTCATATCACAACATTTTATCAGCCAACTGAAGGTGACAGTGCAGCTTTTAGCTGGGTTCTCATAATTTGCATTTCCAATTCTCCGTTTAGATTGGCTTTAGAATTTGACCAGATCTGCCTCTGGCACAGTTCATAAACCAGTCCTCTTAGATGTTCCTGGTTTAAAGGACCAGTTCAAAATCCACTCTACCCTTTTCCTTCTGCAGATCTATCTCTCAGAAATGTTACTATGATTAATGCTTAATAAAAAAAAAAAATACCATTATAAAACGCAGCTTCTGGATGTACTCTGTTTTTCCCCAAAAGGCGACTGCAAGATCCGATATGCGTTGCTCGACATCTCCTTGCCAGTCTTCTAAACCAGAAGTTCATTTCGCTATACTGATAAAATTTAAGGAATCTGCAACATATACTAATCAGCACATATTCACGACATATAAATAAATAAAACATATTTTTCTAATAATACGTTCAATTTGATAATCCCATAATAGAACTATTTTAAGTATTAATGTCGATCCCTCTGGCTCTTATGAGGCACTGTGCTCACAACCATGGGATTCAAGAGAAACTCGAACACGTGGAACCTCTAAAAGTTGGTATTTATTAAAGACTAAGACCAGAAAAATTTACCAGAAAAAAATTAAAAGCTTGGAAAGGTTCAATCAAAGGTTTGATTTTCCTTGACCTTCAAAATGAATTAATAGACACCTAACTCGTGCGAAAGCTAAAGAAATCTTAAATATTGTAGCTCCCTAAATCTAACCTTGTTAGTTGTTTAAAGTGTGCATAACATTTTCGCACTATAAATAAATGGTGGTGCGGTTTATGTTGTACACACACATATTACTGATGTTTATTCATTATTAATCAGCAATAATGTTTATTGTTAGGCAGTATCAGTTCATTCCATTAAGGGGCATATTGATCAAGGGTCGAATTTGAAAAACTTTCGAATTCAAAAAGACCAACCGAAATGAATTTGAAGTGTTTTTGGGCTGTTTTCGATCCAATAAGTCAGTATTTGCCCGGATTCAAATGGTACGAATTGAATTAATAGCGCATTCGATCGAATTTCGATTAGAAGTTTTTCCCCAAAAAAACTTTGATTTTTCAAACTCCACCAATTGACTCCAAATAGGTCCCCCATAGGCTAAAACAAAGATTCGGCAGGTTTTGGATGGCGAATGAGAATTTTTAAAGAGACACTACATGATCAATTTCCATATTCTGATTTTTTTCAAATTCAAATCGAATTTAGATTGTTACCTAGTCGAAATACAAAAAAAAAACAGCTTGAAATTCAAATTTTTTTATTCGAAAATTCACCTCGACCTTTGATGAATGTGCCCCTAAGAGTCTGTGCCGACAAGGTCCTGGATGTAATGTTATGTGCGCTGCAGTCGTTGGTAACTGTTCTGTCGCACGTAGTGCAAGATTTTATTTGTCAAGATTTCTCGCTCCTGGCGCAGAGTTTTATCCTGAGGTTCTCTGAAAATGTATCGATTGTGAAGGTTTGCTAAAAGGGAGGATAGTGATTTGGGGGCTGAAATAATGAATTCCTCTTGTGTAATCCTGGCTTCTTGTAACTTGTCTCCATATGTGAAGATCACAGCAGTGAAATACTTCCACTTGGAACCCAGGAGATCCTGATTGGAAAGAAAGGGTTCAGTTGGGGTGTTTTGCTCAGTCCAAAATAATGAAGCAAATATCCTAGACGAGTGTAAGAGGGACACATCAACTTTATGTAACTTTTTTGTTATATTTTAAAGGGGCCAACACTTTGGATAAAAAGAGGGAAAAAAGTTTCTGTGCGTAGCCATTTTTGTAGCCACACCCCCTAATTACCATGTTCATTTTACAAAATTTGGCAGACTATGAAAGTTTGAACATATTTCTTTGTTTTTTTTCAGTTATTACAGTTTTACTAATGAAGGTAAATTGCCCTTTAAGCTGCGAGTATAACTTTTCCCAAGGGACCTGTTATCTTATATTGTTACAATTACTTATTTGCTTATCTTGAAATTGTTACAAAAGTATCTTATCTGCTGCTGTGGCTGTTCTGGCCTCTCTGCCAAAAGCCAATTAAGTTAGAGACTTTGTTTCTTTTTCTGGCTGTTCAGTGCAGAGAAAAACGGGACTTTCCAGTACAAATGAGGGACTGCGGGTTGAGCTTTCAAAAGAGGGACTGTCCCTCTAAAAACTGGAAAGTTGGGAGGTATGGGGTAGTTCACCTTTAAATTAACTGTAAGGGGCAGATTTATCAAGGGTCAAATTTCGAAGTGAAAATACTTAGAATTTCGTCCATTGAATAGAATCCTCCAACATTCGAAGTCGGAGGATTTTATTCATTGTACGATTTTCCTTCGAAACCCAAAAACTTAGAAATATGCCCTGGCAGGTCCCCATAGGCTAACATAGCACTTCGGCAGGTTTAAGTTGGCGAAGTATTGAAGTCAAAGTTTTTTTAAAGAGACAGTACTTCAATTATCGAATAGTCGAACAATTTTTACTTCGAATCGAAGTCAAAGTAAATTCGAAGTCGTAGTATCCTATTCGATGCTTGAAGTATCCAAAAAATCACTTTGAATTTCGAAATTTTTAACTTCGAAAATTCCCTCGAATTCACTTCGACCCTTGATAAATCTGCCCCGATGTATTATGTAGACATTGATATATTCAGACTAATTGCAGTTGGTCAGTTTCTGAGCTTTTTGTTGAGCTGTTTGGTACCAGTTTGGTATTTCAGCAGGTCGCTAGGGTCTTATTTACCTTAGCAACAAGGCAGTAGTTTGAATAAGAGACTGTAATATAAATAGAAGAGGGAATGAATAGGAATATTAATAACATTTTCGCCTCACAGAACAATGCTGCTTTGGCTATGGGGTCAGTGACCCCTATTTGCAGGCTGGAAAGAGACAGAAGAAAGAAAATACATTTAAAAAAATGATAAAAAAAATAAAATAATGAAGAGCATTTGCAAAATAGTTTGGAATATCATATTCTATAACATACCAAAATGTAATTTAAAGGTGAACCACTATAGGTGTGAATATGAGCTACGTATAGCCCTCTATAAAAGGAAGATGAAAACAAACAGGGAAATCTACCATTACAGGTAATAAGAATGGTTTTGGCCAGCCATGAGAGAGGCAGTCTACGCAGAATTAAAAATACAAATTGGATCATTAACACATTAATGACTGAAATGATTGTAGTTAAATAAAAGTCAGAGGGCCAACAGCTTAGACGTCCCCTATGGGAACACTGAGAGGCAGATTTATCAAGGGTCGAATTTTGAAGTGAAAAATACTTCGAAATTCGACCATTGAATTAAAATAGTTCGACTTCAAATATCGAAGGATTTTTCACAGAATTTGGCCATCGAACGATAGAAGTAAAATCGTTTGATCGAACGATTAAATCGTTCGGTTTGAATGATTTTAGCGTACGATCGAACGACTTAGAAAAATGCATTCGAAGGTCCCCATAGGCTAACATAGCACTTCGGCAGGTTTAATTTGGCAAACTATTGAAGTCAAAGTTTTTTTAAAGATACAGTACTTTGATTATTGAATATTCAAACTATTTTACCCTCGAGTCGAAGTAAATTCGAAGTCGTAGTATCCTATTTGATGGTCGAAGTATCCAAAAAATTACTTTGAATTCCGAATTTTTTAACTTCGAAAATTCCCTCAAATTCACTGCGACCCTTGATAAATCTGCCCCTAAGAATATCAGTCATTCAATATATGATCCAGTAAATAACATGCAGTAGGTGGGGCTAAATTATTATAAGTGATTACATCACACAATGAAGACATTGGCATTGAAGGACATATGTGGTCCTTGGGCCTCCAGTTTCTCTCAGACTGACTGGCTCTGACCTCACTGAAACCACAATTTCCTTTTGTTACAGACTTGCTACAGATATTCCGTGACTGAGATTTTTTTTTTTGTTTTCCTTCAGGAGTTATGTAAAAATATAAAAATCAGCTATTATTTGAGGGAACGTGATTTGATGATTGCAAGTGCTCATACCTCATAATGTACACATCCATATAACAGGGAGGCATTCAAGGAGTGGACTTTTCTTTCCCATAAATGATTGTATCCAGAAAAATAAAAAAAAAAACAGGTATCTCGCATTTCATGAGATTCAAGAATGTTTTCATTCTTTCAGAAAATTGTGGATATAATAAAATCAAATATGATCGAGCACAGAATGTCTGTTTTTAGTCTTGTAGCAGGCGTTCTGCAGCATTAACGCTTAAAGGGCATGTAAAGGCAAAAATATAAAATCCCATTTTTACTTTCTTTAATGAAAAATAAATCTATTTACAATATACTATAATTAAAAGATGTCTACAGTTTTTATCATAAACCTGACTGTATGCAGTGCAATTCCCCCTTCTTTTACTGCTGTGGATAGGAATTGTCAGATGGTCCCCAACTGCTGTGCAGGTAAACGATCATACTTTCAAATGGCAGGGAGAGCCCCCCCACCTTACTTCCCAGAACTCGAGCAGCATTGTTGGATTCCCTGTAGAGATTTGTATCCAGAGACGCAGTGCAGTCTCTATATTATGATTATTAATATATTACAGATATATATATTATAAGATATTATTTGACTTGTGCTGTTTTGATAATTGATGACGATCCCTAAGCTTAACCTCCCAACTGAAGCCCATACAACACTGAGCATGTGCGAGTCTTGATATTGCAGTCTAACAAAGTTACAAGATGACAGCCCCCTGCGCCAACTTTGAAAGCATAAATCATTTGTCTTATTAGGCTGCTGGTGCAGTAAGTTCATGTTTATATTTAGTATACATAATACAGCATTTCTAACATTATTCTATTTTAGACTTTAGTTGCCCTTTAACATGTCGCAAACTGTAGAATCTATGGTGCCACAATGGAAGTGATATCCAGGCAAAGATGAAAGGACATTCTTAGCCAATTTCCATTTTTTTGTTAAACATTTGCAATTTAAAGGGGAACTCCACACAAACTTGATTTTTTTGAAAAGTGAACATAATTTCAAAGCAACTTTGCAATATACATCAAAAATATGCAGACTTTTCATGATTTGTAATGGTTTGGAACAGTTTCCCTAAGCTTAGCCCCTGCTTTCCTTCTGATCTCTCTAACTACTTTGCTGAGCTGGCTGTTAATTTGTATCAACATACAGAAAGCATTTTAGGACATCCTCTGGGGAAATCCCTGTCCTCCATGCGATCTCCTAATGTTGCATCGGGGGTTTTTACTGTCATACATCCTCAGATGCTGCAGTCACACCTCCGTCCTCTACCCTCCCTTCTGAGCCATCAGCCATATGAACTCCCTCTTCAGCCCTCCGCCCTCCACCTTCCACCTTCAGCCCTTCCCTGTGGAAACTGAAGTCTTGGACTGAACCAACTATGAATACAACGTTGCATGGGTACCAGTTGTCAGGGAAAGGAGGAATTGTAAGAGACAGACAGGACTTGATTTCTATTGCAAATATGTTTGCAAATCACTGAACATTTTCAACTACTGTATATTGAAAAGTTGCTTATAGATATTGGATGGACATCCCCTTGAGGTGCTATATGGGATCTGTTATCCAGAAAGCCTTTATCCAGAAAGATCCAAACGATTAGCAGGCTATCTCCCATAGATTCCATTTTAATTCCATAATTTATATAAAAAAAAGTAATTTTCATGTTTCTCTGTATTAATAAAAACGATTCCCTTTTACTTGAGCCTAAGAAATAATTAATCCTTTTTGAAGGCAGAACAATCCTATTGGGTTTAATTTTTAAATGATTCCTAGCAGGCTTAAAGTATGGTGATCCAAATTACAGAAAGGTCCATTATCTGGAAACCCCAGGTTCTCCGTATTCTGGAAAATGTGGAGCTGTACCTGTATTCCCTTATAAAGTGTTTAAATTAGTGATGGGTGAATTCATCTCGTTTTAGTGAATTTCCTGCGAAATTCACAAAACGCGACAAATTAGATTTCGATGCCCACGTCAATTTTGAGGGCAGCGTTAAAGTCAATGGGCTTCTGAATAATATTGACGTGTGGTGGTTTTGATGCGAGCGACTTTTCCGACGCGTGTCCAGAATTTTTTGACTTCGCCAGCAAATTTCCGCTGCAGTTTCGCAAATTTATTCTAGTACAGAAATGTCTGCAAAAAAAACCATATCAGGAGGGTTAGACTCATAGCAGTTAGACTCTGGAGCAGTCAAAATGTAGTTTCTTGGATAATGAATTGCTCTTCTGTATCTGGCAGTTTGAAGGATAAATCCGAGGTTGGTAGAATGTAGGAGAACACTACAGCTTGAAAAGTTTGGTGGAAGGGAATTAAATGGGATTTTCACCTTTTTTTTTTTTTTTTTAAAAAAAAGACTTTTTCAAATATAATCTTTAAAAATGTTTCAAATGTGATACAGGTGTAAGACTTCTTATGCAGAATGCTCAGGACCTGGCGTTTTCCGGATAATGGATCTTTCTGTAATTTGGATCTTCATACATTAAGCGGATCATTCACTAACAATCAAATTTGGATTGTTTCCACAAATCTCTAAAAAATATATTTCTGAAAAATGCAAAAAATTCAAGATTTCTAAAGTGAAAACCCCCCAAAAAATGTTGTGGAGGTTCTATAGAAGTCAAGAGAAGCTGATCCTATTGGACAGCTTTAAATAAATTCGGACTTTTAGAGGTTTTCAGATTTATATGCGGTAGAAATTTTTTAAGTGCATCATTAAGCACTTTTTTTCATTCAGGTTTTTAAATAAATCTCACTACATTTATGGTTTTAGCATTTGTGTTTAGTCGTGGATTCAAAACCTCTAAAACCACTAAAATCTATCCTCTAATAAATAAGCCTCCACATCTACTATAACATCCTGGGACCATTAAAGGGATACTGTCATGGGGAAAAAAACATTTTTCAAAATGAATTAGTTAATAGTGCTGCTCCAGCAGAATTCTGCACTGAAATCCATTTCTCAAAAGAGCAAACAGATTTTTTTATATTCAATTTTGAAATCCGACATGGGGCTAGACATATTGTCAATTTCCCAGCTGCCCCTGGTCATGTGACTTGTGCTCTGATACACTTCAATCACTCTTTACTGCTGTACTGCAAGTTGAAGTGATATCACCCCCTCCCCCCCCAGCAGCCAAACAACAGAACAATGAGAAGGTAACCAGATAATAGCTCCCTAACACAAGATAACAGCTGCCTGGTAGATCTAAGAACAATAGTAAAAACCCATGTCCCACTGAGACACATTCAGTTACATTGAGAAGGAAAAACAGCAGCCTGCCAGAAAGCATTTCTCTCCTAAAGTGCAGGCACAAGTCACATGACCAGGGGCAGCTGGGAAATTGACAATATGTCTAGCCCCATTTCAGATTTCAAAATTTATTTTGAAAAAATAGTTTTTTCCCATGACAGTATCCCTTTAAATAAACCAAATAGGCTGGTTTTTCTTCCAATAAGTATTAATTATATCTTAGTTTGGATGAATTACAAGGTACTGTTTAAAAATTTCAATTATTTGGAAAGAGACGCAGCCACAATTTGGAGCTTTTTGGATAATGGGTTTCTGGATAACAGATCCCATACCCATAATTTCCATTACATATGGAATGAAAGTTTGCTTTTACCATTGTTCTATGACTATTAAAATCCCAACAACTTTAGTTAACTTTCAGTATGATGTAGAGAGTGACAATTTGCAGTTGGGTTTCATTTTTTATTATTTGTGGTTCTTAAGCTTTTTATTTAGCAGCTCTCCAATTTGTACTGTCAGTAATCTGGTTGCTAAGGTCCAAATAACCCTAGCAACCATTCACTGATTTTAATTAGACTGGAATGTGTATAGGAGATGGCTTAAATAGAAGTAATAAAAAAGTAGCAGTAGGGGATCCGACAAGTCTTTCTCTTGTTTTTCTGTCTGTGACATTATCCAGCCTGGTTACTCGCTGGAGAGCCCCAGTGCATCTCTGGGAGAGGAGGAAGACTCTGCTGCAACAGCCAGATATAGAGGCTGATAGAGACAGACAGCACAGAGGGTGAAAGTGTTGCCTGGTAAGACTGCCCAAGGAAAGCTGAGAGAAGGCTGCAGCCTTTTCTGCTTTGGATAAGCATTTGAGCTTCAAACATAAAGAAAGCCCTGTTTCTGTCTCCTGCGTGTGGATACTTTGGCCACGTGTGATCCCCCAAGTTGAGGACAGGTCTTGCTTGTGTACCTGCCACATGGGAGTGGATACTAATTCCAAAGGGAGAGGTACTTTGGGGGCAGGTAGTGCTATCTGGGGACATACAAGTTCTTGGGGAAGGGGACAAAGTGCCAAGGACTGAACTGTGCTAATTGGCATTTTCCAGTGGAGTGTGGGACTGTAGCATTGAGAGACTGTGCCTGGGGTTGGGTAGTCCACACAGTCCCACAGTGCAGTGTTTATTTTGTGTTTTATTTTCCTAGTGGAATTCCCCCTGAGGTGTGCTCCTCAGTGTCCACTAGGTGGAGGAACTGCACAGTAAATCCCAGTATTTTTCATAAGCAAGATACTGAGGGGCAAATTCACTAAGATGCGAAGTTGTGCCGGCGCAACTTCGCCACACTTCGCCAGGCGTATTTTCGCCATCGCTCCGCAAATTCACTAAAATCTGAAGTTGCGCACAGGGGTAGCGTAAGTTTTCGAAGTTGCGCTAGCGTTAATTCGCCAAGCGAAGCAAAGTTTCGCTAGCGATAGTTCATTTGCATACGGCGCGAAATTCAAATTTCAATGGAGGAACACGTATCACCACTTCAAATGCCTAGAAAACCTTCTAATCAGCAAATAAAATTTTTATTTTGCCCTACACATGTGCCCACTGTCTAGGTAAGTTGCCATGAGTCAGGAAATGTAGGGGGGAAGGAGGGGAGCCCCAAAAATATTTTCGATCTTTTTCAGCCTATCACCCATCATGTAGAAAACACGCCAGCGTTTTTTGGGACTTCGAAAAAATTTTGACTTTTTTTGAAACAATCCCTATCTACTCTATTGCGCTTCGCCAGGTCTGAGGTGGTGAAGGAAGTCTAGCGTAAAAGGTAGCGTTCAGTACACTACGCAAGTTAGTGAATTTGCGTAGTTACGTCGCTAGCGAATATTTGCCTGGTGTAAGGGTTCGAAGCAACACTAGCGAAACTACGCCAGCGTTCGTTAGTGAATTTGCGCAGTAACGAAAAATGACAAATGCTAGCGAATTAACGCTAGCGTTCAGCGCTTAGTGAATTTGCGCCTGAGAGAGAGTACCAAAATAGATAATAAATTTATAGTCTTACAGAGCATTTGTTTTTATATGGGATCAGCGAGCATTTCAAAGTTGGAAAGAGTCAGAAAAAGAAGACAATTCAAAAACTATAAAAAATTAATAATGAAGACCATTCAGAGGTAGCCATTCCATAACATACTAAAAGTTAACTGGAAGATGAACCACCCCTTTAAGGGCAGGGGCAATGGAGAATAATCACCTCTTCTTCGGGGCGACAATCTCCCCGAACTGCCTTCCCCTTGACAAAATGAAAAATCGCCTGCGACTAGGCACTTCGATTTCCAAAGTCGCCCAAAGTTTCCTCGTAAGGCAACTTTGGAAATGAAAGCGTCACGAGTGCCATTGCGCTGGCATTTTTAATTACAGCGGGGGGGAGGCAGTTTGGGGAGATTGTCGCCAGGCGACTAAATCTCCCCGAATCTGCCCGTGTGCCCCTGCCCTAATGGAATTTGAATTTTTTCTCATAGTTTGTGTTAGACCTCCCGGTACCAGTAAAAGCCTAATGTATTTGAAATTGCTTTGCTTCCTACTTTATGGCAACAGTTTGGGGAAGGATTTTTTCCTGTTCCTGATCATGAGCCCCTGCACTTAGCAAGGTTTCTACAGAATTTGTTTGTAACATTTTGCAAAAATGGCAGGAGGTTATGTATAAAAGTGAACAAAAAATATTTATTTAGAGCAACTGGGTGAAATCTGACCTATTTAATAAAGATCTTTTAGTTTTATATACAGGATCGGACTGGAGCACGGGGCCCACTGGGTTCCAGGCTTCCGTGGCCTCATGCGTGAACGCTGGCGCACACTGTGCCGCACATTTTTTTCTTGGGGCTCGGCAGATTAGGAGAGACGTCCCAGTCCGACCCTTTTTATATACGAACTCCTGAAACACCATGGACTGGACGTGTAAGTCCTCACTTGCTGTGCATATTTCTTTACCCCCCGTTACATGAATCTGTTTGATAAACTGTAAGTGAGCTCTTCATGCTGCATAATTGTAAATGAATGTAAAAGAAGAATTATGCTCCAGAACCGTCAGTTTAGTTTACTGCAAATTCACTATTTAACCTTGTGAGAGATGTTTTGCCGGCATATTTATTTGTTCACCAAGCGTAGGAGCTATTTGCCAGCAAACTGGGATCAGTGGAATATAATACTCATGCTGGTGCCTTTAATACAAATACATTTTTTTTATTCTCGCCTAAATAAAGTGTAATGTTTGGCTCTTTAAGTTTAATATTGTTCAAGGTGTGTCTTGGCAGTATACTAGGGTTTCTTCCTCCAGACACAGGGAAAGTATCATCTTTATAAGTTTGGAAAAGCAGAGCTCAAATCAAGCTCTTAGAGCATAACAGGAACACAATTGGTTTAAAAATGATTCCAAGACCCTTCGATTCTCTAGGCCTAATCTTATTTGACAGGATCTGTGTGAATAGTCGAACCTATTCTGGCCCTTAGAAAAGCAATACTCGCATACTCTGTTTCATCTGGCAGCAATTAACAATGTTCTAGTTATACTTCTGGAAGGGAGATATTGTGATTGTACATTACATGAGTCTTTTTAATGCTGGAGGCCCTTGCAATGAATTGGAAAGAATTCATGCGTTGCACTAACAAGCCACCCTAATTTATCAATTCCGATTCTGACGCAAATTGCTTAAGACGTGCACACAAAAGAGGGAGGGAACCCATTTTCTCAACCTTAAATAGCGCTATCCATTACATGTATTACCTCTGCTAATTTGACAGTGTACTGGTTTTCCTCTTCGCAGAATGGGATGTCAGCCCTTAGGATGAGTAGGGCCATATGTAATCCTTCGGAAAATTGCTCTGCCAGCGCCTTTCTCACTCTTTGCTTTACTTCCCCTTGGCTCAGGCTGCTGTGCGGAAAGCCAGGTGTATCTAATACTCTCAATCTCAGGCACAGATCTTGACCCATCCGGCGACCAAACTGAGGTATACTGGCTCTGCAGAGCTGACACTCACTGGTCACTGACTGTGGGAAAAACTGGCTTTCAAATTCACAACTGCCGAGCAAACTGTTTCCAAGCGAACTTTTGCCACTTTTGGTTCTTCCCAGGAGAAGAAGGTTAATGGTGATCTCATTAGTATCATCCATAGTGGGTGTTCTAAACATAATGAGAAGAGGAAAATGAAAAGCAGAAGATTAGACAAACTTCAGCCCGGGTTATCTAAGGCTTTATAATGGGATACAGGACTCAGCGTATGTTTGTTATTATCAGGTTATCCACCCTAAAGCGTTAGCCTTTTGGGGAATTTAACAATTTTGCAAAAAAAAAACAAAACATGGAGATACATATGGATTAAGGAATTACATCTTATTTCATTGATAAAGAAGGAAGAAGAGGAAATACATGGGTAATACATGGGTACTATGTGTGCTTAGCATTGTTCAGAGCATATACAATGTAACCAAGCTCACTGCAATGTCCAATGGTTGGCATCAGAGATTTTCCACTTGAGGGAGGATCTTTATATCACAAACATGTTGTGCTGAACATCTGGATAGAGAGCTGTTCTGTGCATTGTTTGAGAGGTTGAGTAATTGTTAGGCACCTTTCAGTACTACTTTTAGTGGGTTTGACATAATAAAAGCTCCTTGGCTTGCTATAAGTGACTGAAATAGCACTAGGCCTTGCACATGGTTCTGCAAAACACCCATATAATCCACAAATTAGATTTCCAGGTCCCAAAAGTCTTCACATATTCACTTGAAAAAATGTGTATACAGACCGTTAAAGGAGAACTAATGCTTAACTAAAGAAGTAGGCTAGAAATGTTGTGCATCATGTTTTGGGCTTCTGTATCAGTCCAAGACAACCACAACCCTTTAGCAGTAAAGATTTGTGTCTCCAAAGATGCCCTAGTAGCTCCCCATGTTCTTTTCTGCTGATTCACTGCACATGCTCTGTGCTGCTGTCACTTACTGAGCTTAGGGACCCACTCACAATATACAGTACATATAGAATAGAAATGTCACAATATAAGGCTGATTAATACACAGCAGCACAGAAAACAGTACAATTAGCATCAGAATTTAAAAATCAACCCTGTAGCATCAGTTTATATTACAGGTCAACCTCATTTTCTGCTTGATAATTTGTGACAACCCCTAAGCTTAGCTTCTCAACAGCTGCTCAGAGCCCACTGAGCATGTGAGTGTCACAGACACTTTCCAAGATGGTGACCCCCTGTGACAAGTTTGAAGTCCTGGATCATTGCTGTTATTGACAAGCTGAAACTTTAGGCTGGTGCAATAAGTTCATTATATAAAATTTGGCATTTGTAGCTATATTCATTTTTAGGATTAAGTTCTCCTTTAAAGGAGTTGTTCGCCTTCAAATAAAATGTTAGTATGATGTAGAGATTGATATTCTGAGACAATTTGCATTCTGTCTTCACTTTTTAATTTCAGTGGTTTTTGAATTATTTTGCTTTTTATTCAGCAGCTCTCCAGTTTGCAAATCAGCAGGTATCTTGTTACTAGCGTCCAAGTTACATTAGCAACCAGGTAGTGGTTTGAAAGAGAGACTGTAATATAAATAGGAGAGGGGCCAGATAAATAATAAAAAGTAGCAATAGCAATAAAATTGTAGCCTCACAAAGCAATCGTTTTTTGAAACCTGGAAAGAGTGAGTAGATTAAGACAAACAATAAAAATGTTTTTTCAAGAACTAAAAAAATGAAAATCAATTAAAAGTTAGCGTAAATGTGAAACACCCCTTTATTCACTACCTGATCATTTCCTGTTTTGTTGACTGTAAATAGGAATACAATCTTTCAACCCTTTTAGGGCAGGGGCATACAGGCAGATTCGGGGAGATTTAGTCGCCTGGCCACTAATTGCCTCTTCTTTGGGGTGACAATCTCCCCGAACTGCCTTTCCCCTGCCTTCCGCCTGCTAAAATGAAAAATCGCCTGCGGCAATGCACTCGCGGCGCTTTGATTTCGACTTCAAAAATTGAAGAGCCCCCAGTGCCGTTGCACTGGCGTTTTCTCATTATAGCAGGCGGAAGGCAGGGGGAAGGCAGTTCGGGGAGATTGTCGCCCCGAAGAAGAGGCGATTATTCGCCAGGCGCATAAATCTCCCCGTGTGTCCCTGCCCTTAGCTTTTAAATTGCATCTGTTTTGGGAGAAATTGTCTCTCCATTAGAGATAAAGATCCCAAAAATACATCTCCACCTGGAGGCATTGAAATTACCGCATGTAAAAATGCTTTACAGACCGTGAACCCACGTGAAAACTAATTTTTTCATAGTTAATTTGGGTTTTCCACATGTGAAGTGTCTTATATGAGATGAATTGCATTCATTCAGATGGCAAATCATTTTTGGGTAGTGATGGGTGAATCTGTCCCGTTTTGCTTTGCCCAAAAAAAATGCGAAACTGCGAATAAATTTGTGAAACGGCAAAAATTTGCAAAACGCATTGAAATTATTTTGACATGTGACCATTTTTACAAGATCGACAATTGTTATATGAGCCACTATTTTGTCCAAATGCATTAAAGTTAATGGGCGTCCGAATAATTTTGAGGAGCAACAATTTTTATGCGCACACCAATGCGCGCAATTTTTTGACGCGCAACAATGTTTTTTGTTGCAGCAAATTTTTTGCGGATGGTGAAAATTCGCCACAAATCCATGCCTGGCGAATAAATCCGCCCATCACTATTTTTGGGTGCTTTGTTTACCACTTTCACTTTTGTTTCACGTGGGAGAGTTTTCTTCCAGCATACAAAGCACTCTGTCTGCTATCACCCTAAGTCCTTGAATACTGCAGTATGTGTAGCATTTCTCATGCGGTCACTAATATACAACCATTCCTTTCTTATCCGTTACCTGCACATAACAAGCAAAGTAAACAGGAGACATATGGCTAACATGAAAATGATTAACCAGTGACCTTTGTGTGGGTGTGGGCAAGTTTGAGCCAAAGACAATTAGACAGTTCAATTCTTATTTACAAACTCATCATTATTGTTTATTGTATTGAAACTTCTTGCTGGAAGGAAAGGAAATTTTTATATTCATTCCTTTTGTTTTCATTCCTCTTTCTTTTTTTCACCAGTGATGCTTTTAGTTTTGAAAAACAGCTTTCAGCTCCACCATTAATGCACTACAAGAATATATATTTAAAATTTAAAACTAAATCTGGTATGAAAGAAAGTCTGGTCTTTGATAGAGATGGCGCTAACTGTTCGCCGGCGAACTTGTTCGCGCGAACATCGGGTGTTCGCGCTCGCCGGAAGTTCGCGAACGTCGCGCGACGTTCGCCATTTTGGGTTCGCCATTGTTGGCGCTTTTTTTTGCCCTCTCACCCCAGACCAGCAGGTACATGGCAGCCAATCAGGAAGCTCTCCCCTGGACCACTCCCCTTCCCTATAAAAACCGAAGCCCTGCAGCGTTTTTTCACTCTGCCTGTGTGTGCTGAAGAGATAGTGTAGGGAGAGAGCTGCTGCCTGTTAGTGATTTCAGGGACAGTTGAAAGTTTGCTGGCTAGTAATCGTTTTGATACTGCTCTGTTATTGGAGGGACAGAAGTCTGCAGGGGTTTGAGGGACATTTAAGCTTAGGTAGCTTTGCTGGCTAGTAATCTACCTTCTACTGCAGTGCTCTGTATGTAGCTGCAGTGGGCAGCTGTCCTGCTTCTGATCTCATCTGCTGACTGCTGCAATAACTTGTAAGCCTTGTAAGGACTGCTTTTATTTATTTTTTTGTTGTTTTACTACTACTACTACTACTACTACTACTACTATAAGAGCCCAGTGCTATTAGTCTAGCAGTGTTGGGGAGTGGGACTGGTGTGCTAATCTGCTGCTCCTAGTAGTTCAGCAGCACCAACTTTAATTTTTTTTTTTTTAATATTCATTTTTTTTTATTTTACTTTTTTTTATTTTACTACCGCTGTAGTAGTGTATAAGTTGACCTTTTAGGCATTATTTGCCCTGTAGGCATTTTTTGCCCAGTGTGTTATTCAACCAACTGCCATCTAGCTGTGTGACCTTGTTCACATTCTGTCTAAATATCCATAATATTACCGTCTCCAGAAAAAACACCGGAGTGACTTTTTTCAAGCAGCCATAATATATTTTACGTAATCCGTATCCATCGCTGTAGTAGTGTATAAGTTGACCTTTTAGGCATTATTTGCCCTGTAGGCATTTTTTGCCCAGTGTGTTATTCAACCAACTGCCATCTAGCTGTGTGACCTTGTTCACATTCTGTCTAAATATCCATAATATTACCGTCTCCAGAAAAAACACCGGAGTGACTTTTTTCAAGCAGCCATAATAAATTTTACGAGATCCGTATCCACCGCTGTAGTAGTGTATACGTTGATCTTGTGGGCAGTATTTGCACAGTGTTTTCTTCAAACCGCCATCTAGCTGTGTGAGCTTGTTCACATTTTGTCTAAATATTGATAATATTATCGTCTCTAGTAAAACCACTTGAGTTACTTTTTTTCAAGCAGCATTCATATATTTTACGTAATCCGTATCCACCGCTGTGTATACGTTGACCTTGTAGGCATTATTTGCACAGTGTTTTCTTCAAACCGCCATCTAGCTGTGTGAGCTTGTTCACATTTTGTCTAAATATTGATAATATTATCGTCTCTAGAAAAACCACTTGAGTTACTTTTTTTCAAGCAGCATTCATATATTTTACGTAATCCGTATCCAACGCTGTGTATACGTTGACCTTGTAGGCATTATTTGCACAGTGTTTTCTTCAAACCGCCATCTAGCTGTGTGAGCTTGTTCACATTTTGTCTAAATATTGATAATATTATCGTCTCTAGAAAAACCACTTGAGTTACTTTTTTTCAAGCAGCATTCATATATTTTACGTAATCCGTATCCACCGCTGTGTATACGTTGACCTTGTAGGCATTATTTGCACAGTGTTTTCTTCAAACCGCCATCTAGCTGTGTGAGCTTGTTCACATTTTGTCTAAATATTGATAATATTATCGTCTCTAGAAAAACCACTTGAGTTACTTTTTTTCAAGCAGCATTCATATATTTTACGTAATCCGTATCCACTGCCAGATTTAATTCTGGCAGAGAACACGACAGAGATGGACATAATGATGAGGAGGAGGTCCCCGCTGCTGCTTCCTTCTGTGATGTGTCAGAAGAAATTGATGCATCTGAGGAGAATGATGATGAGGAGATTGATGTTTTGTGGGTGCCTAGTAGAAGAGAGCAAGAGGAGGGTAGTTCAGATGGAGAGACGGAGAGTCAGAGAGGCAGTAGGAGAATAAGACTTAGAAGAAGCAGGGAGGACAGCCCGCAGGGATCAGTAGGGCAACAACATGTATCGGCACCTGTGTTCAGCCGGCCAACGCACCCGCCATTGCCGCCAATGCCGCCAACTTCTACTGTTACCGCCAGATCGCACACTTCCAAAAAGTCAGCAGTGTGGGATTTTTTTAATGTGTGTGCCTCTGACAAAAGCATTGTAATTTGCAATGAGTGCAGTCAGAAACTGAGCCTTGGTAAGCCCAACAGCCACATAGGTACAACTTCTATGCGAAGGCACATGAGCGGCAAGCACAAAGCACTTTGGGAGCAACACCTCAAAGGCAACAGGCAAACTAAAAGCCACACTCCTTCTGGTCCAGCATCTTACTGCTCTACCTCTGCTCTCCTTGACCCGTCTGAACCACCCTCCACTCCGCCTTCCACCTTGACCACCTGTTCCCATTCCCAGTCATCTGCCACCAGCCAAGTTTCTGTGAAGGCCATGTTTGAGCGTAAGAAGCCAATGTCTGACTGTCACCCCCTTGCCCGGCGTCTGACAGCTGGCTTGTCTGCACTCTTAGCCCGCCTGCTTTTACCATACCAGCTGGTGGACTCTGAGGCCTTCCGCAAATTTGTAGCAATTGGGACACCGCAGTGGAAGGTACCCAGCCGCAATTTTTTTTCTAAAAAGGGAATACCACACCTGTACCAACATGTGCAGAGCCAAGTTACCGCATCTCTGTCACTTAGTGTTGGGCCAAAGGTCCATATGACTACTGACGCATGGTCCTCCAAGCATGGTCAGGGCAGGTATGTCACCTACACTGCCCACTGGGTGAACTTGGTAATGGCTGGGAAGCAGGGAATGGGTAGCTCAACAACAACAACAGTGGAGTTGGTGTCACTGCCACGGATTGCACGCGGTTCTGCCACCACCTCTACTCCTCCATCGCTCTCTACCTCGTCTTCTTCCTCTTCTTCTTCTTACTCTGCTGCTGGGTCCTCCTTCTCCTCCTCCACACCTGTGCACCCCCAGCTCCCCCTAGGCTATTCGACGTGCCAGGTACGCCGTTGTCACGCTGTCTTGGGGATGACGTGCCTGGAAAGCAAAAACCATACCGGATCTGTACTCCTGTCATCTCTGCAGTCACTGGCCGATCGGTGGCTGACCCCACACCAACTGCAGATCGGAAAAGTGGTGTGTGACAATGGAAGCAATCTGTTGGCAGCATTGAGACTGGGCAGTTTAACACATGTGCCCTGCATGGCACATGTGTTAAATTTAATAGTCCAACGTTTTGTCTCCAAGTACCCAGGATTCCAGGACGTTCTCACCCAGTCCAGAAAGGTGTCGGCCCATTTCAGACGTTCCTACACAGCCATGGCACGCCTTGCTGACATTCAGCAGCGCTACAACATGCCAGTCAGGCGTTTGATTTCTGACAGCCAGACTCGCTGGAATTCAACGCTCCTTATGTTGGAACGTCTGCTGCAACAACAAAGGGCCGTCAACGAGTACCTTTTTGAACTGGGTGGTAGGACTGGATCTGCAGAGCTGGGGATTTTTTTCCCCCGTTACTGGGTGCTTATGCGCGATGCCTGCAGGCTCATGCGACCTTTTGAAGAGGTGACAAATATGGTCAGTCGCACCGAAGGCACCATCAGCGACCTAATACCCTTCGCTTTCTTCCTGGAGCGTGCCGTGCGACGAGTGACAGATGAGGCTGTAGACCAGCGTGACGAGGAGCTGGAAGCGCACGATTTCTGGTCGGAATCACCAGAACGAACCCAGGCACCTGCTGCAACGCAGGGAGAGGTGCCAGAAGTGGAGTCAGAGGAGGAAGGTGGCTTTGTGGAGGAGGAGGAGGAGGACCAACAGGAGCAGGCTTCCCAGGGGGCTAGTGGTGACCTTTTGGGGACCCCTGGTCTTGTACGTGGCTGGGGGGAGGAGACCGTGGATGATGCAGTCCTTGATAATGAGGAAGCGGAGATGGATAGCTCTGCATCCAACCTTGTGAGAATGGGGTCTTTCATGCTGTCATGCCTGTTGAAGGACCCCCGTATCAAGAGGCTTAAGGAGAAGGACCTGTACTGGGTCGCAACGCTACTAGACCCTCGGTACAAGCATAAAGTGTCAGAAATGTTACCAACATACCACAAGTCCGAAAAGATGCGGCATTTACAAACCAGCCTGCAAAACATGTTGTACAATGCTTTTAAGGGTGATGTCACTTCAGGAACTCATCAACATTCCAGGGGCAGAGGTGCCAGTAATCCTGCCACGAGCACACCTGCAAGGACAAAACCCTTTGGCCAGTCTGTAACGTCAGACATGCAAATGTTTTTCTGTCCAAGGCAGCGCCACAACCCTTCTGGATCCACCCTCAAAGAACGCCTCGACCGGCAGGTAGCGGACTACCTGGCATTAACTGCAGATATCGACACTCTGAGGAGCGATGAACCCCTGGACTACTGGGTGCGCAGGCTTGATCTGTGGCCAGAGCTGTCACAATTTGCCATGAACCTCTGTCTTGCCCAGCCTCAAGTGTGCTCTCAGAAAGGACCTTCAGTGCAGCAGGAGGGATTGTAACTGAGAAGAGAACTCGCCTAGGTCACAAAAGTGTCGATTACCTGACCTTTATTAAAATGAATGAGGGGTGGATCTCGGAGGGTTACTGCACGCCGGAAGACTTGTTCTGACTTCTATGCAGCTGTCCTTCTCTTCAAGCCTCATGACTCCACACACAGCTGTCCTTTAGCGTCCTCCTCCCTCCGCCACCGTTACAAACTAGGGTGCAAACCCTACTGGTTTAATTTTTTCTGGCCTCTGTGCTTCAGTGGCTGCAACCAAAAAAACTGGGCAAACAATGTCTACAAGGTCAACGTATGGCGAAAAATGACTATTTTCAGCATTTATATGGCATATTTTTTCTGGCAACTGTGCTTCAGTGGCTGCGTCCAAAAAAATGCATATTTTCTGCATTTATATGGCATAATTTTTCTGGCCTCTGTGCTTCAGTGGCTGCAACCAAAAAAATTTATATTTTTAGCATTTTTATGGCATAATTTTTCTGTCAACTGTGCTTCAGTGGCTGCGACCAAAAAAATGCATATTTTCTGCATTTATATGGCATAATTTTTCTGGCCTCTGTGCTTCAGTGGCTGCAACCAAAAAAAATTATATTTTCAGCATTTATATGGCATAATTTTTCTGGCAACTGTGCTTCAGTGGCTGCGACCAAAAAAATGAATATTTTCAGCATTTATATGGCATATTTTTTCTGGCCTCTGTGCTTCAGTGGCTGCGGCCAAAAAAACTGGGCAAACAATGCCTACAAGGTCAACGTCGTTGACCTTGTAGGCATTGTTTGCCCAGTTTTTTTGGCCGCAGCCACTGAAGCACAGAGGCCAGAAAAAATATGCCATATAAATGCTGAAAATAGTCATTTTTTGCCATACGTTGACTCAACGTATATGGCAAAAAATGACTATTTTCAGCATTTACATGGCATATTTTTTCTGGCAACTGTGCTTCAGTGGCTGCGACCAAAAAAACTGGGCAAACAATGCCTACAAGGTCAACGTATGGCAAAAAATGACTATTTTCAGCATTTATATGGCATATTTTTTCTGGCAACTGTGCTTCAGTGGCTGCGTCCAAAAAAACTGGGCAAACAATGTCTACAAGGTCAACGTATGGCGAAAAATGACTATTTTCAGCATTTATATGGCATATTTTTTCTGGCAACTGTGCTTCAGTGGCTGCGTCCAAAAAAACTGGGCAAACAATGTCTACAAGGTCAACGTATGGCGAAAAATTACTATTTTCAGCATTTATATGGCATATTTTTTCTGACAACTGTGCTTCAGTGGCTGCGTCCAAAAAAACTGGGCAAACAATGTCTACAAGGTCAACGTATGGCGAAAAATTACTATTTTCAGCATTTATATGGCATATTTTTTCTGGCAACTGTGCTTCAGTGGCTGCGTCCAAAAAAACTGGGCAAACAATGCCTACAAGGTCAACGTATGGCAGTTGTTTAAAGAGAACAGTAGATTACTAGCCAGCAAAGCTACCTAAGCTAAAATGTCCCTCAAATCCCTGCAGACTTCTGTCCCTCCAATACAGAGCAGTATCAAGCAGATTACTAGCCAGCAAACTTACTATCATCTGTCCCTGAAATCACTAACAGCTCTCCCCCTACACTATCTCTTCCAAGCACACACAGGCTGATTTTTCAGATACATTTTTGCCCTTGATCCCCCTCTGGCATGCCACTGTCCAGGTCGTTGCACCCTTTAAACAACTTTAAAATCATTCTTCTGGCCAGAAATGTCTTTTTTAGATTTTAAAGTTCGCCTTCCCATTGAAGTCTATGGGGTTCGCGAACCGTTCGCGAACCGCTCGCATTTTTGCGCAAGTTCGCGAATATGTTCGCGAACTTTTTTTCCGACGTTCGCTACATCCCTAGTCTTTGACCACTTCTCGGCTGCCATTACTTCTTTGAGTGTCAGGGGCTACACCTTCCTCACAATCCAGTCCCTGCTGATGCTTTATTCTACATGTCTTCAGTCTTTTCAATAGGGCATTCACATGCTGCAGGTGCCATCTCTGGCTCCTCCTTTCCTGGACAGATAGCCACTGGACAGTTCCAAAGAAGTAAACCATCTGTCTTAGGTTGATTCCCAGTGACTCCTCTAATTGTGGGCATCCCTGAGTCCATCCAAAACTGGGAATTCTGGGAGTGCAGTGCTTCCAGGTGCAGGGAACCCCTATATTTAATGCTGGCCCTTGTGCCCCCATTTATTCTCTCTCACTGTTTCATTGGTGAATACAGGCAGCGCCACATTCAATAAAGAGGTGAAACCCTTTTCATTGTAATTTAAAAATGGAAAGTCCTGTGCATCGGGACCGTTGCACCTATTTACTTTTGCTAATTACCAATCCATACATGCTAAATAAGCACTAATATCTACAATCAATTAGAACTATTATAAATGTGACCCAAGAGTCAGAGTGCAGTGCCTTTAAGAGCTGGCAACCCCTGTGCCCCAAGTGGCCCCACTCGTGCTCATTGACTGTATCATTGGTGAACACAGGCAGCTCCTCATTAAAAAGAGGTGTAACCATTCTCACGCTAATATAAGACTGCACCCAGAGATGTTAAAGATCCTAAAAATTAAGGCTAGAAATGCCCTTATTGACTTAATGCTGAAAAAGGCTGAATGACGAACCGAATCCTGGATTCAGTGCATCCCTAAAACTAAGATATAATTAATCCTTACTGGACACAAAACCAACCTATTGGGTTTATTGAATGCTTATGTGATTTTCTGATAGATTTAAGGAACGAAGATTCAAATTAGAGAAAGATCCATTTTCGGGGAAAACTACAGGTCGTAAGCATTCTGGATAACAGGTCCCATACCTGTAGTTGCAGTTAAAGAATGTCTGCAATGAACCAGCTTCCATGCCCCTAGATAGGCTTACAGTGATTTTCTGAGCTCTGGGGCAAATCAAAACGTTTTCACTACATTCCATTATTTGCCTAGACTCCTCTGTGCAAAATAATCAGCATAAAATACATATAGAGAGCAGTGGTTTAGATGAACAATGTTGATATGAAATTGTGTGTCTGGCTATAATTAAATGAAAGATTTAGTAAAGCAAATGTTATTATTTTATTCTTTCATTTGGCATTAAAAATCAAAAGCCAGGCTGAACGCCATCAAGCATTTGTGGGCTATATCCATCTGCAATTATTTAATGTGCTTTTTTGTTTTCTGTGATTCTGTATGAAGATATGGGTTTAATAATGGATATGCCATGCTAATAGAATATAATAATGGGGTAAAGGTTACCAGAGGATTGTATACAGTATATTAATAACCATATGAACACACTGGGACTCCTTTACTACAAAGGTATACAATCAAATCTGCCTTATTAATGACTATTAAAAACCTGCCAAATTTTGTAAAATGAACACGGTAATTAGGAGGTTTGGTCATAAAAATACTCATGGTCAAAAAAAATTCAACGCACAGAGCGCGGCAAATCTTTCTGTCCCTTTTTCTATTTCCAAAATGTTGGGAGGTATGATATGCATATATGTAGATAACAATACACAATATTACATGTAACAGAGGAGATCACAGGCCTTATGGTTTTATTAGGGTTGCACCGAATCCACTATTTGGGATTCGGCTGAATCCCCGAATCCTTGGTGAAATATTCAGCCGAATACCGAACCAAATCCTAATTTGCATATGTAAATTAGGGGCAGGAAAGTAAAAAGTGGAAAAAATTCTTTTGTGACAAAAATGTAAGTGATTTCCCTAACCGCCCCTAATTTACATATGCAGATTAGGATTTGAATTTGGTTCTGCAAGGCACAAGGATTCGGCTGAATCCGAATCCTGCTGAAAAAGGCCAAATCCTGCCGAATCCCGAACCGAATCCTGGGTAAATCAATAGCTTTTTTACACTGAGGTGTGTGTGCATGTAACTCATAGTATAGAAGCATTACTAATATTCCTGCTGGCCAGACATTAGGTTTAGGATTAAAAAACAATGTCACTTAACGCTGACAATCCTTTCAGGGAAAAATTTTGGAAATAGAAAGCGGGACAAAAAGTTTTGCCGCATGGTGTGGCGAATTTTTTTTTGACCATGCCTATTTTTGTGGACACACCCCCTAACTACCATGTTCATTTTACAACATTTGGCAGGTTAAGAAAGTTAAGAAACACATTTCTGTTATTACAGTTTTGCTAATGAAGGTGAATTGCCCTTTAAGCTGCAAGTCACAGTTTCCCTATGAGACCTGCTTATCTGAAATAGTTACTATTTCCTCTTTGCTTAGCTTAAAATGTTACAAAATAATAAAGTGCACCTACCACTTATTCTGGGCTCTCTGCCAAAAGCTGTTTCAGAAACGTTGTATCTTTTTCTGGCTGTTCAGTGCAGGAGATCAAAGACAAAGTCGGGCCATTTCAGTAACAAACCCGGAATTGCAGGCTGAGCTGTCAAAATCGGGACAGTCCCACGAAAAAACGGGACAGTTAGGAGATATACACTTTTTCAAAGCACCACATCAGAAATAAGCATAGATTATTTTGAATATTTTGAAGGTCAAAAATATCACCAAGACTAAAACCATATAGTTTTGAAGAGAACACCTTCTGACAAATAATAATAGGTAAATGTCTGAAAATCATTTCAAAGCTTGCATTTTACAGCATCTTATCACACCTTAGGTACGAAGATAAATATGAAGGCCAGGTGTCCTCTGGACGGATTGATGCCCAATATGCCCATAGTATTGAAAATCCAGTTAAGGATTAAATTATTGGTAGCCATGTTTGACCTAAGAGTCTCTGAATCAGCTTCGACATTCACGGATTGCGTTATAACAAGTAAAACATTCAATTTATGTATATTAGAAAGCTGCTCATTACATTTTTAGGTTTACATCCACTTTCCCTCTAACATCTGAAGCCAACAAATTGAACATGACGTAATTGCTTATACAGCCGGCTTCTCTTGTTAAAGGCATAAGCTTCTTTCCACTCCCAGATGTACTGGGCTATACAGGAAAAACACTAGTCTCCTCAGTCACCACTCAAATCTTTATTATGGCTTGAATTTTCCTTGCACTAGCTGTTTGCTTAAAGGGTGACAATTCAACACTGACCTACTATAAGTATACAATCTGCTTGGGACCTGGGCTTTTAATGTACGTATGTTGCCAGATAACTACAGCAATTCTGTTCTGCAGTCCAGGTAACCCACACGATGTAAAGAAATACACAAGTACCCACACACATACTTGTACCATTTTGTTATAATCCTGCATATTTCTTTAGCAAATGCCATCTTTCTTACCTTGCTGTGAGTTGTCTGTCTCTGGTGTTGAGGCTGGAGGTGTCAGCATACTCTGCTGTGTGACCTTTGAGACTGAGAGGATGCCGCTGGTACCATTCTGAGGATAGCACAGGAGCTTTATCTTAGTTAATTATTACACAAAAATCAAAGTTTATGGCATGTAGCTTGTACCCTATGCATATGCAACTCCTTATCAGAGAATATATACAGTATATATGAATCAGTCCACTACCAGCTAGCATTACTTTCAATAAAGGTTTAAAAAGAGAGGATGTGTGAATATAAATACATAGGGTATATAAGTATTCCCTCCCTTCTTCCTCACTGCACAGTGCAATAGTGAAAAATGTGCTCCCAATTTTGCAACTCGTATCTGCATAGCGTAGTGCAGCAGAGCTCAAGGGCACCATCTTCCGCATCTTCAGTTTTCTTCCAGAAGGGAACATTGACACAGAGATATTTAGAATGTGTGCAGTTGGAGTGAGTCCGGTGTTCTTGTCAATTGCGCATGCACCAGAAACTCCAAAGGGAGGAGGATCCAAAGAAAATGGTGCCCTTAAACTCTGCTGCGCTACTCTGCACAGATACGTTTGTTGCACAGTTAGGGACACATTTTTCACTAATGCATTGTGCAGTGAGGAAGAAGGGAGGGGGCACCATGGAGGGTAGTGGAAGGGGCTTTTTACATTAGGGGGTTTAATGAAAATTATTATGCTTAACAAGGACTACTGAAATCAAGCTGAGTAACCAGAAAATTAAAGGTGTAGATTTATAAAGGAATGATGAAGCCTGTAATTATGTATTGAGCAAAATACTGGACAAAAAATGTAAAAAAAACCTGCTGCAAACCTGGGAAAGGTTTTGAGAAAGATATATGGGCCTCTAGATGAAGATGTATATGGAGAATAAGGACTAATGCTGAGGTCATGGAGCTATATAACAACATAGATGAAGGAAGTGAAAATTCATAAAACTGCAGTTGTTAGGACATATGGTTAGATAGGGTTAGGGCCCTGAAGAAAATAATAACAAGCAACCCAAAAAGGTAGTAGATGTGCCGAATGACCAAGAAATGGTGGCTAGAGGAAGTAAATTGAGTAGAGGCTGATCTGAGTAAGAAGATGAAAAAACAAGGCACAAGATAGAGAACAATGGGGCAGAATCATTAGCTGTAGTGCTATTGGGTAAGGTAAAGGCATAAAAAGAATGTTTTGTGCACGTATCAGTTTAACACTTTCGGTCTCATGTAAGGCTGGGGCTGTCCCTAATTTTAGGTAATCTCAGGGGAATCTTCATTGTCACTATTTCACTAGTAATCTGAAGTTAAATGTGTATAGATAATTGCCTATCAATATTTCTATTTGAATTAGTATATTATGCAGGCCTCTGCTAAAATTACTTTTTCCACTATATATGTAATCAATAAGCCTCCATATTTAATATTTGAATACATAGATAGCCGAAAGTTCAGCCCTATCCTGAATGATAAATTGAAATGAATGCAAAAAGGCAGGTAAACTTCAGGCAGTGTCACTGATGAGGTAGCATCCAATTGGTCAAAGGGTAGGACATCAGTCTGGAGGATGGTTGAAGCTGCAGCTAATTGCCTTGAAACAGAAAGGACTTGGTAGGATCCTGGCTTTGGCTCCCAAAGTAAAGGTGAAGTCAAAGAGCCAGCTCCCCAGTAAGTAAGCCACCACTGGGAGGATATTGACAGTAAAACACATTAGTGGACCCCGTGTAAGGACCCTTCAAGGACATGTCTTATGTAAAAGAGCTCTAGGGTAGGGCTGCAGAAAAAAATGTTGCTTTTCTGTAAATGGGCTTTGTTAGTTAGTCATCTTGCCTGTGTTTTTAGTCATCTAGGGCTCTGTGTCCCATAAGGAATGTATTGTTCCGATGTCCCTTTGCATAATCTTTAGCCATGTTCATTGTGGTTGCTACATAATTGCTACTTTTTGAGTACTCGTGGAACTCTTAGTGGTGTACCCATTAATTAAGTTGCTTATAGCCAGGTTTCCCAGTCTCTCCCACCTATAATGGGGAAGGTTCCCTTCCCAGACTTGGCTTATCTCTAGCGAGTATTGTAGGTACCCTTAAAGAGATACTGACACCAGAAAATAAACTTTATTAATCATATCATAACATTATTTATAATTTTGCCATAAAAGTATTTGCCTGATGCTTTTACATTACCTTTCTTACCCCCTTTTTTCCCTATGAGGGAGCTGCCATATTTGTACAGCAGGAGTCCGTTAGCATTAGAAACTGACAGATTAAGAACGGACAGTCAGGTTGACAAAACAGTCAGGTTTAGGAACTTCAAGTGACAATTACTTACAAAAGCAGAACTGTCAGCGAAAAACGATCAACATGACCTATAGGTAACTTTTCATGCAGATTAATATTTTGAAATAAAAATGTTAGTGTCAGTATCATTTTAAGTGGAATTCTTTCCTAAAAGAGAATGCCAGGAAAAGGTTGCCAATGGTTACACTTGACCCACATTAACTATTTCCCAATACCCATATGACAAAGCCATATGTAATAAATGGGTGTATACATTAAACATACAAATTACATAGACCCCCCCCAATAATACGATCGGCAATACAAGGGGTATAGAAGGCCCTGCCTAAAAGAGCTTACTATCTAAAAGTTTCAAATGCCGCTCTGCAATGATGCTGCGCTATTGACTGACAAAACACAGAACCCTTTCTGACTAATGCTGGGTGTCAGAGCAGAGGTGGGTAGGAATTTCGTAAACTAAATATTAGTGTAAGAAAAGTCAAAGTAATTTTCAGAGTATTTATACAAACATGACACAAATGTACTAGAATCCACAAGAAAAAGAACTTTTTATGTTGCATATGATTGCAAACTATTTTATCTGGCTTCTAGCACTCCTGTTAACATAAACGTTCACTTCTCTAATGCTGTGGCTCCACAAGGTGGTGCTGTGTGGCTGTACAAGCTGGTTAATGTAACGGAGATTTAAATCATGCAGATGGTTCTAATTTTAAAAAAAAATAGCCAGGACAGAAGGTGGAATTAGATTGTCCATGGACGCTGGTTCTAATGTGTATTGGGGCCAAACACCTGAATATGTCATCCACTTAATG
Source organism: Xenopus petersii (assembly GCA_038501925.1). NCBI lineage: Eukaryota > Metazoa > Chordata > Amphibia > Anura > Pipidae > Xenopus > Xenopus petersii. The sequence goes on along the minus strand of CM076673.1, from coordinate 63,631,556 downwards.
CTTGTTCTGCCTTTTCCAACTGATAAGAAAGCAATTACATAATCTGAACTTTATATAATAGGAAAAGTACCAAAGGTTTGATTTTCTGCCGTATTTAGATGTTAGGTTCCAAATATCATTATAACAGGGCATAATAATGTCAGTTTATTGCTTTATTTATACTGCTGCTAGAATACAGTCATCTAAATCTGTTTCCTTCCTGATTATATAAATCTGCAGCACTTGCTCCACAGTTCTTTTTACAAAAATGACTTTAAAGCACAACACTTCTTAGATACCTTTCTAAAAACATGATGTTCAAACCAACCAGTTTCACACGTTCAGATGTTGTTGTTGTTTTAAACCTCACAACAACTTTACTTAAAGGGCATGAAAAGGCAAAAAAATAAAATCCAATTTTTACTTTAATGAAAAAGAAACTTTAATTAAAAAATGTGTACTGTTTTTATAAGAAACCTGACTGTGTGCAGTGAAATTCTCCCTTCATTTACTGCTGTGGATAGGAATTGTTAGACAGTCCCGAACTGCTCTGCAGGGAAACAATCATACTTATGAACAGCAGGGGGAGCCCCTGCCTTACTTCCCAGCCATGCAGAACTAAAGCAGCTTTGTTTGTTTCCCTGTAGAGCAGTCAGCGACTGTGTAGAGATTTGTATTGGATTTTATTTTTGCCTTTACATCCCCTTTACTGTTTCCAACTCCAGCTGTAGGGACAAAGATCATGGAGCCAGATTTAAACAGATAAACTGGGATTCCATTTGAAGGATTATTTTGCTGCAGCCACTGGTTCTGCAGAGTTGCAGAAAGTTTTTATTAAACAATACAAAGCTATAAAATCCACATTAGATTACATGACAACACAGGACCCAGTGCAGTCTGTATATTCTGATTATTAATCAGTCTTGCTGTATCGGCTTCTGGCAGATATTATTTGACTTGTGCTGTTTTGATAATTTATGATGATCCCTAAGCAGCCCAGACCACACTGAGCATGTGCACAGTCTTGGTCTTGCAAAAATGTTTAACAAAGTTATAAGATGGTGGCCCCCTGTGGCCAACTTTGAAAGCATAAATCATTAGTTTGATTAGGTTTGTGGTGCAGTAAGTTCATGTTTATCTTTAGTATACAAAATACAGCATTTTTAGCCTTATTCTATTTTAGACTTTACTTCCCCTTTAAAACACATTGCGTTTTTACACTCTATTGTGATTCATTTGTGGGATAAAATAAAGAATCTTGGTGTGTGAACCCCTACTCCCCTTGAATGCAGTAACTAACACCTGTGTACGTGTCCTTACTGTCTGGATTTTCTGCCAAATATATGCAGTGAATTCTTGTGCAAAGTGATTGCAGTGAGTGTGCACCCATTAAAGCATATAAGCCTGTTTGGTGCTGGCTACAAGTCCAATTCGTTCTTGTCTTTACTCTCACTTTTTAGTCCCTTTATTTAAATGCCCAACAGAATGAAAAGTATTTTCTAATAAGGCCAAAGATTTTTTGTCTGAAAATAATAAAGATTTGTAATATTCCAGTTACTTATAGGGTCTGGGTTTTCCGGATAATGGATCTTTCCGCAAATTGGGTCTCAATACCTTATGTGTACTAGAAAATCATAGAAACATATTAAATGAACATTAAATAAATGCAAAGGGCTGGTTTTGCTTCCAATAAGGTTGGAATAATTATATCTTGACTTGGATCACTGTTTTATTATTACAGAAAGACCCCCCTCCCTCCAGCCTAGCTGACCCCCCCCCCCCGGGAAATGCCCCTAACTTTCTACTTACCCCTCAGTGCTGATTTAGGGACCACAGTTCACGGCAGCCATCTTCTGGGTCTTTGTGTCTTCTTCCGCATGTGCAGTTGTAGTCAAAGGGGAAATTGCTCCAACTGCGCATGCACGGCTTAGTCGCTCTCAAATTACCGAAGACCTGGAAGATGGCTACTGTGATCCCTGAGGGGTAAGTAAAAAGTTAGGGGCATTTCCCCAGGGTAGCAGCTAGGCTGGGGATAGGAGTGGGGTCTACGTAGGGTAGGTTTTTTTTTTTAAGTTAAGGGTTGAATTCTCTTTTAAGGGGAAGCAGGAACAGTAGTTGACACTATCATCAAAGGTATACTTATAGGGGATGATGATGATAATAAGTAATAGTACAAAATGAAAGATGTATGCTTTATTCTGCACACTTACGCCCTTTACATGGTAAAAGTGTAAGAAAATCCAAGGAAATAATTTAATAAAATATGGCTGATGCTACACATATACAGTGTGCCACAATTTCATAATATGCAACAGGTTTTATTAATCTTGGCATTTGTATTTACTTTGCTGATAGGGTGGTACCTTCCTTAGTAGCAGGTGCTACCTTTTTTTAGCCATAGCTGTCCCTTCCTCAGTCATAGGGTCTAGTAGCTTCCTCAGTGATATAAGTATTACTTAGTGACAGCTAATTATACCCCTTTAAAGTTCATTTTGCCTTCCTTAGTGATAGGTAGGTGTACATTCCTCAGTGATAAATGATTCCCATTTAAACATATGGTTCTTCATTCTCTGTAGTATTAAACAGTACCTTGCATGGTAATTCACATTGCAGGTTGGTGGCAAACAATCCTGAAGTTCAAATGTTATTAGTGATCCAAACCCTAGGTCCAAGATTACAGATCCCATGCCTGTACCTTCTTTAGTCATACAGCATTACATTATAATTTAGTCGTATGGCTTTGTGCATAATGAATTGTTCCTTTTTAGTGCCAGTAATTTGTATCTTTTTAGTCCAACTCAGTGACAGACACAATACTTTTCTTAGCCTAAGTGAGTCATACTTTCACCATTCATAGGGAACAGTGCCTTCCTTGGTCATAAGAAATATTACCTCCTTCAGCCTTATTAGTGTTCTTTTTTTTTTAAGATTCGAACTTTAAAAATCTTGTATGTGAGGAAAACACAAAATGTATTAAGTATAAGAACCACAAAAAAATCGCAAATTAAAAATGAATGTAAAAACTACAGTTGGCTGTATGGCAAACAATCAGATCATTGCTTTCAGTACTCAGAAGCGGCAGCAGAAAAAAGCTAACTACTGATTGGCCGCTATGGGTTACGGGTTACTATGGGCTATGGGTTACTGCCCAGGTGCAGATTTGCCCAGTGTTTATAAATGAGCACCAATATGGGAGTTGTCATTTACTTACTTTGAGGTTTTAGAGCTTTTCACAAATAATTTGGAGTAAAGAATGATTTCGAAGTTATTGTATTTTTATTCAGATTTGTTCCTTGTTTTTATTACGGTAGTTTGTGCTTTTTATATTATAAATAAATAGGTATTTTTTCAAATTTGAGTTTCGTCATGGGTAAAAAAATACTCAAAGTATACAAACTAAAATGACACAAATTCAAATTTTGATTTCTTAAGTATGTTTAATGACTGAACTGTAACAATTTGCACCCACAATTAGTGCCATCACACATGACAATCACAAGTTGTGGTACATTCTACTTTTGGCTATTATGCCACAATTCTGTGACGACTAAATACATGGTGATTTTTGTGTGTTTTAGCACAACATGTTGGAAATAAAAAGAGGGACGACCCCCCCCCCCCCTAATTACCATGTTCATTTTACAAAATTTGGCAGGTTATGAAAGTCTGAACATATTTCTGTGTTTTTTTTTTAATTGTTACAGTTTTGCTAATGAAGGTGAATTGCCCTTTAAGTCTAACTTCTCCCAATAGACCTGCTTATCTAAATTGTTACAATTACTTATTTGCTTATCTCAAAATTGCTACAAAAGTATCTTAGTTGCACCTGGTGGCTGTTCTGAGTTCTCTGCCAAAAGAAACTTTGTATCTTTTTCTGGCTGTTCAGTGCAGAGAAAGTGGGGACTTTTCAGTACAAATGCTGGACTGTGGGTTGAGCTGTCAAAAGTGGACTGTCCCGCTGAAAACGGGACAGTTGGGAGGTATGGCACTTTGCACTTACATTTGGAAATTAGACATAATGTGTAGAGTGTAACATTTTATGCACCGGGTGCCAAACCCAAGCCTTATACATCTTACATGGCAGAAGTCAACTGTATTAAAAATAGTGTTGCGACCTGTCCAGATTTCACACTAACAGCCTGATTTTTGCCTGTCCGGATTTCCAGATTAGGAAATCCAGACAGGACATTGAAGTTAATGACATAGCAATCAGCGAATCACTGATCACCACATCATAAGCCCTGGCCCTGACATCACTAGCCCTGCCCCAATGTCATTCACCCCATCTCCCAGCCTGTTTTCATCAAATTAAAAAGGTGGTAACCCTAATTACAAATGCTGGAATATATTTCAACTATGTCAAATTTAGAACAGCTAGAACCACTTGTGTGCATTTATCCTTATTCGCTTACCACATATTTTACTTGCCCATTTTCTGTATTCTTAATCTATTTATTTTACTATTGTGTGAATTACTTCTACTACTACTTAGTGGCACAAATAGAGCTTTTTGCCACAAGCTTGGATTCAGGACTAAAAGCCTGAGAGGATGTAATGTGATCTTTGCGGACATTTTATTAGCTAGCAATGGTTCTGCACCCGTTTTATTTAATAGTATATGGTACTGCTGGTTATATGTATGTAACCCTTTTGACGTCCCTTCTTTACCTGATGGAAAGGGACAAACCTGAGCCACTCCACAGTGGTATCGGGTACTTATTAACGCAGTGCCTCCACCTAGTGGGATCCAGGAATGCACCTATGGGTGGCCCCACTAGAAAAACAGTAATAATTCACACACATTAGTTGGTAAACTACATTAAATATGTTTATCTAAAATAAATGTAAAGTGTAGCTAATACGAACAGCACTCATAATAGGTGTCAATAGGGGCCTCACTAACTAACTCGCTTATAATAACTATCTGACTAACTGATGAAATGGAGTCAGTTTACACCAGCCACTCCCAGGCTGCTGTGTCACTTCCTGCAGCCTTGAGATCACTGTGCACCATGTTGCTAGAGCTAGGCAACAGCTTACAGAACAGGCTCTGTGCCGCTCCTTTACAGGAAACTGCTGCAGAATAGTGCAAGGATTCTGCACTACATGTACAGTATATGGCAAATATGTCTGCCAAAGCAAGGCGAATGGCCGTTTGCATGCAATAAATAAAAACATCTAAATATAAATGAATAGGTCATTTTCTACAGTCTGCAATGCTGCATTTAATTTTTTGTATTTTATTATCAGTTTAGTGTATTGTGGCTTGTAAATATATGTAATATTGGATAAGTGGCCCAGTACATGAGGCAACTAGAGCAGCAGTGCGCTAAAGTATTGTCTATTATTACATTGAAAACAAATAGGGATGTTTCTTATTGAGTGCTGGGTAAGCTCAGCAAAGTAGTTCTCTGGAATGACTGAATGTCTTTCAGTCTTAATCAGCTTCTCATTACACTGTATTTATAAAGCTATGCACACATTATTTCTAGGTAGAAGGAAGGTGAAACCATTATACCTTATCACCCAACTGACTGAAGAAACAGTGGGGGCTGTCTGACATTCCAGTGAACGCAAAGCTGCTGCTTAGGTTTCTTCAGAAGTTAAAGAAAAAAGTCTCAGCAAAGTATAATATTTTATACAGCTGTCAACATTGTAATGGTGAATTCTAATGTACCCTGAGGGGCACATTTACGAACCTCGAGTGAAGAATTCGAATGATAAAAAATTCGAATTTCAAAGTATTTTTTTGGGTACTTCGACCATCGAATGGGTCAAATTCGATCTAATCGAATGAAGTAAAAATCGTTAGACTATTCGATAGTCGAAGTACTGTCTCTTTAAAAAATACTTTGACTTCATACTTCGCCACTTTAAACCTACCGAGGTACAATGTTAACCTATGGGGCACTTTTCTTACATTTTTTTTGATCGAAGAAAAATCCTTAGATCGATTGATTAAAATTGTTCGAATCGTTCGATCGAACGAACGATTTTTACTTCGATTGATCGAACGATTTGCGCTAAATCATTTAAATTCGATATTGGAATTCAAAGGATTTAATTTCGAGGGTTTATTAACCCTTGAAATTCAACCCTTGATAAATGTGCCCCTGAGTGTCAAATTATACACTTGGTCCCCACCCCATGGGCCTATAGTTGGTTGTATTGCTGATCACAAGCTCCTATGGGCAAAACATAACAGTTTAAATATGGTCATTTCTTTTCTAGCAGAGCCAATGGTGTTTTTTCTATTCATCAATGTTACAACAATAAAGTTTATGCTGATAATTTGTATGAGAGTCTTTATTGCTGTGCTCACCCACCATTTGGTCGACAACAGCTGACTGATGGACCTCTTTGTTACAAAAAATGTTACTGGTAGTCATTTCCATCATGAGAAATCCAAAGGAGAGAAATAAATAAAGGAACTCTACATGGAGCCTAAAAGGGGATGCTGAAACATGAGTTAAAAACATACGAATTGAACCTTAGCTAATTAGAAAAACACTATATGATGGTGCAGAATGTGTTGGTTTGTAGACTTCAAGGACCATCTAGTAACTTTTATTATGTATTTATTATCTGTTATTTGTATACTCCTTGTAAATTGTGGTGGGTAGCTTTTAGAAGGACCGAATTTCTATAAAACACTGTATTTTTTTTAGCGTTGCAATGTACTAATAGGAACTGGTAAGAATCCCTGAGAAACCCTGCTAAAAATCACCCTGAACCCAACAGATCCATTATATGTTTGGATTTCGTAGCGTAATGACAATCATTAATTCTTGCTCTTTGTTTAGATGGAAGCCATATCTTAACTAGAATTTACTGCACCTCACAACAAAAACATCTAAGGCCCCTTTAAATTGTGTTACAGTACATTTTGACACAATTAGTATACTTGTTGCTGGCTGTGTGTACAAAGAGGCAAATAACTGAGGAATGCTCAAAGGATTTGGAGAAAAAAGATAAATGTTTTGTCCTCTGGGAAGTAACTGTGGCCCTATCAAAAACTGGTTTCCAAAGACCCAATATGGGATCAGTGTAGTAAAGGAAATGTAGTAAAGAGGGTCAGGGTTATTTGTAGTTTATGTACAATAAGCATAACTGTACCTTTTTTCTCAATGAATACAACTATATAACTTTTGCCAAAGAAATGCCTTTATGTCTCACAATGTACCTGTACTAGAATATGTCAACTAACCCTGTATCATTTGGGTGATTATAATCTAGTCCTGGAGTTTTCAGAAATAAATGTTTCTTCTAAAGTGTAACATTAGATAAGGTCTCAATAATGCCCTGATTGGATTATTATCATCTTACTGACACTAGGTATTTCACAATATTGTATGGAGCCAGCCTGGACCACATTGCTACAGTATGCCCTCCGTTTACTGTCCTCTGTCAACAGACAATAGACTTACTACTCAAAACATCTGCAGGCCTGCCACCATTTCTTTGGTACTTTCAGAACAGTAAGGTGATCAGTAATTGAGTACTATGTGTTTATGTATTCCAGCTTTCTATAGGTATAGTTTGGATAAATGGACATTATTACAAAACTTTATACAATTTCTGTTGATTTAATAAGGACCTACAAATAATTTTTAATACCAAAATGTAATACTAATCTTTACTCCAAATGCCCTGGGCTTGCCATACTTTCCGGCATGTTGTGAATTTGTACATAAATGAGCCTTTTAAAAATAAAGTACAGTATATGGATTCAAAGGAAGAATTGAGGAGACAGACTGAGGAGGGGACGAGTGAATACCAGCAAATATCAATGAAGAAGGTTCCAATAAGCTGTACCTACACGTAATAACTAGTTAAATTCAAGCAGTACAGTAGTAAGTACAGGTTTTGCTTCATGTTTAAAAAAAATAAAACCATCATATTGTTTATTGCTAAATAAACTCAGGTATGATACTAGCATGTTGACACTTTAAATTTTAGGCTGTGTGTTATTTTACATTGTCAGGTTCAGTTTACCTTGCTTCCCTCCCAGATCCACAGATGGTCCACTGAAGAGTAAATATTCGACAGCTGTCCATCTGTTGTTGAATTTCGACTGCCAAAGTGCTGGGATTCGTATCCACAGGTCATAGGTTGGACATTCCTAATTTATGTGAATATAGTTCAAATGGAAGATTTCCTGCATAGAGCAAGATCCCTTTTTTTCCTCCAGCTTTGCCTCTTGCATTACTGGTGTGTAGTCATTTTGAGGCTTGACCTGGCAATCAGAAGCACCTAAAGATATACACTAATGATATCTTGTGTCTAAACCTATACATCTTACACTAAGTCATAATCACTGGAACACAAGTGTTTAAAGGACTTCAGCAACCCCACTCCCATTATGTGATTAAATCATTACCATGTTATGCCCCCAGCAACAGCACAGTAATTACAAGGGCACACATTGGGTTTCCTTCCTTCCCATTCCTCATCATAACTCCCTACAGCAGATCCTTCAACCTGAACAAATGACAGTGAGGCTCTAGTATATTAAACAATAACTATGGCTTCATTTCCCCATGGAAGAGATTGTACACAAGGGAAGGCTAGCTAAGACATACTTAATAACTCCCTTAATATTCACATCTGGATTGCTTTAGGAGGTCACTGTGTTCATTTAGCTCAGACAATAAACAACCAATTTGGTTAGAATTTACAAACAGAAACACGTGCTGCTGAAACACTCCACCTTTTGTTTAACTTGTTTATGTTTTTCAACCCTGGAGGATATTTTCACCTTCTCTTTATATTGTAATCCAGTAGTAAATTAAAAATGGCCTCCACTCAATATATGAAAAAAATCTCATTTTGAAATTGGTTGTAAATAATCATGTCAGTTCTTCAAAATGCTTTCCGGCCCTTCTTAATTTGAGTCAAAGTCTTATTAAAGCACATATATCAGAATGTGTGCATGGACTGGTATATGAATATATGACACTCCGTTAGTTCTACGGATATGTTAATATCTGTAAATGCAAAAAAAAAAGGGAAAAGGGAAGTCCATGTCCCATAAACTCCATTATAGTCAAATAATTAAAGTTTTTAAAAAATATTTCCTTTTTCTCTCTAATAATAAAACAGTACCTTGTACTTGATCCCAACTAAAATATTATTCATCTTTACTTGAGGCAAATCAATCCTATTGGGTTTATTTAATGTTTAATGTTTTTAAATAGACTTAAGGTATGGCGATCCAAATTACGGAAAGAGCCCTTATCTGGAAAACCACAGGCCCTATGCATTCTAGATAACAGGTCCCAGAATACTTTTTAGATGCACTACCAAATTTCCTTATAGACATGAACAATATATGTAATAAACCAAATTTTGCAATAAAAACTGCAACATTAGGAGGCACATTTATAAAGGTTTGAATTTCGAATTCATATGAGTTTTTCAAACTCCCATAAATTCGAAATTTCACTAGTCTAAATGTATTAATAAAATCAAATTATTCCAACTGAGACGAATTTAAACGACCTGAACTGAATTCGAATTCAAACTGGATTTGAAACTCGATTTGAAACTCGAATGTCAAAACTTAAATGTCAGGAAAGCTGCAAACATCTCCAAATTGATCCCTGGACCTCTCCCATTGACTTAAACAGCAATTCAGCAAGTTTTAGGTGGTGAATAGTCTAATTCAAATTCTTAAAGTGCCAGAGTATGATAAATCTCAATTGAATTTAATTCAAATTGAATTTTCAATTTGACCCTTAATAAATGTGCCCCTAGATGTATGTTTCACAAAGTGCTATTAAAACACAATTTCTAATACATATGATATCAATTTTTAAGCTTGGACCAGTGATTGCTTCCTTTTTATGACGGAAAATCCTCAGAATTCTTTGTCAGGTTTAGTTATGGAAAATAGCCGGTATTATTATTTAATAACCTTTAAACTTACAGGCTACTTTTTAGATAAACGATAATGTAAAGCACGTTTCCAGTCTTGGCTTGGTTTGTATTAAATGCTTGAGACCTGACAGTCCCTGGCAATATACAAAACACAAATATCGCACAGATCTGGCAGATGTACATGTTAACCATTGTACTTTGTCAAAGTGCCTAGAAAATGGTTGATAAAATATAGACAACTAGGGAAGCTCATGTTTCTCACTATAGTTTTTAACATAGTAACATACTGTAAGAGATGGACATGCCCATCCAGTTTACTTTTATTTAAGTGAAAACTGCTAGCTGACCTAGAGGAGGTAGAACAAGATCCCATCTGATGACACCTTTAATCTGCCGCAATGGTGGAAAACCTTCCTTTCTGATTCCAGTTGGAACAAACCCTTGATAAACTTTGTACTAGGAGTTATTTTCAGTAACTGTGCATTTAAAGGACATGTAAAGGCAAAAAAAAATAAAATCCCATTTTTACTTTCTTTAATGAAAAAGAAATCTATCTCCAATATACTTTAATTGAAATTCTCCCTTCATTTACTGCTGTGGATAGGAATTGTCAGATGGTCCCTAACTGCTGCGCAGGGAAACAATCATACTTATGAACAGCAGGGGGAGCCCCCGCCTTACTTCCCAGCTATACAGAACTCAAGCAGCTTTGTTTATGATGATCCCTAAGCAGCCCAGACCACACTGAGCATGTGCACAGTCTTAGTCTTGCAAAGATGTTTAACAAAGTTACAAGATGGTGACCCCTTGTAGCCAACTTTGAAAGCATCAATTATTTGTTTGATTAGGCTTGTGGTGCAGTAAGTTCATGTTTATATTTAGTATACAAAATACAGCATTTCTAGCCTTATTCTATTTTAGACTTTACATGCCTTTAATCTCTTGCTAAAAACATCCATCCTCTGCCAGTACATAACTCTTCTAACTAGTGAAGCCACAGCTGTATGTATGCCATATTTAAAATATTGTTGTTTGCACTTAATTAGCCCAAAAACTTATGATATGAGTTAAAAATGTCAATTTGTACAGAATTCCACAATTTTGATAAAATCTTTTTGCAAAGAGGAAAACAGAAACCACAGATGGTCATTCTAAGCCATCTAATGTCATTCACAATTGTTGGATAATCACAGTTGTTTGTTTTGGATAATCTTACCACAGATAAAAATAAACTTTTGTTTCCTTTTTGGTGTGGTATTTTTTCAGTATGACTGTTGTAACTGAACCTCGAGTGAATTCCATTTGCTGTGAGATAGTTTGTTTGTTTGCACCCACACCCAAACATGTTTCTTAGGAAACCTATCTTGATTTTAAACAGCAGAAAGTCAGTGCTTCCATATTATTGGCTGGGGCACTACTAGTATTCCCTAATGAACATTGTGGCTCAACTATGTAGGGAGGCGAATTACAAAGGTGGAGTAAACTTAGACTGGAAGGACTTTATTGTAAAGAACACCTACAAATGTGATTATAGACAAATTCACAAAATCATTGTTAAAGAGGGTTTCACAATAAACCTTTTTAAAAGGAATTCTAGTCATCAGTAATACTGCAGGATTGTTCTGCATAGTACAATGTTTGTTATCTCTTAAAGGACAAGGAAAGTATTTTTGTAATACCTTGTCATCTAATGGAGTGGCCCAGAATGTACCTAATCACTAACATCTTTTTTCAAGAAACCACTCCATTCTTCTCTATTGCCATGCGGAAGCTAACGCTATTTCTTCTTTTTCTGCACTGACATTTTATTCTTTGTGGCGTATTAAAGATGGCACCGGCTAATCACATGGGCATGCGCCAAACGTATTCATCCCCCTAGACCAGGGGTGCCCAAAAGGTAGATTAGGATCTACCAGTAGATCGTTAGGTGGTGACCAGTAGATCTCAAGACACTGTCGACAAACTGCTTGTCTAAATCACCCTCCTGTTTCATGCTTCTCATTCAGATATTTATTAGGTTAAAATTACATAAGAAATAGTTGTTTATAAAATATAGCAATATATATTTTCCCATTAACCATTATTTAAGTAATATTTCCATGGAACACAATGCTAACAATGCTTTTATGAATGAAAATCATAATGGAACAACATCACTAAGGGGTATATTTATCAAGGGTCGAATTTTGAATTGAAAAAACGTTGAAATTCGAATTCAAAAAGACCAAGTGAAATTAAGTTGAAGTTTTTTTGGTCGAATATGTCTGTTTTTGATCGAATAGGTCCGTATTTGGCCAAATTGAATCCAAATAGGTTATAGGAGGTCCCCCATAGGCTAAAACAGCAATTCGGCAGGTTTTAGATGGTGAATGGTTGAAGTCGAATTCAGAGACGGTAAATAATAAATTTAGAAATCGGAATTTTTTTCATTCGAAAATTCACCTCTGTCCCTAAAAGTAGACCTCACATTTGTAAAGTATGGACAATCCTGCCCTAGACACTTTGGAGGAGGTTTGTGGTTGAGTGCCGGTTGTAGTTCCCATGAAAGCGAACTGAAGAGTCTCGTTCAATGCGCATGCGATGCCTTTGTGTTTCATCATGTGCACAGATTTGCGGCCCTTGTTATTCTAGGACCATTGAATGATGGGACTTTCAATTCTAGAACTCTGCGTTTTTTTTTCCTTCAAAAACGCTGCATATGTGAGAAATGGCTTATAGAGCAGACTTAAAACGAAGGATGATGACACAGCAGGTATGCTTCTCAAAAAAGGTTTATTTATAAATAGACTTTCCTTGTCAGTTAATTATACATTTGTGTGTATATGTATACTAAAACGTGTGTATTATAATAAATAAATAAAGTACCTCTTCGAAAATATGAGGATATTAGAAGTAACCTTAGAGTTCCATGGCCTTTATAAAAGCAAGTGGCCGAAACTCCTCAGTGGTTTTTAATATCCTTATATTTAACAATAGGGGGTACTTTATTCACTAACTTCTCAGATAAAGGTCACACGAGGACTGAGAGGTAAAGCACGGTGACTGAGAATAAAAAAACCTTTTTTAAATAATATATAATAATAACATATAATATTATTTGTTTAAAAAGAGGCTTTCAGGATACAGATGCAGACCAAATTGTGCTCTCTATGTATAAAAAGAAGTTTGATTAATGCACATTTCCTTGCCCAGAGTTGTATTAATAATTTACTTTTTGCAAGTGCATAACTTTTAAGAAGCAGGTGTGTTTAGTTACAAGTTTGCAACTGTATTAAAAAAGGGTACGCACTTGTATACGTTTAGTTACTCTTGGAATTCTCCCACAGCCCTCTTTACATTATTAGATTTAAGCTGCTATTTAACAAGGGAAAAAAACTTGTTCCAAGCTGTCAGTATTTGGTTTAAATGCACTACATACTAGTTTTCTATAAATGGCAGCATGCATTATTCTTTTATTTGTCATGCAATGGGGCGTCAAGAATCTGCCAGTCACTGTTTTATTATGTGTGTCAGCATGTGCTTCAGATTACACTCTAAGGTTTATTTTTATTATTCCCCTTTTGTCAAGCTGTCTGATTTGGATGTTATTAGTTGAATAAATGATAAAGTAGAAATAATCTACAATAAGATATTGTGTGTAGTGATTTACAGTTCCTGCTCATACCATGAGCAAAAACAAAAACACATTAGAGTCAGTGTGCGCTGAGATGCATGACGTACGATAACATACAAATATGGCAGTATCCAAAATGAAAAAATAAACATTTAATTATGCCGGAGTACATCATGTGTACAGTCTAAAAGCAATGCCTCACGTATAATAAAAGGCCTATGGAAATCTAAGATATGGATGCAGCATTAGAAAGCAATAGTTATATTTGGCCAGCCCAGTTACTGCTTTTTGATATCCACGCTTGTTATAGATTGTTTTACAAACCATTCAGGGAGAAGGGACGCAAGTCACAAGGGTCATGTAGGAGCAGGGCAAGGTGCAAATACAAAAAACTTCTCTGATTTTGCTCAGGTCTCTGTGCTCCAAATGGGCTTCTGTACATCTAGACTGATCCACTAGCCCAATATTTGCATTTTAGCCTAGTTGTTTGTTGACCTTTAGTTTTTTTATGAAAGCATTAATATGATCAGCTGGTGTGCATAATGCAGATTAATAGGCTGTACTTAAATCTCAGAATGTTCCGGTGATTAAAGGCACTACAGAACAATGGAATGACATGCATTGTGTTGCTCTATTCCTTTGGGAAGATATTCAGATGATTGGGACAATAATCACTAGCTGTGCCTAGTCTTCCGTTAGTTTTGTTCAGTAGTTTCCATTAACATCAATCCCACGTAGGAAATTATGTTAATATTTGACAATTTGAAGTCATCTCCTTAAGCCTTCTGGGAAAGTGTTACATCAAGTTTACAATAATAGCAAACATATGTTCATGGTCTAAAGTTTAGCATATTCACATTGGTCAATGCAATTTGTTTCCCTGTTCTTACAAATGAGGCCAATTTATTAATTTCACCAGTGTTCTTTATTTATTTATCAAGAACCTACTAGGAATAACTCTCTTTTGGACCTTGTAATAACTAACAATACTGAACTCATCTCTAACATTTGTGTGGGTGAGCATTTAGGGAATAGTGATCATAACATGGTCTCCTTTGAGATCCTGTTGCAGAAGCAATTCTATAAGGGAGTAACTAAAACACTAAATTTCAGACGTGCAAACTTTGACAGTATAAGGGCATCTCTGCAACATATTAAGTGGGAAATGCTTTTCACAGGGTTAAACACAGAACAAAAATGGGAAGTCTTTAAAATGCTGCTTAATAAATATACTTGTCAGTATATTCCACTTGTAAGCAAGGAACGTCGTTGCAAAGCAAAACCTTTTTGGTTCAATAGAAGCGTTGGTGTTGAGGTGGGTAAGAAAAGACGTGCTTTTAAGGCTTTCAAGTTAGCTGGTACAGCCGAAACATTTATAAGGTACAAGGAGGCCAATAAATCATGCAAAGAAGCTATAAGGCAAGCTAAAATTGCTATAGAAAAGGATATTGCAGCAAGCAGTAAAAAAAATCCAAAATTATTTTTTAAATATGTCAATAGTAAAAAAATGAAGCAGGAAGGGGTGGGACCCTTACTATCAGAGGGGGGTCAGCTGGTTGATGAAAACAAAATAAAAGTGCAGATTCTGAACTCGTATTTTTCATCTGTGTACACAAATGAAGAACCAGTAAGTGAAGGTTTCCTTCTTAACACTCCCAATTCTAGTAATACAACTAATGATGCATGGTTCACACATGAAGAAATTCAAAAGAGACTTGAACATGTTAAGATTAACAAAGGTCCAGGGCCAGATGGTATTCATCCCAGGGTAATTAGCGAGCTTAGCTCTGTGATTGCCAAACCTCTTTACTTAATTTTTCAGGATTCATTGAGATCTGGCATTGTGCCGAGAGACTGGCGAATTGCTAATGTGGTGCCTCTATCCAAAAAAGTATCCCGTTCTCAGCCTCAAAACTATAGGCCAGTTAGTCTAACGTCAGTGGTAGGAAAGCTTTTCGAAGGGTTAATAAAGGATAAGATACTGGACTTCATAGCAAATCATAATACTATGAGTTTGTGCCAGCATGGTTTTATGCGTAATAGATCTTGCCAGACTAACTTAATTTCTTTTTACGAGAATGTAAGTAGAGACCTCGATTCTGGGATGGCAGTGGATGTGATTTACTTAGACTTTGCTAAAGCATTTGATACAGTGCCACACAAAAGGTTACTGGTTAAATTAAGGAATGTTGGCCTGGAACATAGTATTTGTACCTGGATAGAGAACTGGCTAAAAGATAGACTACAAAGAGTGGTGGTAAATGGAACATTTTCTAATTGGACCAGTGTTGTTAGTGGAGTACCGCAGGGCTCTGTACTAGGTCCCTTGCTTTTCAACTTGTTTATTAATGACCTGGAGGTGGGCATTGAAAGTACTGTTTCTATTTTTGCAGATGATACTAAATTGTGCAGAACTATAGGTTCCATGCAGGATGCTGCCACTTTGCAAAGTGATCTGTCTAAACTGGAAAACTGGGCAGCAAACTGGAAAATGAGGTTCAACGTTGATAAATGCAAGGTTATGCACTTTGGCAAAAATAATATAAATGCAAGTTATACACTAAATGGCAGTGTGTTGGGAGTTTCCTTAAATGAAAAGGATCTAGGGGTCTTTGTAGATAACACGTTGTCTAATTCTGGGCAGTGTCATTCTGTGGCTACTAAAGCAAATAAAGTTCTGTCTTGCATAAAAAAGGGCATTAACTCAAGGGATGAAAACATAATTATGCCTCTTTATAGGTCCTTGGTGAGGCCTCATCTGGAGTATGCAGTTCAGTTTTGGGCTCCAGTTCTTAAGAGGGATATAAATGAGCTGGAGAGAGTGCAGAGACATGCAACTAAATTGGTTAGAGGGACGGAAGACTTAAATTATGAGGGTAGACTGTCAAGGTTGGGGTTGTTTTCTCTGGAAAAAAGGCGCTTGCGAGGGGACATGATTACACTTTACAAGTACATTAGAGGACATTATAGACAAATGGCAGGGGACCTTTTTACCCATAAAGTGGATCACCGTACCAGAGGCCACCCCTTTAGACTAGAAGAAAAGAACTTTCATTTGAAGCAACGTAGAGGGTTCTTCACAGTCAGGACAGTGAGGTTGTGGAATGCACTGCCGGGTGATGTTGTGATGGCTGATTCAGTTAATGCCTTTAAGAATGGCTTGGATGATTTTTTGGACAGACATAATATCCAAGGCTATTGTGATACTAAACTCTATAGTTAGTATAGGTATGGGTATAAAGAATTTTAATTAAAAGTAGGGAGGGGTGTGTGTATGGATCATGGGTTTTTATTTGGAGGGGTTGAACTTGATGGACTTTGTCTTTTTTCAACCCAATTTAACTATGTAACTATGTAACTATGGAGTTAAAATGGAGGGAATAATGTATATTCTTGTATATACAGTCATATGGTGTTATTTTTTCTTCCATAGAAGCCTTACCCTCATCAAATGCAAATGGTAGACCAATGAAGCAGGGAGGGACCTGCATGGGACCACATGATGATATATGACAGTCCTATTTGTCAACACAGTAGTGTATTTCTGCAGTTCTGGCACTGCTATAGGGCATACAGTTGAGGAGGGGGGCAGGGCCCTTGGTGTTGAAAAAAAAAATCATATGGGATCACATTACTTGACCTTTAGCATATTGTTACTTGGAAGAATATCAAATGACTAGGAGGAAAGCCTTGTAGCTTTGCCCATTCGATTAGAAATGTCCATGGTTTTATATGGAGTCTTTAATATTTTAAATAGGAGGTTGATGTTGTAGGTAGGGTTGCCACCTTTTCTGGAAAAAATACTGCCCTTCCTATATATTTATCTTTTTTCCCTATTAATAACATTGGTATCAACCATCATTTTTACCAGCCAGGCTGGTAAAATACCGGCCAGGTGGCAACCCTAGTTGTAGGTGTCAAAGTAGATCAGCCCAATATGAAAAACCGATATTAGGCAAAGTGGTGGATACCAATGTCTTGGCTCTCAAAAATGAAGGTTCATACTGGGTCATCTTAAAATGAAGTAGGAATTTATAATATTGACAGGCTTCCTGTCAGAGGCATATTTACCATGCCTCTGAGGACTTGAGGGTGTGTGTCTAGGGTAGCAGCTTTAAGGGGACGGCCCTCGGATGCCTATATGGTAAAAAAAAAAAAATCCAAACAAAACCCCACTTCCTATGTTGCTGGGTATTTATTTATCAAATCTGGTGGCAGAAGTGTGTGCATGGGAAGGGGGGGTAGGGTGGTCCCTGTTGCAGTGCGCAACCAAAGTGACGTCACGTACATGTGCTTTGTATTGTGACATTTTCTCCACGTCACTTGCATGCACAGAGGGGCCATTGACAGGTTTGGTGCCTAGGGTAGCACCAGACCTAATGCTCCCTGCATAATAATACACTGCACTGTTTGGGGGTAACTGGTTGGTTTTAACACCAGGCAGCCTTAATGAGCGAGCATAATAATTGGATTAAGTTTGTGTAAGATGCGGGATCCACAACAGACACTTTTCTTCTTTTTAAGGCAGTTTATTTACACACAGGGGTGACAATTTCAGGATACAAAACAAATTATAAAAATAAATCCTGCCCAATGGGTGCTACCTTCACACATGAAGAGTTCCCTTACTAAACTGGGTCCCTTGTGGACTACCAGAAAGCAAACACATAAGAAGGGGTCACCCCTGTACTCACGACTCTCCTGGGGGATTGCTCAGCCTCCTGGCTTTCCTCAGACAGACCCTCTGTCACTTGGTCTCCTCTCTCTGCACCTTGCAGTAGCAAATAGCACCCCAGCTCCTCTGGGAGTTCCTCACACAGGCAGGTGTCCTTCCTGCTCTGTGCACTTCTCTGAGAGACCTTCCTAACAGCCTCACTAGAACTTAATACCTTTCCACAGGACAGCCTTCCTGTGGAAAGTGAGCTCTAATCCGTGAGCTGGACTACTGGATCAGAGTACCTGGCTTGCCTGTTCCTTCCAGAATACTCCAGCTTCCAGGACCTGGCTACCAAAGCCTATAGACAGAGCAACTTTTCTCTGTTTAGTAACACACTTGGTGCCTATATCTTCTACTGGGGAGAAATCAAAGGAAAACCACCCCTTTTTAACCAATTCCTCTGTCACTCTAGCATACTTGCAACTTCCAATAAGTCTGATTAGAGATAGCTGAGGGCATCATTGCTGGCACATAGCATGCAGGGTCATCAATGGGTCTGTGGAAGACATGCTCTCAGTCAAGATTACTAATTTACCCTTCTGGTGTCATGGAGGCACACTAGGGTTTCCACCTAACTGGTATTTTACTGGCTGGTAAAAATGATCCATATTCTTCATATATAATAATATAGAAAGACTAAAATATTTTTCCAAAAAGAGGTAGCAACACACATTTACTAAATGTGCGTAAAATAAATATTCACAGATGCTAAATCAAGAATTAAATTTAAATTCAATCAGTGCATCAGAGATCCCCTTTAAGTGGTTTATTTTCCTTATTGTATTACTGTCCATTTGAGATGATATAAACAAAAGTTTGTTGTCTGCTCCTTCCTCTGGTTCTATGACATCACAAAGCGGAACAGAGTTCTCATATTGCAAGTCAGACTCTTAGGAATGTTACCCACAGGAATTTATTGTGATTTGATGAATAAATACAAAAAAGCAACACAACACGAGAGCCTAAAGATATACTGATAGGATGACATGAACCCACACTAAATAGTAAACATTTTCACACGTTTATCTAATGTTCTTTATAATTGTGGAGGATGATCTTTCATTGTTCTGGAATTCCCTGAGAATTACTCATTTAGAAAACTATCTTGTTTCCATGTTATATAATTATATTCACAGTATTTAGATATCCCATGGAAATAGTAAACCAGCTGGGTGCATGGACTTTGCATGGACGTTGTTCTGTATAGAGGCAGGTTTCATGTATACAGTATCATATTGAAAGCAAAAGTTAGGGGTATCTTCCAGTAACCAATCTGTTCACTGAGAAATAAGGAAAAATCTTTGTATGAAATAACATACATTCAACTTATTTTTCTTTTGGAAGATGTCTTCATGGTTTTTTTTCCAATATCGGTTCCTTCCACTCTATTGTCATATCGTAGTGGCTTAGTGCTAAGCAAGGTGCAACATGCAAGATTGGATTCAATGAGATATCCAGGGATTAGGATAGACTCAAATTCCCTGCCACTCTCTTAATCAGCATTGGGGGTACAGTTACAGTTGTGTGACCTTTAGTGATCTACCATTAGCTCTAGGAATTTCATAAATTATCCCTTACTATATGTTTTGTACTGCAGCTACATATTGGTTATTGGCATTAATTATGCAGCATGGAAAATGCTTTTTATATACTTTGGCAAACAAGTCCTTCATTACGTTTCCATTATTTTATTGACCTCTTTGCCGATCAGAAATCTACAGTATGTGCACAATATTACTGTATTCTATTCTTTAAGCTACTGATCACATACAAGGGATTATTTATGATTGGCATGGCAGGATGCAAAGTGCAAAAAAACAGGCGCAAGCCACCATGTTTTCCATAGTTTGTACCCTAACCCATGATGACAGCCGCTGGACCAAGGTCTTTTCACTCCACAATAAAAGGCCAATGCTTTTTTGATGAATACATTGCTGACTACATTAAGATCCCTCTTCCAGTCCCCTACCCTTAACTTGCTCACCATTTTTAATCTGGCATGAGTTTCAGAGTGCAGCAATGCCCCAGATGCAAGTGCTCCTGCTGCCAACCATATGAAGTATGGAATTCAAATAGCTATGATGTATAGGCATGTAAGGTTTGCATAAACCATAGTAAGGCAAAAGTCTGCCAGGAGACTAGTAATCCAAAACAACAAGTTAGTTTTATTTTAGCAATCCATGTAACAATAAAAGTTAATTCGTTGTTTTGGTTTACTGGAGGCAAATTTTCCGTATTTTACTACATAAGCTTAGACAGATTGAATATGAATGGCATTCATAATTTTTGCTACTGTTCATGCAGGTATTTTTTGAAAGCCAGAAATTATATCCCATTTGAAATGTCAGTTCTTATACAACAGGGCATTTCAGGACAAAATCCTGGTAATAATAAGAGACTCTGGTGATATCACTACACACACATGATTTTAGAAAAAAATGTTTATTCCTTTAATTGCAAGTGAATAAACCATAGGGAAGTAAGATTCCTCTCCCGCTAAATGGAACTTATGAAAGAAGCTGTATTTCATCAGGCCAACATTCTTACAGTAGAAATGCAGTATGATGGTTATTCTGCACAGCATCTAGGGAATGAATCTAACTACAAGTGCATGGGAAGATGATCATCTTTCATGGAATGTACAGCTGTAATCTGGTGTCATAATCTCTAACAGAAGACAAATTTGAGTGGTCCACTCAGATCATTTTGAATCAGAAGAAATGCTTCAATCTTTTGAAAGCATTAGGTGTTTGATGCATTAGTGAGGGTGTTCTGTGAGCGGCTCATATCACTTTTCCTTTTTTTTGCAATGTAAAAAGACGAGTAATCTTATTTTTGACTGTTCTTTTTCTGTCACTGCTCCATAACAAATAGCAGATATGGGACCTGCGATCCGAAATGCTCGTGACTCGGGTTTAACGGATAAGGGATCTTTCAGTAATTTGGATCTCCATACTTTAAGCCTACTAAAAAAAAATATTTAAACATTAATTAAAACCAACAGGATTTTTTTGTCCCTAATTAGGATCATTTTATTTTAGCTGGGATTAAGTACAGGGTGCTTTACTTATTATTACAGAGAAAGGAAATCTAAATGATTTGATTACAATGAAATCTATGGGAGATGGCCATCTGTTAATTCAGAGATTTCTAGATAATGGGTTTCCGGATAGCAGATCCCATACCTGTGGGCCTAAGGTTTAAGAGCAAACCTTGAGTTTGCCCTCATTTCAGTTTCCCTCACATGCTTTGATAATGCCCTGCACAATTTTTAATATATTACAAGCTGTGCTTTTGTCATTGCTTCTGTGAATCAGGGTTGCCATTTCATACAAATATTCTAAAAGAAATACTAGTCACCAATGAATTATTATTTAATACACAGAAATACTTTCTGCATTTAAAAGGCCAGACAAAACCAGTGCTGGGTGTTTTAGCATTGATTACAATATCTGGTAACCTAGATTACGACCCCAAGGCACACTCCCATTAATGCTGGTGTAGTGTATTGTAACTGAAGAGATAATGGTTTTGTTGGAGCCCAAGTGTGGGGAACCTCAAGTCTAAGCCTAACGTTGACTTAGAAGGTTCAAAGATCCCAGTTTTTACTGAACCATGCACCCCATAACCCCTGTTGTTTATATTATAATTAAACATGTCAGATGTGCCTCTCAGTATATGTTCATTGGCATCTACTTACAAAGGGATCCACTAAAAATCCCACTTTGATTTGGCGGTATTTTGAACCACAGCAAGTTACAGTATCATAAAAAGGTACTGCTTAAACAAAAGAATCTCTCTGATAATAAATGGGTCATATATACATTGTATACGATGCATCTTCCCCTCCACCCTATTCTGACCCACCATTATATAGTTACATAGTAACATAGCTAGATCAGTTGAAAAAAGACCAAAGTCCATTTAGTTCAACCCCACCAAATGAATTACCATGGCTCAGCCTGCTTCTGGGCTATATCCAAATCTATTGAATGTGATAGTGACAATGAAGGTAGCATAGAAACCCAATATTTAATGGTCACCACAGTCCCCACCCCAAAAAAATCCCCTCAGTCAAGACAGAAACACAGCCAAGAGCAGAGACAAAAGTAGAAGACCACGACCACAATCTACTCCTGACATGTCCAAGCTTCAACTGCCGGATAGCCCCCAGACACCACAAAGCAAATTAGGGACTTGTGAAGTGGCAGTTGAACTCAATAAAAGTCTGCAAACTTTGTTGCAAACTCTAAACATTTCTCTGAATCAGCAAGTAGTGGCTATGCACAATTACCCAACCAAATGTCCACTCTCCTGTAGACTTGCGAGACTCCCTTCAAGAGTCTCTGCATCAGTTTGCCTCCACCCACAAAGGTCCCTTCATTAAAAAGTCAGGGAGATTTCCAAACCAGTTGATCGTCTAGAGGTCAATAGTAATATTGCCTATACATTTCCATTCAGAGAAGTGTTGGTTCCTCAACCAGACGGGAAAACTTAGACTGCTCATGTGCACGTTCCATGGAGCCCAAAGAACGTGATTCCCAGGTCAAAGACCTTCCTGAGCCTGACCAAATCCCTAAGTTGTGGCTAGAAGCGATAGAACGTTTGACTGTGTTGTATAAGCCCGATTGGCAGGACTTCTGGCAGCTACTTCAGGTAGCAGTCTCAAAGAAATGTATAAACCGCTTTTGACAAAATGCTGCTTTACGGTCGGTGGAGCACCTCTGAGAAGGGTGGCTCACATAAAAAATGTTTCACATAAAATTATCACTTTAAATAAATGTACAGTAGGTATGTAGAGGCTTGCAAATTAGTTAGGTAGAGGCACTTATGCAAAAGGAACTCGATGTGACAATTATAATGGCTGATAGAAAGCGTGCCAATTTTGCCAGAGGATGGAATCTGTGATGATGAAGGTGATGATGGTCTGAAAGTGGAATAAGCATAAATGCACGAATAGTAAGTAACACTTTCTCAAGGCAGGTACTAATTCCTTGCATGCAGTCATGACCAGATATATTGGCACTGTTTCCATTTGCAGTGGAACATCACAAAAAAATCTGGAGAAAATGACTAAATCTTATATTCTACACAGGAATCCTTAATTAGATTGGATGAAATTGGTGGCACCTTTTAGCAGATGTAATACATAGTTCAAATAGGTGATTCTCATTTAATTTGCAGGTTAACTCATCTATAATGAGCTGTAGGAACCTGCAATATAAGAAACATGTTCAACCAGTTTGCACCAGTTGTTTCTACTGATGTAAAACCAGTTGTTTTTACTGAAGGAAAATGGGTAACTGTCTGTGGAAGTGAGGGGGGAGGCAGGTAGGGATTCCCTTGCCTACCCCATACCTTGGGTGTAATTCATAGGCAGTCTGCTTCGGGGTATTCAAAAACAGGTGTATGAATCTTCAGCAGATGTTAAAATGTATATCACTGGTAAAGTTGCGTACTCCCAGCGGGTACTATTTTGGCAACAATGCATGTGGAATTATTATATACAAACATTCCACACAAGGATGGTATAGATGCCTACAAAACATTTCTGGAAAAACATGACCTACCATCCCAAGCAGTACAACTGATTGAGTTTACATTAACACACAACAGCTTTTTTTCCAGCCAAGTATTTTTGCAACGGATGGGAATCAGTATGGGTTTGCACCCCTATATGCCAACCTCTTCATGGCAAAAATAGAAGAGGACTTCCTTTCCACCTGCATCACCATTCCTTTGACATACCTCCGCTATATAGATGACATTCATAATCTGGACATATACTGAACAAGAACTTATTCAGTTTCACAAACAATTTCAAGATTTTCATCCAACTATAATTTTAAACTGAGCTACTCCCTCCCTTACATCCACTTTGTGGACGCAACCAAGGTCCACCTTGACCACACTAAACACTCTATCAGGGAAAATACTATGTAAACCACCATATATATCGAAAGCCAATGGACAAACTAGAATATATTATGTATGGCAGTTTCCACCTTGACCCCATTAAACACTCCATCATCTACAGCCAGGCTTTACGATATAATCGTATATGTTTGGACACTACTGAAAGGAATGGCTTTTTGTAACTCCAGCTGATAAAGTGGTGGAATTTGTGCTTGATAGTGACAAAAGTGCATGGGAATGAAGAGGGGTATGGTGCAGAACAGGACACATCAAATAGATCACTCTACTTTCTTTGGGGTTGATGGCAAGACAATTGCTATTATTATCTGATGTTTCCATCTTTATTATGCATGTTACTAAACTGTACTCATACCTGGCAATAAATAGATGGGTGCTTGCTTTTTACTGGTGAATTGGCTTACTCTCAGAGCAGTAATGTATAAGAAGAATGCACTGGAGTGGATGCAAAATACTGTATGGCTTTCCTGGTGACAATATCTGAAGACAAACTAGACAAGACTCACCAAGTTCCATACACAAAGATCCTCTAATAAAATCTCTTCATCCCCATACAGTCAATAAAATGGACTATAATGGGAACGATCCTGTACTTAAATCTATCTTCTTTTTTTCTTTACTACCTTTTACCTTTATAACAAAAATAAAGTACAACAAACTGACAAAAAGTCAAAAATATAAAAAAAACCCAGAAAATACAGAGTCCATGCTACTATTTGTTCTGGGCAGCCAATGGTAAAGCAATTTTAAAAAACATGGCCACGAGGGACCAATCCAGAACAGATTTGCACTGTTTTCTTTTCTACGTTGTAATTAAGCGGACTATTATTTACAGGCAGATTAAAGTAAGCTCTTGTTCATTTTTGAGGATAATGCACTCATTTATTCACAGGATTTTCACAATACTATTAGCAAACATGTTTAATTGCGTGTCACTGATTAGTCAGCCTTATTTCTACAGATGTCTCTTTGCTTGTCCTGAAAAACATGAAGTCTTGCGCCCAGTTAATTAAACTCATTTACATTTGTTCTATTGGTCAGATTGCATAATTTGGTTACTTGAAGGAAATGATTTTGGGAACGATTTGGAAAGCAGTAAATGAAGCCAGGAAACAACAGATTAGTTCAAAGGCCAGGTCTACGTTCTTTTGATACATGATTCTTTGCTAACAAATGAAATTCCAATATTTTCAGTTCATGAGCACAAAGTCAGTGGCCCGTGAAGGCAAGCAAATATGTCTTATGAGAGGAAGGAACACTATTTCCAAAGATAAATCCAAGAGCAACTTAAACCCAGAAATATGGTAAATCGCGTAGAATGAAAGCCAAGATATTTGACAATCTGCTGTTTAGCAATAGGGATAGCTGAAAAAGAAATGATTGCTGAGATGCGTTGGTATGTCATGAGTTGGGTCAAGATCTCACATGACACTGAGCTGATTTGCACTTTTATAAATGATGCTTCTTGCTGGGATCCCACACCTCTTTCATAGTAGAATAAGCAGAATCATATTTAATGCATCTCCTCTGGTTGTGTACAGGAAAAGTATGTTTTTAAGAAGTACATTTTTCATAACTGGAGTCAAAGAAAAGGACAACATGATTTCCCTTACATTTGTAGTTTATAAAGCATTGTAGACCTACATGTATTGTAACACTTGGCAGGTGAAACCACATTGCAGCAATCATTAACAAATTCAACATTGGTTTGTATCACAGACCTTATATCAATATAAAAGTTAAAAAAAAAAAAAACAGCACAGTGCTGGCAAAATAGAAGAAGCTCTCCAAAAGTAACATGGAGTCCAGGAGTTCATACCTAACCTTTAGTATAAATAGAGTGAAAATATTACAGTATGGAAAACAGGCACTCACACACATGTAATACTGTACATTAGATCAAATAGTAATTGTGTATTGCACACTTTTAAGGCCTACTTAAAGGCAAGGTTCTCTTTTGGTACAAAAAAGTGCAAAAATATTTTTACAAAAAGTTTTATTACATACACTGTGCACTGATAGTGCAATGTTTTTTCCACAGGCAGGTGTGGCTGCTTAACAACTTCCAGGTTTGCAAAAGCAATATTACAGTCACATAAAGGGCAAAGGAATAATTTTTCAAATTGTTAGAAAACCAGTACAAATTTTAACTTTAAGACTTTAAGTAATTAGGAACTAAATGTATTTTGACCATGCATTGCCCCATTACTACAAGCTAACCAGTTCAGATGGTGGAACCTGATAGTATAATAAACCGTAACCATTAATCCATACTTAAAAATAACCACGCTACCCTTAAATAAACTCACTGCTACTTAATATTTAATCACACCTCAAATGGTTTAATTGGAAGTCGGTATTGTTACTCCATTTCTCTCCCTTCCGTTTGTTACCCCGCGCAAAACCTGCCTATCTACGTTGAGAACAGGTGGAAGCTACCCACACCACCATCCACCTATGCTGTCCTACGCATTTCGCTGATTACTCAGAGGGGCAAAAGTTTAATGGCTTTTATTACATTCCTCAAAATCATAGCCTTAGGAACAATGCCATATTTATATATAGATATAAGGAATACAGGTAAGTAATCCCTTATCTGGAAACACATTATTCAGATAGCTCTGAATTACAGGAAGGACATCTCCCCAATCACATTTTAATCAAGTAATTCAAACTTAAAACAAACTTAAAAATGATTTTCTTTTTGTCAGTAATAATAAAACAGTACCTTGAACTCAATCCCAACTAAGATACAAAGGGGGAATGTAATATCGGTTGCTAGTGCAAAAATCATAAGCAATTTATTTGCAATGTAAATAAATGTACGCAAAGTGAAATTTTGCCTTTGCGAACACTTTGTCCCTCACACGACAGTAAAATAGCGTTTGCGAATTGTATAGTTTGCGAACATTCGTAGCGTATGTAATAAAATTTCACAAAGTCGAATCAATTTTTGCGACAAAATATTTGAGGAAACTGCAGAGGAGATGTTAAAGGTTTGCAATGCGCAATTAAGATTCACAATGCAATAAAAGCCTAACGAAGAATATAACGTTGCGACAGGCAAATTTTTATTAGGAAAGTTTTGCGCTTAAGAATTTTATTACATTTCCTCCAATGAAATCTTACTGAAGGCAAAACAATCCTATTGTGTTTATTTCATGTATACAGTAAATTCAATTTTAGTAGACAAGTATGGCGATCCAAATTACAGCAAGACCCCTTATATGGAAAGTCTCAGTTCCCCAGCATTTTGAATAACAGGTCCCATTACTGTTGTATAAAAAAATGCTAACAAAAATCCTCCCCTTTGCTGCCAGAGATTGTGGTCAAACCTTGTGTCAGAGCTGGGGGGATTGATTGATGTGGGGACCTTTGTGCATCTTCAGGTGGCATGGACTCAAACTACATCCCTGCTTTTGACTGTATACTGTATGTGCCTACTAAGTCTACGTTTTTACACATCTTGTCTTAGGTTATGTGAGTGCCTGTCTTACTATACTGATCCTCATATATAATAAAAGGTGCAAAGCAAGAATTGGTTTCTCAAGCTCACTCTTTCTTACCCCGCTTGTGACTTTTAAAAGAAAATAATTGACCAGAAAGGCATGTGACTACCATTAAAGGAACGTGTGGGGGTGCACCTATGTTGCTTCAAATGAAAGTTATTTTCTTCTCGTCTGAAGGGGTGGCCTCTGGTACGTGATCCTCTTTATGGATCCTCTTTATGGATAAAAAGGTCCCCTGCTATTTGTCTATAATGTCCTCTAATAATCAGATATTATTCAGATTGGCTACAATTGTACGTAGTGCACAAAGTGCATTAGGAATAAAACATAGAAACCTGGCAAAAAATCTTCAGAGGGGCCCAGTGCATTTCGATCCCCATCCTCCCTCCTACTTCCCACCCTTACTCCGCCCACTCCCGCCCCACGTCTCTGCTTTCCTGCTACAGGTAAGAGAGCGGCTGGGGAAGGGAGGGGGGTTTCTTGTTAACTATAGAGGAAGCTGACCGAGCAGTTCAGGCCCACCTTTTCCCCAGGACCCCCTCAGACTGTGGGATCTGCTTCCTCTATAGTTAAAATAGTTAAGCCACTTGCCAGGCACAAGAAGATAAAAACCAGGCAAAAGAAATTTAACAGTATTAGATGTTTTATACATGTGTTAAATAATGTGCAATACATTTGCACTTTTGTTGAAAGGATAACACTTAAGGTCACTCTCATTGTTCATAATTAGGCCCATTAGGCTGTAAAAAAGACTTTATCACTGTGTTCTTCGCAGGTCCACACTATATATGATTAGTTTGCTCTGTATAATAAAACATGCTGGAGGAACTTTTTTTCATATTGCTTTATATTTACACAGACCAGATGTAATCAGATTTTGATGCTAATTAATTATTCAAGTAAGTTCCTACGTTAAAAAAAAGAAAAACAGATGGGACGTTTTTAAGAAATTAGAGAAGGGGACCTTTTTGTGATGAATCAAACCACATTGGCTGTGTATCATTAGGTGGATGGAATGCCTAGAGATTTAAAAATTGGTCTTTGACCAAAACTTGTGTAATGAAAACAAGGACATTTGCATGGAATGGTTTTTGATACAATAGATACAATACAGAGTTGTGTCTTATGATTCTATCTAACATCTGTGGAACAAATGATACAGTATTGAATTGAAGAGTATTAAAAAGGCTGAATGAAGAGTAATTTAAGTTGCCGGATGGGCAAATGTATTTACTGACACAGGATATTTGCTGATGGACAGGTTTTTATTCAGATACGTAAAGATTTTAACAAGAATCTTGAAGCCTGATATATTATATAAGAATGACATATGTGCAGATAGTGGAAACACTGTAATATGCGCTACCAACTAATTTAATCTATTCCAAAAATTAAAACAGATTTCCAGTAATGTAACTACCCTTTTCCGTGCCCGGTTAGAGGATGTTGGGCCCCCCCATCAGACGCAAGGTTTCCTTTCCACATTTGCTGCGGAATGATCTCCAGTAACCCCGAACCGGTGTTCCTATCAAGAGAAAACTGCACTGGTCCGGCGATTCTTCCAGTGAGCATCACGGAGTGGTTGGCTTCCTTATACTTCTTTCTTCAAACTTTCTGGGCAGGCGCATGTGCAGTGAAATTAAATAGCTGACTTATTCATTAAAGTTTGGATTAAAGAAGCCAGAAGCTCTGTGGTGCTCGCTGGAATAACCCCAGACCAATGCAGTTTTTTTCCTGATAGCAGCACCAGTTCGGGATGTGAAGTAAGTAAATATATATATATATATATATATATATATATATATATATATATATACACTGTATAATATATATATATATATATATATATATATACACAGTGGTGTGCAAAACTATTTGCCCCCTTCCTGATTTCTTATTCTTTTGCATGTTTGTCACACAAAATGTTTCTGATCATCAAACACATTTAACTATTAGTCAAAGATAACACAAGTAAACACAAAATGCAGTTTTTAAATGAGGGTTTTTATTATTTAGGGAGAAAAGAAATCCAAATCTACATTTTCATGTGTGAAAAAGTAATTGCCCCCTGAACCTAATAACTGGTTGGGCCACCCTTAGCAGCAATAACTGCAATCAAGCGTTTGCGATAACTTGCAACGAGTCTTTTACAGCGCCCTGGAGGAATTTTGGCCCACTCATCTTTGCAGAATTGTTGTAATTCAGCTTTATTTTCTTTATTTTTTCTATATTTTTCTTTCTAGCATGAACCGCCTTTTTAAGGTCATGCCACAACATCTCAATAGGATTCAGGTCAGGACTTTGACTAGGCCACTCCAAAGTCTTCATTTTGTTTTTCTTCAGCCATTCAGAGGTGGATTTGCTGGTGTGTTTTGGGTCATTGTCCTGCTGCAGCACCCAAGATCGCTTCAGCTTGAGTTGACTAACAGATGGCCGGACATTCTCCTTCAGGATTTTTTGGTAGACAGTAGAATTCATGGTTCCATCTATCACAGCAAGTCTTCCAGGTCCTGAAGCAGCAAAACAACCCCAGACCATCACACTACCACCACCATATTTTACTGTTGGTATGATGTTCTTTTTCTGAAATGCTGTGTTACTTTTACGCCAGATGTAACGGGACGCGCACCTTCCAAAAAGTTCAACTTTTGTCTCGTCGGTCCACAAGGTATTTTCCCAAAAGTCTTGGCAATCATTGAGATGTTTTTTAGCACAATTGAGACGAGCCTTAATGTTCTTTTTGCTTAAAAGTGGTTTGCGCCTTGGAAACCTGCCATGCAGGCCGTTTTTGCCCAGTCTCTTTCTTATGGTGGAGTCGTGAACACTGACCTTAATTGAGGCAAGTGAGGCCTGCAGTTCTTTAGATGTTGTCCTGGGGTCTTTTGTGGCCTCTCGGATGAGTTGTCTCTGCGTTCTTGGGGTAATTTTGGTCGGCCGGCCACTCCTGGGAAGGTTCACCACTGTTCCATGTTTTTGCCATTTGTGGATAATGGCTCTCACTGTGGTTCGCTGGAGTCCCAAAGCTTTAGAAATGGCTTTATAACCTTTGAAATTGAACTCAGGTGTGATAAACCACAGTTAAGTTATTTTTTAACAAGGGGGGCAATCACTTTTTCACACAGGCCCATGTCGATTGGGAGTTTTTTTTCTCTCTTAATAACGTAAACCTTCATGTAAAAACTGCATTTTGTGTTCAATTATGTTATCTTTGACTAATAGTTAACGGTTTTTGATGAGCAGAAACATTTAAGTGTGACAAACATGCAAAAGAATAAGAAATCAGGAAGGGGGCAAATAGTTTTGCACACCACTGTGTATATATATATATATATATATATATATATATATATATATATATATATATATAATCACTTGGGGTGTCCAAGTAAAGAGCGCCTTTCCTTGTTTGTTTATGCTTGATAATTTTTTGCTAGTTTTTTTTTTATACTATAAAATCAGATTTTTTTTAGTGGAAAAAAACCAGGAATTTTTCAGGATTTATTATACCCCGAGGATGGAAAAAGTCCAAATCCGAAAATCTGGCACCTTAGACCTGCCACTTGGATTTGTGTGTTAAATACGTCAAAACTCAGGATAAACTCGGAAAACATCAAAATTTTCCAAAAAAAGTTTTTTCCCTCACTGGAATTTTTCAGGAAAATATATTGATAAATAAGGGGAAATAACCCATGTGGATTTGGTCGGAGAATATTTCAAAGAATAATGAGATATTTTCGGATTTTGATAAATATTAAGTAATAATAAAATACATTTTGCCTCTTTTGCATTAACTAAAACACTAGTAAAATCCAGTTTCCCATAGGTTATATAGTATAATATTTCCTTGTCTGTTGAAAGGAATCTTGTACTCAATGATTTCCTTGATCAGAGTATAGTGCCCTTCATTTTCATTTGTGTTGTGTTCATGAAGTATTCTGTGGATCAGCTTGCATTTCAAGGGGTTGGAAATACATATAGAGATGCTGGTGATGAAAACATGTTAGAGAAGAATGCTGTGCTAACAACATTTCAGCACATTAATGGCACCCAGCTATAATGAAACTAGCTTGTGTCTCCTTCTTACAGAGCAGGTTCACTCTTCTAAGGGAAACACAAATATCTTAACAA
The DNA here is from genome assembly GCA_038501925.1 of Xenopus petersii. Lineage (NCBI taxonomy): Eukaryota > Metazoa > Chordata > Amphibia > Anura > Pipidae > Xenopus > Xenopus petersii. Next base: position 63,599,797 of record CM076673.1, on the reverse strand, counting down.
ATAACAAATGTGGCAGATTATTAAAAGGTACTTTCAAGGTTCTGCAAAGCAAATCATTGTAAATCAGCCACAAAAATGTAATATAGATTTTGATTTTCCAGTATATGACATATTTCATTGCTTAATCATTTTTCCGGTAATACGTCCTCGTTCACTGGCCCATGTTACCTATGAACAATTTATTGTTGAGTAATACTTCTACCTAAGCTAAAAAAAACTCTGATTACTGACCAACATGTTTATATATGTTTCATTTACCAAGACAACCATAACAACCAAAGTTAATTCAACGATTTGTTCACACCGTCGGCTGTATATCCTAGACTGGAATGCTTTTCAGTATGATATACCCTGGATACTCCGTCTCTGTATCCATAAATCATATACATGTATCAAGAAAATTGGGAATCATACGACAGGCAGCATAACTGCTAAGGTGCTTTTATTTGTGTCCACACGACATGTTTCGGGCCCCAAAGGCCCTTTCTCAAGTGTGTACAAGTTAGTAAGAACAAAACATTTAAACATCCAAACAGGAAGTACTCACCCCCTATTTCCGAGTGCCAACTATTAACCCTTTGCTATAAAAAACATTTTTGTGTCCATGAGTGCTCATTAAAAGTTTTTTCTTTTCTTTTGTCTTGTGCTTTTAAAAGAAATTTTAATTCCGTATGTGATCGATTCCTAGTGATCTAAAAACATTTTTATATCCGTAAGTGCACATTAAAAGTTTTCATCCTTTCTTTTGTCCTGTGCTTTAAAAGGAAATTTGATTCCGTGTGTGATCAATTGCAGGTGATCTAAAAACAATAAAATTGTACGTCTATACAAAGTATGCAGGGGAACTGCTCAGTATTTGAGCCTACCAAACACATAGATTTACACTTGTTAAATTGTTGCCCTTTATTATTAACATGATAATCTCAATCTTACCATTAGAAGAAAATGCTGAGCAAAAATATCTGGCTGTAAAGCATTATGGGCAGTCTTTGTTATCTAAGAACAAGGAAGCAAAAAACAAAAGTTACATTTTATATTTTATAAAAAGGAATTGATGCTCCAACTGTCATTCATACCTAGTGGAATCATGGTATTCATTCTCCTGATCCAGTACGCTTCTTTTTGTGATAGTGTGATTTTAGTATTACCACCTCTCTTTGGCATCTTAACTTTCTCTAGAACACACCATTTTAACTGGTTTGAATTGTGGCCTAGACTTTGAAAATGTCTAGACACAGATGTGTCCGTGGCCGTTCCCATTTTAAAATTTCTTATGTTGCCCCTATGTTCCTTAATACGCTCCTTCACTGGTCTGGTGGTTTGTCCAATATAAGCTTGTCCACACGGGCATTTCAACATGTATATCACATGATTAGATTCACATGTGGCATAATCCTTTAATTTGACTGGTGTGCCTTTGGTAGGATGACACACTGTATGGCCTTTGATTATAGAAGCACAACAGATGCAACTTAGGCAGGGGTAGGTACCTTTCTTAGGTGTTCCTAAAAACAAATTGTGCTGTGCCATAGTGGAGCTGTCTGAAGGGCATAACTTATCCCTTAATGAGCGGCCTCGAGTATAGCAAAAGATTGGGGGAGTTACAAATAATTGGCCAAATTTTTTATCATGCTGTAAAATTGGCCAATATTGTTTAATGATACGCTCAATGTGCTTACTTTGTTTGCCAAACCTTGATACAAATGAGACTCTGTTGGTACTATCATTATTTTTACCTTTGGTCCTTAACAGTGTTGTTCTGTCAAGCTCACTCACTTCTTGAATAATAGGGGTTAAATCACTCTTCTTATACCCTCTATTCATAAATTTTACTGTAAGTGAGTCTGCGGCTGACTGAAACTGTTCCACTTTAGATGATATTCGTCTTGCCCTGATATACTGTCCCTTCGGTATAGCCCTTATTGTTTTTGGGTTATGGAAACTATCAGGTTTCAGTAGTGTATTCCGGTCTGTAGGTTTCGAAAACATTGAGGTCGTTATTTCATTATTCCGGATACTAATCCTTACGTCCAAAAAATTAATGGATGTGACAGAGGTTTCACTGGTAAATTTGATGGTAGGATGTTTGCTGTTAGCCATCTCCATCATATTTTGGAATTCTAAGGCAGATCCCTTCCATATAACCAATATGTCATCCACATATCTCCAATACTTTATAATTTGACTGCAAAATGGACCTTTTGTGAAAATCTCTTTCTCTATATGATGTACAAATATATTGGCGAACGACGGAGCAACCGCCGCCCCCATTGAGGTCCCCTGGCGTTGCCAGAAGTACTCTCCCTCAAACTTAATAACAAAGTTAGCGGTTGGAATGTGAAAATATTGAATAAAGATATGAAATTGATACAACATGAAATGTAAACCGATTGCAGGGGATACATCATTTATACAACATTCTAGTTTTAGAGGGGCCTTCTGGTATTTATTATCTGGGCATACATTCAAAGCTGGGTACTTTTTTATAACTATAACATACATTTTCCATGGCATATATAGATTATTTTTTTTTACAATCCTTTATAATGATGCCTTTGTATCACATAATCTTGCAGTGAAACGACGTAGTAAAGCAACACACAAGAGTCTGTAAAAGATGTGTGTTGTATCTCTATTGAAGAAGTTGTGCCGAGTTCATTGTGGATGAGCAAATGTCCAGAAAGGAGTGTGAACTTCATTTGTAACAAATACAATACACTTTATTATAATAACTATTGGGGATGGTAAACTCTCACCATCTGCCACATTTGACAATATATTGATAATGTAACTGCCAGTAAAACCACTGAATCAGCCATGCTAGAATTATCAAATACTTTTGAACATGTAAGTGGATCAGTTGTATTCAGTGACAACATTTTAAATACTTGATTCAAAAACATGTCTCACAAGAAAAAGGTCAAACATTTGCTCATACTCAATGTGATCTCTTTATTATTATTTTGGCATATTTTCCAACCAATTCTTCACCTTCAATTGGGGTAATATTGAAAGATTGTGTTTTGAAAAAAAAAGCCATTCTCAAATAGCTGGGCAGTATGATCAAAACTACCAAATCCTGGCATCTGTGGACAACCAGATGACATAAATATATATATATATATATATATATATATATATATATATATATATATATATATATTTTATTCCAAACAGTATCCACACTCGATCTCGATTCCGTGATGGGTGCTAGGTCAAAAGGTTATCATATAAAGTTCAGATTAGACCAGCACTCCAGTAATGTGTT